>CM042155.1:44763066-45135566 GCA_023376005.1 Doryteuthis pealeii
GAGACAGACTCACTCGCTGTTCGGCTGATAACGACAATAGGCCACTCCACCTAGTTTACTTACTAGCAGCGTTACTCAACGTAGTGGTACACAAGTCATTGATAGCCGGTATGTGGAGAGTTTCCAGTTTAAGATTATAATATATACAAGATGTAAAAATGAAAATGCATAAGTTTGTATTGTTTAATATCATTCTTTTAACATGCTGTGATATTATAAAAATACTTGAAACTTTATCATAAATCAAATAATATGGCATAAATATGTTACCAGTCTGTGGCTCATTGGAAAAATATCCTGCTGGTATGCTACCTTTAGACAAGTGCTGCTTTATAGCATTCAAGAATTATCTGCTGAGACGATGGTCATAAGAAAGGAAGCACAGATGGTGTGGGACAGTCAGCATCTTAATGAACTTGGCAAACCCTCAAGATAAGGTTTGGTTTGGTTTGGTTTGGTTTGTTTTGTTTTGCGGCACATCAACCTTGGTGGGTCATTTAATGCCGACAAAGTTGTGAAATAAATTCATTATTAATGCATAATACAATTTTGTTTATAAACTCATGTTTTTCTATTCAACCCATAGATGGGACCCTAACAGGTACTACCACTCCTGGTCAGAGTGGACCAGGGAGCAATTGTGATGAAGGGGTGCTCCACATTCCCCAAACCTCCAGAACTTAAACCTCACCATCAGATAGAGTTTAACGTCATTCCCAGGACATGTAGACCCTCAGCCACCGCCTTCTAGTACCCATATAAGAAGGATTGGGGGTTGCCATAAGGGTAATAGGGTTGGGGCAATCATATACGTGCTAGGGCTTGATGTGGCCAGCTGATTGATCAGAGGGGGCCTCTCCGACTGTCCGTCTAGCCCCAAAAAAGCCTAAAGTGGAATATTGCAAGTCATGGACTGCTCAGCCACCTGGGTTCTATCCTTAAGCATCACGGGTCGCCACCCATGGCCAATAGGTGGCCCCATTGGGGGAGTCTTACCCCTCTGCAAAGGTGCAGTCTGTGCATTTTAACGCCCCAGCCGACAGGGCATCTCTAGATAAGGTTACCATTAGAAAAGGCATGAAACCATCTTTTTGCCTCCCAGTCATAGGGTAGATTTGGAGGTATGTGGTGTAATGGTTAGAGTTCAAATCCTGCACTAAGCTGTTTGCATTTCACATAGCGTTAATACCTTTGCAGAGATGCTGATAGGGACGCGTACCTGATGCATAAAAATCTAAAAGTACACAGTAAAATCATATCCATGAGTCCCAGTATTTTTCTTTTTTCTTCCCTCACCATTTCAAGCTAAATGTAAATGCATTTTAATAGTTTCCTAAGAATGAATTACACAGGATAGGTTACAAGGTAGGAGTTAAACGGTTTTAGTTGGGACTCATAAAATTTCCCGCACTAAATCAAAGTTATCAGCATCACTGCTCTTGGGAAAGATAAGCATCCAACTACTATTCTTCCAGCTATGGGTAAATAGTAGGGTAGACTGGGCTCTTTAACCGTGGTTAAGCAACCAGTCCTGTAGAGGGAAAACTGAAAACTTGTTAATGTCCGCTTAAGAAATTGACCTTGTGTCTCATCCTGGTTATGTGGAGGGGATGGTAAATATATATAGGGAAAATATAGCCTTGTAGGTAGGCAAACTGGTCAATAACAAAAAAAAATTAAAAAATAAATAAGTTCACAAGTGTCTAGCAATACCACCTTTAAAAACATACATGAATATAGAAATTAAAGTACCATTTGAAATGTGGGATGATGGCCCTACACTGCAAAAGAAGGCAACAGGGTCAGCAGTTTTTAAGGAAATAAAATCACAAAATACAATGCAATAATTTAGATCTTACAATTTTTGACCTCTTCAAAAATGCTTTTAGAATCCCTATTAACTATACTTATATGTATTTACGAGATGAGGCTTGATCAGCCGTTTTAAAATAAGTCATTTTCCGATGATTACCCATGAATTCAAACATTGTTTCAAAGCTCAAATCATTACCACTCACTCAAGGGTGTTCCAAGCAGCATAAATGCCACCAGACTTATTCAACAGAAACCATGTTTGAATTCTTCTGCTCAATTATAATGGACTAACCTTCAGTGGATTTCAATTGTGAGAGAGCCACTGTGAGCAGTTTAAAGTAGGCAAAGAGTTAAATACCAACCAACATTAACTTGAAATACACAAATACAAAAAAATATAAAGATTGAAAAAAAAAAAAAAAAAAAAAAAAAAAAAAAAAAAGAACCTTTTAGAGATTCTGGAATTTGAAGATGGTTTCAATATCGACATTGAAGGAATCAAAAAGTTGGAGAAAAGTTAAGAGAAAGGAAAGCCATATATGTATATGAAATCAAATAGTTCAAAAGTCAAAAGAAGAATCAATAATTGCTATTTCATTTCATACGCATATTTTCCAGCCCAAAAAAATCATCCTAAGTCAGAGATATTTAATTTGCTAGACAATTGCAATCAAAACAACTTGTTTTGTACAAATTCGTTTTTATAACAATTATTATAAAAGTCGAATCCAATGAGTTTTTTTTTTTAATATCTTAGGGTTTGGGACAAGAAAAAAAAAAAAAGTACATTTAGGCATCTTTAGATAGTAAACAGAGTATCAAAAGAAGCAAGTTTACAGTCAATTCACATTGAAAGCACTAGTTGCAGTTAGATCACTGGTTATCAATCTTTTTTTTTTCTTTTTTCTTTTATTTTTTTAACCTATGGCCCCCTTTGATTCCTATTTTACTATGGCAGACCCACCATAGCCATTTGATGTATAGAAATCCTAGGTAAGTGTGGTGCTCCACCTCAGAGTCACACACAAAACAATCTCCCTGGTCTAGTGCTAGTGAAAAAAGAATAGATTCCCTGACTGTCCAGCTGATACCAACAGTAGGCCTTTTTACCATATATGTGCTAGAAGGCAGTGGCTGAGGGTCTTCATGCCCTGGGTATGACGTTAAACTATCTAATGGTGAGGTTTCAATTCTGGAATATCCCTTTATCACCATTACTCCCAGGCCCACTGACCCAGAGTGGTAATACTCGTTAGGGTCCTATCTATGGGTTAAATAGAAAAAAAAATTAGTTAAAAAAAAAAAAAAAAAAAAAAAAAATTTCTAAATTGCGTACCCATCAAGAATGAATAAAACAAAACATCTTCAGCATAAAATGACCCAATGAATCGACATGCCGTAAAATCCAACCAACATTAGGCCACTCTGTTTACTTACTATTGAGTTAAGCTAATTTTCTTTTAATTTTCCAATGAATTTCAATTTTTTTCCCTCGTATATCCAAGCCATGCCTAAATGTAGGAGATAGCTGATTGGGATCAAAACAAAGTATTTAATACCTGCTGCTGCTCATGTAGACTTTGGTGATGTAAACCTATTAACAAACCTTAAAAGCAATAACTAATATAATAATTATAATATTGAACTACATGTACCAATGCTGTACAAACAAGACTTAACCACAACTCAAATAAAGACTTAAAACTTTTTTTTTTAATTCTAAAAAAGAAAGAAAAATGAAAAAAAAAAAAAAAAAGAAAAAAAAATGAAAAGAAAAAACCTCCAAGTATCATATGTATTGTATGGCTAGAGAAATGCCAAATACTTTCAGGAATGCCATCTCAAAAGATCACGGACACCTAACAAAGCAAAAATAAAGTCTGGTGACACATTTGCCATTTAGATGAAACTGAAATTCTTCCTTTCAGCTAGCTAAAAAAAAATTCTTTTATCAGAAAGCTAAAATACAAGGGACAAAATTGGAGTGGCACAAACAGATAGGACAATAGGATTAGACAATTTCCATGTCACTATCTTGAAGAGACAAAACCTAAAAAGAGAATTTACCAATTGATAGAATTGATATGTAAAACAAATTAAAAATAAAAAGTTTGAAAAGGGTTCCCAAGTCCGACAAGAAATACCTGAAGAAGGCCGGAGGGCACATCAGCCGAAACGTTGTACAGATAACAATGAAAATGAAGACAATAGTCCGAATAACGCAGATAATACTAATCATCAAGCCTCATCTCAAACATTCAGAGAGAAAATAAAATAACTCAAATTTAGAAGACACCAAAACAAATTTCTATGCAAAAAATGGTTTAGATTTATTTATTTTTTTTTTTTTAAATGTTAAAACTTAAACTTATATGTATTCATGAGATAAGGCTTGATATGAATAATTTTGATATTTTGGACTTATCCTCATCTTTATTGTGTATAAACAATGTTCAGGCCACAGTAATCTTGGGCACTGTTCAGATGTTTTTTTTAAATTACCTAAGATAAGTTATCTTCAAGAATTCAAACTTGGTTTTGGAGCTTAAATCATTACCATTTACTCAAGAGTGCTACAAGCAGCATAAATGCCACCAGACTGGTTTATACACAATAAAGATGAGGACAACAATGTGAAATATCAAAATTATTCATATTGTTTCTCTTAAGTTAAACTATTTTATAAAAAATCTTTGTTGAGTGGGGATATCTTAGAAATTTTCAGGCTTTAAAAAAAGTTACCACTTCCTGAAAAAAAAAATTCCTTTTTAATAGTATGCATACAAATATAAGCATTTACAATATTGATAGCAAGCAGAAGACTTAAATTCTCTCTCCATAAATCTTAGTTAATACTTTTTCTAAATTGTTATAACATCCCCTTTAAAAAGAACTCTTTATTTCTTGAGAAAGATGTAAACTGGTAGAAGCTTTTTTTAAGGACTGACTTTTTATTCTGAATTAACCACAAAGACAAAAGAAAACTTTTATAGAATAATGAACACTTCATTTTTTTCTTTATATCCATTAACTCCAATTTACAGTAAATCAAACAGATATACAAATTTAATAAAAAGTGAATGCAGCTCTAATTCAAACATTCAAGATAGCCGTAAGCAAATGCTGTGTGAAATAAACCTATTATTTCAAAATAGAGGTGTGAAGTAATGACCGAACGCAACCACGGTAATCACTGTCGCCGATACAACTGCAGATATTCACTAGTCTAACGCAAATGCTCACTAGTATTTGTTCTGGTTATTTTGTCATGGCATGTCTCGGTTCTGGTTAGAAAGATGAAAAACTATTCACTATTGTTGTGCTGCTTAGAGATCATTAGGCACAATGCACAGATACTATACTGATCCTAGACAGAAATGCTATTCCAGGTATAAATAATCATTGTTTTTAACAAGAACTAAGCCAAGTCACCACAAATGGAAAAAAAAAAGAAAAAAAAAAAAAAAAAAAAAAAAGAGAAAAACAATTGTCAACTAAAATAAAAGAAAAAAAATTTCTTAAACAGTCAAAATGAAATAGAACAAATTTTAAAGAAAAATAAAACAAAAATATATTGAATGTCTAGAAGTCTTGACGACAACTCAAGACTTCAATAAATTTACAATATACAAGTGTTGTTGTTGTTGTCAAGCTTCTAAAGTAATTTAGAATAAAAGATGGTAGGTTAAGACTAAAAAGTAAATCTCATAAATCTGTTCAATTTGAATTACACAGCAAGGCAGAATCAGAGGTCAGGACAGCTGGAATGATGTGTGTTGGGGGGTGGGTGAATGTAGGGGGGGGCAGGGACTGTTGAGAATGTGGTGGGGATTTTCAAAGTGAACCAGAATTCTTTTTGAAAATAAAGAAAAGAAAAAGAAAAAGAAAAAAAAAATCTTGAAAATAATCAGCAGAACCAAAGGATTAATGATTATCAACCAAGAAAAATGTCAATTACAGAAGAACAGATTAGAGATTAACTTATTGGATTTAAGCAGTCTAAAAGAAGAATTTTTTTTTTAATTTAAAAAAAAGTCTCATTCTTACAAGTCTTCCTTTTGCTTATATTACCAAATATTGTCTCATAACTTGAGGAATTTTAAAATGTTAAAAATCAACAGTAGTCTCTACTGTTACAGCTCCAACCAACGAATTCATCAGTGGTGAATTCATGGAAAGAGTAACAAGGAAATAAGAAATTCACAAGTGGTCCCCAAATCCTGCATGCATGTCCGAGTCAAGGAAAGGAGATACCCTTGTAGGGGGACCAATTTTCCGCGATCACGGACGGAATTGCGGAATCGTTAATCTGAAACGGAATCTGAGATTTTTAATGAAATTTTCAATAATAAATTGATTTTTTGGTTTTCAAATTTTCGTTTTAATTCTTTCAAAACTTTACTATCTCTCCAATTTTTTTTATTAAACGTTTTAATAAATAGAATATAACATAACCTAGTTATTTCCTTTAAAATTGATTTTACAAATATGAGTTATTTTTCCTTTTAAGATCCGAAAAAGAATTAAGAGCAAAAGTTTTTACCTTAAAAAAAAGAAAAGTGGGTCGTAGATGAAATTGATTAGTCTTATATTTTTCTAAGAAAGAGATGAAAGTCGGTCAGTTCTCATGAAGTTGAAATGGGAAGGTAGACATTTAGAAATTGGAATGGGGAGATACTAAGATCAGAAAGTTTAACAAATTCATTTCCTGGATGTATATTTACCTCATACTCCACTAGTATGGGTTAGGCACAAGGCCCTATTAACGTGGGACCACCCATAATCCGAGACTTATAGGTGGCAGGTGGAAAAATTGCGTCAATCCCGTCGGCATTCCTCCTCAAGGCGCTGGGCAATAAACCCATTCCTTCCCCTTTAAATCAAGGAGGTAGGTATTGCCTGGGGAGATAGCCCTCTGGGATCGACGCTTATAATTTAACCTCTGGCAGGTCCAGCGGCCGAAACTCACTGGATCCCGGCTGAAGCCCCCTCGAAGCTCCGTTTGATTTTTTACAAAATTTCCAAGTAAAAGCTTCTAAACAACTTGTAACCTTGTTTTTATAAATATGATGAAAGAAAAGTAAATGCTACTATCACGTGACCATACAATTTAGAAATAAAGAAAAAACTTGTATACTGGTACATCAAAATCAACATTTCATGTAGAAATAGACTGTCTTCTGTCTGAATTAGAAAATACAAAGAGGGAGAGAGTTATCTCAAATTTCCAAGATTTGTTCAGCACATCTTTTTCAAAACTGAATAAATACCTGGATGCTCACCCTGTATATAACTTTTACAAGGCATCTCGTCTGTTTGATCCTAGACATCTACCTTGTATAAGCCATGACATTGATGGTTTTGCAGCCATTAAGGACTTGCAAGATCCTTCTACTGCTCTTCTTGAAGAGTTCCAAATTTATGTGAATTACCAAGATGACTTACCAAAATCCTTTTTGCATCCCAGCATTTTGGAATGCAAATAAGAGTAGATTTCCCCTTCTGGAACAGATTACCAATAAGGTCATATGGATGCCTGTTACCAGCTTAAATATTGAACGTTCATTTTCTCAATATAAACATTTACTAAATAAACAACGTGAAAGTCTTACTCCTGAAAACACCAAGCAACTTACAATGTTGTATTACAATGGAGATTTAGAAAAGAGATTTGAAGATTGCTAATTTCTTTATTTGGGAAATATCCAATTTTAAATTTCATGAGTATTTCAACTTGAGATAAATTGTTTAATTTAAATTTTGAATTAATATATCAAATTTGTTTTTTATATTTTGTTACAAAGATTCAATTATTATGGTTTAATTCCTGTTTTGTAAAATTTTAGTCAAAATGTTTGACTTTCTCAGATATTTATTGTTAAGATGCAAGTTATTTGCTGTTCATTCTTAAAATGTGATTTTTAGGTTAATTTTAATATTGCGAATCAATGATTATAAATCAAACTGGATCCCTTTACTTAAAAAACACAAAAACTATCTAAATGTGTTCTTCCTTAAAGAAGGAAGCTCTGATTAAAAGTTCTACCTCAAAGATAATTATGCACTGCAACATTTCATTGTTTAGTCATGTTACAGATTTATTTTTACATATAATTTATTTTTGGACTTTCATTTCACAATTTCAAAAAGAATTGTAGACATTTGCTATTTCTTTATATGTAATAAAACTTTGAATTATGCTTTTGTTTTCAGTTTTAATAATTATAGCAAATTTTATTTCAATTTTTTTCATAAAATACTATAAAAATGGGAATTACCAAAAGTGGAAACGGAAAAAAACGGAATTGACTAAAAGTGGAAACGGAATTTAGAAAAATTTGAAACGGAAAATCGGGGGCCCTACCCTTGTTTGTGAGGTTTTTTTTCCAGATGCAGTGAAAATACAACTAAAGCTGTTGATTTCTGATGATGGAGACACCCTTTGGATTTTTGCCAGAGCCCCTTTGGTCAGGTTGTAGCCCTAATACCACTGGGTGCCAGAACTGTCCGCCTTGGGTGACCCTACCAGAAAGTTAAGTTTCTGACAATATGGCTCTGAAACTACCAAGAACGGGTACGTTACAAAAAAAAAAAAAAAAAAAATGGTAACGTACCCCTTCATTGCCATTACTTCCAGGTACAGTGACATCAAGTGGTATTACCTGTTAGGGTCCCATCTATGGATCAAACAGATCCATTTCAAAATTATTCGTATTAGATAGAAATACTCAATATTATGCATAGGTATGCAATTCCCTAACCTCTAGGCATAAAATAACCCCAGACAGGTTGAGATGTGACAAAATGAATTCAATCAGGTGAACAATTTATTGTGGATAACAATTGGATGCACCCCCCTCTCAAGTTGGTCAGCAAGTAGAACTTTTATTTGCTCTAAACATTTGGACTCAAACTTGGTGTTAACAAAAGGTGGATTATACATACACACACAATTACACACACACAATTACATACACACACACGTTTTTTTATAACCGTACTTTTATATCTTTATTCATACAGAATAAATATTTCATAATATCTAATCATATTTGGTTTTGTATTATTCAAACTATTGTCTCATCTTTTTTGTTATCTAAACAACGTTTCGGCCAATGTTTTGTTGGACACGGGTACCTTCTCTTGAAACTTCTTGTCGAACTTGGGAGCCTTCATGTTGTAATCAGGAAGGCTGGATGGCACATCAGCTGAAACATTGTGTAGATAACAAAGATGAGAACAATAGTCCAAATAATCCAAATTATCAAGCCTCATCTCAGAAATTCAGAGAAATAGTATTTGGTTTTGTTAGAAGCATTTGTAGATGATTCAATACCTCAATGGCAAATATTCAATCATGAGGAATGATAGATTTGTTACATTCTCTTAACATCTTAATGGGACAATAAGATCTGAAAAAAAAAAAAAAAAAATAAATAAAACCATGAATAATAATGGCTTCTTAAAGAAAAAAAGAAAAGAAAAAAAAAAAAAAAAAAAAAAGATATCTATCAAATTTCACATTCCAAACGAATTACTTCTCTTACATGAATTTATTTTTTATTCATTTATTTATTTTTTTCACCTTGACAATTTCTTATCTAAACTGTAACAAGGGGAAAAAAAAAAAGTTTCATTCATACAAGTTTTGGTTTAGCTTCTATTACTCAGTATTGTTTCCACACTAAAGTAGTTTTAAATTGTAATATTTGTCATTTTATGAATGAATCCAGGTTAATAAACTATTAGACATCCACAAAATTGTGGATTGAAGACAAGTAAAGGTGCTGGTTTTAGCTCAGTCAGTAGAGCACTAGCCAAGGAATCGCAAGGTTTGAGGTTCAATACCAATCCCCACAAAAGTAGCACAAATTGGATAATCTGATCTATGCGGTAAAGTGGGGGCCTGATGGTAGGTGTGGCACCTCACCTCAGCAAAAACAATCTCCCTCATCTAGCACTAGCTAATAAGGGATAGACTCCCTCACTGACCAGCTGATAACAACAATAGGCCACTCCGCTAACTTTACTTTTTTTTTAAGAATCAAAATGATTCAGAACTTGATATTTTTTTTATATATATACAAACCCTTTCAAGTAATTCAATCCCTTCATTGAAAGTAAAATTGGCTTCAAAAAAAGAAGTCAAGTTTATTGCGTACTCCGGTGAACCACAATTCATCAAAGGCTCATGTATAGTACATAGAATAATGTACTAATGTCAGGAAAATGAATAGCATACAGTCATAATATGTGTGCATGTGTGTACATGTGGATGGAGAGAGGAGATCAGGTATAGGTGTTGTCGAATTACAGGAAGCATGGAGGTTTTGAAAAATGCAGTGTTTCGGCAGTTAAAAACATATTTCTTTATTATTCTCAGCCACAAAATAGAAAAAAAAAAAAAAGAAAAGATAAATCAATGATCATACAAGACTTGAACTATACATTCTTCCTTGACCGGATTTTTATGAAATCATTGCACTATGGGTGTCTTTATATCAAATGATGTGCGCGCACACACACACACACACACACACATATATAAGAACCTGGTAGAAAACAATCACATCACAAAACGATTACAATTGTCTTCCTATTGCTCTGAAGAAGATTTTTTGAAAAAAAAAAAATAAATAAATAAATAAATTTTTTAAATATTGTCAATGTAAAGTTGAAGAAATAAATTCAGTTAAAAAAGTGTTTTTCATATCATTTTATCCACATATACCATCGGATTCATTTCCTTACTTTTACATATATATATATATCTTTTCGTTCAATAATGTCTTTATTACAGCAAACATCAGTTCAGTTATTTTAATGAACTAAATAGATAGAAAATTGCCAATCAAATACTTGTAAAATCCACAGAATCCCAAGTAAAAGGATGAATAAGAATTTGTAAATGAATTTAAAAAATTGTAAATAATAGTTGACCTTTTTTTTGTTGTATGCTTTTGCATATTAACAATCCAACACTTTCATTCTTCATCAACCAGATTAAAATCAATGCAGCTCTTTGAAATTCTTTCACCCACCAACACCCACCCATCCATCCCAGATTCATTAAGAATGCCATGTGGAATACTAAACTATTTTCTCAGAAGAAAAAAAAGAAAACACCTTTTATAAGAAATTAGGATTCTGAGAGTAATTAACAATAAGAAAATAATTTAATACAAGTAGAAGATCTGTTAGCAATATGGGTTTGTTTTTTGTTGTTTTATTTTTTTATAGTGGAAGGTAAAATAAATAAAAAATTCAAAATTTAACAATCAATATATTGACCAAGCAATTATCGAATTGCTTCTGAGAAAGCTTAAGTGATTTAAGTGCAAATAACATTTTAAAAAAGAAAAAGAAAAATTAAAAAAAAAAAATTAAAAAAATCTACAGCAGTCATCAACTTGTTATCAAGTATTTTCTTAGAATTAAAAACCATTTCAATTCCCTAATGAATTACACAAAGGAAGTGAGACTAAAAAAAAAATTTTTTTTAAATAAAAAAATTTAAAAAGAAATGCGAGTTCAATGGCTGATCCCTATGAAAAAAAAAAAAAAAAAAAAAAAAAAAATTTTTTTTAAATATTTCCGTATGCAAGAGGTGAGGGACAATAAGTCTGCATTCTGACATAATTGTTTGCAAAAAAATTTTATCCGAACTTTTCATCGCAAATGATTAATATTCATCAGTCAATTTAGTGCATTGACAAGGAGATTATGTTTAAAAATAAAGATTTCATTGTAAAATAAATTGCATTTTCTCATCATATGGCTGAATGTATTACACACACAGAATTTAGTAACATTTTTAGTATTAAAATTTAATCCTAATAATGCAAATGTATATTACACACCTAAAGAACTAGTGAAAGAAAAGGATTCCCGTTCCATTTTTAAAAGAAACTTGAGTTGCCAAGTGTGTCAAAAACTGTAGTAGGAATACCTGGAATTCAGCTACTTTAACCCCCCCCCCCCTCCTAGAACCGACACAGACAGACAGATTCACAGAGAAAAGGTGGCAATAGAGAAGTCACATGTCTAAGAGAAAATAATGCAGACATGGCAGCCTACCTCATCAAAAGATGGAGGAAAAAAAAAAGCTCAGCAAACTGATAAAAAAAGATAACATGTCTAAAGTGAATGAACATCTCAATCTCTCTACTAAGCAGTTCAACAACAATACAGTGTTAAATAATTTAAAGAAAAGATAAAAACAACAAACAAGATTTAAAAGTCATTAGACTGTTATAGTGCTTGATTATACGGATACTTCTATTTAGTAAGGATGGTTGTATTATGAAAGAGTTGTACTCCACTTAAAAATTGACCTTGTTTCCCATCCTGCTCATGAGCAAGGGATTGGGTATATACATACATGGTACTAAACATATTGAACATTGCAGATTTGTGTCAAAGAAAATCTTTTAATAAAGACATAACACAAAAAAAAAAAAAGTATCAATATCTTTTGTTACTTGAACCTTATAAAGATCTAGTTTCAATAAAAACTCATTTAAATGAAGAATTTACATCTTATTTCATTTCTAAGGATTTCTGATGTAATGAGATCGCTTTTATACATAAACCAAAGACAAGTGAAACTCATTTTAAATTCGGTTTGCACAAATCTGCCGAGTGTTGGAGTTAAAATATCTGCTTATAATCAGCATTTCTAAAATTGATCTGGGAAAATAAATAAATCACAAATGAGAAGGATTTTATTTATTAAAGCGATCCATTACTTGCAAAGATTCAAATTTATAAAAAAGGAAAATAGATATATAAATCATGGACACATGCCAAGGAAACAGCTAGCAGAAAATTTATGAACAGCACAATGGACAGTATCTCAAATTCACTTGTGCGAAATGTAAAACACAGTTTCCACAGCCAATTCTGATTGGCCTAGTTAGATTGCTATAAATCAGATTGGCAAAGAGGATCAGAGATTGGAAATCAAACATTTTTTAAAAGGTTTTATTCCTCCCAGAGGACAAAAACTAAGTTGGTACAAATACAGCCGCAAATATACATCCTTTTTTGTAATGCTGGCGGCTGATTTTATAAATGGATTTTTTTTTGGGGGTTTTTTTTTTTTAGAGATCACTAATTAAGACTGAGCCTATTCTAGTACTGACTACCCCCAAGCAGAGTTTAACAGATTTGAATTCAGAGTTTTTCCTTCTCCTAAACTGGTTGCCTAACCAAGGTTAAAGAGCTCAGTCAGCCCTACTATTTACCCATAGCTGGAGGAAGAATAGTTGGATTCATACCTTTCCCAAAGGTATTAGCACTGTGAACTGTAGCTTCATCTAGGATTTGAACTTGGGTCAACCAGTCCATTTCTTACGACTAACCATTACACTACACGCCTCCAACAGGGGTGCAGCCAACAACCAAATAAACAAATCCACCCGCAAATATACAATGATGATTAAGACAAGATACAGGAAGAAACAAATTCAGGAATAATTTAATATTACAAATTAAAAAGAAATGAGTAATGAGGGTCAAAGAAAGAAATGAGGGTGAATGTTAGACAGGGTAACAAAAAAAGAAAAGAAATATTGAAATAAACTAACTTTTTAAAAGAAACCAAAATTCGAACGTTGACATTACAACTAATAATAAACTTCTATCCAGTGTAACATCCAGTGTTTGTCTACATTTCTTCATACTGTTAGATTGATTTCCTCAATTTACTCCCATAAAGTTATGAATAAATAAATATGGCAAAATGAAATGATTAATTTGACTTTCTAGTCTTAAATCTAAATTTAGTAACAATCAAGGGCAGATAACTCTTAATTTGACAAGGAATATTTTCAGAGTTTTATTTAGGAAAAAATTTAAGAAACATTCAAAGCAATTTTTAATAACTCATGTTGATTAAAGTTACTTTGGAGTTTCCACAGAGATGAGAATATTTTGGTTAGTTCCCTAGAAGCTGAATGAATACAGTTAGAAGTTAGGGAGGATATAGACCCCATATAAATAATTTGGGTCACAGTTAAAAGGTCAGCCTTTTTTTAAAAACTTAAGTCAATCACAGACTATGAAAAAGTTCTAATTGCCAGAATCACAAAATAACTAGCATGAAAGAAAAAAATACACACAATCAGAAGGAAACTTGATAATGGCATTCACAGGAAGAAAAAAAAATTTATATATAACTTATATCACATTTTTAAAAATTATTAGAGATAGAGATATATGATACAAACTAAATTGAATCTATGCCAAAGAGTATGATAAGTGTAATGTTTTTACACAACATATAACGTAATACTCATGTCAACATCAGAAAGATTTTTATCAACATTTGCAAACTTCAAAGGCATGAGAGTAAAAGTCCCTGACAAGAAAAAAATAAAAATAAACAAGTTGACCAACATACTCAGAAGAGATAAATTACAGCAATTACAGAGTATCAAACACCCTACCCCCCCCCCCGAACACATTAGGTTTTCTTTGAAGATTTTTTCTTCTTTTGACTCAGCCATTCAGTGTGCAAATGGTTTTGGGATGTTTTGAGAACTAGAATTCTGAGGGTAGGGAGTGAAATGTTTTCTTGAACATGACCATCCTCTTCAAAATAACCCCCTCCCTTTCCCCCCATTATCCAAAATTAGACCATTTCTTTGAAATCTTTTGGGAGCCAAAATAGTGTTGCAGCAATTAGTATTAATTCAGGAAAACTCTTTCAGCATGCCGAGATGCTCCTCCCACAAAAAAAAAAAAAATAAAAAAAAATAAAAAATTATATATATGCCATGAGTGACAGCACAACAAGGATTGTAAAAAAAAAAAAAAAAAAAAAAAAAAAAAAAAAAAATGACTAATATTGAAATGTCAGGTCTATTGCAGGTTTGTAGGATATTTTCATTGCTTACAAAATAATGATTTGTAGGATAGAACAAAAAGGTTTTGAACTCAGCCCCCCCCCCCAAACTGGTTTGCCCATTAATACCTCAGTCTGCTCTTTTTATCCATAACTTGAGAAGAGAGATTTATATCAAGGGCTATAAGCACAAACAGCTTCATCCAGGATGTAAATTTGGTTTGTTAAGTCCATTTCACCAATGATCTTGTATTAATATAGACACATTCTCAAGTGATATCAAGTGAACTTTTGACATCAAATATAAAAAAAAATTAAAAAAGATAAAACATTTGTTTACACAAATAAAATTTGGAAAACATTTTTTTACATCAAGAATTTTCTGTAGGAAATTTAATAAACAAATCTATAACACAAGATTGATTTTAACACCATGTCAAACCATCTAGGGTTATTTTATGCCTAAACATAAGGGAATTGGGTCCATTTTTGTATAATTATTCAACTCCTTGCCTAACAAATTTTCCTAATGACTGTGCCAAATTTTCTTGGTATTTTTTTTACCTGTATGATGGGATATTTCAAAGTTCACTATCTATTCAACTCCTATTCAAATAAAGCCCTATTATTATTGTAATCAGTCTTTCTGCTTCAATGAACTAACCATTATCAGCTTATGGTAGGATTACAGTGGTGGGAGAGCCACTGTGAGTGGTTTAAAGTAGGTAAAAAGTCAAGATTTCCCCTCACAGTTATATCAAATATTCCTAAATATAAAAAAATAATTTGCATACAGTTGTATGTTTTCAAGTATTCCTATCTAATACTAATAATTTATATACAAGTATGGTTTCAAGTAACTATTTCTATTTAATAATAACTTGTTTGCACACAGCTACAAGGTTTCAAGTAACTAATAATAATCCAAGTAAATATCCTAAATAATTAATTTTTAATTTGTCTACAATCACCTGCCTGCACACAGCTACATAAGATCAAGTATTTCTATCTAATAGAAATAATGTGTACACAGTTGTATGGTTTCAAGTATTCCTATCTGATACACATAATTATATGGTTTTAAGTAATTATTTCGATTCAATAATAGTCACTTGTTTTGCACAGTCATATAGTTTCAAGTAACAAATAATAATAATAAGTAAACAATTATAGTTTCAAGTAACTATTTTTAGTACAAATAATTTAGTTATGTCATCAAGGATTCTAACTGAAAAATAATTTTCAAACAGTTCTATTTCATCCATAGATGGGACCCTAACAGGTACTACCACTTAGGGTCAAAGTGAACCAATGAATTATGGCAATGAAGTGGTACTCCACACATTCCCCTGAACTCGAGCTTCACCATCAGATGCTGTTTAGTGTCATACTCAGTAAAGCCCTTGGGAAGGGGGAGGGAGAGGGTTCTTACAAGAGTTTTATTTATTTATGATTTTATATTTCATGAAGCTATCACCAATAAAATGAAATGGGGGAGGGAGAAAAAATGCTTAAACACTTTAAAGTGTCAATTTGAAATGTTTTTCATAACACTCATGTTCTGTTCTACAAAGATATAATGGCCACCATATCAGCTGCAAGTTTTAACTGAATACTTAACAGATTTTTCAGCAGGTGCGACTCACAGGGGGCTTGGGGGGGGGGGTCTGATGGAGCTCCGGAAGTATCAAGTAACAACAGCTTGTTGCCTTGGAACATATTTGTTGGTCATAAATATTTATTAGTTTGGACATAAAAGACAGTGGTCAAGATTTTATAGGTTGAATTATATTCATAGTCAATATGAACTACCAGTGGGGGTAATGGGCAGAAGTAAAAGGTCAAAAGATTACAAATCAGACGGACAACACAAAGAGTTGTCCATTGTAATTTGCAATCCTAAACACACACCTTTTTGTTTTGTGAAATTAGGAAAGAAAAAAACAGACAAAAAGCTGGGGGTGTAGGGTTTGTTTGTTTTTTCTTAAGGGGGGAGCGGAACAGGTGTTGGAGAGAGAGAGAGAGAGATTGAGAGGGAGAGGGAGAAGGAGAAGGAGAGGGAGAGTATTGAATAATCTATGGCTCAGATGGGAAGAAGAAGAACTATTCACAAGCAATATTTTAAATTGAAGACCAAAAAGGGATCTCTTCATCTATACCGAAATAAAAGAAACTTGAGGAGGAGGAGGAGGAGGAGAAGAAGGAGGAGAAATATAATGAGTCCGATTGACATGTAAGGGTTAAGTCATGCATTACTATAGATGACATTTCATCAACATGCCAATGGTATTAATGGTAGAAACAGACAGATGGCATTGTAACATTAAAAAAATTCTAGGGAAGAAAGGTAAAAAACAAAGAAAAAACATGCAAGATGATCTGCAGTAATTGGAAGAAGAAACAGGAGTGTAATCTAAATAACAAATGTGCTAGTTCTCTGAATTTTGTTTTTTTAGATGAAACTTGATAATTTGGACTATTGTATTCATCTTTGTTATCTACAAAATATTTTGGCCTATGTATTCTCTGGCCTTCTTCAAGTGTTTGAGAAGGATCCGGAATTCAACAAAAAAACACCCAAAGAAGGGCAGAGGGCACATCGGCCAAAACCAGGGCTCTACATTAATGTCGTCCCATCATCCCAGGGACGATAAAAATGACATCCAGGATGATCAATACTTCATCCGGGACAGTAAATTTTTTTCCTAAAAGTTAGTACTACATTCCAATAATGGCCGTCCAGTGATTGCCCGAATGCTGACCTCAAAATGAGGCTACGGAACCGCAGGTCTATTCTCAAAGCCATGTAATGAATAATGGCGGGAGGAGATAGTTTAAAAGGACCGAATTATGTACTACTAACCCTACTAAGGGTAACTTAAAGTAAAAAGTATTTTTTTTTTTTTAGCTCAAAACACACTAGGAAATGAATTTTTTTGTCCAAATATCCAGAATTATCACTGCTTCAGCTTTTCTTAATGTTTTATTACATGTTATTATGCTACTGATAAGTATAGATGATGCTAATGAATTAAACAAAAATATTTTGATTTCAGGACAGTCCAAACCCCGTTCGGGATGATTTTCTTTATGAAAAAAGTTAGTCTCGGGGCCTGCAAAATGTTGTGTAGATAACAAAGATGAGGACAATAGTACAAAACATCCAAATAATATAAAACAAATGTGATTTGTATTTTTAAATTAAGAATACCTCATTTACAGAGAAAACACAAACAAAAAAACTGCACGTTATTCTGGGTAAAATACCTATGCTAGACATTTTTAAGTAGAATTTCTATGCTACTTCTATGTATATTTTGATCTTTAAATATATTTGAATATACATCAAATCTTCGTAATTTCTTCACAAAAAGCAAGAACTGATGATATTTAATGTGTATGTACATTTACTTTGTAGTTAATTGCTTTATTTTCATAGTTTCATCCAGACATACATACATCAACTGCCTTTTATATATGTATAGATAAAGAGTAAATATATCAATCGTTAAATGTTTTATTTGATAAGCATTCAAAGATCATAATTATGAGGTCTATATCTTCTCAGAATGAGATTATGTGTGTGTGTGTGTGTGCATAACTGTCACAATTCACTTAGTGATATCTATATGTAATGTAAATAACTAAGAAATAAAAGTTTTACATAGTATATGGGGTGGATAATTTTCATACTTAGTTTAATAGATAATTACTTCTTGTTATTGATTTCTAATATTATTGTTTTATTAAACGTACTAAAGCAATCCTATATATTATTTTATATAGAAATCAATTAAAATAAGTGAAATCTATATGCATTATTATTTAGTTTCAATAGTCTAATTTAATATACTTTAGGACAATAAAACTTACCAACAGAGGGTACATATGTTAGCTAGTGAATATAATGATACAACTTTTGCATGTTACCTCAACAGCTGAAAAGGCACAACCTAGTAAAAAATGTTTATTAGTACAATAGTGTCAAAATACACAAAGAGAATAAATCCTCAAGCCAATTTACAAACTAATAATAGTGTGGGTCAGCCTTTATGCCCACCTTAGTCATAATTTATCAAGGGAGATAACTATTAAATGTATTACAGATTTCCTTTTTTCATATATAAATTCTATCAATAGAACATGAGTCAACATTAAGTTTAATGGTCATATAAAAAATTAACTTCTCGTATCCGAGATGCACGTGTCCTGTGTCCCTGATGCATAAAGTCTAAAAGGACACAGTAAAATCGTATCAATGCATTTCAATATTTTTTTTGAAACAAATTACACTGTATGGGGTACAAGGTAGGGGTGAGACAGCTTTAGTTGTTCATAGATAAAAACTCTACAATTAAGAAACTTTAGTTGTGATCCATAAATTTTCCCGGGGTCTCATTCAAAGCAAATATGTGCATCCCAGGATGCACTAAATCAAAAAGCTATCAGCATCACTGGTGGGGTCTGCCTTTATGCTCACCTTAGTTATCTCCCTTGATAAATTATGACTATTAAATGTATTACAGAATATTTCCCTTTATTCATATATAAATTCTATCAATACAATGAGTCAACATTAAGCCTAATGGTCATATTAAAAATTAATTTCTCTTATCCCTATGTTCAGCACCAACTACAGAAGGATCATAAAAGATACCTTCTTTATAATGCAAATAAATATATAGAATAAAAAGTTAGGAGTCATTCTGTGATGGTTCAATAAGGGAGTAACTATCCTTGTTAATAATGATTCATAGTTCAAGTTACTCATCTTGTCTATCATTATTTCTGCTAATGCTGAGAAAAAAAATACATTCTTTAGAAAGATTATAAACCTAAAAACAACAATAAGAACTAAAACATAAAAATTAATTACAACTTGTTATATTATAAACTGTCAGAACAAGTTGGAAATTTCTTACAGCTAACAAATAATCATTTTATTTCATCATCTAGACACTAATATATATTTACCAACCCCTCCACACGAGCAGGATGCATATCTTCCCCAAAGGTATTAGCACGATGTGAAATGCAAACAGCCTTGTCCAGGATTTGAACTCAAGTTGACGAGTCCATTTCCTATGACTAATCATTACACCACTAGCAACCATTAGTTCAATATCAAGTTACTTTCCATTTATAGAACTTATAAATTAAAAGATGCTCTATCAGGCAGCAATTAAGCTAGCTCCCACAAAGCGCTCTTGACCCAACAATGACAATTTATTCATTGAGTACATTTTATTCAAATAAGTTTTAATATTCAATTTCATCTTTTTAAAAAAGGGAAATGATAATTTTTTTTTGCTGCCAATTAATTTAAAGACAATTTTTGTTAAACTATTTATTTTTACTGAGTTTTTTTGTTAAAAAAAAAAAAAATCAGTAAAAATAAACAGTTTAAATCTTACAAGATTTCAGTTTTGTTCTATTTTGTCAAACTTCTTCAAAAGGCAAGAAATTTTTTTTTTTCAAATTTTAAAATAAATGGATTTTTGAAAAATTACCCCCCCATACACACACTTTTCTAGTTTTTAATAAAACATGCTTAAGATAATTATATGCACACACACACATACGTCAACAGAGTGACCTATTGTCAGTATCAGCGAGGGAATCTATCCACATTTTATTAGAGCGAGATCAGTGAGATTGTTTTTGCATCTTAAGTGGAGCACTACACCTACCATCTGCTACCTACTTTACCACACAGATCCAAGATGTGCTATTTATGCACAGAGTTGCTACTATCAAACACAGAACCTTGTGATTGATAGATGGATGCTCTACTGACTAAGCAGTGTGTGTGCATTTTCGTAAGAGAATGAAAAAAAAAAAAAAAAAAAAAATCCTTTTAAAAAGGTTTTCCTTAAATAAAAATCTTAAATACTGATCAGAAGGATAAAATCTAAAATAATTTATCCCACCTCTTCATTGATAAGTTCCATACATTTCCATTTCAGCTGATTATTGGATTTTTTCAAATACACAAAACTTTTTGCAATGAAATATATATATATATATATATAATATTGTATGACTTATCATGCAACACAGGGCTCGACATTAATGCCATCCCGGGGACGATAAAAATTACATCCGGGACGATCAATACGTCATCCGGGACAGTAAAAAATTTTCCGAAAAGTTAGTACTACATTCCAATATTGGCCGTCCAGTGATTGCCCGAATACTGACCTCAAAAAACGGTCTAGTTCTAGACTTAAAATTACTAATGGCAACAACACTGAAGGAATAGACACAGTCACACAGTATATATTTTTATGATTGGAAAATGTCTGTATAAAGATGGAAATAGAATAAATTTTAGTTTATAAAATTTTTCTTTTATTATTCTTGATTATAAATAAATGTTTGTCAACTGCTTCAGCTTTTATTAATTTTTATTACATGTTATGCTACTGATGACTGACAAGTATAGATGATGCTAATGAATTAAACAAAAATATTTTGATTTTGGGATGGTCCAAACCCCATTTGGGACGGTTGATAATTTTTGTTCGGGTCGGTCATGAAAAAAGTGTCGGGGCCTGTTGTAACACCCTCTGGTTAAAAATGGGACTGTCCAAATCATCCAAAATGAAGTGCAAAAAATGTAAATCCAGATTATCCGGTGTTGCTTATCTACCAAATTTTTATTTTGTATGAGTGTCATCACCTCAGCTAAATAATGGACCATTTTTACTATAAAGAAAAGAAAGGAAAAGGATATGCTACATAGGAAAAATATAATAAGAGTGAAAGAAAGAGGAGATAGATAGTGAGCGCATGGAAGCGATAACATTAAAGTTTTAATCAAAAAAGAAGGAAAGAAAGAAGTGTGAGAGTTAAATTAAGATTATACTTTTTTTACATAGTGAACTATTTCGTAATGGCTCTTAAGTAAACATTAAATGTTGTAATAATTAAATTATCATACTGTGGTATATCCACAGGTCCTGCTAGTTATAGATTAATTGGCATGTCAAATTTTTATCTGAAAGTTTTAGATTTAATTTCCCTCCTCTCCTACAAAGTAATAAAGAAGGTGAGGACAACACAAATGATAAGAGATGTAAACTGAGAAGTTATAAAGACAAAACCTGCTAGGATTTTTTTTTCTGCAGCTGCTATGGGAGAGAGAGAGAGAGAGAGAGAGAGAGAGAGAGAGAGAGAGAGAGAGAGAGAGAGAGAGAGAGAGAGAGGTTAAGACATTACCAAATTAGCACAACTCTTTCTCACAAAAAAAAAAAAAAAAAAAAAAAAAAAAAGTAGTGTAGAGGACAATATCTTCCTTCTAGCTTTGAAGATTGTCCGCTAGCAAAAAAGAAAAGTTTTAGCAATCCCAGATATTTATGAGAACCACCAACAGAGATTTTAGATGTTTACAAAAGAAGTACATAACATCTCACCTATGAGTTAGACTACAATGTCTATCTAGTATTTCAACACTTATCTATTAGTACATTGATAGATAAAAACAAAATTCCTGGAAATATTTGTTTTAGACAAAAACAAACTGAATACTAGTTTACAAAGTTATTCATCACCAACAAAGTTGCACCACCTTTATGAGTAGAATACTACAGCTTTCTAAGTATTTCAATATTACCAATATAAAAAAAGAAAAAGAAAAAAAAAAGCCAATTAAAGCCAAACTTATTTGTCTGAATTTTGAAATGAGGCTTGATGTGAATAATTTTGATTTTTCAGACTGTTGTCCTCATCTTTATTGTGGTATATAAAATCACAACACTTCAGCCACTCTATCCTCCGACCTTCCCTAGGTGTTTCAGGTTGGCTCAAAAATGGGATTTTACATACCACAATAAATGAGGACAACAGTCTGAAAAAAAAAAAAAAAAAAAAAAAAAAAAAATCAAAATTAAAGCCAAATTTATCCAAAATAGAATTATTGATGGCAAGATATGATCAACATGAAAAACCAGAATTTGTCCATTTCAATGGAGCTTAAAATATACTGACCATAACCCCAGCAGAAGGGTAAAGACTGGCCCTACCCAACAAAAAAAAAAATATACGTCTTGGGTTTGACACTTAACTGCATCTAATGGTTAAGCTCCAGTTCTGGAAGAATGTGGAGTACCTCTTCATTATCATTACTCCCAGGTCTACTGATCTGGAGCAGTAGTACTTGTTAGGGTCCCATCTATGGGTCAAAATAGATCTGTTTAAACATTATTTGCATTCATTAGGAATACTTGGTAGCATCTAATAAAATCATTTTTATCAAAGATAGTTATAATTGTTTACTAATGATTATTATTAATTACTTGAAACCATGAGCAAACAAGTGATTATTAGATAGAAATACTTACTCAAAACCATATAATTATTAGTATTAAATAAGGATACTTGAAACCATACAACTGTGTGGAAATTATCTTTATTAAATAGAAATACTTGATACCACTGTAAATCAATTGCATCAAGAATAGTTACTTGAAGCTATAATTGTTTACTAAGGATTAATACTAGTTACTTGAAACCATATAACTGTGTGCAAACAAATTATTAAATAGAAATAATTATTTGAAACCATATGATTATTAGATAGGGATACTTGAAACCATACAACTGTGTGCAACTTGTTTGTTGCTGATATGAATACTTGATATAACTGTGTGCAAGTGACTTAAGAAACAACTATACAAAACAATGTAAGTATAAGTAAAAAGTAAAGGGGTGGAAGTGTGGCCTATTGTTGGTATCAGCTGGACCGCAAGGGAGTCTATCTCCTTTTCACTAGTGCTAGACCAAGGAGATTGTTTTTAGCTGAGGTGGAGCACCACACCTATCATCAGCTCTCAACAGATCAGATTACACAATCTGTGCTACTCATGCACTGAGTTGGCGGGAACCGATATCGAACCTGGAACCTTGCAATTTCTAGGTGGGTGTTCTACTAAGCAAACTAGCTCCTATATATGAATATGAAAGTACAAATAACACAATTCCCAAACCTCTAACCATTAAATAACTAGAGACAGGTTGACAGAAATCTGTAAAATCTTTAAAACATTGAAGAAAGCCAAATTTATTTGTATTTTATGAGATGAGGTTTGATGTGGCAAATTGATATTTTGAACTGTTGTCATCTTTATAGTGGTATGTATAAACAACATTCCAGCCACTGTATCCTCGGTCCTTGTTCAGGCGTTTCTTATTTTCCTTAGAATGAAGTCATCATACAATAACCTTGAATTCAAGTGTGGTTTTCAGAGCATTAATATTATTACCACTCATTTACATCCTGAGGATACAGTGGCATGAATGTTGTTTACATACCATAATAAAGATGAGGACAACAGTTCAAAATTAGTCACATCAAGCCTCATCTAAAAAAAAAAAAAAATACAGACAAATAATAATTCTGGCTTATGTTTTAAAAGAAATCCCACTTTTAGGAAATGTAAAATCCTGGATGGTCTTATTTTGTGAAAATTTTTTTCAAATTACTTGTTTGGTAATATTTTGTTTGCACTAGATCAAAGTCTACACACTCTAGCAGTATATGTTTCACTGTAAATCTCCCTTGGCATGTAGTGCATATTGGGGATTCTGTGCCCTCTAGTAAATAATGATGATGTGGGTGATGTAGGTGTGGCCTATGTGAAGGTGGGTAGGCACAACCTGTTCTCTTCTATATTTCTATCAAATATCAAAATTATTCAAAGCCAAACTTATAGAAAACAATCAGAATTATTTCTTGCAAGGTATTGTCTTCTGGATCATACAATATTCAGTATACTAGTACATCCAAATACAGTTTGCAGACAGACAGAGTAACTCACAACAGAGTGCTAAAAACATTGAGGTAGACAGTTTGCATAACAGTTCCATAATCTTTGCAGTCTTCTACATATGTTCTAAAACAGCAGTGTACAAATAGTTCTGGACCAGCTCATTTACTCTCTTCAAAAGGTAAGCTAGGCTAGTTCTGGACCAGCTCATTTACTCTCTTCAAAGGTAAGCTAGGCTAGTCTACAACACAAGGTCAAAAGATTAAAGATGAACTTGAATTTTGTTTATTTCAATGACATTGAAAAAAATCATTTTAAGAAGAAAACCTTGAACTATTTTGTACTCTCTCAAAAGAAAAAAAAAAAAAAAAGATTTTACAAGCATCTAACTGTAAATAAACATTTTAAAAGAAAAAAAAAGAAGCAATGTTTAAAGAGGACCCTATTTCTATCGTCATTGCCCTTGATAGTTATTCAGACTACAAGTAGCCAAGTGAAATTAGAGAAAGATGGGGTTGGGGTTGGGGGGGTGGAAACAAATCAATAGAACTGCATTCTTGGCAATGATAATCAATTTGGCTTTTCATTCACCCCACCACCACCACCACCAACAACAACAACAACCCCCTCTGCCTAAACCATCCCCCACCACCCCAGCCATCACCTTCCTCCCTTAAAAGCAATTTAAAAACTCCAACCAGCCTTGTAAGCATACAGCCAGGTGCTTTTCTTTGCTCTGAATCAGAGCAATTATTATACTCCACAAAGACCAACAGATGGCATAGGAGGTTGGGCAAGATGCAAAAAGAAACGAGCGCTACCACCGACAATGATAGAATTTTAGAAAATTCTTTGTCTAGAAATTTGGGCAGCTTCACTTCAAGTGTTCAGGCAGAGGAAAAACCATAAATCAATAGAGAGAGAGAGAGAGAGCACTAAAAGCCAACAACAGCTTGAAAGTATTAAAAGAAATTTGAGGTTATATATATATCTCACTCTCACACACGCGTGTCCTGCATCAAAAATCTAAAAGGACACAGTAAAATCCTATCCATGCATCCCAGTGTTTTTCTTCCCTTACCATTTCAAGCTAACTGTAAATACATTTCAATATTTTCTTAGAAATGAATTACACAGGATGGACGGGTTTAGTCGTTTCCCCAGATCATGAATAAAAACCCTACAATCTATTAAGAAACTTTAGCTGGGACCCATTCAAGGCAAATATGAGCATCCCAGGGTACACTAAATCCAAAAGCTATCAGCATTACTATATATATATATATATATATATATATATATATATATATATATATATATATACACACACACACACACACACATAATTTTATGTATTGAATTTTTAACCTAGATTATTTTAATAGCCAATAACAATCATCTTGTACAAACATTTTTTTAAAACTCAATCATTGTTGGAAGATTTATAAAAATGGCCAATATTGATTTTTTGAATTGGACTAATGTCCCATAAATAGGACTGAAGTTTTTATAAATAGTAAACAATCTTAAATTGTTTATAAATTTTAATTTAATTTATTTATTTAATCTAATTTTATTTATTCTATTTAATTTCCCCTCTTGAATAATTCTGACAAACACTGGGTATAAAAAAATAATAAGATAAAAATTAGGATTAAAAACTTTTTTTATTGAATTAAAAAATCTTAGCACATTTCCCAAATTAGGTTGTCTAAAAGCTTAAGCTTTTAGACAACCTAATAGGGGTGGGCAAATGGAGATCAAATTTTTGGGACAAGTGTTTTCAATGGCCATTTTTGCTGCTGATTACAAATTTGATGATTTTTTGTAGATATGACGTCATTTTAAGTTGGTTCTGTGACAATTTTCAAAATGGCTCTGAAAACCGCTATTATTTTTCAAAGAAAATTAAGAATATTAGGAGTTATAATGGTGTAATATGTCTAATTTGTATGTATTCTGGGTCACAGAATATGAAAATATATTCATTTTAGTGATTTAACAAACTTATTTTTATTAGGTATTCTAAGTGAAAACCATTCAATTATGTCCAGCTTTTTTATGCTATTTTATACCGGAGGATCGTAAATTACAAATCGTCATTTTAATGTGTCACTTATCTGTTCATGTATTAGAAAGTTAGATATGACATAGCCAGAGGCATACAATGAACGTGATCTAGTTCCCTAAAGTAGTAACCAAGTCTAAAATGGCAGAAAGGAAATCAAGAAGTGAAAGCATAAAAGAACATTTAATGGAGATTAAGAAATTCAAACCTACATGAAAATTATCCCGAGTCTGTATGATGTATTTGTGTAAATGACAGAAGGGGAAACACTCTTTGAGCAGTGATCAAACCAGTAATATTGTTGCAAATGAAATATGGCCTAACTGGATAGACAAAAATGTGTACCCACTAAATGAAAAAGCAGTTGCTATTAGAGTGAAAGATTATTATGAATGGTTCAATGTTTTACAGAAAGCTTAAAACAGAAGTGCTAAATCCTAAAGCTAGCAAAAAGCAAAAGCATTGGAATTCAATGCAGTTCTTAATATTTTTAGATTGAGCATTTATGAAAATAACTGTTTCAGAGCTTACAAAGCAGTTTGTACCAACACAGTTCCTAAAGATTGGATAAGGATGAAGAAGAGAAAGGGGAGTTTAGAATGTTCTGCAAAGAAGAAGTGTCTTGCAACAGAATATGGTTGGAAAGAAAAGAAAATAATCTTTCTAAATATGTAATTTTCAGGTGTTTTATCCATTGAAATATTTTTTTACAGCAAGTTAAAAGGATATTTTGCTTCGAACAGCCAAAAACATAAAACATTACTTTTTTTTAAAGACTACATTGTTTTTCAAAATCACAGTGGCTAATATTTATCAATATTCTTGAAATTTTCAACTCAATTAGAAGACACCTGGAAGTACAAAGAGGACGTTTTTGTTTCTAGGCCCCATGGAAGCGAAAATACAATAGAGGAAATTTGAAGGCGATTTCTTCAAAAAATTATAAGAGAAGCAAAAAAAAAAAAAAAAAAAAAAAAAAAATTTTTTTTAAATTAAAAAAAAAATCTATATTTCATAACTATATCCCTAATAGAAGACAGTGTTAGAATTATTTTCATATATAATGTGTGAAATATAAACATTGCTAAACCATCAGAGATTTGCTTTAAAACTTTGAATTTTGAAGAAGAAAAAACCTCAAATTTTCTTGTCTTCTGAACATAAACAATTAGGCGCCGTTTATTCAGACCTTAACAGTTTAAATAGTAATTTCTGGTCCAATTTTTAAAATATGTATATGGTTGGATGTAACTTTTATGTGTTTTTAACCATTGAATTATTTTTTACTGCAAGTTAAAATGGTATTTTGTCTTCAAACAGCCGAAAATTTGTTACAAAGCTGCACACGCAGAACAGGCTTTGTTAAATAAAATTATATAAAGAGTTATTCTATTTCTTGTATGTAATACAACATAGCAGGTATTTAAAAAAACATTTTTAAGTCCAAAGTGATGTTATTTATATAAAATACTATATATGTGTAAATTAAATGAAAATGTTGAATAATCTTGTGGTAAACTTTATAAAAATTTAAAAAAAAATAAATAAATAAATAAAAATAAAAAAAAAACACTTTGATATCCCTATCTTTTATTCCCCAAATAATTGCTTCCAGCATGGAGATACATAAAATTTAAGTGCATTATCAGAAAGAACATAATTTTAAATAAGAATGAAAAGTTTTATCAACATTACTCCAAAAATAAAGAAATGAAGAAATTACTAAATTTCTTGTTTTGAATTGGTCCGTGATTTGACATTTTTTTAACAAAATCATGTCCACTTTTGTACCCCCAATTTCGGGGCTTTAAATTCTCAACTTTTGAACCACTGGGGATATTTGCATAATTCAAAGTTCTGAACTCCATTTACAAAGGTCTATATAACTAACGTGATTAAATAACAATAACCTCAAATTAAAAAAAAATCAACTGGGAATACTACATTAATTGACAATAACTCATCAACTAAGTCCTAATATTATAGAGAATCAAACAGTGTGGATAAAGCAAACTGAAAAGCAAACCATCATGTCATGAACATGACTAAATAAAAACAAAACATTTAGACCAAATGCCTATATGATTCAGAATTTACAAAAGGCTTATCAATATGCAGCCCCCCCCCCCCCGCCAAAAAAAAAAAAAAATTACACCCACTGAGAAAAAAGGGGGTGGTATATTTATCCAGCACAGAAAATGTGAAGGTATGTTGAAATGGTATAGCTTACATTATTAGGCGGACAGGTCTGACACCCAGTGGTATTAGTGCTATAACCTGGTCCAAAGGGCTCTGGTGAAAATCCAAAAAGTGTCTCCACCATTGTCAGGTATCAATGGCTTTTGGCGTACTTGTCACTGCATTTGTGGAAAATCTGCAACAAACAAGGGTATCTCCTTCCCCTGACTGGGATATGTATGCAGGGTTTAGGGACTGCTTGTGAATTTCCTATTTCCTTGTTACTCCTTCCATGAAATCACCACAGGTAAATTCGTTGGTTGGAGCTGGCTTAACTGAACCAGGGTGAATGCTGTAGCAGTAACAGCCTATATTATGAAAGCTTTATTTTGGACAGTTACAGTTACAAGTCAAACTATCATTTTACACTATTAAAAAAAAAAAAGAAATTTTAAATCTATAATATAAATTGGTTTTGGTAATCCAATGGTTTAGGAGGTGTGAAATCTAAACAAAATATCCAAAATTTATGAAAAGAACATCCAGGACAATTAACAGGTGAAAAGAGAACATTTTGTTATTATTGTGATCCTTTATGGATGTTTGATGGAAATAGATTCAACAGAAAGAACAGCCATTAGTTTTATTTCAGGGATACCCAATGACACTTAATGAAAACAAAAAAATATTTTCCCTAATATAAGTAGAGTCCTTCCATTGAAATCTATTACTTGTAAAATCAATAGAGAGTACAAGACTTAAGATAAAATTAAAAATATTACATTATAACAAATTAAGAGGGGGGATCAATGGAGAATCAATGATAACATTGAGTGGAAAAAAGTAAATTCTTTCTATTCAACAACAACAAAAAAAAAAAAAAAAAAAAAACATCATCTGATGAGCGACTTATAAATCAGATTTATTCACAAGACAATTCAACAAAAGAGAAATTCAGAATTTATCTTGGCTATTAAAATCCAAAAAAAGAAAACAAAAAACACAATGCTGCTAGGTGGAACATCTGGGGAAAGTCTGGAAAATTTCACAAGTTGGAAATGTAAAATCATTATCTATCCTATAGGACGACGACGAGGGAGAGAGAGAGGAGGGAGACCTCTCAAAGTGATTTTGACTAATGAGAAGAGAGCCCCTTTGATTTAAATTCAGAGTTTTTTCCTTTTCCTAGACCAGTTGCCATAACAAGGTTCAAGAGCCCAGTCAGCTCTACTATTTACCCATAGCTGGAGAAAGAATAGTTGGATTTGTACATTTACCAAGAGTATTAGTGCTATATGAAATACAAACAATTGTGTGTAGGATTTGAACTCATTTCGCCATGTCCATTGTGTAAATGGACATGGCGAAATGAGTTCAAACCACTACCCATGTCATTTGGGTCTAGAATTTCAATAAGAGAAGAAAAAACAGAAAAGACTAATATATTTGTGACCAAGAGACAAAAAAATGTAAGAAAACATTATAATGGAAATTGGTGTCTAATCGAAACTACATCACAATACCCTCAAGAATTGCATAAGTTTATCAATGAGTATTTAATTTATAGTCAAAATCATTAATACATACAATAAATCTTATTAAGAATGACGCTATGAAAATGGGTTAGATTTACCTCTAAACAGCCCATGTTATTAGTGTGTTTAAAATGTTGTTATGTGTCTTATATATCACTAAGAAATAAAGGTTTACATGATATATGGTGTAGTGAATTTGCAAACTGTTTTAACAAAAAATAATAAATAATTATTTGGTGTTATTGATATCTAATACTATTGTTTTATTCTCAAATGTATTAAAATCAATCCTATGAATGATTTTATCTAGAGACCAATTAAAATAAGTGTAATCTTTTTATGTATTCTTATTTAATTTTGTTGATCTTTCTAATATATTTCATTACATTAAAACTTAAATACTTATACCCAATGGAGGGCACATATTTTTGCTAGTGTATATAATATTCTTTTATGTCTGATAACTTTGAAAAGATTCCCAAGAAGTGATATGGCAAAATTCCATCTTTCAAGAAATGTCATTTTGTCTAACATTTTTTTTTAATCCCCTCCGGCCACAACACATCCGACAAGGATAACTGGGATAACAGAGTTGAAAAAATAAAAAAATATTAATAATTTTTATATTTCAAACGGTTGTTCTCATTTTTATTATGTACAAACACAATGTTAAGGCCACAGTAACCTCGGTTTCTGTTCAGGTGATTTTTTTTTTTAATTACCTTACAATAAGTCATATTCAGACAATTACCCATGAATTCCAATGTGTTTGTACACAATAAAAGATGAGGACAGCAGTCGGGAATATCAAAATTATTCATATCAAGCCTCATCTCATAAATACATACAAGTAAACAAAAATATAACTGAAGTAATTACTTAATTCCAAAGCTTCCCTTGTAGAACAGTAGTGGTACTATTTACTGGGCGTGAGGTGAAGGGGGTTCATAACTTTCTGAAGGGTATTAGACAAAAGTGAACGTAAGAGTGTGACTGGAGTTTGAACTCATTATGGTGACAGTCCCTTGAGACATTAAACCACTACAACACGGGGATTCCCTTCATTAACTGTGAATAGAAATCCTCGCTTAACAAATATTAGGTGTTGAGGATGAAGAATTTTCAGCTTTTTAAAATCTACAAGCATCCTGAAGCTGCATGACCACTCCTACTCCTCCCCCCCCCAAAAAAAAAGTTGTTAGTTTCTGCATATCCCTGGAGAATGCAGAGTTATGTATTCCAGCTTGCATCCCTAGGGAGGAAAGAAGAAAGAAAAAGAAAAACAATTTGGTCATATGACCTTGCAATTGAAACTCGGCTTCAACAATGTTTGCATTTTGATAGCCTTAAGCACTTCATAAACCTATCAGGTTTTATTTTAACTAGTTTCTATTTGATATTAGTTCTAAACTTTTTTTTTTTTTTTTTTTTTTTTTAAAGTCTAAATCCCATGGAAATTGAATATAGCATTTTTTTAATTATTTATTTTTGCCATTTAGGACAAAAGTTTAACGTATGTTTATAATGCATATTCAGTGGTATAATAATTGTTGTAAAAAGCCAACTTAAAATCCTTGACAAGGTTGTTTTTTCAATAATACTCATGGGAAAAGGCCTCTGCCCACCGCTATAGATAACTGGTAGGGCAGACTTGGCTCTCTGGCCTTGTAAGTAAGAATACAAATTTGGTTTGTTAGATTTTATGGCATGTCAACCCATGTTGGGTTATTTTATGCCGAAGATCTTTTGTTCTCATAGTGCTTGATGGGTATTCAGAATTTTTGTTAAACTTAACTTTTTTCTATTTAACCCATAAATGGGACCCTAGCAGGTACTGCGACTCCGGGCCAGAGAGGACCTGGGAATAATGGTGATAAAGGGTTCTCCACACTCCTGAGCTCCAGAATTGGAACCTCACCACTAAATGCAGTTTAACATCATACCCTGGACACAAGTAGACAATACTTTTTAGGGGAAAATAAAAAATAAAATAAAAAATAGAGCGTGTTGTGATTTCAGCTTTACAATAAATCAACAGGAATATATAACTCACACAGTGTTAATTTACACTAGGTTAACCCAATCATATTCACAAGATTACTCCTTAGGACCCTGACCATTCCACAGTGATCTATCTCGCTCATGTTCCTGGCTGAAAAATAACAAAGTCTAAAATGCTGAATTGTTATTCAAAAGCTTGATTAGTTATCGTTAGGCAATGGTGATGTAGAAATAGGGATTGAGGCTTAGGTTAAATAAAGTACCTCCCATCTACCAAAACCTGTTTATTTGTTTAAGATAAGTTGTATGAAAACAAATTTTTTAGACTGGGCTTTCTCTAATTCTACTTGATGCCTCATCCTTTCTAACCAAATTTAATTTCCCTTCACCAACAAATAAATTAATTCAACATTAAACTACAAGATATAACTAATTTACCAGTATTTAATGTAATTTACAGAAGAAAAGAATTATTAAATGCAAACACGTTTTAATTCCTGAATTATTTTTTTATGTGAAGAATGGCTTTGATGAGCACTGAAGAGATTTACAAAATATTCAGTTGAAGATTTGTGACGCCAAAGATGTCTAACGATATTTGATACAGATTATTCATTCAAATAACTCTTATGTTTTGAATGAGTTAGAGGTGAATGACACATCACTAGTGGCCATTACAACTGATCAGGTATTCCACTAGATATCTGGTAAACTAGTTTACATGAACAAGCCTGGCCAGTTTACCAAGACTTTTATACTTCCTCAATGATACCTGTATCATAAAAAAAAATTAATTTCAGGTTATCTTTTAATCTGCACTAAGAACTGGCTTTGCTCAGTCGGTAGTGCATCTGCCTAAGAGCCACAAAGTTCCAGGTTAGATACCAGCCCTCGCAAACTCATCACAGGAGTAGCACAGCTTGGATCTGTGTGGTAAAGTGGGGAGCTGATGGTGTGGTACTCCATCTCAGACGCAAAAAACAATCTCCCCTCTCTAGTGCTAGTGGAAAGGGTATAGAACCCCTCCCCTCACTGTCCGGCTGATACCGGCAATAGGCCACTACACCAACTTTACTTAACTGTAAATGACACTCCTCCAATCAATCAGCTGGTAACCTCAAGCCCTAGCACCTATATGATTGTCCCAACCCCCAACTCTTTATCATATACGTGCTCGAAGGCGATAGCTCATGATCTTACTGTCCTGGGTATGATATTAAACTATCAATGTAGAGTTGAGGTTCTGGAGGTCTGGAGAATGTAGAGTACCCCTTGATCAGCATTAATTAAAAAAAAAAAAAAAACCTATTTAAAACTAATTGAGTACCCATCAAGAATGAATAAAACCCAACCAACCAAATGACAAAGTTTACAACACAGATTGGATAGAATTGAACTTATATATTTACCCATTGATGGGATCTTAACAGGTACTACCATTCTGGGTCATAGTGGAGCAGGGAGTAATGGCAATAAAGGAGTTCTCCACAGAGCTCCAGAATTGGAACCTCACCACTAGATACAGTTTAGCGTCATACCCTGGACACAAGTAGACAAGTGCTGAAACAAAAAAAAAACAAAAAAAAAAAAACACAGGAATTCAAAACTAGGGTGTTGTGATTTTAGCTTTACTACCACTCCAGGTCAGAGTTGACATGATAGTATTACATAATTTATGATCAGCTCATAAATTATGAACGAACCTGTAGTTAGAATTCTGAATAGGGTCCGTAATGTGGTTCATGGAAAATTACCAACAGTTATAGACGAGTAATAATCTTTTGATTTGACTCCTTGAAAGCGCACGATTGGACACATAAGATAGTTACAGATTAGATGCAAGCCAGCACCATATCAGAGAGGATTTCTCTTAGGGTTTGCAATTCACCTGCAGTGGAAAAATGGGCAAGGTTGAAAATAAAAGCTTGATACAGAAACAAGCAAGTCTTGTGTTAATTAAATATTAAAACAAGCAATGTCCAACCCAGAACAAAAAAGAATGAACTCCAGCAGAAGCCCTGAAGAGAAGTAAGATCGACAAATAGAAGCAGAGTAATCAAGTATCATCTCCTTTCTAATCTGTGTCCATTATATACCCGACATATGATGTGGGTATATACGAGTATATAACAATAGTAATAGCAATGAAGAGGTAGTCTACACTCACCAGGATCCTCATTATCAGATACAGTTTAGTATCATACCAAGGACAACCATATGGGGTGGGAGGGTGGGGTCTTAATCCCCACCCACCTACAGAAGATAGTCAGCATACTCTAAGCCCATCTACTGTTACTTAGTGGTCACTCATTTATGTATTGGAAAAAAAAAAAAAAAAAAGTTCATTGGAAAATATAATTCAATATATAAATTTTCATAAGTATTTTCATTTGCTTAGCTCAACACAATTCACAGCAGAAAGGGGTGGGAGTGGGGAGAAAAAAAAGTGAAGGGACGCACAGCGATCAAAAAAAGATTATTCTAGGGCAAATCTGAAAAGGAGCTACAGTGGAGCAAGAATCTACTGAACTTTTGCTGTAAAAATGAGTAAAAGCACTAAAATGGTAATGTGCCAAATACTAAAGATGTGAGGGGGGGGGGGTCATAACAAATATAGAAGTTGGCACATATCAGTATTGAAATGTTGCCAGTTTTTGTACAACACAACTTGTGTCAGAGGCTTAAGAGTACGTCAAAAGAGATATGAGGCTCATAACATTTATAGCTCAGACACAAAAGCAGGCAAAGCTGAAACTATAAGACACTTCCCTATGATAAAATTAGAATAAAAATAAATAAATAAATATATATATCAACCGCTCTGCACGAGAAGGATGTAACACAAGGTCGATGTCTTAAGCAGAGTTTAACAGTTTTGAATTCAGAGTTTACCTTCTAGATTGGTTACCTAGTCAATGTTAAAAGGGCCTAGCTTGCCCTACTATTTTACCCATAACTGGAGGGAGAATAGTTAGATGCATACCTTTCCCAAGGATATTAGCGCTATATGAAATGCAAACAGCCTTGTCCAGGATTTAAACTTAGGTTGACGAGTATTTCCTACAACTAACCATTATACCACATGCCACCAAATATATAGATATATATAGATATACTAAATAAAAACATTTTTGGTACAACTATATTTGATATAGAAATTCTAATAGAATCATACTTTATTAACTAGATCAACTATCAATCATTAAAAAGAAAAAGAGACAAGACAAAAAAAAAAATTTTTTTATTATTGCCACAAATTTTAATGAAACTTGAATGGCTTAGACATACGTAGTAAGTGATTATTTTCCTTAATTATTGTCAAAATCTGCTTAGTTGTAGCAAAATGTCAATTTTCTATAAAAGAAAATTCTAAGAAATATTTTAAAAAATAGGAAATTTCTTAAAATTTTCTTTTCCTTAATTTGATATCCTAATTTGGAATTAGTCCTTTGCCAAAACCAAGGGAACAATAACAAAGGAAAATAATCACTTCCTATGAGTGTCTAAGCCATTGAAGTTTCATTAAAATTTGTGGCTATAATAAAAAAAATTAAAAAATGGTTTAGTTTTTCATGTGTTCATTTCTTTTTGTCTAATAGTATATGATTGAAAGACTTCCCATTAAACGTCTCTTTGAAAGGGTTAAATTAAATATCATTTTAGATGACACATTAGTTCTAAGATTTTAGACATTCCTATTTAACCTACACAAAAAAAGAACTGCATCTCAACAAGGGAGATAAATTAGAGAGAGACAGCTGCTAAGAGTTTTGGAGCTAAAAAGGTCAGAGTTTTATAGAAAGTAATTAAATAAATCTCTTCCTTTTGTCCCATTCACAAAAGGACTTAACCCCTCAGCTGGACAAGCAAATCTTAAAGAATAATTGCCAGGTGTCTTAAACAAATACACACAATGGGTAATTTTAATTTTCTACAGTTGTTACATTCATGCTGCTTTTTTTTGTACACAAGACAATCATCTATATTAATAATATCTATATATTAATACTCTTGTTCCTTAATCTTCTGACCGTTATCAGAAAAAAAAGAAAAAAAAAAAAAGGAGGGAGTTAAATCCAGTTTATTCTACTTTTTACATAAAAACGTAAACATATCAAACATAATAATTAAATTATAATACTGTAGTATATCCACAGGTCCTGCTATTATTAATAATTTTACCAATGAATCAAATTTGACATTAAATAAACCCATAAGGAGTTGGACCATGCCCCTCAAATAAACCCATTCCCTCACAACTCACATCCAACCCTCCCTTCTTTCATTTCACCTCACATCTTATCAATCAGTATGCACCCCCTCATCTTCTGCCCACCCCAAAATTACCTTTTCAGCATAAAAGTAGACTGTAGAGCCAATTTTGGCTTCAAAATAAATTTGACAAAGCTTCATAAAATATCATTTAAATTCAGTTGTGTTATCTTATCCACATTTTCCTCTATTCTCAACCACATATGCCATTAAATAAACTAAACCACTGTCAATTCAGTTGTAAATTTTGGCTTATTCTGGCCAAAAAACAAAATCTTTCAGTCTCCACATTCCAATTGTCATTTTTATTTTGTTCAATGTCAGACATTCTTTTGCTCTAATCCGGTCTCAAAAGAAAAGTTTTTTTTGTGTGCATTTTAATGTCTCCTTCAATCTTATCATGAAAGCTCACAGGAACAAATCCCAAGAGGTTGATTATTAAAACGATTCATTTCTAAAAATAACACTTCTAAGATAAAAATAAAGACTTTATTTATAAATTCTTGTTGGATATATGGTATTGAAGTGAAATGTTTTGAACCTAAACTTATAAATTCATTAATATCTCATCATGTTGCGCTAGTAGCACGGATATCCATGTCAATCTCTCACCAACCTTCCCTATCATTCATACCCCCAGAAGGTCCTCTACATAGCATCCAGTCTAGTGTGTCCATGTGCTGGTTTCCACAGGAGAACGTCATTTGAATTAATCCACTCTTCTCCAGCAGTGTCTTATTCATCTTACTTGGATGGTTTGTGTGATAAGGGGCAAGTGGCCATACAGCTGCTTCCACAACTTGTTTATCAACTCCTAATGGTTTATTAAATGCCAAAATTTTTATAAATCTTATTATAATCAGAAACATCGGCAGGAGTGGCCTATCATTGGTATCAGCCAGACAGTGAGGGAGTCTATCCCTTTTTCACTAACACTAGACCAGGGAGATTGTTTTTGCTTAGATGGAGCACTACACCTACTGTCAGCTTCCAACTTTACCACACAGATCTGATTACCAAAGCTGTGTTACTCATATACTATGTTGGCAAGGACCAGTATCGAACCTGGAGCCCTGTGATTCCAAACCAAATGCTCTACCAAATGAGCTAAACCAGCCCTTATGAGATCAAGTATTCCTATTCAATACAAATAATTATAAGTTACATGGTTTTACCTATTACTATCCAATATAAATTTTCAATCACATCTATTTGACCTATAGATGGGACCCTAACAGATACTACCACTCCAAATTAGAATGGACCTGGGATTAATGGCAATGAAGGGGCATCACACCAAATATCTAGAACTAGAGCCTCATCAGATACTTTTAAATGTCATATCCAGGAGAGACCCATTTTTGGGGGGTGGGGAGATGCAGTCAGTATATTATACTGACAGGGCTAAAATTTCAATGTTAATTCACCAAGAAACAGGTTTAACTTTGAATAGCATGTTAACCTTGGGAAATGTTAAAAATCACTAAGTGACCAATTTCTTATTGAAAACTCCCCCACCCCCCATAAGAATTTGCTTTTTGTTTTTTTTTTTCTTGCAAAGGACTCCCTATCCTAAACTGCACATGCCCTGCCAAGCAAATATCTATTTCCAAAATCAATAAGTAATCACTTTCACCAAAAAAAGTAATAATCAATTACCTCTCAAATTATCTCACCTCTTTCTATTGAAGAGAAGAAAACTAAATCAAAGACCTCAAAACTAAAGACCAACTAAATTTAAGAAAAAAAAAAAAAAAGATCCACAGTTGTCGACATGTTTTTCAAAGAAAGTCACAGATTGCATAAAACCAATGAAATGGTAGACATTTAAAGAATATTCTACAAGATACTTGCATGTGCGCATACAAACACAAGCACACTTGTGAGTAAATATCAATAAAATAGTTTGAATAGCTAATTCTAAATTGGAGTAAGAGGGGAGAGAAGAGATTAAAAATAAAAATAACTTTATATAAATAGAGTGGGAAGACTTTAGAAAGAAAGAAAGAAAAATCCTCCTTGAAACATACCTGTAAATTCTGAAATATTACTAAAATAACTTCAAAAGTAATGGTCTGCGTGCAAAAGCTTAGTAAATAAAGGAAGAAGTTAAGCAACCATGAACCTGATGAGTACTTAGATGGGTGACCACTTAGTAACAAGAGGTACTGTAAGCAACCCAAGGCCTATATACAAGACTAAGCAAAACTTAGTAAATAAGAAAAAGAAAGTTAGGCAATAATGAGCCTAATCAGTACATAGATGGGTGACCACATAATAACAGCAAGTACTGTAAGCAACATGAGGTCTGTGTGTCTGAACAAAGATTAGTAAATAAAAGAAGTTAAGCAACCATTAGATGAGTGACCACTTTGTGCAACCTAAAAGCTTCTGTAAATGACTAAGCAAAGATTAGTAAATAAGAAAAAGAAAGTTAAGCAACCATGAGCAAATTCAATACATAAATGAGTGACCACTAAGTAACAGCAGTTATTCTAAGCAAACCAAGATCTGTGTAGAAGATTAAGATTAGAAAATAATAGAATTTATAACAAGGATTTCTGTATGGCCACCCGCCTCATATTACACAAACCATCCATGTAAGGCGAACAAGACATGCCAGACATTGCAGGGGAAGCAAGGATGAACTTATAAGTGAGGTTCTTCTGTGGAAGCCAGCACATGGGCACGCCAGTGTGGGCCGACTAGCGAAGACATACATTGACCAGCTCTGTGCACATACTGGATGCTGCGTGGAGGACCTTGATGGGTCCAACTAAAGTTTCTTAATAAATTGCAGAGATTTATCTATGAACAACTAAAACTAACCCCTACCTTATAACCCATACAGTGTAATTCGTTTCCAAGAAAATATTGAAATGTATCTATTTACAGTTAGCTGGAAATGGTGGGAGATGGAAAAAAGGAAAAAAAAAACAAAAAAAACAAAAAAAAAAAACACTGGGATGCATGAATATGATTTTTATGTATCAGTGACACAGGACGCGTACCTACCAACATCTTTGCAGTGTAATAACATTAAAATCTTAAGTAATTTTTAACTTGATAGTGTGTGTGGGGAGGGTCAGCATTTACCTCTTAAAGTTTATTATTTCTCAAAAAAAAAAAAAAAAAAAAAAAAAAAAAAAAAAAAATTATAGTGTAATTACTCTTATTAATTTGAAATCATAATATAAAATAGGATGTGACCTGAAATTGACAGCCAACATGGTGGCATCTAAATGAAAAAAAAAAAAAAAAAAAAAAAAAAAAATGTTTTTATTGACAACCATTGGGGAACCTTCCTTTGTGTTATTTCAATCTTTCATGTTTTGTCTACATACCAATAACCAGGATGAAAAAGAGATCAGGTCAAATGAACCATCAAGAAAGAAAAAAAAAAAAAAAAAAAAAAAAAAGATAAATAGAGAGATATTATTATATCTTATTTCAGTTTTGTAGAAATGAGAGGTATTAAAGATGCCAGCAATAAGAGATTTTATTTTTACATCAAATCAATAAAAGACTAAATTGATGAATTCAAAAGATAATTTAAGTTCATCTTCAGCACTGAATGTTCCAGGATTGAAGTTCACAATTAGAAAATGGCACCAAAATAAAATCTAACAATTCTTTCGATCAGGATTTTTCAAAGAAACAATCAAATCAAACCATTAAAAATTTATGTGTGTGTACACACACACACACACACACACTATATAATATACATACATACATAACACACACACAGAGTTTTTTGAAGCATGAATAAATGTGAAATTAGGTGTTCAAAATAGACTAATAATTAAGAAATACTGGTAAGTCACCTGTATTTCTTAAATATTAGTCTATTTTCAACATCTACACTTAAATTTATTCATGCTAAAAAAAATTGAAAAAAATTGAAAAATTGAAATTTTTATAACCAACAAGTGAAAATCGACAACATAAAATTTATCCAGTTCTCTTATTCCATACTTATCTATACAGAAGTACCTTGACTTACGAGTAAATTTGTTCCGCTCGTAACCTAATTTCGTCCTATATCAAATCAATTTTCCCCCCTTTGAAATAAACTAAAATGCCATTAATTCATTCCATGTCTACTAAAAACCTTTTTTTTATTATGTTTATTTAAATAAGAAAAATAGCAGTGTATTGTATGGGAAAAAAAAAAAAGTGTAATGAATTATGTGGTCTAATATGTTTTAATGTTTATTTTTTATAAGTAATATTTTCCTTTGACATAATAAATTTGGAAACTTAAATGTAAAAAACAAAAAATAAATGACAGCTCGTAACTTAGAAAACTCATAAGTTGAGGCCCTTCTAAGTAAAGGTAGCAGTTTGTGTGAGATTTTATATATATATATATATATATATATATATATATATATATATATATATATATATATATATATAAAAGAGCAAATATTTATCAAACTTTCAGCTGAGCCCAAGCATTCAACATAAAGAAGGGGAGGGCATATGCCAGTGCAGACTGCAGACATAAAAAAAAAGAAAAATTTTTTTTTTTAAATAAAACTGTAAACATGGCACTTTTCTTTCTCTCTTTTTCCATAGTGTTTAACATCTTGACAGAATTAGGTTGGATTAAAATTATTCTAAAGATGTATTATTTGAGAATTATGAGTGTTGAATGGAAAAAGATAGGCATGCACCAACTTAGCCATTTACACATGGGACACAGGGAAATTTGCATCACACACACACACACACACACACACACACATATATATATAACTAAAATTCTCATTTTAGTTTCTTTGTGCATGCCTTTTTGGTAGCAGGTTCTCTTATAAGCAGGTTTCATTAAAAATGGCAAATAAGGATTTAATATTTAACTTTTTATTCAGCTTTTACTTTTGGCAAACGAAATGTTGCAACTGTCCCAAGTCTTTCTGTAGTCGGAATAATTTCAACCATTGGTGATTTTCAAGGACGTAGGAGCTCCTCTGTTGTGGAGTGCTGGATAGATTTGGTGTTCAAGAGATTTTTAGTTTGGTTTACAGCATATCAACCTTAGTGGGTCATTTAATGCCGACAAAGTTTTGAAATAAAGTCATCCCCTAATGGATTTTTTTATAAATACATTTTTCTATTTAACCCATAGATGGGACCCTAACAGGTACTACCACTCCAGGTCAGAGTGGACCAGAGAGCAATGGTGATGAAGGGGTGCTCCACATTCCCCAAACCTCCAGAACTGGAACCTCACCATCAGATAGAGTTTAACGTCATTCCCAGGACATGTAGACCCTCATTCAGTTGTATACTCGTATGAAATACGTTGTTGTTTTCTGCAATTAATGCTATATAATATTGTAGTACTAGGACCTGTGGATAATTTAATTATTACAACATTTGATACGTTTACTTAAAAACTATTGCAAAACAGTTCAATATGTAAAAAATTGAATCTAGATTTAACTCTCACTCCTTTTATTTCTTTTCATGTTTAATTGAAAGATTAGCATTATCACTTCTGCACACTCACTATCATTTCCCTACTCCCTTATTATTTTTCTGTGTAGTATGTCCCTTTTCTTCCTATCCACAAAAATGACCAAAGTACCCATACTCAAATGGCACCAACACTTTGGTTGAAGGACAGTTTTAAAATTGTCCAGAGTTGCAACGTCTTATTAGACAAAATGAAAAGCAGAATATGAAATCCTTTTGTCTGTCATTAATAAAACATGCCACATTATGTGTGTGTGTGTATGTATTCTTATAAATTAATTACAAAGGATAAGTTACAAGGTAGGAGTTAAATGGCTATAGTTGTTTCCCAGTCATAAATAAAAACCCTACAATTTACTAAGAAACTCTAGTTGGGACCCATAAATTTTGCCGGGGACTCATTCAAAGCAGATATGTGCATCCCAGGATGCACTAAACTAAAAAGCTATCAGCATCACTATATATATATATATATATATATATATATATACATATGCACACACACACAAAATTGAGACAAGTGGGGAGGGTATAGGACATGGATTATCATAGAAAAGCATGAATCCAACTATGGGTAAATAGTAGGGCTCTTTAGCCTTGGTCTGGCAACCAGTCTAAAAGAAAAACTCTGAAATCAAACTAGCTATACTTGGCTTAAAAATTAACCTTGTGTGACATCCTGCCTTGGGTAGAGGGGTTGGTTATGTATGCATCTTTGTATGAGTGCACACAAGCAAAAAAATAAAAAATGGCACATCACAGCAAGATCTTTATTAGATATAAAAAATTAAAAAAAAGGTTGATTGGTTTCAATTATTTTCTATTTCTCTGAATTTTTCAGAAGAGGCTTGATTATTTGGATTATTATGAAGGCTTCCAAATTCAACAAGAAGGTTCCAGAGTTCGACAAGAAGTACCTGAAGAAGAGCAGAGGGCATACCAACCAAAACATTGTGTATATAACAATAAAAATGAGGTCTGAGTAATCCAAATAATTCTATTGTTTTGTTTGGTGAAAATTTCTTCTAAGATGAGAAAAAAAAAAAAAAAAAAAAAAATGCCTTTCTGGAAACAAAAAATGTTTTTCATAAAAAAAAAGTAGCTGTACAAGACAAATAGTCAACTATTGATAATTTATTAGGGCCAATTGCAGTCTTATTGGTCCCCATACTGGTTTTAGTTTATGATTAATGCCCTGCAAACTAAAGATATAACCTTTTTTTTTTTTTTTTACATATTAGAATTAGTCTGATAACTAAAACTACAGACATTTTAATTTAAAATATAATTAAGATAAGAAAATCTCGACTTTTAAAATAGTGTGCAAACTTGCAAAAAACAAATTAAATTTTATGTCATTTTTAAGAATGTGATGATTTATAAGCAAAACGGTTAACATGACAATTTTATCATCGTAATTATTGAAAGCCTGTCAGTAGAGAAAAGATATAAATATTTAAAGAGAATTTTTATTCTTATTTTTATACAAGTTACATTATGTGACAGTCATCTTAATATATATGTCACCCTGAAAAAGTCTCAGTTACCAAAGTAAAAAGAGAGTTGTAACATGTGTATAGTCAGATAAAGGAAAGACAGAAGAAATATAATAAACATGTGACTAGTGACAAGAAAAGTATCTCATCTAAAAATAAACAATTTTGATATTTCAATATTGATATTTGTGTACTAGAGGCGCCTACGTGGCGTCATCTGGGTAGAGTGGGGGGGGGGATAAAAAATTTAGTCTTGCAGATCCATTATAACTAATCGCAAGTTGGATCCTAGTTGGATACCCCATAAAAAAAGACCAGGTGGGATGTTAGGAATTTCTTTCCTAAATATAGATAAAATCTTCATTATTTTGGCACAAAAAGCAAGCTCTGGTGATTATATATATATATATATATATATATATATATATATATATATATTTACTGTCGTTAATCATTATTTTCATCGTTTCCTCTGAACATACATACAACTGCCCATTATATATGTACAGATAAACACAATGTTCAGGCTACTGTAACCTCTGGCTCAGTTTTAGGGTTGTTTTTTTTTATCACCTTAAAATAAATCATCTTTAGACAATTCTAGCATTCCAAGTTGATTTTTTTTTTTATTTGAGATTGTTATTTAATCACATTAGAGCTTTGTAAATGGAGTTCAGAACTGTTTGAATTATGCAAATATCCCCAGTGGTTCAAAAGTTATGAGAATTTAAAGCCCTGAAATTGGGGGTACAAATGTGGACATGATTTTGATAAATATGTCAAATCACGGACCAGAAATCAATACAAGAAATTTAGTAATTTCTTCATTTCTTTATTCTTGGAGTAATTTTGATAAAACTTTGCATTCTTATGTAAAATTGTATGTTCTTTCTGATAATGCATTCAAATTTTATGTATCTCCATGCTGGAACCCATTATTTGGGGTTCCAGAAGTAGAGATATCAATGTTTTTTGTTGTTTTTTAAGTTTACCACAAGATTATTAAACATTTTCATTTTAATACAGTATATATACACATATATAGTAATAATTTATATAAATAACATCACTTTGTACTTAAAATACCTTTTTAAATACCTGCTATGTTGTATTACATACAAGAAATAGAATAACTCTTTATATAATTTTATTTAACAAAGCCGGTCCTGCGTGTGCAGCTTTGTTTGAAATAATACTGTTTTAACTCCCAGTAAAAAATAATTCAATGGTTAAAAACACATAAAAGTTACATATTTAGAAAGATGATTTTATTTTCTTTCCAACCATTGAAACATTTTTAAAATTGGATCAGAAATAAGTGATGAATTACTATTTAAACTGGTAAGGTATGAATAAACAGCGCCTAGTTGTTTATGTTCGGAAGACAAGTAAATTTGAGTTTTTGTTTTTTTTCAAAATTCAAAGTTTCAAAGTAAATCCCTGACATTATACAATCGTTTTTACTTCACACATTATATATGAAAATAATTCTAAGACTGTCTTCTATTAGGGATATAGTGATTTTTTTTTTTTTTTTGCTTATCTTATATTTTTTGAAAAAATTGCCTTCAACTTTGGTCTGTTGTTGTTTCACTCCAGAAGGTCGGAAAAGAAAAAAAACAAGTTTCTACTTGTAGTTAAAAGTGTCTCTTTAAGAGTAAAATTTCAAGAATATTGATAAAGATTAACCACTTTGATTTTACAAAAAAAGTAACACAGAAATTTCGACAGTGGAAAAAAAACTTGTATCACTCATTTTCGGCCATTTGAAGACAAAATACTGTTTTAACTCACTGTAAAAAAAAATAATTCAATGGATAAAAACACATACAAATTACATATTTAGAAAGATTTTTCATTTTCTTTCCAACCATATAAATATTTTTAAAATTGAACCAGAAATACGCTGGTAATTACTTTTTTTAAGCCAATAAGGCCAGAATTACGAGAGATTGTTTACATTTGAAAATCTAGTAAATTTGACGGTTTTCTTTTCAAAATTAAACTTTGAGCAAAATCCCTGACAGTATACAATCGTTTTTATTTCACACATTATATATGAAAATAATTCCAAGACTGTTTTCTATTACTGGTATAGTGCTATTTTTTATTCTCTTATATTCTTTGAACACATAAAAATTACATATTTAGAAAGATTATTTTATTTTCTTTCAAACCATATAAATATTTTTAATATTGGATCAGAAATACCTGAGAAATTGCAATTTAAACCAATTAAGGTGAAAAATTGTCTATGTCCAACGATCTTATGAAACGAGCTGGTAATGCTACAATTACCCAGAATTCAAACGTGGTTTCAGAGCTGAAATTGCTACCACTAGTTCCAAAACCATGTTTTAATTTAGGGTAATAGTCCGAAGGACTTATTTTAAGGTAAAAAAAAACAAAAAACGACCAAAACAGAGCCTGAGGTTACAGTCACCTGAACATTGTGAACACAAAGATGCTGACAAGAGTCCAAAATATCAATTATTCATATTAAGTCTCATTTCATAAATACAGTCAAGTATAAAAAAATAAACAATATCTACTTATAAAAATGATCTATCCTCAAACCAAGAAGACTAAATTTTTGACTGCTAGGTAAAAAACAAAAACTTTGTTTATGTTTTCATTTAAGATTCTCCTCTTGAAATGAAAGGTAGCCTCATTAACCTTGCAATTAAAATAGAAAGTCATCCCTTTCATTGTTTCAATCTATGTTGCCATCATTGTAGCAGACTTCATTATAAAAGAATAACTCTGAAATAGAAAGAAGTCAAATTGGTCGTCAATGGGGTTGACATTCATGATTGCTGATTAGGATGATGATCATCATTATGATGATGATCATCATCATTATCATGATGAGAGGAATGAACAAAAGAAATTGGCTGGTTGGATTTTATGGCATGTCAACCTTTGTTGGGTTATTTTATGCCAGAGACATTTTGTTTTATTCATTCTTCATGGGTACTCAATTTTTTAAACTTATTTTTTATCTATGTAGCCATAGATGAGACCCTAATAGATACTACCACTCCGGGTCAGAGTGTAGCTGGGAGTAATGTTAATCAAAGGGTACTAAACATTCCCAAGAGCTTCAGAATTGGAACTTCATAAACTAAATGCAGTTTTATACTCAGAAGACTAAGACCTTCAGTCACCGCTTTCTAGTACATATATGATAAAAAGGAGGCGCGTGGTCTAATGGATAGAGTCGTAGGAAATGAACTAGTCGACCAGAGTTCAATTCCTAGACGGAAGCTGTTTACATTTCACATGGCTCTAATACCCTTGGGAAAGGTATAAATCCAATTCTCCCTCCAGCTATGGATAAATAGCAGGACAGACTGGGTTCTTTAACCATGACTAGGTAACCAGTCTAGGAGAAGGAAAACTCTAAATTCAAACCTGTTAAACTCCACTTAAGAAATTGACCTTGTATCGCATCCTGCTCGTGTGGAGGGGTTGGTAAATATATATGATAAAAAAGTTTGGGGTTTGGTATAAATGCAATAGGGTTGGGACTATCATATAGGTGCTAGGGATTGATGTGACCAGCCGATTGATCATAGGGGGTCTCTCCAACCTCCTGTCTGGCCCAAGTAAGGGTCAAAGTGGAGTGTTGGCAGTCATGAACTGCTCAGACACTAGGATTACATTCTTAAACATCACTAGTTACCAACCATGACCAACAGGTGGCCACGTTGAGGGAATCCCCCCTTCTGCAAAGGTACAGTCAGCATATTCTACAGACGACTAGGTGGTAAGAGAAATTGGGAAGATTTGACTAATTCCAGACTAAACATTAAATATATATTTATAAAAAAAAATTTTTTTTTTTTAAATTAAAAAAAAAAAAGCAATAAACAAACTATTTTGATGTTATCTTATCAATTAGCAATCATTAATTTTAACAGTAGAGAAGGGGGGGGGACATAAACATTAAATAAATTATTTCATGAACCTACTTACATCCAAATATGCAGCCAAATGAAGAAAAAAAAATGTAATATATTCATCTGCCAATAAAATCTTGATTCAATGGTGAATATTAATTAAGCATTATACAGTGAAAATTTCAGATCTAATTTTTTGTTGTTTTAATTAGTGAAATAGATCACTAATTACGACTGAGCTTATTCTTGTAGTGACCAACCCAAGTGGAGTTTAACAGGTTTGAATTCAGAGTTTTCCTTCTAAACTGGTTGCCTAACCAAGGTTAAAGAGTCCAGTCTGCCCTACTATTTACCCATAGCTGGAGGGAGAGTAGTTGGATTCATACCTTTCCCAAGGGTATTAGCGCTATATGACTTGTAGCTTTGTCCAGGATTTGAATCAGAGTTGACGAGTTCATTTTCTACAACTAACCATTAGACTACATGCCTACAACTCCTAAATTCAGCTAATAACTACATGACTGGTCACAAAATCATAGCTCCATCATCCTCAGGTATTTATATGCTTCTTGTAAAAACAAATATTTGTCCAATAAGCATTTTTGGCTCCCAATCCTTGCAGACTAGCCAAGTTGCAAGTTTGTTATTTTTTTCTTCTTTCTTTAGAATAGTTAAGAATGATATTTAACCCTTTATTCACTGAGCCCAGTCAATAGAGCACCTACCTTAGAACCACAAGGTTCCAAGTTCGATACAGGCCATTGCCAAATTGTAGCACAACTTGAATCTGTACAGTAAAATGGGGATCCTTTGAAACAAATGATAGGAAGTTAAAAAACAAATTCAAGTAAATTATTAAACTTTTTATAATAGAAAATCTCTGAAAGTAACAAAAGAATTTAAAGAACAAAAAGCAGAAGAATCAAGTTTTCAGAAAACCAAAATGAAGACATACAACCAAGGAATGAGAAATTCCATTGTTGGTAACATGAGGTAGTTTTAGCCATTTGCAGGTCATTATTTCTAAGTAAAAATATTTTTGCTATGTATTAACAACTTGGTCAAATGAAGATAGATGATTAAAATTAAATTAAAAACACCTTTAAAATATGAGCTTATTAGCAAGTGTAGGCATGAGAATAAATACTTGCTTAGTCAATTAGCTCCCAATTGAAAAATAAAGGAGGGTGGAGAGTAAAAACATGTGAATATTTATGTTTATAAAAAAGTGCTATGGGTCCACCGGGAGAAAATTAAATATTTTATAAAAAGAAGGTCCGCAAAATGGATTATGTAAAATAAAATCTTAAAAGAGAAAAGAAAAAAAAAAAAAAAAAAAAAACAACAACAATCCATTTTTATTTGTTTATATGCACCAACTGTGACTATTACCACTTCCTCTTTAAAGATGGGGAGTTGGGAGTCACAGTGCTTACAGCACAAAAAAAAAAAAAATTTCTACACCAGTATCTGAAGACCGACACATGAAACTGATAGTCATGATAAAGGGTGTGAAAACGTTTTTAAAAAGCAATTTTCATTAGGTCTACATTTAACTTTATAGAAGTTCTATCTGATATTGAATACTGGAGAAGGAACAACATAATATAAAGATATATTTACTTTCATAACGTTTTCATTTAATATCTTGTGGCTTTTTAAATAACCAGGAGTATTTCAATAGGTACAGATACTACACTCTCAGCAAAAGTGCTGATCCACATGGGACACTCACCAGAAAATAGGGGAAATCTATACAAGTAGATAATCAACAGCCCAACTTTTTCAATGTCTATTTTGTTTGTCGGTGGAAACCTAAAACCAATCCTACCTGGATTCCAATATCCAATCAAACAGTTAAATAGGTAAGTAATAGGTCTACTACTACAACAGCATTCTGATGCTTGAACAGTGATTCTAAAATTAACTTTGAAATACAAAGTTAAACATAGCGCAGATACTACACTAATTCTAGGCAGAAGTGCGTAGATAAATAATCCTGTCATTTTTTATGGGTACTCTGCTTGTTTTACCAATAAATCAGTCTACCACAACCTAGAAAAATCCTTAGACTGTTGGTGGTAAATAAGTTTCAATGGAAGGAAAAGAAAAACTCCCAAGAGGCCAGTTTGATTGATAAGGTGAACATCTGTTTTGGCAGTTCATAAAAAAGCACACACACACACACACACACACACACACACAGAGACAGACAGAGAGAAATAGGAAACAAATCAATAATTTCTTTAAATATATTTGTACAAAGACTCCAATAAGGATGCGAGACAATGTTACCTTCCGTCACAACACTCTTGTAATTTGCTCGTGCAAAAAATTAAAACCATGTCCATTTAAATACAAAAAGACCAATTACTGTTTCCATGTTACTGAAACAAAAACCACCGATAACATTTTAGCTTTTCACTCTTTAAAAGTCATCGGGGTGACCTAAAGTATCAGCCAGACAGCGAGGAAGTCTATCCCCTTTTCATTAGACCAAGGAGATTGTTTTCTAGCATCAGCTCCTCACACTACTTATACAGATGGTGAATGCCAGTATCAAACCAGGAACCTTGTGGTTCCCAGGCAGATGCTCTACCAACTGAGCTAAACCAGCCCCAAATTTAGGCCACTTTGAAAAAGATTTTAAAAAAATTTTTTTTTTAAATATATATATATATATATATATATATATATATATATATATATATATATATATATATCAATAAAGGAAGGAAGAACTCAATACAGTAATCCCATAATAAATTTATTTCGACGAAAATTGGGGGCCCATATAAATCTAAGTTGATTTAAACCGGCTCCCCAAATTTTCGTCTTATCAGATGGGTCTCAATTCACTTATGGACAAGCATATCACAAAAAACCTCAAAGAGCTGAATATATATAAATTCAAACAAAAACAAAAATAAAAAAAAAATTATATATATTTTTAACAGTGTGGGATTGTAACCATAGAAACAGGAAGTGAATGAAAAAAAGAGATACATCTCAAAGTTGATTTCTAGGGTGTCCGGCAATTTTATGACAAACAAATATTAAAAAGGCAAATATTTTAGAGTAAACTAGTTTTTGATTGATACTTTTAACCAAGAGACACTAAAACTTTAATAAAGTTTTCGATAATGACAACTAAATAAAACAATTTGGATTTTTTAAGACGTCTACAGATTCAGAGTAATTAAAACCTGAAAAACTAAAATAAAATATTTCCAATGAATTTCTTCAGTAATTAAGAGAATTTAAACCAAAAATGTTATTAATTTTGATATTTCGGACTGTTGTCCCTTATTTTTATTGTGCTATGCATATTTTCAAAAAGTCCGGTGGCATTTATTAGCATTCCCAGTTGATTTTTTTTTTTTATTTGGGGTTATTGTTATTTAATGTTAGTTATATAGAGCTTTGTAAATGGAGTTCAAAACTGTTTGAATTATACAAATATCCCCAGTGGTTCAAAAGTTATGAGAATTTAAAGCACGGAAATTGGAGGTACAAAAGTGGATATGATTTTGATAAAAAAATTAAAAAAATTTTTTTTTTAAAGTCAAATCACGGACCATTTCAAAACAAGAAATTTAGTTATTTCTTCACCATTTCTTTGTTTTTGGAGTAATTTTGATAAAACTTTGCATTCTTATGTAAAATTGTATGGTCTTTCCGATTCTGCACTTAATTTTATCTATCCCCATGCTAGAACCCATTATTTGGAGAATAAGAAGTAGGGATATCAAGATGGGTTTTTTTCTAAGTTTACCACAAGATTATTCAACATTTTCATATGGCATATATATATACACACATATATAGTATTAATTTATATAAATAACATCACTTTGGACTTTAAAATACCTTTCTAAATACCTTCTATGTTGTATTACATACAAGAAATAGAATAACTTTATATAATTTTATTTAACAAAGCTTGTCCGGATGCAGCTTTGTTTATGTGTAATGATACCGTTTTAACTCCCCATAAAAAATAATTCAATGGTTAAAAACACATAAAAGTTACATATTTAGATAGATTATTTTATTTTCTTTCCAAAAGTCTTCCAAGACTAAAATGCCAATAATAATACAAAAATAATCCTAAGGCTATCTCCTATTAGGCATATAGTGCTTTTTTTTTTTTTTTTTTGCTTATCTTATATTTTTGAAGAAATTGCTTTCAAATTTGGTCTATTGTGATTTCACTTCAAAAGGTCGGAAAAGAAAAAACAAGTTCCTACTTGTAGTTAAAAGTGTCTCCTATTTAAGTGTAAAATTTCAAGAATTGATAAAGATTAACCACTTTGATTTTACAAATAATGTAACGTGTTTGAATTCGGATATGGAAAAAAAAATTGTATAAGCGGCCATTCTCTACTGACGTCAACCTAGAAGTGATTTTCAAAATTTGAATTGACAGTTAAAAAAAAGTCACTTTTTCCCGAAAATTAATCGCTCTAGTTCAAAAAACTAGCTGCAGCTTTTGTAAAAACACTTTTATTGTTACAGTAATGATGGTTGAACATAAAAGGTACTTACAAGCTACACTGTCCCTGGATTTAATCCCCCACTGCTAAGTGACGTTTACATAGTACTAGTGAATTATATGTTGGTAAGAATTTACTAATGTAGTTCCTTGTTAAATGCAACTATTCTTGCCATTTCATACTGCCAAATGTTAAAAAGAAGCGGTTTCCCATATGCATTGTCAAATATTTGCCCCAAATTTTTGTAGTATGAATTATTCAGCAAATTTCTTTTTTCAGCACATGTGACGTGATGTAACACCCCTACCTTAAGACAGGTGAAGTGTGTTTTGATACTTATGAAGGCCTTGTTTCTGTAAAAATTGAAGAAAACAATGGTGCAAATACACAAACGTGACATTTTGTTTTAACATAAATACAGTTAAGACCTCCATTCCTTGGTTTTGTGTAAGGGTAGCATGGTAAATCACAGAAAGAGGAGAATCTTTGGCTTCCCAGGATTATGGCCAATTCTGACCATCAATTGTGTATGTGCCAACTTCATGCACACATCCATAATGGCTCCTTTTGCCACATGGTTTGTAAATGACCAATTGGCAGGCAGGCATGTATCTGCTTTTACATTTATTTTACAATGAAAGATATATAATCTATATATTTTCTGAAAGCTTAATAATTCCCAATCCCAATTAAATGTTATAATTGTTGAAAACAATATTATGAAACTCCTGGTAGACATTTCCTTTTAGACATTTGTGTTCAAACTAATTGGGCTAGAAAGGTACCTAATTACAAACAACTTGGGTTCTTTAATTGTGACAGTGCACATCTGGTAGCAAAAATTTCATTGTTGCTTTACTCTAGCAATGTTTTCAGTGTTCTAGAAAATTGTACTAGCCGTTTTATGTGTTGCACTTGCATTGATACAGTTCTTTTCTATTGCTACCTGTTAAATGATGACCCTTTTCATGGTGTCATTGAAGTGAGGGACATTTTGAAAATGCACGTGATTCAAGTTAATCAGGACAATTCACTTTTGTGGCAAAATTATGCCTTTCAACTAACTTGGTTCTTAAAAGAGTAAATGGCGCTGATAACTCTTAACTGCCAAGCCAACTTCCCTATGCACCGAGACAGCAACCTTGAGGAAATCGATTATGCCAACGTAGAAGTAGGAATATGGGTTCTTGCCATCTACGAGGAAGAAAAACGGCTAGGAAAGGTAAGAGACAAAAAGGCTAACAAAATCTGTGTAAGGTGTCTGGAGAAGCCATTTGAGGTGAATGAACCTCAAGATCTAGAAAGGGAGGAGGATGTTATCTTCGTTAGCAGTATGTTTTACACCATTGTGAAGCCAACATTAACTTAGGTTGATGCTAAGGGCAGAAAAGGACGTAAATAGTTCTGGCAAACTCGTTTGTCAAGTTTGTGATGTAGGTAGACTATTTGTTATGAAAAAAAGTGATTTTTACGGATGAGATTTGTCTTACTTTTCAAATGTTTTCCATATTTCAATTCTATGTGTAGTGCATATACAAACATTCTGGGCAAGTACCTCGACAAGGTCCTGCTCCAATACACAGTTAAATTGCTAAGCAAATAAGGTAATTTGTTGTCTGGGTTATGTGGTCTGGAACTTGATAATCTTTTATGAATACTAACTTTATAAACATTGAACTGGTTTTTGACCACCAATTATGTTGACAATCGCAAATTCTGTATCCTAAAATTGCACTACATTACGTCACGTCACACAAAATTACATCACATCCATTGCATCTTGGCTGGGGGTCTTGCTGGTTATTATTTTGAATTTTTTTTTTTTGTGGCCTAGATAAACTTTGTACTTTCTTTCCTGGTGGAATCACATAGATTTGATTACAGATTGCTCAATTCAGACGGAAAACTATAAGTACACTTAGCTTTGGAAAAAAGCTGTTTTTGTGAATTACGTCACGTCACACTAGAAATCTGGTCTGTAAAATTTACAAGAAAATGCACAAATGATTGTTAGCAGCCCAAAGTGTTCCTGGTGTGGTACTTTATGATTTGAACAACAAATACTAGTTTAACCTAATTTCAAGCTTTTAAAGTCTTCGTGTTTGCCATGTCACGTGAAAGAATGGCCATAAGGCATTTTCACCTGTTCAAAGACAAAATACAGTTTTAACTCACTGTAAAAAATAATTCAATGGATGAAAACACATAAAAATTACATATTTAGAAAGATTATTTCATTTTCTTTCCAACCATATAAATATTTTTTAAATTGGACCCAGAATATGCTAGTAATTACTTAAAAAAGCCGATAAGGCCAGAATTACAAGATTGTTTACATTTGAAAATCTAGTAAATTTGATGGTTTTCTTTTCAAAATTAAAACTTTGAGCAAAATCCCTGACAGTATACAATCGTTTTTATTTCACATATTATATATAGAAATAATTCTGAGTGTCTTCTATTACTGGTATAGTTTTTTTTCTTCTCTTATATTTTTTTTAAGAAATCACCTTCAAATTTGCTCTATTGTATTTTCGCTTCTATTGTGTTTATATATACCACAATAAAGATAAGGACAACATTCAGAAATATCAAAATCATTCATAAAGCCTCATCTCAAATACAAAAAAAAAAAAAAAAAAAAAAAAAAAAAAAAATATTTGAAAAATAAATATTAAAAAAATAAATAAAATAAAAATTTTTAAAATAAAGAATCTGCCAAAGATTTCTTTGCAAAAGGAATATTTTTGCAGAAACTCCAAAATATTTTGGTGCTTATGATGATATTAACAGCCCTCCACACGAGGAGGATGCGACACAAGATCAATATTTTAGGTGGAATTTAACAGGTTTGAATTCAGTGTTTTCCTTCACCTAGACCGGTTGCCTAACCATGGTTAAAGAGACCAATCTGCCCTGCTATTTACCCAGAGGTGGAGAGAGAGAGAGAGAGAGAGCAGGTGGATTCATACCTTTGCCAAGGGTATTAGTGCTATGTGAAATGTAGACAGCCTCATCTGGGATTTGGACTCAGGCTGATGGGTCCATTTCTTAAGACTCTAGCCATTACACCACTCGCCTCCACAGCTTATGATGTAATAATTAGTGAACTAAACTAGCAGGACACAGTAAGTTTGATTCTCACTAGTTGCCCCAATACTTCTGGCTTTGGGCTAAACTAACCTAACTTTGTTATCAAGGCATACCAACAGCACAGATACGTTTGACTTTGTTGGAATCTGTCCTGATTGGTCATCACAAATGATAAGTACTCTAGATAGCACCCAGTGTCCACACAGAGACGATGAATGTAAGTTTTTGCTGGTTGACTAATGAGAACAGAAATTCGTCTCCACTGAAAAAGACATTCTCCCAACAGCAAAAGTCTTTCTGCCTGCAACAATTTTACAGCAGTCTTCAACTGATGGGTCTATAAGGGGGAGTCCATAGGAGAATGTCATTTTTAATTCATCCTTGTTTACTACTATCATCACTTAGCAAGCGTGTTTGATTTTCACCGTGTACCACTCCCCCCCTCCCATACTTCTGGCCTTGGGCAAAACTAAGCTAACTATTACTCCAAATATTCTGCTTAGAGTTAAGACTTGAACCTCCTCGTGGAATTTTTAGCTTCACCGATTTATTCCTCTTGTGTCAAATAAAAATTCCTGATTTTTTTCAGCTGGTAGAGAACAGCTGATTAGTTCTATATGGAATTTCAATCATTCAGGCAACTAACAATATGATAAAAAAATGTGTAATTAAAAAAATGTTTCCTATTTTAGAAGTCAGTCAGAAGCAGAACAATTATAGTCTTAAGAAATGGACTTTGATGAACCAAGTCCAAATCCTTGATGAGGCTGTTTGCATTTCCCTTTCATGCTAATGCCCTTAGAAAAAGCCTTAATCCCTCTTCTCCCACCAGCATTTTTTTTTTTTTTTTTTTTTTTTTTTTTTTTTTATATATTCGGTTTCATAAATTTGAATGTGATTTTAAATAATCTTCAGAATAGAGATCAAATTTTGGTCCAGTTCCCATTTTTGACCCATCTAGCTTGGTTGAATCCAATATAACAGAAGCTTGTTGTTGTTGATTGTACTTGGCAGCTTTCTGGGTCTTCTTGTGCAGAATAACAACCTGGATGTTGGGGAGGACACCACCCTGGGCAATGGTCACTCTGGACAACAGTTTGTTCAATTCCTCGTCACTATGGATGGCTAATTGCAAGTGACTGGGGATGATTCTAGATTTCTTGTTGTCTCTGGCAGCATTTCCTGCCAATTCAAGAACCTCAGCGGCCAAATATTCCATGACGGCTGCCAGGTAGACAGGGGCACCAGTTCTCTGGGCATAGTTGAAGAGAAGACAATAGATATAACAAAAGCTTATGTAGTATCCCTAGCCAGGTCTATGTGGTAGAAAGGGTGGATAGAGAAATCTAACACTACTTACATTGATTGACAAGTCCTGGTTAGTGGTGTGTTGACTACTTACAACCTAATGAAGAGATTCACCAAAAAGGGATTGAATTCTTTCACAATTTCAAAGACAACAATATCTAGAAAAAGAATGTTTTTTTAGTAAGGCAGACTAAGCTCTATAAGGCAATCGATCTAGACGAGAGAAAAACTCAATTCAAAACCAGGAGTATTTACCACGCACCCCATGTATGCGGGTGTGACACAATGTCTTTTTAATGTGGGACCACCATGAACTGAAGATCATGGATGGTAGGTGCAAAAAAATGTGTTGACCCCCTCGGGGGGGGGGGGGCTCAGGCACTGGGCAATAAACCAGCCTTTAAATCAAGTGTTTGCCTAGGGGCATAGCCCCCTGGGATCTATGCCATTAATTACTTAACTGGGTTAGGCCAGGTAGAAGGTAAGCATTCAAAACCAGGGGTGGTGTTGTTGCTAGCAATTCCACACCATAAAAATCTACTTGCTATAAACCCATGTTCCTCAAGGCCAAGGGATATTTATATTAAATTCTAAGAGCCAAAACTAAAAGTGTAGATATATTTATGACATTATCTTTTATGTCCGTCTACATATGAAGATGACAGAATCTGTGATAAGATCTGGTGAATAAAAAATTTTTTTAAAATCACGCCTGAATAAATATTGAAACAGAAAAAAAAATATTAAATATTCATTTTAAATGGGAAAAGAAAAAGAAAATTAAATGACAACAATGCTTTTTATTCAAAGATGAAAGCTTATTTAGTTCGAATAAAAGGAATGTTTAATTTCTTTGATGTGAGAAAATAAAAATACAAAACATTAGCATGACTATAATAAAAATAATTCTACTAAAACAGCTGCTATGGTGGATCTCAAATGATAAAGAATCAGTAAACAATCACACACAAGACATTTCTATTTTTTTTTTTAAATAAAATATAAAAATAAAAAATCAAGAAAATATATATATATATATTATTTTTTTAAATCCTTAGAATCTTATCAAAGACTTTCTTTTTGAATTATTGTAAGATCAGATTTATAAAGCATTAATGTTATGAGAGTTAAAACTCAGCAACAAAACCAGAATAGCCCCCCCCCCCCCTAATGATAGAAACAAAATCTTCAAGGATCCATTTAGTGATAAAATGAAAAATTTAAAAACAGCTCAAAATTTCTTCCACATATTCAAAAACAAAAAATCCATTTCTTTCATTCTTTAAATCTAGATTTAAAATAGTTACTTCATTTTTATTCTTTATTGCAAAACTTTTCATAAAAATAAATAAAAATTTTTTTTTAAAAATTCCCAAAAATAGGAATAGATTTTTTAAAAGTAATCTTATGTTTTTAAGACTTTTTTTTAAGTAATTAGTATTTGAATTTCTGAGATGAGGACAATTATCCCACACTGATGTACTTTGACGAGTGTCCTTATCTTGACTGTTTTTAGTCAATATTTAAATTGAAAGAATTAACTAATACAAGATATCTTCTAACAATGGAAAGAGAATTTACCCTAGTGGATTAAATAAAGGGGTTGGTTCATAATTCTCAGAAAGGATCAACTAGGACAGACACTTAAAGGACAGAGGGCACAACTGCTGAAACATTGTGACTAACAACAACCAAGACGTGGATACTAGTCCAAATAAATAAAATAAAAATTTTAATTTTTTTGTAATTATTTGATGGATTTCTAATGTTAAAGCAGAACACAACCATCAGGGTTTTTTTTTTTTGTTAACTGGAAGCAATTAAAATTTTTAAAAGGAACAATATAATGTAGCTACTGGCAAAATGAGCCGAAAATGCGTTTTTGCAAATGAGCCGAAAATGCATTTTTGACAAAATGACTTTAGCCCCACCCCACCCTACAGAAAATAATTTACCAAAAATCAGGGAATTATCGGATTCAGTGTTTATTTCAATGAATGATAATGCATTATTTATTTTATTTCAAAACTTTCATTTTTTTTCAGGTCACTTAATTTTGACCCCCCTTATGTTGGGGGCGTAACATTTTTTTCAAGTTTTATATTGTACTAATTACAGTATAAATAAAGAGATAAAAGACCGAAGTAATGAATAGAAACAAAAAAAAAATTTTACGGTTGCTATTCTATGAGAAATAAGTACCGAAAATCGGAAAATAAAAAAATGTAAAAAATAAATAATTTTTTGGAGATTTTTTTTTACTCATTTCGATAATTATTTAATTGGCTATTATCTTATATAAAAAATTCGATATCCCCCCCCCTTTTAAGCAGAAAAATATAGAGTTTTTCTTCAAAAGTATACTTTGATGCAATGAAATAAGGTTGCATTAAATAGATATTTATTTCTAGAATCTAAATATAACATTTTTGAACTTACATAAGATTTTTCACATTTTAATGAATTTTATATATTAATTTTTTATAGAAAAATAACTAATTAAGTTTTGAAATAAAATAACTGATGCATTATAAACTTCATTAAATGATAAATCAATACTGAAAATTTCGTTAAAATCGGATAATTACCTGATTTTTGGTAAATTTTTGCAATCGCGAATGTTACAGTAAAATTGTAAACAAGCACTTAAAATCATAGAAAAAGAGACAGAATGGCGATCGCGTAGAAATTGACCAAACAAATCCTTTAAATGTATTAAAAATAAACTGCATATGTAATGATATTTTTCTTTTATAATGATGGTTATTATGTTACTACTTATCGATTTAGACAAAGTTTGACCTTAAATAATAATTTAATTATTTTAATTCGCTTTTAAAATTTCTAGCAGACGACAAAAACGCCAGTCCCTAATATAATGGAATTTGAAAATGGTCAAAAATAATAATTTTTAAAGTTGTATTCTTTGCAAACTTAATTTAGTAGTAGATATATTTGAAAGCAACAGAATATGTCCAAGAATAAACCAATTTTAAAATTCAGGGCTAACAATAACTGTAATAAGATGATTTTTAATGGCTTAGAAAAGAAAAAAGTATATTGACGATTTAAAATTGTTTATTGAACATACAGAGTTACGTCTTAAAGACTTATCAAGCGTGTCACTCTTCTTTCAAAGATGGATAACCCTTCAAAATATTTTTGTCCAAGACTTAAGCGGCTTTTCGGAAAAAGGTAATAAACATCATTTCATTTTGATGCGTTTTTGGGGGGATGGTGTTGGGTTTTAGATTTTAAAATTCTAATTGTAACCATAGAAACAGGAAGTGAATGAAAAAAAGAGATACATCTCAAAGTTGATTTCTAGGGTGTCCGGCAATTTTATGACAAACAAATATTAAAAAGGCAAATATTTTAGAGTAAACTAGTTTTTGATTGATACTTTTAACCAAGAGACACTAAAACTTTAAATAAAGTTTTCGATATGACAACTAAATAAAACAATTTGGATTTTTTAAGACGTCTACAGATTCAGAGTAATTAAACCTGAAAAACTAAAATAAAATATTTCCAATGAATTTCTTCAGATTAAGAGAATTTAAACCAAAAATGTTATTAATTTTGATATTTCGGACTGTTGTCCCTTATTTTTATTGTGCTATGCATATTTTAAAAAAGTCGGTGGCATTTATTAGCATTCCAGTTGATTTTTTTTTTTTATTTGGGGTTATTGTTATTTAATGTTAGTTATATAGAGCTTTGTAAATGGAGTTCAAAACTGTTTGAATTATCAAAATATCCCAGTGGTTCAAAAGTTATGAGAATTTAAAGCACGGAAATTGGAGGTACAAAAGTGGATATGATTTTGATAAAAAATTAAAAAATTTTTTTTTAAGTCAAATCACGGACCATTTCAAAAACAGAAATTTAGTTATTTCTTCACCATTTCTTTTTTTTTGGAGTAATTTTGATAAAACTTGCATTCTTATGTAAAATTGTATGGTCTTTCCGATTCTGCACTTAATTTTATCTATCCCATGCTAGAACCCATTATTTGGAGAATAAGAAGTAGGGATATCAAGATGGGTTTTTTTCTAAGTTTACCACAAGATTATTAACATTTTCATATGGCAATATATATAACACCATATTAGTATAAATTATATAAAAACATCACTTTGGACTTTAAAATACCTTCTAAATACCTTTTATGTTGTATTTCATACAAGAAATAGAATAACTTTATATAATTTTATTTAACAAAGCTTGTCCGGATGCAGCTTTGTTTATGTGTAATGATACCGTTTTAACTCCCCATAAAAAATAATTCAATGGTTAAAAACACATAAAAGTTACATATTTAGATAGATTATTTTATTTTCTTTCCAAAAGTCTTCCAAGACTAAAATGCCAATAATAATACAAAAATAATCCTAAGGCTATCTCCTATTAGGCATATAGTGCTTTTTTTTTTTTTTTTTTGCTTATCTATATTTTTTGAAGAAATTGCTTTCAATTTGGTCTATTGTGATTTCACTTCAAAAGGTCGGAAAAGAAAACAAGTTCCTACTTGTAGTTTAAAAGTGTCTCCTATTTAAGTGTAAAATTTCAAGAATTGATAAAGATTAACCACTTTGATTTTACAAATAATGTAACGTGTTTGAATTCGGATATGGAAAAAAAAATTGTATAAGCGGCCATTCTCTACTGACGTCAACCTAGAAGTGATTTTCAAAATTTGAATTGACAGTTAAAAAAAAGTCACTTTTTCCCGAAAATTAATCGCTCTAGTTCAAAAAACTAGCTGCAGCTTTTGTAAAAACACTTTTATTGTTACAGTAATGATGGTTGAACATAAAAGGTACTTACAAGCTACACTGTCCCTGGATTTAATCCCCCACTGCTAAGTGACGTTAACATAGTACTAGTGAATTATATGTTGGTAAGAATTTACTAATGTAGTTCCTTGTTAAATGCAACTATTCTTGCCATTTCATACTGCCAATGTTAAAAAGAAGCGGTTTCCCATATGCATTGTCAAATATTTGCCCCAAATTTTTGTAGTATGAATTATTCAGCAAATTTCTTTTTTCAGCACATGTGACGTGATGTAACACCCCTACCTTAAGACAGGATGAGTGTGTTTTGATACTTATGAAGGCTTGTTTCCTGTAAAAATTGAAGAAAACAATGGTGCAAATACACAAACGTGACATTTTTGTTTAACATAAATACAGTTAAGACCTCCATTCCTTGGTTTTGTGTAAGGGTAGCATGGTAAATCAACGAAAGAGGAGAATCTTTGGTTCCCGGATATGGCCAATTCTGACCATCAATTGTGTATGTGCCAACTTCATGCACACATCCATAATGGCTCCTTTTGCCACATGGTTTGTAAATGACCAATTGGCAGGCAGGCATGTATCTGCTTTTACATTTATTTTACAATGAAAGATATATAATCTATATATTTTCTGAAAGCTTAATAATTCCCAATCCAATTAAATGTTATAATTGTTGAAAACAATATTATGAAACTCCTGGTAGACATTTCCTTTTAGACATTTGTGTTCAAACTAATTGGGTAGAAAGGTACCTAATTACAAACACATGGTTCTTTAATTGTGACAGTGCACATCTGGTAGCAAAAATTTCATTGTTGCTTTACTCTAGCAATGTTTTCAGTGTTCTAGAAATTGTACTAGCCGTTTTATGTGTTGCACTTGCATTGATACAGTTCTTTTCTATTGCTACCTGTTAAATGATGACCCTTTTCATGGTGTCATTGAAGTGAGGGACATTTTGAAAATGCACGTGATTCAAGTTAATCAGGACAATTCACTTTTGTGGCAAAATTAGCCTTTCAACTAACTTGGTTCTTAAAAGAGTAAATGGCGCTGATAACTCTTAACTGCCAAGCCAACTTCCTATGCACCGAGACAGCAACCTTGAGGAAATCGATTATCCAACGTAGAAGTAGGAATATGGGTTTCTTGCCATCTACGAGGAAGAAAAACGGCTAGGAAAGGTAAGAGACAAAGGCTAACAAAATCTGTGTAAGGTGTCTGGAGAAGCCATTTGAGGTGAATGAACCTCAAGATCTAGAAAGGGAAGGAATGTTATCTTCGTTAGCAGTATGTTTTACACCATTGTGAAGCCAACATTAACTTAGGTTGATGCAGGGCAGAAAAGGACGTAAATAGTTCTGGCAAACTCGTTTGTCAAGTTTGTGATGTAGGTAGACTATTTGTTATGAAAAAGTGATTTTACGGATGAGATTTTTGTTACTTTTCAAATGTTTTCCATATTTCAATTTATGTGTAGTGCATATACAAACATTCTGGGCAAGTACCTCGACAAGGTCCTGCTCCAATACACAGTTAAATTGCTAAGCAATAAGGTAATTTGTTGTCTGGGTTATGTGGTCTGGAACTTGATAATCTTTTATGATACTAACTTATAAACATTGAACTGGTTTTTGACCACCAATATGTTGACAATCGCAAATTCTGTATCTAAAATTGCACTACATTACGTCACGTCACACAAATTACATCACATCCATTGCATCTTGGCTGGGGGTCTTGCTGGTTATTATTTTGAATTTTTTTTTTTTTGTGGCCTAGATAAACTTTGTACTTTCTTCCTGGTGGAATCACATAGATTTGATTACAGATTGCTCAATTCAGACGGAAAACTATAAGTACACTTAGCTTTGGAAAAAAGCTGTTTTTGTGAATTACGTCACGTCACACTAGAAATCTGGTCTGTAAAATTTACAAGAAAATGCACAAATGATTGTTAGCAGCCCAAAGTGTTCCTGGTGTGGTACTTTATGATTTGAACAACAAATACTAGTTTAACCTAATTTCAAGCTTTTAAAGTCTTCGGTTTGCCATGTCACGTGAAAGAATGGCCATAAGGCATTTTCACCTGTTCAAAGACAAATACAGTTTTAACTCACTGTAAAAATAATTCAATGGATGAAAACACATAAAAATTACATATTTAGAAAGATTATTTCATTTTCTTTCCAACCATATAAATATTTTTTAAATTGGACCCAGATATGCTAGTAATTACTTAAAAAGCCGATAGGCAGAATTACAAGATTGTTTACATTTGAAAATCTAGTAAATTTGATGGTTTTCTTTTCAAAATTAAAACTTTGAGCAAAATCCCTGACAGTATACAATCGTTTTTTATTTCACATATTATATATAGAAATAATTCTGAGTGTCTTCTATTACTGGTATAGTTTTTTTTCTTCTCTTATATTTTTTTTAAGAAATCACCTTCAAATTTGCTCTATTGTATTTTCGCTTCTATTGTGTTTATATATACCACAATAAAGATAAGGACAACATTCAGAAATATCAAATCATTCATAAAGCCTCATCTCAAATACAAAAAAAAAAAAAAAAAAAAAAAAAAAAAATATTGAAAAATAAATATTAAAAAAATAAATAATAAAATTTTAAAAAATAAAGAATCTGCCAAAGATTTCTTTGCAAAAGGAATATTTTTGCAGAAAACTCCCAAAATATTTTGGTGCTTATGATGATATTAACAGCCTCCACACGAGGAGGATGCGACACAAGATCAATATTTTAGGTGGAATTTAACAGGTTTGAATTCAGTGTTTTCCTTCACCTAGACCGGTTGCCTAACCATGGTTAAAGAGACCAATCTGCCCTGCTATTTACCCAGAGGTGGAGAGAGAGAGAGAGAGAGAGCAGGTGGATTCATACCTTTGCCAAGGGTATTAGTGCTATGTGAAATGTAGACAGCCTCATCTGGGATTTGGACTCAGGCTGATGGGTCCATTCTTAAGACTCTAGCCATTACACCACTCGCCTCCAAAGCTTATGATGTAATAATTAGTGAACTAAACTAGCAGGAACACAGTAAGTTTGATTCTCACTAGTTGCCCCAATACTTCTGGCTTTGGGCTAAACTAACCTAACTTTGTTATCAAGGCATACCAACAGCACAGATACGTTTGACTTTGTTGGAATCTGTCCTGATTGGTCATCACAAATGATAAGTACTCTAGATAGCACCCAGTGTCACACAGAGACGATGAATGTAAGTTTTTGCTGGTTGACTAATGAGACAAATTCGTCTCCACTGAAAAAGACATTCTCCCAACAGCAAAGTCTTTCTGCCTGCAACAATTTTACAGCAGTCTTCAACTGATGGGTCTATAAGGGGGAGTCCATAGGAGAATTTCATTTTTAATTCATCCTTGTTTACTACTATCATCACTTAGCAAGCGTGTTTGATTTTCACCGTGTACCACTCCCCCCCCTCCCATACTTCTGGCCTTGGGCAAAACTAAGCTAACTATTACTCCAAATATTCTGCTTAGAGTTAGAACTTGAACCTCCTCGTGGAATTTTTAGCTTCACCGATTTATTCCTCTTGTGTCAAATAAAAATTCCTGACTTCTTTCAGCTGGTAGAGAACAGCTGATTAGTTCTATATGGAATTTCAATCATTCAGGCAACTAACAATATGATAAAAAAATGTGTAATTAAAAAAATGTTTCCTATTTTAGAAGTCAGTCAGAAGCAGAACAATTATAGCTCTTAAGAAATGGACTTTGATGAACAATCCAAATCCTTGATGAGGCTGTTTGCATTTCCCTTTCATGCTAATGCCTTAAGAAAAGCCTTAATCCTCTTCTCCCACCAGCATTTTTTTTTTTTTTTTTTTTTTTTTTTTTTATATATTCGGTTTCATAAATTTGAATGTGATTTTAAATAATCTTCAGAATAGAGATCAAATTTTGGTCCAGTTCCCATTTTTGACCCATCTAGCTTGGTTGAATCCAATATAACAGAAGCTTGTTGTTGTTGATTGTACTTGGCAGCTTTCTGGTCTTCTTGTGCAGAATAACAACTGGATGTTGGGGAGGACACCACCCTGGGCAATGGTCACTCTGGACAACAGTTTGTTCAATTCCTCGTCACTATGGATGGCTAATTGCAAGTGACTGGGGATGATTCTAGATTCTTGTTGTCTCTGGCAGCATTTCCTGCCAATTCAAGAACCTCAGCGGCCAAATATTCCATGACGGCTGCCAGGTAGACAGGGGCACCAGTCTCTGGGCATAGTTGAAGAGAAGACAATAGATATAACAAAGCTTATGTAGTATCCTAGCCAGGTCTATTGGTAGAAAGGGTGGATAGAGAAATCTAACACTACTTACATTGATTGACAAGTCCTGGTTAGTGTGTGTTGACTACTTACAACCTAATGAAGAGATTCACAAAAAGGATTGAATTCTTTCACAATTTCAAAGACAACAATATCTAGAAAAAGAAATGTTTTTTTAGTAAGGCAGACTAAGCTCTATAAGGCAATCGATCTAGACGAGAGAAAAACTCAATTCAAAACCAGGAGTATTTACAGCACCCCATGTATGCGGGTGTGACACAATGTCTTTTTAATTGGGGACCACCCATGAACTGAAGATCATGGGATGGTAGGTGCAAAAAAATGTGTTGACCCCTCGGGGGGGGGGGGGCTCAGGCACTGGGCAATAAACCCAGCCTTTAAATCAAGTGGTTTGCCTAGGGCATAGCCCCTGGGATCTATGCCATTAATTACTTAACTGGGTTAGGGCCAGGTAGAAGGTAAGCATTCAAAACCAGGGGTGGTGTTGTTGCTAGCAATTCCACACCATAAAAATCTACTTGCTATAAAACCATGTCCTCAAGGCCAAGGGATATTTAATATAAATTCTAAGAGCCAAAACTAAAGTGTAGATATATTTATGACATTATCTTTAATGTCCGTCTACATATGAAGATGACAGAATCTGTGATAAGATCTGGTGAATAAAAATTTTTTAAAATCACGCCTGAATAAATATTGAAACAGAAAAAAAAATATTAATATTCATTTTAAATGGGAAAACATTAGACTACATGCCTACAACTCCTAAATTCAGCTAATAACTACATGACTGGTCACAAAATCATAGCTCCATCATCCTCAGGTATTTATATGCTTCTTGTAAAAAAAAATATTTGTCCAATAAGCATTTTTGGCTCCCAATCCTTGCAGACTAGCCAAGTTGCAAGTTTGTTATTTTTTCTTCTTTCTTTAGAATAGTTAAGAATGATATTTAACCCTTTATTCACTGAGCCCCAGTCAATAGAGCACCTACCTTAGAACCACAAGGTTCCAAGTTCGATACAGGCCATTGCCAAATTGTAGCACAACTTGAATCTGTACAGTAAAATGGGGATCCTTTGAAACAAATGATAGGAAGTTAAAAAACAAATTCAAGTAAATTATTAAACTTTTTATAATAGAAAATCTCTGAAAGTAACAAAAGAATTTAAAGAACAAAAAGCAGAAGAATCAAGTTTTCAGAAAACCAAAATGAAGAATACAACCAAGGAATGAGAAATTCCCATTGTTGGTAACATGAGGTAGTTTTAGCCATTTGCAGGTCATTATTTCTAAGTAAAAATATTTTTGCTATGTATTAACAACTTGGTCAAATGAAGATAGATGATTAAAATTAAATTAAAAACACTTTAAAATATGAGCTTATTAGCAAGTGTAGGCATGAGAATAAATACTTGCTTAGTCAATTAGCTCCCAATTGAAATAAAGGAGGGTGGAGAGTAAAAACATGTGAATATTTATGTTTATAAAAAAAGTGCTATGGGTCCACCGGGAGAAAATTAAATATTTTATAAAAAGAAGGTCCGCAAAATGGATTATGTAAAATAAAATCTTAAGAGAAAAGAAAAAAAAAAAAAAAAAAAAAAACACACCAATCCATTTTTATTTGTTTATATGCACCAACTGTGACTATTACCACTTCCTCTTTAAAGATGGGGAGTTGGGAGTCACAGTGCTTACAGCACAAAAAAAAAAAAAATTTCTACACCAGTATCTGAAGACCGACACATGAAACTGATAGTCATGATAAGGGTGTGAAAACGTTTTTAAAAAGCAATTTTCATTAGGTCTACATTTAACTTTATAGAAGTTCTATCTATCTGATATTGAATACTGGAGAAGGACAACATAATATAAAGATATATTTACTTTCATAACGTTTTCATTTAATATCTTGTGGCTTTTTAAATAACCAGGAGTATTTCAATAGGTACAGATACTACACTCTCAGCAAAAGTGCTGATCCACATGGGACACTCACCAGAAAATAGGGGAAATCTATACAAGTAGATAATCAACAGCCCAACTTTTTCAATGTCTATTTTGTTTGTCGGTGGAAACCTAAAACCAATCCTACCTGGATTCAATATCCAATCAAACAGTTAAATAGGTAAGTAATAGGTCTACTACTACAACAGCATTCTGATGCTTGAACAGTGATTCTAAAAATTAACTTTGAAATACAAAGTTAAAACATAGCGCAGATACTACACTAATTCTAGGCAGAAGTGCGTAGATAAATAATCCTGTCATTTTTTATGGGTACTCTGCTTGTTTTACCAATAAATCAGTCTACCACAACCTAGAAAAATCCTTAGACTGTTGGTGGTAAATAAGTTTCAATGGAAGGAAAAGAAAAAATCCCAAGAGGCCAGTTTGATTGATAAGGTGAACATCTGTTTTGGCAGTTCATAAAAAAGCACACACACACACACACACACACACACACACAGAGACAGACAGAGAGAAATAGGAAACAATCAATAATTTCTTTAAATATATTTGTACAAAGACTCCAATAAGGATGCGAGACAATGTTACCTTCCGTCACAAACACTCTTGTAATTTGCTCGTGCAAAAAATTAAAACCATGTCCATTTAAATACAAAAAGACCAATTACTGTTTCCATGTTACTGAAACAAAAACCACCGATAACATTTAGCTTTTCACTCTTTAAAAGTCATCGGGGTGACCTAAAGTATCAGCCAGACAGCGAGGAAGTCTATCCCCTTTTCATTAGACCAAGGAGATTGTTTTCTAGCATCAGCTCCTCACACTACTTATACAGATGGTGAATGCCAGTATCAAACCAGGAACCTTGTGTTCCCAGGCAGATGCTCTACCAACTGAGCTAAACCAGCCCCAAATTTAGGCCACTTTGAAAAAAATTTTAAAAAATTTTTTTTTTAAATATATATATATATATATATATATATATATATATATATCATATATATATATATATATATCAATAAAGGAAGGAAGAACTCAATACAGTAATCCCATAATAAATTTATTTCGACGAAAATTGGGGCCCATATAAATCTAAGTTGATTTAAACCGGCTCCCCAATTTTCGTCTTATCAGATGGGTCTCATTCACTTATGGACAAGCATATCACAAAAAACCTCAAAGAGCTGAATATATATAAATTCAAACAAAAACAAAAATAAAAAAAAAATTATATATATTTTTAACAGTGTGGGATTGTAACCATAGAAACAGGAAGTGAATGAAAAAAAGAGATACATCTCAAAGTTGATTTCTAGGGTGTCCGGCAATTTTATGACAAACAAATATTAAAAAGGCAAATATTTAGAGTAAACTAGTTTTTGATTGATACTTTTAACCAAGAGACACTAAAACTTTAATAAAGTTTTCGATAATGACAACTAAATAAAACAATTTGGATTTTTTAAGACGTCTACAGATTCAGAGTAATTAAAACCTGAAAAACTAAAATAAAATATTTCCAATGAATTTCTTCAGTAATTAAGAGAATTTAAACCAAAAATGTTATTAATTTTGATATTTCGGACTGTTGTCCCTTATTTTTATTGTGCTATGCATATTTTCAAAAAGTCCGGTGGCATTTATTAGCATTCCCAGTTGATTTTTTTTTTTATTTGGGGTTATTGTTATTTAATGTTAGTTATATAGAGCTTTGTAAATGGAGTTCAAAACTGTTTGAATTATACAAAATATCCCAGTGGTTCAAAAGTTATGAGAATTTAAAGCACGGAAATTGGAGGTACAAAAGTGGATATGATTTTGATAAAAAAATTAAAAAAATTTTTTTTTAAAGTCAAATCACGGACCATTTCAAAAACAGAAATTTAGTTATTTCTTCACCATTTCTTGTTTTTTGGAGTAATTTTGATAAAACTTGCATTCTTATGTAAAATTGTATGGTCTTTCCGATTCTGCACTTAATTTTATCTATCCCCATGCTAGAACCCATTATTTGGAGAATAAGAAGTAGGGATATCAAGATGGGTTTTTTTCTAAAGTTTACCACAAGATTATTCAACATTTTCATATGGCATATATATATACACACATATATAGTATTAATTTATATAAATAACATCACTTTGGACTTTAAAATACCTTTCTAAATACCTTCTATGTTGTATTTCATACAAGAAATAGAATAACTTTATATAATTTTTATTTAACAAAGCTTGTCCGGATGCAGCTTTGTTTATGTGTAATGATACCGTTTTAACTCCCCATAAAAAATAATTCAATGGTTAAAAACACATAAAAGTTACATATTTAGATAGATTATTTTATTTTCTTCCAAAAGTCTTCCAAGACTAAAATGCCAATAATAATACAAAAATAATCCTAAGGCTATCTCCTATTAGGCATATAGTGCTTTTTTTTTTTTTTTTTTGCTTATCTTATATTTTTTGAAGAAATTGCTTTCAAATTTGGTCTATTGTGATTTCACTTCAAAAGGTCGGAAAAGAAAAACAAGTTCCTACTTGTAGTTAAAAGTGTCTCCTATTTAAGTGTAAAATTTCAAGAATTGATAAAGATTAACCACTTTGATTTTACAAATAATGTAACGTGTTTGAATTCGGATATGGAAAAAAAAATTGTATAAGCGGCCATTCTCTACTGACGTCAACCTAGAAGTGATTTTCAAAATTTGAATTGACAGTTAAAAAAAAGTCACTTTTTCCCGAAAATTAATCGCTCTAGTTCAAAAAACTAGCTGCAGCTTTTGTAAAAACACTTTTATTGTTACAGTAATGATGGTTGAACATAAAAGGTACTTACAAGCTACACTGTCCCTGGATTTAATCCCCACTGCTAAGTGACGTTTACATAGTACTAGTGAATTATATGTTGGTAAGAATTTACTAATGTAGTTCCTTGTTAAATGCAACTATTCTTGCCATTTCATACTGCCAAATGTTAAAAAGAAGCGGTTTCCCATATGCATTGTCAAATATTTGCCCCAAATTTTTGTAGTATGAATTATTCAGCAAATTTCTTTTTCAGCACATGTGACGTGATGTAACACCCCTACCTTAAGACAGGTGAAGTGTGTTTTGATACTTATGAAGGCCTTGTTTCTGTAAAAATTGAAGAAAACAATGGTGCAAATACACAAACGTGACATTTTGTTTAACATAAATACAGTTAAGACCTCCATTCCTTGGTTTTGTGTAAGGGTAGCATGGTAAATCACAGAAAGAGGAGAATCTTTGGCTTCCCAGGATTATGGCCAATTCTGACCATCAATTGTGTATGTGCCAACTTCATGCACACATCCATAATGGCTCCTTTTGCCACATGGTTTGTAATGACCAATTGGCAGGCAGGCATGTATGTGCTTTTACATTTATTTTACAATGAAAGATATATAATCTATATATTTTCTGAAAGCTTAATAATTCCCAATCCCAATTAAATGTTATAATTGTTGAAAACAATATTATGAAACTCCTGGTAGACATTTCCTTTTAGACATTTGTGTTCAAACTAATTGGGCTAGAAAGGTACCTAATTACAAACAACTTGGTTCTTTAATTGTGACAGTGCACATCTGGTAGCAAAAATTTCATTGTTGCTTTACTCTAGCAATGTTTTCAGTGTTCTAGAAAATTGTACTAGCCGTTTTATGTGTTGCACTTGCATTGATACAGTTCTTTTCTATTGCTACCTGTTAAATGATGACCCTTTTCATGGTGTCATTGAAGTGAGGGACATTTTGAAAATGCACGTGATTCAAGTTAATCAGGACAATTCACTTTTGTGGCAAAATTATGCCTTTCAACTAACTTGGTTCTTAAAAGAGTAAATGGCGCTGATAACTCTTAACTGCCAAGCCAACTTCCCTATGCACCGAGACAGCAACCTTGAGGAAATCGATTATGCCAACGTAGAAGTAGGAATATGGGTTCTTGCCATCTACGAGGAAGAAAAACGGCTAGGAAAGGTAAGAGACAAAAAGGCTAACAAAATCTGTGTAAGGTGTCTGGAGAAGCCATTTGAGGTGAATGAACCTCAAGATCTAGAAAGGGAAGGATGTTATCTTCGTTAGCAGTATGTTTTACACCATTGTGAAGCCAACATTAACTTAGGTTGATGCTAAGGGCAGAAAAGGACGTAAATAGTTCTGGCAAACTCGTTTGTCAAGTTTGTGATGTAGGTAGACTATTTGTTATGAAAAAAAGTGATTTTTACGGATGAGATTTGTCTTACTTTTCAAATGTTTTCCATATTTCAATTCTATGTGTAGTGCATATACAAACATTCTGGGCAAGTACCTCGACAAGGTCCTGCTCCAATACACAGTTAAATTGCTAAGCAAATAAGGTAATTTGTTGTCTGGGTTATGTGGTCTGGAACTTGATAATCTTTTATGAATACTAACTTTATAAACATTGAACTGGTTTTTGACCACCAATTATGTTGACAATCGCAAATTCTGTATCCTAAAATTGCACTACATTACGTCACGTCACACAAATTACATCACATCCATTGCATCTTGGCTGGGGGTCTTGCTGGTTATTATTTTGAATTTTTTTTTTTTTGTGGCCTAGATAAACTTTGTACTTTCTTTCCTGGGGAATCACATAGATTTGATTACAGATTGCTCAATTCAGACGGAAAACTATAAGTACACTTAGCTTTGGAAAAAGCTGTTTTTGTGAATTACGTCACGTCACACTAGAAATCTGGTCTGTAAAATTTACAAGAAAATGCACAAATGATTGTTAGCAGCCCAAAGTGTTCCTGGTGTGGTACTTTATGATTTGAACAACAAATACTAGTTTAACCTAATTTCAAGCTTTTAAAGTCTTCGTGTTTGCCATGTCACGTGAAAGAATGGCCATAAGGCATTTTCACCTGTTCAAAGACAAAATACAGTTTTAACTCACTGTAAAAAAATTCAATGGATGAAAACACATAAAAATTACATATTTAGAAAGATTATTTCATTTTCTTTCCAACCATATAAATATTTTTTAAATTGGACCCAGAATATGCTAGTAATTACTTAAAAAAGCCGATAAGGCCAGAATTACAAGATTGTTTACATTTGAAAATCTAGTAAATTTGATGGTTTTCTTTTCAAAATTAAAACTTTGAGCAAAATCCCTGACAGTATACAATCGTTTTTATTTCACATATTATATATAGAAATAATTCTGAGTGTCTTCTATTACTGGTATAGTTTTTTTTCTTCTCTTATATTTTTTTTAAGAAATCACCTTCAAATTTGCTCTATTGTATTTTCGCTTCTATTGTGTTTATATATACCACAATAAAGATAAGGACAACATTCAGAAATATCAAAATCATTCATAAAGCCTCATCTCAAATACAAAAAAAAAAAAAAAAAAAAAAAAAAAAAATATTAAAAATAAATATTAAAAAAATAAATAAAAAATTTTAAAAAATAAAGAATCTGCCAAAGATTTCTTTGCAAAAGGAATATTTTTGCAGAAAACTCCCAAAATATTTTGGTGCTTATGATGATATTAACAGCCCTCCACACGAGGAGGATGCGACACAAGATCAATATTTTAGGTGGAATTTAACAGGTTTGAATTCAGTGTTTTCCTTCACCTAGACCGGTTGCCTAACCATGGTTAAAGAGACCAATCTGCCCTGCTATTTACCCAGAGGTGGAGAGAGAGAGAGAGAGAGAGCAGGTGGATTCATACCTTTGCCAAGGGTATTAGTGCTATGTGAAATGTAGACAGCCTCATCTGGGATTTGGACTCAGGCTGATGGGTCCATTTCTTAAGACTCTAGCCATTACACCACTCGCCTCCACAGCTTATGATGTAATAATTAGTGAACTAAACTAGCAGGACACAGTAAGTTTGATTCTCACTAGTTGCCCCAATACTTCTGGCTTTGGGCTAAACTAACCTAACTTTGTTATCAAGGCATACCAACAGCACAGATACGTTTGACTTTGTTGGAATCTGTCCTGATTGGTCATCACAAATGATAAGTACTCTAGATAGCACCCAGTGTCCACACAGAGACGATGAATGTAAGTTTTTGCTGGTTGACTAATGAGAACAGAAATTCGTCTCCACTGAAAAAGACATTCTCCCAACAGCAAAAGTCTTTCTGCCTGCAACAATTTTACAGCAGTCTTCAACTGATGGGTCTATAAGGGGGAGTCCATAGGAGAATGTCATTTTTAATTCATCCTTGTTTACTACTATCATCACTTAGCAAGCGTGTTTGATTTTCACCGTGTACCACTCCCCCCCCCTCCCATACTTCTGGCCTTGGGCAAAACTAAGCTAACTATTACTCCAAATATTCTGCTTAGAGTTAAGACTTGAACCTCCTCGTGGAATTTTTAGCTTCACCGATTTATTCCTCTTGTGTCAAATAAAAATTCCTGACTTCTTTTCAGCTGGTAGAGAACAGCTGATTAGTTCTATATGGAATTTCAATCATTCAGGCAACTAACAATATGATAAAAAAATGTGTAATTAAAAAAATGTTTCCTATTTTAGAAGTCAGTCAGAAGCAGAACAATTATAGTCTTAAGAAATGGACTTTGATGAACCAAGTCCAAATCCTTGATGAGGCTGTTTGCATTTCCCTTTCATGCTAATGCCCTTAAGAAAAGCCTTAATCCCTCTTCTCCCACCAGCATTTTTTTTTTTTTTTTTTTTTTTTTTTTTTTTTATATTCGGTTTCATAAATTTGAATGTGATTTTAAATAATCTTCAGAATAGAGATCAAATTTTGGTCCAGTTCCCATTTTTGACCCATCTAGCTTGGTTGAATCCAATATAACAGAAGCTTGTTGTTGTTGATTGTACTTGGCAGCTTTCTGGTCTTCTTGTGCAGAATAACAACCTGGATGTTGGGGAGGACACCACCCTGGGCAATGGTCACTCTGGACAACAGTTTGTTCAATTCCTCGTCACTATGGATGGCTAATTGCAAGTGACTGGGGATGATTCTAGATTTCTTGTTGTCTCTGGCAGCATTTCCTGCCAATTCAAGAACCTCAGCGGCCAAATATTCCATGACGGCTGCCAGGTAGACAGGGGCACCAGCTCTCTGGGCATAGTTGAAGAGAAGACAATAGATATAACAAAAGCTTATGTAGTATCCCTAGCCAGGTCTATGTGGTAGAAAGGGTGGATAGAGAAATCTAACACTACTTACATTGATTGACAAGTCCTGGTTAGTGGTGTGTTGACTACTTACAACCTAATGAAGAGATTCACCAAAAAGGGATTGAATTCTTTCACAATTTCAAAGACAACAATATCTAGAAAAAGAAATGTTTTTTTAGTAAGGCAGACTAAGCTCTATAAGGCAATCGATCTAGACGAGAGAAAAACTCAATTCAAAACCAGGAGTATTTACCACGCACCCCATGTATGCGGGTGTGACACAATGTCTTTTTAATGTGGGACCACCCATGAACTGAAGATCATGGGATGGTAGGTGCAAAAAAATGTGTTGACCCCCTCGGGGGGGGGGGCTCAGGCACTGGCAATAAACCCAGCCTTTAAATCAAGTGTTGCCTAGGGGCATAGCCCCCTGGGATCTATGCCATTAATTACTTAACTGGGTGAGGGCCAGGTAGAAGGTAAGCATTCAAAACCAGGGGTGGTGTTGTTGCTAGCAATTCCACACCATAAAAATCTACTTGCTATAAAACCCATGTTCCTCAAGGCCAAGGGATATTTATATTAAATTCTAAGAGCCAAAACTAAAAGTGTAGATATATTTATGACATTATCTTTTATGTCCGTCTACATATGAAGATGACAGAATCTGTGATAAGATCTGGTGAATAAAAAATTTTTTAAAATCACGCCTGAATAAATATTGAAACAGAAAAAAAAATATTAAATATTCATTTTAAATGGGAAAAGAAAAAAGAAAATTAAATGACAACAATGCTTTTTATTCAAAGATGAAAGCTTATTTAGTTCGAATAAAAGGAATGTTTAATTTCTTTGATGTGAGAAAATAAAAATACAAAACATTAGCATGACTATAATAAAAATAATTCTACTAAAACAGCTGCTATGGTGGATCTCAAATGATAAAGAATCAGTAAACAATCACACACAAGACATTTCTATTTTTTTTTTAAATAAAAATATAAAAAATAAAAAATCAAGAAAATATATATATATATATAATATTTTTTTTTTAAATCCTTAGAATCTTATCAAAGACTTTCTTTTTGAATTATTGTAAGATCAGATTTATAAAGCATTAATGTTATGAGAGTTAAAACTCAGCAACAAAACCAGAATAGCCCCCCCCCCCTAATGATAGAAACAAAATCTTCAAGGATCCATTTAGTGATAAAATGAAAAATTTAAAAACAGCTCAAAATTTCTTCCACATATTCAAAAACAAAAAATCCATTTCTTTCATTCTTTAAATCTAGATTTAAAATAGTTACTTCATTTTTATTCTTTATTGCAAAACTTTTCATAAAAATAAATAAAAATTTTTTTTTAAAAATTCCCAAAAATAGGAATAGATTTTTTAAAAGTAATCTTATGTTTTTAAGACTTTTTTTTAAGTAATTAGTATTTGAATTTCTGAGATGAGGAACAATTATCCCACACTGATGTACTTTGACGAGTGTCCTTATCTTGACTGTTTTAGTCAATATTTAAATTGAAAGAATTAACTAATACAAGATATCTTCTAACAATGGAAAGAGAATTTACCCTAGTGGATTAAATAAAGGGGTTGGTTCATAATTCTCAGAAAGGATCAACTAGGACAGACACTTAAAGGACAGAGGGCACAACTGCTGAAACATTGTGACTAACAACAACCAAGACGTGGATACTAGTCCAAATAAATAAAAAATAAAAAATTTTAATTTTTTTGTAATTATTTGATGGATTTCTAATGTTAAAGCAGAACACAACCATCAGGGTTTTTTTTTTTTGTTAACTGGAAGCAATTAAAATTTTTAAAAGGAACAATATAATGTAGCTACTGGCAAAATGAGCCGAAAATGCGTTTTTGGCAAAATGAGCCGAAAATGCGTTTTTGACAAAATGACTTTAGCCCCCCACCCCACCCTACAGAAAATAATTTACCAAAAATCAGGGAATTATCGGATTCAGTGTTTATTTATCAATGAATGATAATGCATTATTTATTTTATTTCAAAACTTTCATTTTTTTCAGGTCACTTAATTTTGACCCCCCTTATGTTGGGGGGCGTAACATTTTTTTCAAGTTTTATATTGTACTAATTACAGTATAAATAAAGAGATAAAAGACCGAAGTAATGAATAGAAACAAAAAAAAATTTTACGGTTGCTATTCTATGAGAAAATAAGTACCGAAAATCGGAAAATAAAATGTAAAAAAATAAATAATTTTTTGGAGATTTTTTTTTACTCATTTCGATAATTATTTAATTGGCTATTATCTTATAAAATAAAAAATTCGATATCCCCCCCCCCTTTTAAGCAGAAAAAATATAGAGTTTTTCTTCAAAAGTATACTTTGATGCAATGAAATAAGGTTTGCATTAAATAGATATTTATTTCTAGAATCTAAAAATATAACATTTTGAACTTAACATAAGATTTTTCACATTTTAAATGAATTTTATATATTAATTTTTTATAGAAAAAATACTAAATTAAAGTTTTGAAATAAAATAACTGATGCATTATAAACTTCATTAAATGATAAATCAATACTGAAAATTTCGTTAAAATCGGATAATTACCTGATTTTTGGTAAATTTTTGCAATCGCGAATGTTACAGTAAAATTGTAAACAAGCACTTAAAATCATAGAAAAAGAGACAGAATGGCGGATCGCGTAGAAATTGACCAAAACAAATCCCTTTAAATGTATTAAAAATAAACTGCATATGTAATGATATTTTTCTTTTATAATGATGGTTATTATGTTACTACTTATCGATTTAGACAAAGTTTGACCTTAAATAATAGATTTAATTAATTTTAATTCGCTTTTAAAATTTCTAGCAGACGACAAAAACGCCAGTCCCTAATATAATGGAATTTGAAAATGGTCAAAATAATAATTCTTTAAAAGTTGTATTCTTTGCAAACTTAATTTAGTAGTAGAGTATATTTGAAAGCAACAGAATATGTCCAAGAATAAACCAATTTTAAAATTCAGGGCTAACAATAACTGTAATAAGATGATTTTTAATGGCTTAGAAAAGAAAAAAAAAAGTATATTGACGATTTAAAATTGTTTATTGAACATACAAGAGTTACGTCTTAAAGACTTATCAAGCGTGTCACTCTTCTTTCAAAGATGGATAACCCTTCAAAATATTTTTGTCCAAGACTTAAGCGGCTTTTCGGAAAAAGGTAATAAACATCATTTCATTTTGATGCGTTTTTGGGGGGATGGTGTTGGGTTTTAGATTTTAAAATTCTAGTAATTTAAAGAAAAGTGATTAGCCAAAGATTTTATGTCATAAAGACTAAAAACAAACCAAAAATCAAAGTATTTTGTTGGGGATATTTTTTTGTTGTTTATAAAAATAAAAAAATAAAAAAGGGAAGATAGAATTTATGTTCAAAACCAGAATTACGTGAGAATTGAACTGTCTTTGGTGATAACAAACTACAGTAATTTAATAAAAGGACATTTTTAAAATGAAGTTTTTTGGTGTTTTTTTTTTTTTATTTCGTTTTTTAAGGGCTGGGAAAATGATCCAAAATTGCCATAAATTACCTTTTTGAAAGAGTAAATAGATGAAAAAAAAAGGAATTAATTCAAAGAAAATAATCCGTAAAATAAAAGTTTCCAGTCATGAATAAAATTTTATTCATTCAACAAATTTTACGTTTCACAATTTAATGTTCTGTTCATTCATTGATATTTTGTGATTTTATTGACAATATTTCATCATCTTAACTTAGCATTACAACAATCTTAAAAACGTTTAAAAAATATTTTATGTTCCTAAATAAATGACCGAAGAGAAAGAGACGTCAAGATCATTCTTAAGAATTTTTCTATAAATGTTTGAGAGTCATCCATTAAAACTTAATAAAATAAAAGAACCAAACTGAAAAAAAAAAAAAAAAAAAAAAAAAAAAAAATGAATGACGAAGATTACATCGGAAAAGATAGAAAATACACGCAAGGAGTAAATGGTTTAGTTTACAGAAAATAAATGATATGTGAAAAAAGTGATTAATAAATAAATTAAAAAAAAAACTGCTAGTCAACAATCACCGAGCCGGTCCGGCATTTTTTATTGCGCGCACGAGCATTCCTTTTTGGTTTTTTTAAATAAATTAAAATAGCATAATAGGGTTATTATTTTATCTATTTATTCATTTGTTTTATTGAATAAAATAAAATGTCGATATCTGCTTTTTAAAATACAAAACCGACTCAGGTATATTGATTATTCATTGACTTCCGAATTACATCAAGCTTTAACATTCATGGTTTTGTTTCATTCTCAATAGATAAATGCTGAACTTGTTTTTAGAGCTAGAATTTTAAATTTCTTTTAAAAAGATAAAAAATAAATAGTAAATAATATAAAACATGAAAGATTTAAGATGAATGATTTTTATTTTGCTAAATTTAAAAACTGGACACTCCACAAAAAATTAATTAAAAAGGGAAGTTGAAATAAAATATTAAAATGAAATAAAATAATTACACTATTACAGTTAATGTATAAAATATATATTTTTTTAAAGAAATGAAAAGGAAGAGAAAGCCAAGTTGTGGTTGTGCAGCATTGTGTTGGTCATCAGAAAAACATTCACGTCCTTCTTCCTCCTCTGACTAAATTGAGCCAAGTTAGCAGGATTAACATCATATTTTGTTGAACGACTTTTTCTAAGGATTAAATAGGATTAAGTCATAATTAAATCGGACTATCTTAAGAAATTAGGACAATTGACTAATTTCTTAAAAAAATTTTAAAAATTTCTTTAAATAGTAACCAAAAATGTGATGCAGTAGTAAATAAAGAAAGGGGGCTCTGTTATAAGGGGGTCGTTATATTAATCGAATTTTCAAACTTCACTTTAAAAAATGTAAAAATGACCAAGAAAAGGAGTTAAAAGATGTTTAAAATAAAATTAAACTGACCATTCGGATGCTAGCTCTTCCAATAGTGACCAACAATGATTTTGTTGTAAATAAAGAAAGGGGTATGTTATAGAGAGGGGTTAGTTATAATTAATCGAATTTCAAACGTCCCTTTTATTATAATTGATAAAAAGTTTGTTTGTTTTTTTGTTTTTTTTAAATGAAATTAAAAAAAAAATGCAGCCACCTTGACTATCTGAGGCATAAAAGAAAGACGGTAACAAACATCACAATATATTAAATCAATGATTCAATATATATATATCATTGATAAATATGATCAGTACAAATAATCAAAAATATATATAAATCAGATGACCGTAACATTTTTTTTAATGGCTTTTTAAGGAGGGGGTCCTTAATTATTTCATTTTATATTCATTCATAAAAGATAATTTAGGTTTCTCAATGTATTAATTCGAGTTCGTTCTTGTAAAAAGCTGTTTTAAAATACCGAGAAAGTGGATAGTGAGAAAGAAATTAAATGCGTAGTAGAAAATAAAAAGGAGAAATTATTTTTGGCATCTTAACAAGTAGATAAAAAAATAAATAAATAAAAATTGTTGGTCTTCTTCCCCCACGCCCGGCCATTTGTGACCTGAAGAATTACAAGACCCTCCTCTTCCAAAAACCGGATGTAGACATCTAAGAAGTGGTCAGTCTCTGTAGACCACAGAAATGGTCTGCTCTTTTTTTTTTCTTTTTTTTTTAATAAATACGAAGTACAAGAATAACTCGTAAGAAATAAGAAAGAAAAACAAAGATGATTAAAATCCCTAAACGATCGGGGGGAGGGAGCAATATTAATGATAACACAAGAAAACCGAAATTTAGATGAGATTTTTCAAAGATCAATGAAGTGTTTAATAAAGAGATTTTTTATTTTTTTATTTTGGTTTTTAGCTGACAAAATTATCTTAAACCACTTCTTTAGTAAATAGATTGAATGAATATAAAATAAAATAAAAACGGAGAAGCAGCGGCAATGATAACCAGGATTAAATTTAAATATGCAAGTCGTGTACAAAGAAGAAAAAGAATTTATTAGTAATACAGGGAAAACCATTTCAACAGAATATTCCACGTTCATCAGCTTTTAAAATACCAGAGTTTAGATTAAGAAAATAAATAAAACTAGTCAAAACCTGATTAATTTAGTCAAAAAAAAAAAAAAAAAAAAAAAAAAGGTGGGGTATAAATAAATATCCAATTTTACCTGGAAGAAATTGAAGCATATATCGATGATGAAGAGGAAAAATTTTCGCAATAATGGCAAAAGAAGAGGAGGAGGAGTGGAATTTTCCGAAAATAAAAGCCATGTTTTATTATTTTTCCCGGGAATTTTCGTAGAATTGTTAAAAATAAATTCAAATCTAATTATTTTCAATTTCAGAACAATTCTTTTCATAAATCCGTTCTAGTTTTTAAGAAGAAGAAAAATGTACGAATATTCGTAAAGAAAAAGGGGAGAAATGTTTATCTTAAAAAGAAAGATGAAGAGAGTCGAGTAGGAAAATTAAAAATATGATATAAAAATCTGAACATCAAGACAGGACAAAGCGAATTGAATTTATTACTTGTTGGATTATTTTATAGGAATTTTAGTTTTTAAAAAAACCTATTCACATAAAATGCTTAAGAGGAAAGAAAAGAAAAAAAATTAAAAGGTGATTCATTCATAGCTAAAATAAATAAATGAATAAATAAAATAGGTGGCGGCTTTTCATGGCCCACAAGAAAGCTTAAAAAAATATATAAAAAGAAAAAGACAAAATCTTATTACATCTTTTTATAGCTACGAAATACAAGACAGGATCTTGAAATCTGATATACCTACATAGATAAATATTCTGCATACCTACAGCACCAATTCTGCACGTGGTTAATTCTAAATTCAATATTTATCTTTTTATTTATTTATTTTTAAACATCAAAATACCCATGTATTTTGCCTTGTTTTATGCAATAAGAATAATGGAAAAGGAAAAAGAAAAGAAAACTAAGCACAAAATTATAATAATAACTGTATATTTTTCCTAATTTTAGAATTTAAAAATTCAGTAGTAATTAATCAGTATCCACAACGTTCTCAAAAAGACAATGCTTCCCTCACCCAACCCGCCGGCATGTCTAAAAGAAAAAAGTTGTAACTAAAAAAAAAAATTAAATATTTACAAAAGAATAAATACAAATACATGAGCTAGCAAATATTAAATCACAAAGGTAAATAGTCACACAGGGTGAATATGAAATTCAATAAAAGCCCCAGCTGTTCGAATTAATATTTTGTGCCAAACACATACCCCCACCAGAGTTTCTTGATGATAGCACAATTTTTTTTAAATAAATAAAAAACATAAGAGTTGGATATTTAAAAAAGGGCCTTTTGAAATATCTTAGATCATCAACATTTGGTTTATTTTGGTTTAGTAAAATCGTAGAGATCTCTTTTTTTTGTTCTTGGAAGGGAACGATGTTTTATTTATTTATTATTTTAATATATATCTGAATAATTAAGTTTACTAGAGGAATCAAAATCCAAAAGTTTAAAGCTGTCTACAAAATAAATAAATAAAAATTAAATGATCTTATTAAAAGGAGTTTAAAAGAAAAAAAAGGATTAATGACTAATGTGTATTCTTTTGAAATATTAGTCGATATAAAAAATACTATAATAAAGTTTTGTATATATAATATATATATGCATGTTATATATACACACGTGTTGTACTATTACTAAATGAAAGACCATGATATATAAAAAAAAAAAATTTAAATTAAAAAAAACTTTAAATGATTTATAAGATCGATTATCAATATACATCAGAATTGTGTTCGAAACGTTTATCATCCACTTATTGTTTTAAATTATTTAAACACTTCAACATTTTAAAAAAGAATTAGAATGATCATTGATCGATCATTATTAACCTGACAATAAAAATAGATAAATCAATTAAGGCGAGGGGGAGACAATATCCAAGTTCCAAGTGTTGGTAGGTTTTGTTTGGGTTTTTTCCCCAATAGCAAAAAGATGAGGGCAAAGAAAAATATAATAATAATAAAAAGTCTATTTTAAGATAACGAGAGAAACACGCACCATCATTCCTTTGGATGAGAAAGTAATATTTTCCCATCTATTTACATCCGATAAAAACATGAAGTAAAAATACCTGAAGTCGGCCGGTTATGTTTTTTATATTTTTTTTTTTTTTTTTTTTTTTTTTCACCCCTGCCGGCAGCTAGCAGGAGTTGAAGATGATGGAGAAGGCAGGGACGAAAAATATATACTTAACTTACGTATTTATATGACATAAACATAAAAGGGCGATGGGAGTGGCGGAGAGACGAACGATAATTAAAGAAACATCAGCAGGAGCCAGGCAGACATGAGGATGAGGATGAGGATGAGGAAGAACCAGTGAAGGAGTGGGAGGAAGCTAATTAATTACCAACAATATGCCGTAAAATATACAACTTAAAAAATAAGAATAAAGGAATTATTAATAGGCCATATTTTAAGAATATAAAATCCAAATATTTTTTTTAATATTTAATTATTTACCAATAAAAAAAAAAAAACGTTTTAGTAGATTTTGCTTCTAAAAATGATGAAGTGATGCGCAGGGTTTGGTGAAAGGAGAATATAATGACGAAGAAGGAGGAGCGACACGGATTACTAGCTTAAAAGAGAGAAAAGGAGAAAAATATAATAGTTGTTAGAAAGGGGGATTGCCGTTTCGCTGGTGTTTTTTGTTGTTTTTTTTTTTGTTGTTGTTTGTTTGGTTTTATATTTTTTAACTTTTTTTTAAGAAGATCCGTTAAATTTATTTGTCGATACGGCGTGTTGTTAAAGCATATCACACTGCACTCACCGCTTCCAGTGGGAGAAGGCAAACTTCCTTGAAATGAACTGGCTTTTCTTATTAAATATATCCCGTTTTGTTGGCTGCCGTCGGCATCTGAGGTCGTTGTTCGCCTGCCGACACTGTACAAATGGTGAAGAGAGCAATACAAAGCCTCTGCTGCCATATTGAGTTTATAATCACTCTCTCTCTCTCTCTCTCTCTCTCTCTCTTCTCTCTCTGGGATGAGAGACGCTCATGAATATTAATTAGGTTCCACAGTCAGCAGGGCTACTACTTGCAGTTTGATGTGAATAGGGGTGGTGGTGGGGAGGAAAAAGCACCGACCTTAGAGCTACTTTACTTCTGGACAATGACAACCCCCCGACCCACTTAAAAAAAAACATTATCCTATGTTAGGACATCTAAGAAGCTGCTATGCTACAAGTATTAACTTCTTTCTTTCTTTCTTTCTTTCTTTCTTTCTTCTCTTTCTCTCTCTCTCTCTCTCTCTCATGAGTCCTAGACAAGCCAGACCAACTTTGTACCCAGATTACCCTACTGTGGGCTTTCATTAATTTAAATATAAAAAATATAAAACTTTTTTTTTAAATCAACAAACTTTTAAAAAATAAAATTAATTTCACCAGTTTTGTTTTTTATACTTTATTACAAAATAAAAAAATAAACAATTTAAAAGAATTATTTTTTAAAAACTATTTTAAATACCGTATTTAATTTTTTTTTTCAGGTTAAAGTTAAGTATAACAAACGAAACTAGTAAAATTAATTTTATTTTAAAAATGTTTGGTGATTTGTGTTTAATACTACCGATACCCCCTTCCATTTTTATACAATTAATTTATTTTTAAAGTTTTCAAATTTTTTCGAGGCAAAACTTTTAATACGCACACAAAAGTAATTATTTACTAAGCGTAGCTTAAGTATGGCATATGGCCACAAATATAGAGCACATAGAAGATTAGATTCACAATTCAGTAGTAATTAACTTTCTATCTTTCTCAATTCAATAGATATTAAATCCTAGATAATCCAGACCAACTTTCTATCCAGATTAGACTTTAATTAATTCAAATTTTAAAAATCTAAAACTTATTTTAATTTTAAAAAGTCAACAAAATTTTAGAAAACGATTTAATTTTACACATTTCATCTTTTATACTTCTAAAATTTTCTTTAATCTGAAGATAAAACCAAACAAAACTTTTCCTCTTTTTTATGAAATTTTAAAAACTTTATGTGAAATTGATTACAAAATTATAAACTAAATGAAAAAAGAAATTTTAAACAATTTTAAATACTTCCCTCCAGTTTTTATACAATTAATTCATCACATTTTATTACCACATTTTATTATCACAATTTTATTATTGCAATTACAATTAATTATCACCACATTTTATTATCACAATTTTAAATACCCTCTTCCACTTTTTATACAATTAATTTGTCATTTCTATTTTGAAAGTTTTTAAATATTTTGTTGCTAAAACCAAAGACGTACACAAATAAAAACTAATACTCAAAGTAGTTATTTACTAAGCATGATTAGATCTGACACAAGCCACAAGTATATGGGGCACCTAGTGAGGATAGGACTAACAATACAGCAATTATTGATCTTCAAGGCTGGTTGGTTGGTTGGTTGGTTGGTTGGTTGGTTGGATTTTACTGCATGTCAACCCTCGGGTTACTTTCCGCCAAGAAATGTTTTATTCCTTCTTGATGGGTATTGAAAAGTTTTTTGAATCCAAACTTTTTTTAACTCATTTTCTTCTATTTAACCCATAGATGGGACCCTAACTACCACTCCTGATCTTCAAGACATGCTTGTTAACTATTACATCATGACAAGGTACTCCAAAAAACTAAGCATAGCTTAAATCCAGTACAGAGCCACAAGTATGGGGGCACACAGTGAGTAATGAATTCCCTGGTCAGTAGTAGTTGATCTGCGAGACTAGTTTGCTAACCATTAGACCACAACAAGGTACTCTCAGTTTAGTTAGGCACAAGGCTAGTAGCATAGAGCATTTAGTGAGAATCAAACTCATTAGTATTAATCTACTAGCGTAGTTTGATTGATTGATTTTAACAGCACGTCAACTTGTCTAGGGTTATTTTATGCCTAGAGGTTAGGGAATCACGTTTACATTTGCATTTTTATGTAGTTGTTTCTTAAGAGTTTCTTTATGAAAATGGTCCAATCAAATATGAACAAAAAATTAAATAGATCTATTTGAATTATATATGGGTCACAAACAGGTACTACCATTCAGGGTCAGAGTGGACCAGGAAATAATGGCAATGAAAGGGTCAATGTTATTCTGTTCTTTCATTCTATAAACTGCTGTTCCCCAGTTACTTAACTCCTTTAAATATATATATATATATATATATATATATATATATATATATATTAGAGTAGCATGGACATGAAGTCAATGGTACTTGGTTACTGACAGTTTCTCACTTTGGTTTGAAAATTACATTGGCAAGAAACTGTCAGTAACCAAACACCATTTATTTCATGTCAACGCGACCCTAACTTACATATACATGCTCTATCCAAGATATTGTTTACTTGTAAATATAACACATTATTCTATCAATATTAATACACACACACACACACACACACACACATATATATACATATATATATATATATATATATATATATATAATCATTCACAGACCCTGTGGTTCTACATATCACATCTCTTCAGTGATAAGTGATATATATATACATCTAAGTTAGATAAACAATATGATGAATATTGTGTTCTTAATCTTATATATTTATCAATATTTTGAGGTTCATCCCTCTTTCTCAAAGGTTTAAGATAGACACACATACATACATACATACATAAATATATATATATATATATATGATATAGATAAATATATATGATATACCAACAAAGAAGCATATGTGGACCCCATAACAACATTATATATATATATATATATATATATATATATATATATATACACACACACACATACACACACACACACACACACACACATATATATATATTTAGTAAAGAAAAAAAAGCTTAAAAAACGGCTATTATGCGGTTATGGTACCATTTCCACTCATAGGTATCTGAATATATAGATACCATTTTCTATAAAGATAGCGGTCTAATGAAGCTCATGGATATATTTAGATACCTATGAGTTGAAATGGTACCATAACCGCATAATAGCCGTTTTTTAACCATTTTATTCTTTACTAATTGTATTGCTCTGTTTATAAAAAAATTAAACATCGAGCTCTCAAATCAGACCTGAACTCTCTAACATTTTACTGTTGGAAGAAAGGACAGGCTTAGAATCATGCTAATACCAAATTATCTGGTATCCCACCTATGAGTATATATATATATATATACACACACAAGTGCCTACATGATTGGTATAAACTACAAGTACTGTTTTTTTGTTTTTACATCAGCTCTAAAGTTGAAGAAGAGTTAGATGAAAGTACTTCTTTAGTTATTAGGACTTATAATAAAAATAAAATAAAGAGATTGAAAAGTTAGAAAAAGAGTTTTTATTAAATTTTTCTATTTGAGTAAAATCAAAGGTGTTCAGATATTTTATTTTAATCTGAGCTGTTTTCAAATTTCATTTTAGTGAATATTTTATAATTACACATTTGGAAAGTTAACACTGAATTTTTTAAAATTAAAATAAGTTTAACCTAAAAAAAAAAAAAAAGCTGACCATACACTCCAAATATAATATTTTTTAGAATTTTGCAATTAAAAGATATAATTATTTATCTGAATTTTTCAGATGAGGCTTTATTTTTATTTTTCAGACAGTTGTCCTCATCTTTATTGCGGAATGTAAAAATGTTGTGTTTTTACATACCACAATAAGGATGAGAACAACAGTCCGAAAAATCTAAATAAAAATTCATAAATAAACAATTTACAATATAATATGAAACGTATACTGAAAAATTAATTTGTTTTTAAAGTTAATAATAAATCAAAGATCAATTACAGTATGAATTTCAAAGAAAAAGAATTATCTTTATACAGAAATCTATTTAGACTAGTATCCTCATCTTGGTTATTTATATTACAGCATCTCTTTCTGAAATTCTGAGATGAGTAATTACCTTTACTAGCATTCTACAAGCAAAATTTCAAGTTAAAGTTTTTCTTCTAGACTGGTTGCCATACCATGTTTAAAAAGCCCAATCTGCCCTACAATTTACCACTAACTTGGGGTAAAATAGTTGAATACCTTTCCCAAGTGCATTACTGCTATGTGAAATGTAAACAGCCTTGTCCAAGATTTGAAAGTTAAACTTCCTTTCCACCTCGGCTATGCCTTGAAGCAGTTGTTCCCTTCTACAGAAGGGGACATTTGTGCTACCAACAACCTCGTGTCACATGTCACACAATAACATGACCCAAACATGTAAGTCTTTATTCAAAACTTCTATTTTTTTTAAATGTACGTACATTAAAGATACTGCAACCTACACACAATAACACTTCCTCATTTAACTCTCTAACAACTACATATATCAAGGACTCTACAACTGATTAAAGACTCTTCCTTTCACATTAGGACATTTCCTTCATACAACTCTTTATGGACCTTTCCTTGTTCCTCATTATATTGTTGGCCAGAATGAGACCACTACGAACGAGGGGTTCTCTATATAGGATCGCCCGAGTTACCGGTGCTTTACTACTTACTACTCTAAACGGACGTCCTCTATCTCCACATGCCCCCCCCCTCTATGACCACAATGCCCCTGTTTTGTGGTCACTTGTTGGGATGACTCCGCGTAATCATGCGTCGGTCCTCGCATTGTTGGGGACAATGGTCTTGGCAGTCGTGTTGTCCTTGTGCTACGCCGTAGAATCAGGCTCGCTGGTGGGTGTTGGTTTTCTTCCACTTCCATATCAATGTGGTCTGTCGCCATCTTGTTATCATCTGTTAAATCTACCTTCATCATTTCAGGCAGGTCACTTGGAGATTCATTTTCGATGGGCCTTGGCATGTGTGGGGGTGGTTGTGGGTTTAATTGTTAGGGTGCATAATCCGGTGTGTTTACAACTGGTAATATTTTTTGTAGGAACCGACAGTTACGTAATGTGACTCTACTGCTACTGTCCAACCGTATCCGGTACTGCCTGTTGCCCATCGTTTCAACAACTCTCCCCGTTTTCGTCCACCACGGTGGATATGGTCCCTCCTGATTCTGGACTTGCACCGACTCGCCAACCTGGAGTTCTTGGAGTGGGCGACTGTGTGTATTGTATTGCCTTTGATTCAAAACATGCCTTTTCGCCATCGCCCTTTCTCTCAACTCTTTTGTTTCCCTCCAGCGTTTATTTATCTGATGCTTCTCGCGAAGTATAGGGAGGTGGTCCTTTATTGTTCTCCCATATAGCATTTCCGCTGGAGACAAGCCAAGGTCCTGATAGGGTGTATTCCTATGTGTCATCATGGCTCATGCTGCCCGATCGTGTCGTAGGCGACCATAACCATCAATGCAGTCCATCAGTATTCTTTTGGCTGTTTTTACGGCCAGCTCTGCCCGGCCATTGCTCTGAGGGTAATATGCTGTTGATGTTCATTTCTCTACTCCCCAACCTTCCAAGAATGAGTTGTACTCTCGTGAGTGGAATGGAGGGCCTCCTCTGATGACATCTCCTCTGGTGCCCCATATGTACAAAACCAACCCCTCAACACATCACATATTGCTACCACCTTCCCCGATGGTAGCGGGGCTACTTCAATCCAGCCAGTGTACCAGTCCGTGTACACCATATAACTCTTCCCATGCATATCAAATAGGTCTGTGACCGTTTTTTGGAAAGGGAACTTTGGGTTTGAAGGTGGCATCAGTGGTTCCTTGGGCTGGGATGGGGCAATGTAGTTGCATTTCTTGCACTGTGCTCTCGTCTGTCTGATGTTGGCATCTAAACCGGGCCAAAATAAACGCTGTCTCGCGTTGGCCATCATCCCATTCACACCTTGGTGAGCGGAGTGCAGTGCTTCAAGTACTTCTGCTCTGAGCTGCTTTGGTACAAGGATTCTGTCCCCTTTTATGGGTACCCCCTCAAGGCAATACAGTTGGTCTGTCATCGGCCAGAATTGCCGGATTTTTAACGTGGCATGATTCTTGGAATCCATCTTGAATGTACGATGCCAACGTTCGACATTCATCGTCAGTAGCCGCGGCCGCTACAATTCTGTCCCATGTTATAGCTCATAGTTTGGGATCATGCGTGTATGCTGCAATAACCGATGCCTTCATGGTCTGGTCGATCTACTGAATAGCCTCGATATCTGTTGTTCCACAATGCTCTGGTGATGTTGGGCATTTGGAGATGCAGTCAGATGCTGCGTTAAGTTTACCTGGGACGTGCTTAATCCGGAACTTGTACATCAACGATCGTTCCTTGAAAGAAAATAGGCGAGGATTCTTTATATTTTCCAAGACCTGGTCTGAGAAAATTTTGACCAGCGGTTGGTGATCCACCGTGACCAGTAAGTCTGGACATCCCAGTAAAAACATCCTACAGGATTCTAACCCATATATTAATGCCAGAGCTTCACCTTCTATGGGGGAGTAGCGGGATTCTGCATCCTTGGTGAATCTTGATCCAGCCAGGATTATTTTCCAGTGGTTCTGTCCACAGTTTGGTCCCGATTCCGTCGGATATTGGCAGTGTTTTTGGAAGAGAAAGTACCCGATGCCATTTTTACTGTAATCAGTGGATAGACATGTCGCCCTGTTCTTCTCAAAAGTTTTTACCCCCTCCTCAATCTTTCGAACAATGTGTCTTTTTGATTCTTCAAAAAAATTGTTCAGTGTAGTATCCCAATAAAATTTTCGGTCCTTCATATGTAATAATTCTCGAAATGGAGCCATAACTTCAGCCTGTGAGAATGTGTATGAGACCTGGTTTACCAACCCAAACCAAGACCTTACACCTGTGATGTTTGTGGGGGTGGGGAAGTTGAGAATAGCTTCCATCATTTTTTTACTCGGCTTTACGCCATCAGCCGTTATTATGAAGCTGGCGAACTCGACCTCATTGCATGCAAATTGGAACTTGTCGGGATTAAAGACAATTCCATTTCTGCCACAGTGGATAATGTAGTCCAGTGTGTGCCAGAAGACAGACTCTGTGGTTCCATCCCAGAGAAGGGTGTCATCAATGCAGCGGGTCTTCCTGGGTATATCCACCGTGATATCATCGAATCGGCGAGTGGTTTTGCTTCTCGGGTAAACATTATGTCCAGTGACCTCCCAGTCATAACCTGTAATGGTTGGTGGGGACAGGTATTGAATGCACATGACTTGTAGTATTCTCGTATCCACTGTCCCAAACAGTTCCTATTACTTTCAGTAGGTGCGAACGGAATCCTAGGCGGTTTGTCCGGTACTGTTGTTCTTCAAGGACATCCGCATGGTGCATTCCCGTTATCCGAGGTTGATACATCAGCTTTTGATGTTTGGCTTGAAAAATTTAGAGGGATTAGTCCCAAGTCTTTTAAGGCTGACTCAGACAAGTAAAATCCTGAGGTGTTTTCAGACACATACATGACTTGTCTGGTTTCGTTATCCCCAACCTTGATCCGCATAAAAATTACGCCTTTAATACGTAGTTGGTTGTTTGTGATACCACAAATTCTATGGCTGGTAGGTATCAGAATGTTGCTGGTGTCACCTAATACTTCCAGTATCTCTGGGCCACTCGAACACATTTGTGCACCAGTATCCACGATGGCCTGAATATGGTGTCTTTGTTGATGAATTCTATTCAGAGTTCGCCCAAATTCTGCGTGGGATTCTGGTATTATATCGATTTCCAGGGTAGGTGGCGGTTCTGGGGGGTTTCTTTTGAATCTTCCCTGACTCCATGCGAGGTGTGGTACTGCCAGTAGTCCTCGTCTCTCAGGTGCTCGACTACCCTTTTCTCCACTGGCAAGCATTTTGGATTGACGTTTAAATTCCGTGGTAGGGACCGCCTTTGGTTTTTGGCAAACCTTTTCTAGGTGCCCAGTAACCCCACAGTTGCTGCACTGAAGCGTTCTCGCTGGACAGTTCCTCCGTCCCTTCAGCCGTTTGGGTGCGTTGTCTTTCCACACCCATCGCATAGCTTTTTAAGTCGTGTATCTTCACCTTGAGAAGGCTTCCGCTCTGATCTCAATGAGCCAAACGTCGATAGTGGATCCAGGCTGCTTTGCAAATGGGGAGTCGATGTGTCTGTTGTTTCTAGACTGGCCAACCTGTGAAACTTCTGCTCCACCGTTGTAAGGGTATTAGCCTCAGCTAATATTTTACTCTGATATTCCTTGTTCACGAGCCAAGCGACTAGTTGACGAGCTACCATGTCTTCTGAGTAGTTGATAAAACGTTGGCAACTCACGTTTGGGCATTGGATGGTGAACTTGCAGAATCTAGCCTGGGACCGCAGTCTCGCTAAAAATGGTGCCAGACCCTCCCCTTCATGCTGTCTCGTGTGTGGAATTTATGTCTATGTACTTCCTTATGTACGCCTTTCACTGCTATCAGATGTATGTGTCGCAAGAACAAGCTGTCCTCAACTCGTTACAAATCTCAGCTGGGTCTGTTAGGCCGCACATATGTTTGTATTGATTCCAAGAGTCGTTGAATAGTGCCCAGTCACCCCGGTATAACCGTATTCGATGATGGGCCTATCAGGTTTTTTCATGTGGGACCGGTTTGGCATTTCTCTACCAGTTCGAAGCTCGTTATTTTCTCGCTGCAGTTCAATTAACTGCTGTACGAGTTGCAGGTATTCTTCGTTACTGCTTTGTCCTGAAGCCATTTCAGCTAACTTCAAATCAGTGGTGCGCAAAGATTCAAAATTCTGGTAGGTGTCCTTCCGATCCTGCCCGCAGCGCCATATATTGTTGGCCAGAATGAGACTACTACGAACGAGGGGTTCGCTATTTATAGGATCGCCTGAGTTACCGGTGCTTTACTACCGGTGTCCCTCTAAACGGACGTCCTCTATCTCCACACTCATGTCATTCTTGTATTCATTTTTCTATCAACTACAAATATCAAGGACTCTACAACTGATTAAAGACTCTTCCTTTCACATTAATACATTTCCTTCATACAACTCTTTATGAGCCTTGTCTTAAAGACTATTGTCCCCATCTTTATTGTTATCTCTACAATGTTTCTGGCCTTCTTCAGGTATTTCTTGTTGGACCCGAGCACCTTCTCAAACTCGGGAACCTTCTTTTCAAACTCAGGAACCTTCTTGTCATAATCAGGAGCCATTACGGAACTTTGAACCTATCCCTTTATTCAGTTCATGGGGGTATCCTGTTACTTATTATTCTATGTTTCTGCTGCCCCTGACCAGTATTGAACCTGCAGTATAGTGATAATTGTCACTTAGAATTGTCTTAATCCAACGCCTTTATCCACTATGCTATGTGTCCATTGAACAGATAACAATGAAGTTCAATGGACACATAGCATAGTGGATAAAGGCGTTGGATTAAGACAATAGTCTGAATAATCCAAATAATACTAATCATCAAGAATTGCTTTGGGATAGATTTGTTGTGAATGAAGTGTGCGTGTGTGTTAAAATAGTTTCTGTGATTCACAAAAATTTGTTAAATGTTAGAATGTAATTATTTGAACTGATTACATTAACTATTTTTCAATTAAATCATTTCAAAAGTTTATTAAAGAAAAATAATTTTTAAAAAATGAATAATTTTCAAGATTTAGAAAAAAAGAAAGAAATTTGCTGTTGCATTAATTCATTTTTTTTTCTTTTCTCAAATAATTTCCTTTTCCAATGAAATCATTTTTAAGAATATTTCTTTTTTAATGATACACTTTGAAAATGTAAAAAAAAAAAAAAATCAAGACAGATATTCTAATGATTGGTTGGTGGATTTGTTTTACGGCATACCAACCGTTTTCAGGTCATTTAATGCCGAATCAAATAATTTTGATATCAGATTGCTTACAATAGCTGCTGTTGCCTAAATGGTCATCCATCTAAGTATTTAACAGGCTCATTACTGCTTAACTGCAGTGATCAGGTGGGGACTGGTGCTTTCAGTAGAACTTGACTGTAAGCCGAATATTCTAAGTTCATTTTGTGAATATCTATTTTTGACTTTAGAGAGACCGAACAGAAGAGAAATTTATTGTATAATTAAAAATTCATTTTTCTCCAAAATATTTACTTTGGACATTCCAATTAGTAGTTACTAATTAAATCGAAGGTGCTCATGGTGTAATGGTTATCATCGTAGGAAATGGACATGGCAATCAGAGTTGAAATCCTGGTTGAGGCACTTTGCATTTCACATAGCACTAATACCCTATGTACAAATCCAATTATTCTCCATAAATAGTAGGACAGACTGGGCTCTGTAACCTTGGTATGGCAACCAGTCTAGGAGAAAGAAACTCTGAATTAATACCCTATGTACAAATCCAATTATTCTCTATCCAGCTATGGGTAAATAGTAGGGTAGACTAGGCTCTGTAACCTTGGTATGGCAACCAGTCTAAGAGAAGGAAAATTTTGAATTCAAACCAGTCAAACTCTGCTAAAAAATTGACCTTGTGTCAGATCCTGTTTGTTTGAAAAGTTAGGTCTCTCTCTCTCCTCTCTCTCTCTCTCTCTCTCTCTCTATATATATATATATATATATAGGATGAACAAAATGTGATAAGACAAACAGGAATATTTCTTTTATGTTGTTTATTTTTCTCAACTAGTTTCAGCTTTAGGTCATCGTCCGGAGAAAATTGTTTTCTGAAAGTTTTAAAAAATTAAAAGAATTTTTAAAGTGTTTGACAAGCCACTATAATCCGGACAGAGAAGTGTATTAAAAGTAGTGATTATATCTGTATATGTATATATATATATATATATATATATATATATATATATATATATTTTTTTTTTTATTTTATTTTTATTTTTTTTTTTTTGGTAGCTTTTACCCGGAGGGCAGGGGAAGACTTAGTTTACGGCTGGCCATTGCTCATTTGAACCAAAAAACGTGAAATAAGATTAATATTGTTAAATGTCAATTAAATTAAATCGACCATGTCAGGCCAGTCTCTTGAAGCTGAAAGACTACAAGAGAATGTGGACTCATCGTTAAGTTAAACTTTACTTTTTAATTGTGTAACTCCTTGCGTTTTTTAATATTATTTTTTATTATTTAGTGATTTAAATTGTCATAATGTTTAATTTCATTAGAAAACTGTACCTGTGGACTTATACTAAGTTAAAACTTAGGAAATATTAAGGATTTTTTTGTTCATCCCCGTCTGGTGGACCCGTAGATTTGGTAAGATCATCCACCTGTGTTCTCCAAAGTCTCTCAGTCATCTTGCCTCGGCTTGTCACTGATACTAGACTTTAGGGAAGGAGAGCATGTAGTGTGTGTCGCACAAGCACACAACATGTCAACATGTGCAGATATTTCTACAAGTCCTACGGTGATGGAGGAATGGTGGTGTGTGCAGGCCTGGTGGGCTGGAAGCACACAGCTGTGAACCTACATGTGGCAAGGTTGTGAGTGACTGAGTAGCCCCTTGGGTAGTATTGCCCACCCAGACATCAAACAAACTAAACAAATGCCTCTTTCCCTATTAAGCTGGCGAGCAACCTACAGCTGGCAGCTGTTTACATTATCAGGGCCAGAACAAGAAAATATTACAACAACAAACCTAGGTTAAATAGCCACCTGGAATGTTCACATCTCAATCTTGAAGGATCTTGAAACCCCGAACAACGAACTGGTATCATGTCAAAGAACTCTCGATATGGAGCAGACATCATGACCCTTGCAGAAGTCTGCTTTAGCAATGAGGACCAATTGACAGAATTCGGGGCAGGTACACATTCTCTTGGAAAGGCAGGCCGATGGTAGCTGTAAGGAATTGAGTTAAGTCAGCTCGAGTAGCCCATCCTGAAGCGACTTCTACATAAGCGGATCATGATGGACGGCACATACACATTTCCTACAGTAGAAACTGACCATATATGTGACCTGTGTGGCAGGGCCTGACTGTCGAGGGCTGGGCTTCTCAGTCACGTATGGTTGCATACGAGGGGAAGCCGAGAAAGGGGTCATGTGTGACAGGGAACATAAAAAAAATTAAAAAATAAAATTTGGGCCCTCTGCATACTCACAATCAAATTACTTGTAGAAATGGCTTTCTTCTGCGAAGAAGTGGAAATCCCCATATATATATATTAGGCATACCCTTTTTATCGTCTGCTACAAATTTTAAAAACGAATTAAAATTAATTAAATCTATTATTTAAGGTCAAACTTTTGTCTAAATTGATAAGTAGTAACATAATGACCATCATTAAAAAAAGAAAAATATCATTACATATGCAGTTTATTTTTAATACATTTAAAGGGATTTGTTTTGGTCAATTTCGACCTGATCCGCCATTTTGTCTCTTTTTCGATGGTTTTAAGTGCTTGTTTACAATTTTACTGTAACATTCGCGATTGCAAAAAAATTTACCAAAAATCAGGTAATTATCCGATTTTAATGAAATTTTCAGTATTGATTTATTAATTAATGAAGTTTATAATGCATCAGTTATTTTATTTCAAAACTTTAATTTAGTATTTTTGCTATGAAAAATTGATATATAAAATTCATTTAAAATGTGAAAAATCTTATGTTAAGTTCAAAATGTTATATTTTTAGATTCTAGAAATAAATATCTATTTAATGCAAACCTTATTTCATTGCATCGAATTATACTTTTTGAAGAAAAACTCGATTGATAATGTACCCCCCTCCTTTTTAAGTAGAAAAAATATTGATGTATAATTTTTTCTTTTATAAGATAATAGCCTATTAAATAATTATTGAAATGAGTAAAAAAGAAATCCACAAAAAATTAATTATTTATTATTTTTTACATTTTATTTTCCGATTTTCGGTACTTATTTTCTCATACAAAAGTCACCGTAAAAATGTTGTTTTTTTCTATTCATATTTTCGGTCTTTTATCTCTTTATTTATACTGTAATTAGAAAACTATAAGACCAACTCGAAAAAAAGTTACACCCCCAACATAGGGGGGGGGGGTTTAAAATTAAGTGACCTGAAAAAAATGAGAAAGTTTTGAAATAAAATAAATAATGCATTATAAATATCATTCATTGATAAATAAACACTGAAAATTTCATTAAAATCTGATAATTCCCTGGTTTTTGGTAAATTATTTTCTGTAGGGGGGGCTAAAGTCATTTTGTCAAAAACGCATTTTAGGCTCATTTTGGGTATATATATATATATATATATATATATATATATACACGCACAAACTATCTTTAAAAATACTCTCTAAAGGAAATAAAAAGAAAACTCTGAATTAAAACCTGTTAAACTTTGCTTAATCATTGACCTAATTTCATATCCTGCTTTTGCAGAAAGGTTGGTAAATACATTGTATTGAATTGAATATTTCTTTTTTTAATTTCTTAGAAAATAGCCAGCAGTGTTTTTTTTTAAAAAGATAATCTAATGATTAAAGTTTTCTAAAGAATTTAAACTTTAAAAAAATTAGTTTACCAATTTAAATTGCTTTGATTTTTTAATAATTCAATTTTTCATGGAGTTTCAGAATAAGTGCCCCACATTCTAAAATTTATTATTTTACAGCTTGCAAGTTTTTTGCACCACTTTAATTGGTGTTTTTTCACTGAAGTTCTAGTGACAGCAGATCATCAGGACTCTTCTAATTATTCTAGTTCCTTTTAACTGTTCTGTGGTCTGGATTGTTTAGATCAGGGATCACCAAACTTTTTTTTATGGTGGGCCAGATAATTGCAAAAATAATGAGCGTGGGCCACATTATTATTGTTTCTGTGTTATATTCATGGATGAGTGGCATAAGATGCACAAAAACAAATTTAATCAACATATTTATTTTCAAAACATTATCAAAAACATTACAAATTCAATTACCATCGATAAAATGTCTTTGCAGGCTATATCCAGCCCGCAGGCCATAATTTGGTGACCCCTGTTCTAGATTCATCCTCTGATCTTCATTTCACCCTGTGTCTTTTCCAGACCTTTGGGGAGCATTCCAAGGGCTCTAATTACCAGTGGTATCACCATCACCTTCATGTTCTTCAGCTTTTTTGGGCTCTCTAGCAAAATCCAAGTATGTATTTATCTTTTTGCTCTGTTTTATTTTCAAACTATAGTCTACTGGAATGGCATAATCTTTTTTTCATTAATTAACATGAGGTCCGTTCTTTTAGCCGGGATTTGGTGGCCCTTTTGTATCTCAAACAATCCCATCTATGGGTCAAATAAATCGTTTTAAGATTATTTGTGCTCAATAGGAATACTTGATGCTTTATAACTATTTAAATTATTTGTATTAAGAATAGTTGCTTAAAACTATATTTGTTCACTAAAGATTATTATGTTACTTGAAACTCCATAATTGTGTGCAAAGGACTATCATTAAATAGAAATAATTACTTAAAACCATATGATTATTTGTATTAGATAAGAATGTTTAATATCATATAACTGTGCAAAACCTCTTAAGAAACAACTAGGTAAAAAATGTAAATATAAACGTACAATGAACACAATTCCCAAACCTCTAGGCATAAAATAACCCAAGATGGGTTGACATGCTATTACAATCAATCACCCAACCAATTACTCTTTAAAATGAGATTAATAGGATAATAAAACCTTTATGATCCAAAGTTAATCTTTTATATATATATATATATAATTTTCAGAGAAGAAATTCCTTTTTAGACAATAATTTTGTTTATGGCCCACAAATGAAAATCAAATTAATTCTTCACTTGAGAAACTACTTAACCTCTTTAAGATCAAATAACTTAAAAAGTTAATTTCTAATTTTGAGCTCTCAGTCAGGCAATAAAGGTCATTGACTATGCCACCAGTTGGCCATGTATGGTGACCTGTAATGTCTGAGGACAGAACTGTGGCGGCTGAGCAGTCTGAAACCCGGGTACTAAATGGTTCTGTGACATGCAACACTCAACTTCAACCCTTACTTGCACTAGACAGGTGGTTGTAGAGGCCCCATTTGATCAATTTGCTAGACATATCAAGCCCTAGCAACTCTATGATTGTCCTGAACATATTCTTCAGGAGTCTAGATCTGTATCTGGATATCAGTCCTAAGTCAAGGTTGTACAACTGCCCACATTGCAAGTCTCCCCTCTTGATAATATCAATGTTTTCCAAGAGAAGGTTAAGTTGCTATAAAACTTAGGATGTCACCAGAAGTGTTACCAGAACAAGATTAAAGACAGCAGTCTTTCCGCATGACCTGCACAGTTACAACCAGCTAGCTGATGTCTCTTACACCACATTGTGTTTGTTTCTAAAAGGAGATCTATCAGACACAAGTTCCTGATTTTGCCATTCCATTACTGCAAGAAAAGACTTGTTTGATTATGGCCAACAGACTTTCTTTTTGTTTCGAGCTCATATTTCATTTTTATGAATCCCAGACCAACAAACAAAAATTTTGGCTATTGCGACGAGAGACGCTATATGTCTTGTCTTACTCATCCCAACCCTCAGTAAATCTGACTTTTCTAGCTATTTTTCACATGGCTAGCGCTGGCGAACCGGAAGAGAGGTCAAACAAATGTCAACACCCGTCTATCATTCCTCCTCTGTTTTTCCACTGACTGTTATTTTTAAATCTATGCTACACTTATAGTATTACCTATAAAGGCTACCTATCAATTATGTAACAAAGTGTTAAAAGTCTGCATAGAATTCTGACTTGGAGCTGGCAAATTTTTTTTTTTTTTTTCATGAAATTGTTTTTTATTTCTGTTTGTTTGTCTACATCATGTATGTTTGATATAATATTAAAAATCATTCGATATAATATAATATAAAAAATATAATATAATATAAAAATTATGATATAAATATAAATAAATAATATAAGAAATAATATAAAATAATATGATATAATATAATAAAAAATGTTCGATATAATATTAAAAATCTGTCAGGAATATTAAATTTCTCTTTTTCTTTTTATTGCTTTTCTAAATCTGTTTCAAATAATATAACTAAAAAATATCTTTTCATAAATATCATATTTGACATATGTTTTTAGAAATTTGATACCTGGCTAATGTTTGGATGCACTTAAGATTATAATTTGAAAATCTTTTATGAATGATATAGGAAATTTTGAATTAGTATTTTCTGAATAAAAATATTTACGAGCATTTTCTTAGACTGATTTATCAAAAGGTAGATTATAAGACTTTTAGTATATTTGAATCATCATAGTTGCTAAAATGAGAATTTTTCACAAGAATATGCACCTACCATACATAATTATTTAAGTTTTAATGTAATGAAATATATTAAAATTTAAAAAACACATGTAAAAAGATTACACTTATTTTAATTACATTTTAATTAGTTTCTATATAAAACCATACATAGGATTGATTTTGATACATTGGAGTATAAAACAATAATATTAGAGACCAATAACACAAAGTAATTATTTATTAAACCCGGTTTTGTTAAAACCAGTATGCAAATTAACCATACTATATATTATATAAACCTTTATTTCTTAGTGATATATAAGACACATTGCAGGATTTTAAACACACTAATAACATGGGCTGTTTTGAGGCAAATCTAATTCAGATTTTCATAGAGACATTGTTAATAAATAAGATTTATTCTATGTATTAATGATTTTGACAATAAATTAATTACTCATTGTAAACTTACACAATTCCTGAGGGTATTGTGACACAAGTAGTGATGTAGTTTTGGTTACAGACAGACACCGAATCTCCATTATAATAAGATTGTAGTGCTGTTCTGCTTTTAAATTAATCAAAAGAACTTACCAGATTTTTGTTTCTCAGCAGTAGAAATCTTGTCAAGGGAATAAACACCTGGGTTGTCTTCCTTGTAGGATTTTCTGAATCATTCTTAAAATGAACAAGGGAGGAAATGTGACAGATAGACCAAATGACAAGGAAATTGATGACAATGCACAAGCCATTACACCCAAAAGAAGACATAGACAGATTATATGTATCAAGAAAAGAAGGCGGAAGAGGACTCTCCTGTATTGAAGATTATGAAGATGCAACAATTTGAGGACTTGAAGAATATGCTAAGAAGAGCAAAGAAAGACTAATTACAGCAGTCAGTAACAGCAATTAAAACATATGGACAAACAGAAAAACAACAAAAACTAAAAAACAGAAATGGGAAGAAAAACAACTATATGGATACTTCAAGCGACAATTTCAAGAGACTGCACACAAAAAGACCTGGACATGGCTAAAAAAGGGAGACCTCAAGAGAGAAACTGAATCTCTTATGATAGCAGCACAAAACAATACTATAAGAATCAATTATATCAGACACAACAGAATAGCAAATAAGAACACAAAGATAAAATAAGTGAAAAAAAACTTGTCATCTAGTGGATTTTGACATTCCGGCAGACCACAGAGTAAAAATGAAAGAAAATAAAAAGATACACAAATACTTGAACCAAGCCAGAGAACTAAAAAAAAAACTGGGGAACATGAGGGGGAAGGTAATACCAATTGTAGTTGGTGCCCTTGAAATGTAAAAGAGGTAGAATCAAGATCATTCAAACAACAACATTGTTAAGATCAGCTAGAATACAGCCTCCAGTGAAAAAACACCACCTATCACTAATGTGAAAAACTTGCAAAGAGTGAAAAAATAATAACAATGTTAATTCTAACTTGATTTATTTCAATTCATAATAAGCTTAATAAACTGTCATAACTAGAAATCTCTCTCTCTCTCTCTCTCTCTCTCTCTCTCTCTCTCTCTCTCTCTCTCATATATATATATTATGTTTGTATGTAACTATAACCAACCAAAAATGCCATATGATGAGATTTTTATTTGAGTAATTATTTTTATTTGATTTTTATTAGAAGCCCAACTTAATAAATAAGTATATCTAGCTGTGAAATAATGCTTGATAATTTAGTTGATTAGACTATTATTAGTGCAGTGAGCATGGTTTTCACTGGGCGTCCTACACGTGCAACCTTGTCACAAACTAAGCTAAACAGGATAAGCTGCAAAGTAACTATTAGTGTGTGTATGTACCCAACCCTTCCAACAGCTAGATGCGACACAAGGTCAAATATTTAAAGTAGAGTACATATGGTTTGAATTCAGAGTTTTTCCTTTTCCTAGGGCATTTGCCATAGACAGTCCAATTTCCCTTACAATTTACCCCCACCTCTGCAGAGAAGTAAAATCCCACCCAATGGGGCCACCTGTTGTGCATGGGTGGTGACCCGTGATGCTTATGGATGGAATTCTGGTGGCTGAGCAGTCCATGACATGCAACACTCCACTTTGGCACTTACTTAGGCCGGATGCATGGTCGGAGAGGCCCCCTCCCATCAATCAGCTAGTCACATCAAGCACCTATATGATTGCCCCAACACTACTGCCCTTATGGCGAACCCCTAACCCTTTTTTTCATATATCTGCTAGAAGGCGGTGACGGAGGGTCTTTAGTGTTCTGGGTTTGACGTTAAACTACATCTAGTGGTGATGTTTTAATCTTGGAGCTTGGAGCTCAGCACTACTTCCAGATTCATTTTGACATGGAGTGGTAGTACCTGTTAGGGTTCCATCTATGTGTTAAATAGAAAAAATGAGTTAAAAAAATTGTTTAAAAAGAGTTGAATTTGAAAAAAAATCAAATAACATCAAGAATGAATAAAACAAAACATCTTTGGCATAAAATAATCCAACAAGGGTTGATATGCCGTAAAATCCAACCAACAATTTACCCATAGCTAGGGAAAATGGATTCATGCCTTTCCCAAGACTAATAGCAGGAATTGAAATGCAAACAGACTTGTCCAGGATTTGAACATGGGTTTAGTAACCCTTGTTGAGTTCATTTACTATGATGTCAAATGCACTTCCCTTTATTATTATTAGTCGTGAGTTTGATTCTCACTGGGTGTCCTAGACTTTTGACCTTGCGCTAAACTATGTTAAGCCTGGCTACCTGTAAAGTAAATGCGTAAGAACCTAACATATCAGACTAGTGTAGTGAGTTTGATTCTCACTGAGTGTCATAGATTTTTAACCTTGTGGTAATCTAAGCTAAGCATGGTTACCTGTAATGTAAATGCTTAACAGGCAAACAGATCTGACTTATGAAGTGATTTTGATTCTCACTGAGTGTCATAGATTTTTAACCTTGTGATAAATCTGTCTGTCTGTCTGCTTGTCTCTCTTTCTCTCTCTGCTGAACAGGCTAACAGCTCAGACTTGTGTAGTGAGTTTGATTCTCACTGAATGTCATATACTTTTAACCTTGTGGTATCTCTACTGAACAAGCTAACTTATCAAACTAGTGAAGTGAGTTTGTTTCTCACAGGGTGTCCTACATTCTTAATCTTGTGATTGACTAATCTAATCTTAATATCAGTAATGCAATTATAAGATTTATATTTGACTGCTGTATAAATATTATCAAGTCTTTGTAAAATGTTTTTCGCATTAAATAAATTTCCCATCAGCCATTTGCAATTATGGCTTTATGAATTCTTCATTCTGAAAATTGCTTTTGTTTTTCATGGCTGGGAAATGAGCATTCTGCAATTTCACTCAAAAACATATTTTGCAATTTAGTTGAAAATTGATCCAGTTCCAAGAAATGAATGCTCAATTCTTTCAACTTAAATTATTTATTCATTATATTTTCTCATATTACAATTGACTTCATTTCTATATATTAGTTCTGGGAATTAAAAACAAAAAAACCAAAACACCCAAGGACACAAACATTGCATTCAAAATCAGTTACTCCAGTGACATGTGATACTCAAGGTAGTCAAAGTAACCCCCCTCCACCATGTACTGTTCAAGCCAGTCTGCCGCAGGTGTCATTGCACCTTCTCTTGATTAGCGGGGGTTCCTTCTCCATTGTCTGTCATTCAATCATCTTTCGGTCTCACTTTCTATGACTTGGTTGGTTTGTTGGTTGGTTGGTTTTTATGGCATGTCAACCCTTGTTGGGTTATTTTATCCTGGAAACGTTTTATTTCATTCATTCTTGTTGGGTATTCACTTTTTTTAAAACTCAGTTTTTTAACACATTTTTTAAAACTTATTTTTTTCTATTTAATCCATAAATGGGATCCTAAAAGGTACCACCACTCTGGGTCTCAGTGGATTTGGGAGTAAAGGTGATGAAGGGGTACTCCAGAGCTCCAAAACTGGAACTTCACTATTAGATGCAGTTTAACATCATATCCAGCACATTAAGATCCTAATTCACTGCACATATATCATTTTTTAAAAATGGGTTTTAAAAAATTGTATTGAAAAAAAAATTGAGTTTGGATAAAAAAAATTGAATACCCATCTAGAATGAATAAAACAAAATGTCTTTGGCATAGAATAATCTGACAAGAGTTGACATGCCATAAAATCTAACCAACCAACCTACTACAGTATTTTTATTCTAAGTCAGTAGAGTATTTGCCTAGGAATCACAAGGTTCTTGGTTCGATACCGGCTCTTGCCAACTCAGCGTATGAGTAGCACAGGTATCTGTGTGGTAAAATGAGGAGTTGATGGTATGGCGATTCACCTCAGATGCTAAAATAATCTCCTTGGTCTAGTGCTAGTGAAAAGGGGATAGACTCCCTTGCTGTATGGCTGATACCATCATTAGGCCGCCCCGCCAACTTTACTTTTATGTAAAAGTTGAAACTGTCTAATTGATTTTAATGGCATGTCAACCTATTTAGGGTTATTCTATGCCAAGAGGTTAGGGAATCATCTTCATTGTATATTCATATTTATATTTTTGTGTGGATGTTTCTTAAGGACATGATCCTATCAAATATAAATAATTTTTCAAACAAATCTATTTAACCTATAGATGGGAATCTAACAGGGTCAGAGTGGATCTGGAAGTAATGGCAATGATGGTGTACTCCACACTCCCCAGAGTTCCAGAACTGGAGCCTCACTATTAGATTCAGTTTAGTGTCATATCCAGGACACCTTTCAGTGGGGTCTTACTACTCTGTAGGGGTGGGTGGGGGGTTACAATCTTTGTATTCTAATTTCTGCCAACAGAGCAAAATATTAGTATTGTTATAAGGGTAGCATGGATTTAGTAAATTATGTGCAGTGTCTTACTGATCAGATCACCTGGTATTGTCGGCCTTCATAAGGGTCTCAGCAAATCTACAGATGGAGCTGGCACAACCCATCCCAGGTGCTGCCATAACCAATGAGTTACTGTGAAAATATCGTTTGATATTGTAGGTTTTTTTCACAGATACTGTGATTAAATGAATTATAAAATTACACAAACTTACAAAAATACAAATAACAGGAAGTTGAGTTTTGTATTTTTTAATGTATTATTTTGGCTTGCTTTGGTTTGTTTTATTTTATGGCATATCAACCTCAGTGGGTCATTTAATGCTGTCAAAGTTTTGAAATTAATTCATTCTTATTGTATACTCAATTTTTTTAATAAACACCTTTTTCTATTTAACCCATAGATGGGACCCTATCAGGTACTACCACTCTGGGCCAAAGTGGACCAGGGAGCAATGGTGATAAAGGGATACTCTACATTCCCCAGACCTCCAGAACTGGAACCTCACCATTAGATAGTTTAACATCATTCCCAGGACATGAAGACCCTCAGCCACTGCCTTTTAGGACCCATATGATAAAAAAGGTTGGGGCTTGCCTTAAGAGCAATAGGGTTGGAGCAATCATATAGGTGCTAGGGCTTGACATGACGAGCCAATTGATCGGATGGGGCCTCTCTGACCACCCATCTAGCCCAAGTAAGGGCCGTATTATTTTGGCTATAAACAATAATTTACAAAATATGTATTCATATGAGTATCATTTTTTCATACCCAGAACACCCATTTTTGTGTGTGTGTGTATGGGGGTCTTATCCTTCTATAGCGGTTACGGTTTGTGTATTCTAAAGCCATGCTAACAGGCCACTGATTTATACTGGTAGATTTTCTCTGATTTTCAGATTAATAAAAAATAACTGACTCCAAGTAATAGTTATACATATTTACCCAATCCCTCTGCACGAGCAAGATGTGACACAAGGTCAATATCCTAAGGGGAGTTCTTTGTCTACCAAATTTCCCCCACTGGTATTTTTTACCTGTATGATGAGATATTTCAAAGTTCACTATTTATTCACCTCAGAACTCCTTCTATTCAAATAGAGTCCTATAATTATTGTAACCTTTTGCTCAATTATAATGAACTAACCATCAGTTTTTGTATTTTGCTTACTGTAGGATCACAGTGGTGGGAGAGCTGCAGGGATCGATGTAAAGTAGGCAAAGAGTTAACAAGTTTGAATTCAGAGTTTTTCTTCTCCTTTACTGGTTGCCTAACCAAAATTAAAGAGCCTAGTCTGCCCTACTATTTACCTGTAGCTGGAGGGAGAATGATTGGACATATACCTTTTCCAAAGGTATTAGCTCTATGTGAAATGCAAACAGCCTCATCCAGGATTTGAACTCATCTTGCCGTACCTATTTCCTACAATGGTAACCATTATACCACATGCCTTCAATGCCTCTGTGTAATAGTTATAGTTGCTAATTAGATAATTATTGGTTGGAGGCCATGGTGTAATGGTTTAGAGTCAAGGGAAATGGATGTGTCGATCTGAGTTTAAATCCTGGATGAAGCTACAGTTCACATATTGCTAATACCCTTGGGAAAGGTATGAATCCAACTACTCTCCCTCCAGCTATGAGTAAATAGTAGGGCAGACTGGACTCTAACCTTGGTTAGGCAACCAGTCTAGGAGAAGGAAAACTCTCAATTCAAACCTATTAAATTCCGCTTGGGTTGGTCACTACTAGAAAAGGCTCGGACCTAATTAGTGATCTATTTCACTAATTTAAAAAAAATTAATTTATTGGATATCGTTAAAACATCCCTTTCTAAAGTTTTTTCACTATTTGTAGTTTGGTATTAATTTAGGGTAGCTGTAGTGAGATAGCCAATGGCGTGTTATCTCATTTACATATGTGTATTACAGCAGGAGATATATAGAGACAGTTTAGAGGACTGGGATGAAATTAGTGACTTGGAGCTAAGAACTGAGCTACGATTACGCTCGAAGAATTATTGATACTACTACAACAGAGAATACGAAAAACCACACCTCACAAGAGTAGCATATGCCACCATACCCTCCAGTGAATGACCCCATTTGCATAGCTTACAGTTGGTATTACCTTGGCTACACCCAATTTAACTATAAGACATTAACTTATTTTGATACAATTCTTATATTACTTTGAATAGTGTATATATATATGGTTTGCTTACTTAGAATTTATTGCAGCCACACAGGAATATATTGACAGTGGGTGTGGTCCCCATCACCCAGCATTTTGCAGTCAGCTGGTCAGAGGGTGTGTCAGTCAAGTGTCCAGCTGACTGTAAAACTGGACAAACATTGACTTTTGAGGGGGATACTTTTAGTCAGACATGCCCCACACTTTTAATTCTGTTAATTTTCATGGGAAATACAGCTGCAATATTTATGCATTTTAAAAATAAAGGCAAATGAAATAGAAATAATTTTTTAAAGTAACTAGCAAAAATAAACACCCTCCAGGCAGTGTAAAAATTAATTTGAGGGTGGGAAGTTAAAAATTCAATGTCAGAGGGTTTGTATCGTAAACAAAATCATCAAATTTATTAAAGGAGTAAAGAAATAAAACAATTTGAAATTGAAACTTAGTTCTGTCCCCCTCAAATAAAATGTTGCATGCATCTATTAATAATTAATTAAATAATTATTTTGAATATTCTGCATATAAATTTTACACAAAATCGTAGGTATTTATTCATTTGTAAACCTTTTAGTTAACTTCTTGTTACTGAAAAAAGGGCGAGGGTATGGTGGTATTGTGACATAAGCAGTGACGTAGTTTTCATTATAGACAGATAGACAGTGAATCTCCATTCTAATCAGTGTGTGTGTGTATGTGGGGGGGGGGGGATCACAGTCAAGTTTGATGCAAGGTTCCAATCGATAGTCTAAACACTCCCAACTGTATAATGCTCCAAAATCCAATATCCTGAATTATTTCTTTGTCCCGCTCGTCTCAACAACAAATTACTACTGCAGTCGTTCTCCCTAGTCTGTGAGAATAAGTCCTTTAAATACACCTCAATTTTACCACATCCGGACTCCTCACTCATAATTGTCCATGTAGCACGTGTGATACTCGTTAGCACAGCGCGACCACCTACATCCGGGCCACTATGCTATTTCTTATTTCACTGATCGTCCACAGCTCTCACATTCTGCAGGAAGCAGGTTCGACTCTAGGTCAGTCCTACACGCCAGGCAAAGCCTAGCCCACTTCCTTCGAGAATATGGCAAGTCTTCATGCCCGCCACTCTCTCTGTCACACCCACCGTGTTGCACGAAGTAGGTCTCCTCTCTCACTATTAATAGATTTAAGGGAGCCACAGAAATGAATTATAAGATAGAAAGGGCCATCAGCAAAAAAGGTTGGGAACCAGAAATAGTTCAACTAATAATGTGATAAAGCACCTATCTTAGTTATATTCAAAACTAGAAGTGGCTACCCTGCATCACCTGGATAGAGGTAGGGAGAAAAAATAAAGTTAGTCTCACTGATCCATTATTACTGATTGATAAGTTAGATCCTCACAGGATGCCCCATTAAAATCCCTATTGTAAGAAGAGTAACACAAATCGACCGTCTCATACGACGTATGAAGTCCAGAATGGAAATGGTGGCGCCCACCAGTCATTAAGTAGAGACTTACTGACGGCCTGCCACTAATATTTGCATAACACCACGCACGGTCACTCTAAATTAACTATCAATAAAGGGAGGTTACTCTAACCTACCCACACACTTATGAGAAAAAGACCTTATGTTGATACGGCCTGATGGGGCATCATAAAAAAAATGCACAGACTCTTTGAAATGTAAGATTGGTCTCCTATTTAGATTATTAAATGCAAAAAAATCCATTCTATTACTATGTAAATTTCATTTTTTAATTATCTTCATAAATATAAATCAAATCTTCATTATTTTTGTTCAAAAAGCAAGATCTGGTGAATGTGTATATATATTTACTGTGTCATTAATTGTTTTATTTTCGTGGTTTCCCCGGACGTACATACATATGTATAGATAGATAGATTATGTTGTGTCAATCTTTAAGTCAATTGAGGGCCATCAGTAATTTTTTTATTATCAAGATTAACTTCTTTAAAAAAAGTGAAAGTTTACATAATATATTTGTAATAAGTAATTGAGAGTTACCTCCTCTTCTTATGAAGAATATCTAGGAAATACTAGACTATATAAACTCTTAATAAGTGTACCAATTATAATAAGTAGAATAAAGCTTTTCAAAGTCTATCAGTGTTATTGTTTGGCATTACAATAGTTGTTTACTAAGCTTAGCTTTGTTATGGCACATGGTCAGATTTATGGGTCATCCAGTGAAAATCAAACTCACTAACAATCATCTATTAATCTAGCTTGCTAACTATTACACCACATAAGGTGATCAAGTTTACATAAGATATAGTAAAAACGTTGGTGGAATGGCTTATTGTCTATATCAGCTGGACAGTAATGGAGTCTATCCCCTTTTCACTAGCGTTAGACTGGGAAGATTGCTTTTGCATCTGAGGTGGAACACCACATCTGCCATCAACTCTCCACTTTATCACATAGATCCAAGCTGTGCTACTCAATATGCTGAGTTGGTGAGGCTCATATCAAACCCAGAGTCTTGTGGATGTTCTACCAATTGAGCTATATAATATATATTTAGCTAATTCTTATTTAAGAATTTAAAAAAAAATTGTTTTGTATGCTTATTTATGAAATATTGCCTATGGACTGAATTTTCAACATATTTTGCATTTTCTTATTCCAAAATAAGTGAGGTTGTAATGTAAATATAAAAATGCAAGTTTGTCTATTATCCTATTAAAAAAACAAATAAATGATGATTTCAACATTAGTCATAGACCTCTCAAGATTGTAGATCAATTTAATATCTGAAAGAAAAATTTGTCAATTTCTGTTTCAGCACTGAACGTTGAATTATTCAGGTACTTATACAGGGTGTGACAAAAATATCTTCCACATTTTAAACTAACATCTGTAGAGTTCAAGTGAACTTAGGTAAGTTAGTTTCATCTAGTTGAATGTCTTACCATTTTTTGGTTGTTTTCAGATCCCATCAGTTACAATGATCGCTTCGACAGACTATGCATACTATGCAGTTGCTGTTGAAATAGTTTTAAAACTTTTTTTATTATTTAAACATTATAAAATCTTTGCATCTATTTTCCCTATCCCTTAATTACACAATAAAAGTTAAATTCTAACTTTGCTAAAAGATTTTTTGGGAAAAAAAATTATTTATTATGGTTTGGTTAGGTTTGTTTTATAGCATATCAACCTCAATGGGTCATTTAATGCTGACAAAGTTTTGAAATAAATTCATTCTTAATGGATACTCAATTATTTTTTGTGTTTGGTGTTTGCCATAAGGGCAATAGGGTTGGGGCAGTCATATAGGATATAGGGTTTGACATGACCAGCCAATTGATTGGAAGGGGTCTCGCCAACCGACTGTCTCACCCAAGTAACATTTATTATGGAAATGTGCTCATTATATTTAACTCCAGAATATTAAAATTCAAAACATTAAGATGGAAATATATCTTGAATTTTGATTAGTGTTGCATAATCTTTGTGGTAGTATAGATTATTGACAAGCACCTGTTGAATAGGAATTTCAAATCAGGCAGGTAGGTTTCCATGGAAAAATACCAGATGTTGGTAAAACCAGAAATCTCACATGTCACATGATTTTGACTTAGTTATATCAGTTCCAGCTAGAATGTGATACAGTACAGACATGTGACTGCAGCTGGGCTCACACCGCACGACTAGTTAAAAAGGGCAAATAAAACTTTGATCAAAGCCATAAGTCTTGTTGATTAGTTATTACATAACTTAAACGCATGCCCTTAGTTAGAAGACCCAACAAGTTAGAAGACCAGTCAGACAAGTAGAAAGAAACAACAAGTAAAGCAAGAACTTAGACGTAGATGATCATGGCCGGAATAGAAAGAGAAGAAGAATACAAGTAAGTAAACGTCTATCTCTCTCTCTCTCTCTCTCTCTCTTACATAAGAACTCTTGTTATGTACTCGATGAGAAAGGCAACATTAGATCAAGCATTGTCAACAGTATAAAAGGAGCTTGTTGTGTCATTTGGGCAGTGGAAATTTCGGTACAAAGAAAGATTACTAGTGTGATGTGCACAACAGGCAAAGCGAATTGTTATTATCACAAACAATTTCAGGTTAAATATAAGATTCATTGAGAATCTTTTTGGAAATTCATTCATGATTTTTCTGTCATCACTTCATAAAATTTTATACTTTATACACTAAGAAAAAAAAAAAAAAAAAAAACTACTTCAAGCCATCTCCCAAATTTAAAATACAATTCAGCTGTTTTTTGTGAGTCCCAAATAATTGATTGCTTCATAAGAGTTTCCTGAAAAAATCAGACCAGGATTTCCTTATTAGAGTAATTTTCAATTTTACATGAATTTTGGAAGGTCATAACTTAATATACAACAGGAATTCCCTTTTAATTTACATTCTTCCTTTTACAATCTCTCTCTCTCTCTCTCTCTCTCTCAAAGTCTCTGTCTGTCTGTCTGTCTGTCTGTCTCTCTCTGTCTGTCTGTCTGTCTGTGATATCAAGTGTTACTTGGATAGGATTCAACAAAAATTGAGAACTCATACGTACATATGAAGATTTGCTTATATATTTTTACATATACGAAATATTATAAATAAATAAATGAATACATACCTTGTTTCGAATATAGATTATTTCGAAATATTGTCTTTTCAGTCCTATTTTTGTTGTTTTTTGTTTTTAATACTCGTATGAGTCTTAAGACCAAGTGTAAAATAGGACTGAAGAGACAATATGTGTAAAAATAAATTTATATACTAAACAAGGTATATATCCATTTATTTATTTATATATCTATTATTATACTAAATCTGAGATTATCAACTTTCATTTCCTAAAGGATTTTTTTCTATTTATGTTATGGACACAATATTTATACTTAGATATCCCTTGGTTTTAGGACTACTCATTGTTTAAAAAAATCAGTTTAATTGGTTTTAATTAGCCGTAATTAGCAATTAAGTCAACAACAGACCAATCCCTGTCTAATATAATATTAGAAGCTCTTCTTGCCTCTATGTAGAGTTAACGGGAGTGGGAGAGCTCACAGCCTGTAATAGTTTTATTACTAAAAATCCAGCAGTCAGACACCCCCTCCTTAACCCCGTAGATTTGCCACTTTCCTTTCTCCAGACCACAGAGGATAAATTTTGTTTTGTTTTTACGCTCAATTAAAATTGAAATCATGCTTTAAAATAGATTTTTTTAATTACTTTAATTATTAATTTATAGAGTCAAATTCGGAATACATGTCTGGTTTAACATGATTATTAAACTTACTTAAAAGATATTTCATGTTGGGTAAAAAAATAGTTACATATTTAAATATTATGGAATTCAAATGAGCAAACATTGACTACCCCCACCGTTTAAGTGAAAGTTTTCTTCGGGCTTAAAAGCTAAAACAAACTAGACTGACTTCTGATTTAAGTCGGAAAATTAAAACGGAAAGTTTTTTGCTGGTACCAAATGACAGTTTAACTGCAGTCTATGAATTAACATTTTGTGAATTTGGTTATGGTTTTAGGGGATTACGGTTGTTTTTAATTACATATTGCTTAAAAAAATAAACAACAAAAAACACAAATTACCATACATTTAATGTTGAAAAATATTTTTTTAAACTAAGTTTAATTGAAATTATACATTGCAATACTAACACAAACAACTGTCTCAATAATAGATTCAATAATTAATTTCAATGGTTAATTAAATGTATAGTAATTTGTTTTTTTTGTTGTTTATTTTTTCAAGCAATACGTAATTAAAAACAACCTTAATCCTCTAAAACCGTAACCCAATTCGCAAAATGTTAATTCATAGAATGTAGGACTGACTTCTGATTTAGGTTGGAAAATTAAAACAGAAATTTTTTTGCTGGTACCCAATGACAGTTTAACTACAGTCTATGAATTAACATTTTGCAAATTGGGTTGCAGTTTTAGGGGATTAAGGTTGTTTTTAATTATGTATGGCTTTAAAAAAATAAACTCTGTTTTTAGTCTTTTTTATTTATGCAGAAAATAGTATCAATCAAATATATACCACAGTGATATTACAGTCTGAATAATACAAATAATTGTAATCTTTGCAGAGTTCCGTCCTGGCCTCTTGCCTCAAAAACTGCTTGCCGGTGACTGCTGAAAAAAAACAAAAAACACCAGCTACGATTGAAGTCCGTAGTGGAAGTGGCGTAAAAAAAACAAAAACAACTAGGGTTTAGGGTTTAAGATTTGGGATTGGGGTTGGGGTTTAGGTTTAGTTTAATTGAAAAGAAATAAATAATTTGGACTGTTTTTTCTGAGTCACCCTGTATACAGGGTGACCCAGAAAAAACAGAATCCACAAACTTTGTAATAAAACAGTTAATTTTAACTAGGGGGGTTTAGGGTTAGGGTTGGGTTTTCAGTGGAAAATGCCCTAAGCTGGTTCTTTTTTTTTTTTTTTTTTTTCAAGTGATACCACTTCGGATACAGATTCAATCATAGCTGGTGTTGTTTTTCCACCAGTCAGCAGCTAGCAGTTTTTGAGGCAGGAAGCCAGGACGGAACTCCGCAAAGATTACCATTATTTGTATTATTCAGACTATTGTCCTCATCTTCATTGTTATCTGTACAAAGTTTCGGCCGATGTGTCGTCCAGCCTTCTTCAGGTATTTCTTGTCGGACTTGGGAACCTTCTTGTAATTGGGAGCCATCACGGAACTTTGAACCCAACCCTTTATTCAGTCCACGGGGGTATCCTGTTCTCATTCCACTAACCATAGCTGGGGTACAGGTGTTAAGCTATGTTAATTATTATTCTATGTTACTGCTGTCCCTGACCAGGATTGAACCTGCAGTCTAGAGATAACTGGCATTTAGAACTGCCTTAATCTAACTCCTTTATTTACTAGGATATGTGTTCAAATGGACAATCCAGTGTGAATTTTTTCAATTGCAAAAGTTACAATTTATTTTGTAAAAACGGATTTTAAGTAGCCTCTTGGCAGGCATCTTGATCGACGAAAAAAACATTTTAAATATATTAAAAATAAATTTTATGTGTAATATTATTTTGCTTTTTTACTGATGATTTTACTTATGTTACTACTTTTTGATTTAGACAAAAATTTGACCTTAAATAATCAATTTAATAAATTTTAGTTCGTTTTTAAAATGAAAAGCAGATGATATTTGGCAGATCCTACTCTTTTCCTTAATCATCTAGCGAGAGCTTAATGGGTGACTCAACGGCTCACGTTTTGTCTAGTATATATATATATATATATATATAGATAGATATAGATATATATATATATAGATATATATATATTGGTTAGGAGGTTGATTTAGAAGGCTATCACAATGCAGGTGTAAAGGAAAAATAATAATATGGTAACAATAATGTTGTGTGTTTGTATTTGGTTGGCTGGAGGTGGGTGGAGTGGGTTATCTAATGTGTAGGGGAGTTGGTTGTTTTTATTTGTTGTATCTGTGGGGTTGGGTGTGTTATCAATGAAGGTTAGCCATTTTAGTTGGTATGCAGTTCTGGACCTTGAGACAAACTTTTGCCGAACTGCATACCAACTAAAATGGTATACAGTTCGGCAAAAGTTAACCAAATACGAGATTTAAAACTATCTAGACTCAAACAAGCAATATTCCAAATCATAAAAGGAAACAAAAAAATAACACCCAGCACAACACAACACCCTAAAAACACTAAAAGAGAAGGAATTAATTTACCTGCCCTCTGATAAAGGAAGAGAGTTCTGCCTAATCCCTAAGGATACATACAGCAACTTGGCATTCGAGCACCTTAACAACAACGAACTCTATACAGAGGTCACAGATGTAATGCCTATCCAAATAGAAAACCACATAAACACCACATGGACCAAAATCTACAAAAATAGAAAACTCCCGAACAAATACAAGAACAACTTCACCAGTAAAAATAGCACCCTACCAAGGTTTTACCATCTAATAAAAACACATAAAACCAGTTCAACACCACAAATTAGACCAATAGTCTCCAGTGTGGAAGGACCACCATATAAGACATCATGGCTCCTTTCAAAAATACTGAAACCAATCCTAGCGACTCTCCCTGGACATGTCAGCAGCTCTGACAAAGTCATTCACAAACTGCAACAAACCCAATCAAGTATACTCAAAAACAATAAATACGCATTTAACTTGGACGTTACAGCTTTATACACATCAGTACCAGCTCAACCAGCGGTCGACCTGTTGACTGAACGCCTAGCATCATCCAGCCTAAACTGCTACAACCTCACCCCTCAAGACATACACCAACTTTTATCAATAATCGTAGACAACACATACTTCACGTTTCACGAATGAACATATAAACAAATAAAGGCCCTGCCGATGGGATCCAGCCTCATGGGCTTACTGGCCATCTCCTACATGGACAGACTTGAATGTCAAGCACTTAATATTTGCCACTCTTGCGCCTTCTTCACCAGATATATAGATGATATTCTCATCCTCACATCTTCCCGTGAAGAAGCCAACAAAATCGCATCAACTTTCAACAACATAGACAACATACATTTCACCATAGAATATCCTGACTGCACAGGATCATTATCACTGTTGGATTTCCGACTTAAAGTATTAAACAAGGGAGAAATCTGGAAAAATATGAAAGTATGAGGGTGGTGAAAAAATTCCTTCAATTTTAAAGAATCCAAGTTGTTAATTAGAATTCACAATAAAAACGAAAGAAAAATTGTAGAATCTAGCGCCATCTACATTTTCAATGCAATCAAACAGAGACCTGGATTTTTCCTTCTATCGCCTTACCTGTCCAAGGTTGTTCTCAAGAATTATAAAATTCCCTACATATGACAATATCTCCTTTTATTTTCTACATATTAACTCTCCTCATTTATTACTGAATGACCTCTAACAATTATTCTTAGATCACACACTTATTTAGTAACATGATAATTTCCATTTGATCTCAACACACAACAGATTATCACACTTTACCTATTTAACCAACATTTTTCAACAATAATAATATATTTTTGATAATAATTATATATAACAATATTTCCCCTTAACCCTCCCACACATTTATACTCCCTATTGACACCATTCATTTTTTCACCACCCTCATACTTTCATATTTTTCCAGAAAAACCTCCACAATAACCATGTATGTGGATTTTTATATAAATGCATACCAGACAATTAATATATGGACAATTACAATATAACTACTGATAAAAATAATAATCAAAAACATACATCCTTATTAACCAATAATTATTTTCACATAATTATAACCGCACTAACACTATTTGCATAAACATTCACTAGCACACAATTGTCATCAGAATACAGCGTCCCATACTCACCATAAAATAGAATATTTGACGTCATATTTCAAAACTGTCTACTTTTTCAAACCTCAAAAATTTTTAAACGGACTGAATAACAAGGACTACCACTCCCTTTTCTCACTATTCTGTGATAAATAATTTCTTATCACCTTCCACATACCAACAAATGCCCTGAAGATGATCTAAATAATAGATCAAAACACTGCAGCATCGACCAATAAACTCACCACTTAACCCATTTAAACCTGTGTTTTTTCATTTTTCTCAATATACTTACATATATATATGTGTGTGTATATATATGTGTGTGTCTATATAAGTATATATATGTGTGTGTGTACATATATATATATGTATGTGTGTGTGTAAGTTTATTCATAAATAAGTACATCTCCACAAATTTTTAAAGATAGTTTAGTACTTAGATTGGTGACTACATAGAGTTTGGTAATAAATAATATCTAATATCTAATCTTACTCACAAAACTGTATTCAGAGGTGAGCCTACAGTTCTAAGTTTAAAAATTAACTTATTTTCTATGTAAGTAAGTAAAGTAGGCAGAGTGGCCTATTGTTCATAACAGCCGATGGAGTCTATCCCCTTTTCACTAGTGCTAGACCAGGGAGATTTTTTGCATCTGATATGGAGTGCCACATCTACCATCAGCTCCCCACTTTACCGCACAGATCCAAGCTGTGCTACTCATGCAGTGAGTTGGTGAGAATCGGTATTGAATCTGGAACCTTGTGGTTCCAAGTGAGCTAAAATGGGCAAGTTTGCCCATTTTCATTTACGTAAGGTCTGAATAAAAAATATGAATAAAGATTTACATTTATCTATACATATATAGAGGGCTGTTGGTGAGTATGTATGTATGTCTGAATGAAACTACCAAAATAAAAGAATTAACAAAGTAAATATATATACACATTAAATATCACCAGTTCTTGCTTTTTGTGCAAAAATTATGAAGATTTGATTTATATTTAAGAAAACATCTAAAGATTAAAATATACATAAGAATAATGTATCTGCAAGACTAACTTGATAACCATTACACCACATTTTTTTGGTCCCCACCTCTACCCAAGTGATGCTGGGTAGTCGCTTCTAATTCATACTTAAGTTGAAGAAACATGAACAAAAATAGGCCAAGGGCTGACATGCCATAAAATCCAAGCAAACCAACCACCAAAAATGTTCTAGAAAATTCTCAATCAGTTGCTGGGGTGCTATTGTTATATTATGGGATCATTTAAGGAGTGTCGATTGTTATTGTCATTAGGATTAATAATCCATCTCGAATGTTGTGAAAAATGGGTTAATATGAAAATTTAATTAACCAGAACACAAAAGCAAAGTTTAAAGATGGTTTTGGTTTGGTTTCTTCAATGGCATATAAACTCCTCATGGGTTATTTAATGCCAAAATTTGATGACTCATTATGCTTAAGGATGGATCCATGGTGGTTGTGCAGTCCATGACTTACCATACTCCACTTTAGCCCTTACTTAGGCTAAACGGGTGGTTGGAGAGGCCCCCTCCAATCAATCAACTGGTCATATCAAGTCCTAGCACTTATAGGATTGTCCCAACCCTATTGCATTTATGGCAACCTTCCAACCTTTTTTATCATATATGTGCTAGAAGGAAGTGACTGAGTCTTAATGTCCTGGGTATGACAATAAACTCTATCTAATGGTATAATTCAAATTCTGAAGCTCTGGGGAAGGTAGAGTACCCCTTCATCACCATTACTCCCAGGTCCACTCTGACACAGAGTGGTAGTACTTGTTAGGATCCCATCTATGAGTTAAATACAAAAAAATGAGTTTTAAAATATTTTTTTTTTAAATTGAGTTTTTTTTAAAATTAAGTACCATCAAGAATGAATATAACAAAAATGTCTTTGGCATAAGATAACCCAACAAGGGTTGACATGCTGTAAAACCCACCCAACCAACCAACCATTTGAGGTGAGAAAGTCAAGATAATGACCAGTTATCTCCCCTGATTTCCATTTGTAAATGGTGATTTTCTATCCAATCAAGTTTCAGTTTGACAAATTCAAATGAGTCAGAAGCTTGTTTACCACAACCCAAAGAGAAAAGCATGGATCAATGGCTTATGGTCTAATCCTACTGAAACTATTGGACCCTGTCTGATCATGGAAGTTAAGCATCAATAAAACTGATAAGTAGTTAGATGGGTAACCACCTAGGAATGTACTGTAAGCAGCTTAAAGGTTTATGTTAGACAAGCCAACACTTTATTGATTGCTTTATACAATCAACTCCACCCCACAATACATACCACTTTTTTCTTTCATTCTTTTCTTTCATATACTTGACATAGTTGTGTGAATCTTTGAGATGAGAAATTATTATTACTTGCAATAATTACTCACATTAAATACAGTTTCTAAGATTAAGGTTTTAATTGGAAATTAAAGATGTAAAGTTGCTTTTTATTAAAGTTTAGGGTAATTATTTCAGTTGTAAGATGGTCATTAATAAAAATAAATGTATTAGTGTTGCTTTTACTAAAGTTTAGGGTGATTACTCTTAAACAGTTGTAATTATCAAAAAAAAAATGGTTATTATCAAAAATGATAGTTTGGTTGAAATCTGATCCAAAATGGAAGGTGGGGGGCATGTGTAAAACTATCTCTTGGTATAAGCTATAAACAGCTTCCTGTCTGAAATTTGACATTGCATTCTGGGAAAAATAAATCTTCCAATTATTATAAAATGCCTAAAATGGACTTTGACCAACCATTTGGGAGTTTACAAAGTTTATTCTCTCTATTGCCATTTTAATGTCAAACCTTTAATGGATATCTTTATTTTATTTTTGTATTTTATTATTTGTTTTATTTCCAAATTTTTTATATTAAACAATATAAAAAATTTGGAAATAAGTTCAGCATGTTATTAATCCCCACAATATAATCTAGCAGCCATGGATGGAGGAAACTGACTTATTCTTAGTCTAACAATTATCATCATAGGAAATTTTGCACTAATGCCCCAAGAAAAAGCATGGATATATCTCCCCCACTAGCTATGAGTAAATAGAAGGGCAGAATGTTTGTAAATGCAGAAAACTGAAGATTGGGCTTTGATCAACCATTTGGGAGTTTACAAAGTTTATTCTCTCTATTGCCGTTTTAATATGTCAAACCTTTTAACAGCCTTCGTTTTATAGAAGGTCGTTTGGTGAAATTATAGTCAGATTATCTACTGATCTATATGGATAGTCATGACATTTCCTCAAGGAAAATTACCTTCTGGATATAAAAATGCTGGTTTAAAGATATCTGATCCTGAGTTTGCTTAGTGCAACATATGCTGTGGTTCAGTTGAAGAGACAGACATGTGACATATCAATAATAAATTGACTAAGAAGAATTAACTCATATGACATATCCTTGAAGTATCGACGACAGAATGAGAACAATTTACTCCTGTTGAGTAACTAAAGAGTTCAATACCTAGGAGTTTTGAAGAAGCACAATGGCCAGAACATGAGTATAACAACCACAACCAGGACATGAGTACAATAATCTACTACATAAATGACTATTTTTGTTTGTCTATGTATAACCATTTGGTGCCTACATTAGTGATTCGATCATGATGAGACTTTTCACACATGTTAAACTAATGTTACTGCATATTTTCCTTTGGGATATTATTTCCTGTTCCTTGTAAATATGTGCAGTTCTCAAGATTTAACTTTATTTTTAAATTGAATAAAATGTGGTGAAGTTATACATAGTTGTCTCCCTTGAATCCCCCTCTGTAAATACTAAAAGAATATCTAACTTAATTGGACCACAGTTAAATTATCTACTAGATAAATGGTGATTTCTATCTGTCTGTATATAACTTGTTGGTGCCTACACCAGTGATCCAATCATGATGAAACTGTTCACACATGTTTAGCTAATATTCAGGAACAGGACTGGATAGTTGGATTTCAATAAAAATCAATAATAGAATCCCTGGGTACATCTTTACAATGGAGGAGGAAAGAAATGATGTTTCAGTATGAGAGGAGGGAAGAGGAATAATAGTAACATTGAAATCAAGTAACAGCGATAGAACATTAACAACGCCAAGGACACTTAATCTAATTGTTTTTAAGAATACTCTTACAATATAAAATAAAATAATCAAACAGTTTATTGTAAAAAAACTTGATATCATAATGTTGTTATTTCTCCGAGTTTTTGAGATGAGGCTTATTAGGATCATGTGGTTAGCGGAATGAGAACAAAATACCCCAATGGATTGAATAAAAGGTTGGATTCAAAGTTCTGTAATGGTTCCTGATTACAACAAGAAGGTTCCCAAGTTCAAAGAGAAGGTTCCCGAGTTTGAGAAGGCTCCTGAGTCCAACAAGAAATACCTGAAGAAGGCCGGAGGGCACATCAGCCAAAACATTGTACAGATAACAATAAAGTTGAGGACAATAGTCCAAATAATACTAATAATACTAATAATGTTGTTGTTTACTTTGTTGTTAATAGATGGACAATAGGGTAGGTCAATTTTTATACCAACACAGGTTTCAAATGGAGAAAGTTTCTAATTAACATAAAGAATAATTGTACAAAATATTTTTCGATAAAACTTTACCAATATTTGAGCAAATGCATTTAAATACAAACAAAATCAAATGTTTTGAATTCCACTCGGTGTTAACTTAAAAATAAGTAGGTCAGATTAAACCCTAGTTTTGAAAAAAAAACATGTAAAAAATAGGCTTAATAAAAGATTTTATTTCATTCAAAATCATGCAATTCTTGGTAGATTAAATAAAAGTAAATAAAAAGAAAACGCAGCAAAAATATTTAATTTAAGAAATTATAAATATTAACCAAATTTGACCTCGTTTTCAGCGGTTATTTTTCAGTTTCACCTGAAACTACCGTATCAATACGTTTTTTTGTTTACATATGAATTTCATTTGAGCTGCTTTAAAAAATAAGAAAAAATAATCATATCTTTCCCCTTTTTTGTTTGAACAAACTTAATTATTAGGAAAAAGAAATAAGTAGCTTTATATTCTCGGTAATATATAATTTTTTTATTTTTTTATATTTTTGAAGACATTATTTTTCATTCGCAAGTTTTTTTGCATGCTACCAAGTGATTTGCCTTTATTTATATGGTAAATAAATACATATTTTATCTTTTCCTATATTTTTCCATTTCTTTAAATTTCACTCTTGAATTTATAATTCAATTTGTTCAATTTCTTATCACAACAAAAACATTTTTTTTTTCAGATAGTTGAAATGGTTGGAAAACAAACTCATAGTGCTTCTGCTACAAATTTTGGAGGTCCACATTCTCCATTAAATAAGACAGAGCCGCCAACTTTTCGACAAGTCATTCAGTACAGTTATTTTTTAAAAAAAATACTTGTTCAAATTTAACAAACTTTGCTATTTCAAAATTAATGGCAAAAAATATAATTGATATTTGGAATGCAGTTAATCCCTGTTTGCCTCTGTTAAGCGAAATGTCTATTGTAATTAAACTGAAAAGGGCATCTTCTTGTTCCTGTCAATTGCCAATTTTAAGTTGTGAAGACAAAAATGTAAAATGCAAAAAAGAAAATTGTCAGACTAGGCACATAGTCAGTATTTGTCCTCTCAAAGATAAGGTAAAGTTATTTTTCTATTTTTCTTTTCTTTTTTTTTAATGAATTCAAATATCATCCCAATATCATAAACATTTTAATTCAAATGAATTTCTATAATGATATTTTATGTAAATAAGTTAGAAAAGTGACTTGTACCATTTTCTTTTTATGTGATATAATATTTTGAAATTTTGAGATTTCAGTTGGTTAGATGTATTTATTCAACATAAATTACATCTAATATTTCAGGTACCAATGGAAGAGAGTATCTAAAAGACCAGAGGGCTAAAGTAGGACCCAAGGGTAGTTTCCAACTTGGACCTGTGGATAAAGCTGCCATTCAGAAACCTAAAAGTAGTGTAGTAGAAGGAAAAAGATAAAAACAAATTGATTCCTCTCCTATTGCCTCTACATCTTATGATCAGGATGTTATTCTTTCCCATTCATTAAATAATGAAGAAATAGATGAAGATTATGAGCCTGGCAGATATCCCACAATTGTTTACAGCCTTTTAAAAATTCCTCGGTATGCTACTGAGTTGGTCAGTGGTGATGTTTCATCGAACTTAGGAGCAAGTCTTGCAAATGCCTTTCTTTTAGATTTACAGGCTATGGGTCTTCTCAACATAAGTGTTGATATCAAAAACATAATTTTAGATAAATCTGAAATAGACTGTGCAAAAGAAAGAACAAAAATGTGCACATCAAAAACACATTGATAAAACAAAAAACATTAATTGTATTGGTGTTGATGGAAGACAGGATAAAAATACTCTCTTATACAAAGAGATTGTGGAGACAGATGGAAAGAAACAATTTAAGAAAACGAAGGGAACAGAACACCATTTGACATTCACAAAGAAAATGGGTTGTGGTAAAAGTGGAAAATACCTCACACATAAAGTTATCCCAACTTCTGGAGCAACTGGTGCTGTTCTAGCAGAGGAGGTTTTTAGTGTTTTGGAGGAGTATGACAGTGTTGATACCCTAAAAGCTGTTTTACTGGACAACACCAATACAAATACTGGCTGTGAAGCTGGGATAGTTTCAGTTCTAGAGAAACAACTAAAAAGGAAATTGCACATCCATGGTTGCTCTCTACATCAATGAGCTTCAATTCAAAGCGGTTTTTAAGCACATTGATGGCAGTACAAGAAGTCCAACATCATTTATTGGTACAATTGGGAGATTGTGTACAAATGAATATCATAATTTACCCCAGGTCAAATTTTTACTGATAGTTAGTTCTCTAGAGAGCCAATATTCTAGCATCAAACAGATAGATGATATGAGTAGTGATCAGATACTTCTAGAATATGCAATAGGGATTTCACGAGGGTAAGTCAACCCTAGATATGCTGCATGGAAAATTGCACCTTTAAATCAGGCAAGATGGTTGACATTAGCTACCAGACTAATGTGTTTGTGGACTCATGGAATTTACCCTGAAAACATATCAAAACTACACAGCCTAATCCAGTTTATTGTTGCAGTTTATGCAGTTTGCTGGTTTGAAATTAAAAGGGACAATAAATTTCATAACCAGCAACTGTATATTTTCAATATGCTGCAAAAAATCAAAGAGATACCACCTGAAATTCAGGAGATTGCATTCAAAAATATTCAGTATAATGCTTTTGGCATCCTACCAGAAAATATGTTGTATTCAATGTTTAAATCAGATGAACTGGAAGTGCTTCCAGTATAAAAAGAATTTTAGCCATTCACTAAGTAATTTAGATAAGATTGATTAAAATGATTTCATCGATTTATAGATTCAATTTAAATTAATATCCTAATTTCATGATGAAAATTAAAAATTAAGACAAGTTTGAACTTTCAATTTAATTCAATATATTGATTTTTCATTTTTGTCAGGAGAGGGAAGCCAACCAAAAAGAGGCTAAAAAAATACCAAAAATAAATTTTGATGCTACACATTGGTCACAGTTGATCGACCTGTCTCAAAATGGAATTTGTGAGCCTGGATTCATTGAAGAATTTTTAGATAATGAACTGGAGTGGGATAAAATTAGAGTTGCCTGATTTGCCTTCACACTCACAAAGTGTTGAAAGGGCAGTAAAATTAACAACTTCAGCTTCCCAATCGGTTTATGGAATTGAAGCAAGGCATAGGCATATCATTACAAAAGTTTTATGCCTTCCTTTGCTTCAAAGGACTCTTATGTAGAGCAGTTTGATATGATGGCATGATAAAAGTTACTATTATCCCAACAGAACATTCATGTATCTTTAGCATGTCTGTTATAACTTAATGCATTACAATGATTATATAAAATAGAAACTTAAAAGACTTACAATTAGTAACCAGTAGATATTTAAAGGAATGTTCAAATTACAATGGTAGCTTATGTTAAAATCATCATCCCTTCATTTGTTTCTAGCATAGTTCATACTTATTTGCTTTTGTTCCATTGATAACAGAAAAAAATAACACTACAACAATATCTTGCAATGTTATTAATGATGCATCTCAATTAATGAGGTAAAATACTGCTTATCTGAGATATTAAGGTTTAAATGTTACTTTCGATATTGATGTAATGAATATGTAAATAACTTGGTACCCCCTCACTATAATCTGATTGGACAGTGTCATCTATAAATATTTGACACTGTGGTGGTACAAGCGCCTAAGCCTACTAGTCTAAGCTTACTCGCCTACCAGTCAGAATACCACCACGACTGCTCGGAAGACATACTGCTATTCAACGCACCAGCTACTACTGTGATAATATACCAACTTCATAATATATCCCTTGACCCAGATATATCAGATATATTCTATTCATTTTATTTGAATAAGATAAATTGACAAATTTTTCTGGATTGAAATTATAAGACTTCAAAGCAATGGCTTATGTAAATGTATCAAAAACAAGGATTTCAGAGGGCTTCATATTAGACGATCTTTAAAACTAAATACTCAAAAATTGGTGCAAGCTAGAAACCTACTTTTTGGTGTCAGTACTTACCATACCAATACCCAACTTTTTCTATTTGTTACATTTTGATATTCCAAAAAACGTTAAAAATTGACCTACTCTAATGGACAATATCTAAAGAAAATTTCAGGTGACTCTGGGAACTGTGAATAACCCTACCTTTTCCAGGCATTTCCGGGTATTGCAGTTAGTGTATGATTATAAGAAGGTCACTCAATATAAGAAGGTTATTCAATAAATAAGGGGAATTTTTTTACAAAATAATTTAAATCTTGCAAAAAATATTGTTTTGAGGCTATTCAGTATAAAGACAAATCAAAGAGAGTGCTACAAGGTTTGAACAGAGGTCTGTCATCAAATCTTTTGTGGCTGAGAAGTGCAAACTATGTGAAATTTACAGAAAAATGTATGATGTGTAAAAAGAAGCATGTTTTAGTCAAAAGAATGTTTACAAATGGGTTAAACGTGGGTTCACCACTATGAGCCTGAGTCTCAAAAGATAGTCCATGGAGTGGAAACACACTGACTGAGAATTGTCTGCTAGCTCATGGACAAATAACTGGTACATTACCCTAAACGTTAAAAAACTATTTCATCCCTAATAAAAGAATTATACTCTGTCTATACTATGAGATCAACTGCAGGTGAACTCTTCAAACCATTTGCCAGCACTAAAATCTATGGCCTTAAATCTATCACAGGATCCTGCATCAACAATTGGAATACACTAACAAGATATTTTCCAAACATTGATTTCACCAAAATGTCTACTCACCAACTCAAATTATTTATCAAAATAGAAATTCTTAATACGTATAAGTAAACCTATAACACACTATCACTGTAATCAACTTGGTGATAGGGAAGATATTTAGTCAGGTTCCTACTCTCCAAGGACCAATATTAGCATTAGTATATCTATGATATACTAACACTGAACAAATGATAGGAAAGACAATGTAAACAAATTTTCAGATACAAAAACATTTAACCTTTTATATGTGTACTATGTAGGCATGTGGCGTTAATGGTTACTGTAATTGGAAATGGATATGACGAGATGAGTTCAAATCCTGGATGAGCTTGTTTGCATTTCACATAGTGCTAATACCCTTGGGAAAGGTATGAATTCAAATATTTTCCCTCCAGCAATGGATAAATAGTAGGGTAGACTGTGCTCTTTAATCTTGGTTAGGCAACTAGTCTAAGAGAAGGAAAACTCTGAATCCAAACCTGTTAAACTCCACTTAAGAAATTGACCTTGTGTCACATCCTGCTTATGTAGAGGCGTTGGTAAATAAAAATAAATATATGCGTACTGTACTTACAAGTCATATTAAAAGAAAGTATACACAAATGCATTCCATGGTAGAATTATACACATGTTGTTCTATGAACAAACAGTATGTGGAAGGGGTACAAAAAGGTAAAAAGAGGTCAAGAAAGGTTTTCTCAGACTGTGGCACCCTATGAGGCCAATTAGCAGACATGCCAATTCTTTAAGGAAGATTGTTATTTATGATATGTTTATACCACTAATCTTTCCACGGTTCTTTCATTTGTTCTGTTGTAGTATGGTTAATCTACTTTCTGTCTTTTTATCAAACAAAAGTGATTCCTCAGAAGCTAAATCAATATCATTATAAGCATTAGTCACAACAGTGTGCATAGGACAGAATGAAGACGATCTAAAAAGGCAAAGAGGTTGAAACCCACATAAAAGCAACATGCATTTTCATTTGACAGGCAGTAATAGGATGGTTAACCAAAATGTTCAGTGTACAGAGAACAAAATGAAGACAAGGTGCAAATTTCAAAATTTATGAATGTACCCGTAGTTAGAATTTTGAATTAGGGTCCATTATATTTAGAATAGTGGGGTCCATGGAAAGTTACCGACAGTTGTGACGATTAATAACATTTAACCCCTTGAAAAAGGCGCACAAATAGATGTGTGGAAATAGTTTTTAGTTTAGTTAGTTTAGTTTAGTTGTGACCCAATTTCGAAGACGTGATTGTCGGCTCTGGTGGGTTGGTCTCCCCACGGCAGAATCAAATGGGCTGGGGAAATAAAACTTGATCAAGAAATACCAAGTCTTGTTGTTAATTAAATTATTAAATAAGCAATGTCCAGCCCAGCACAATGAAGAAAACAAGAAAGAAAATCAATCCAGCTGAAGAGAGGTCAGCCCAAAGAACATAGTGGCCGAGGTAGAACCAACAAGTAGATCCAGAGTAATCAAGTAAGACTACCAATCATCTCTATCTTCTTTAATCTATCTGTCTGTCTGTCTCTCTCTAATATACCCATTTTTTATAACACAAGAAATGAAACAAAAAGTTGAAAAAGTAATAGATGACTTCTAAAAACCAAGTTATATGAAATGAAACATTACACCACCCTGTGAGTTGAGCTTAAAATATGCTGACTATTTCCCCTAGGGTAAGGCACCCACCACAAAAAAGGAGTGTCCTGGGTATGATACAAAACTGCATCTAATATTGAGGTGTTGCGGGGCCGATAAGGATGTCGACCCCACAGACGTTTGAATAAGTGAAACGACTGGAAACAATGAAAGAGACAAAGGCAGAGGAATTGGATGGCAAAAATAACCCGGTGGTCAATTTATTTGCGAGAATTGACAGAAAGGTATATCGGCTAATTGAGCGTTCGATGTCTGAGGTGGGTCACCCAACGTTCGGTCAGTTTTTTGTCAATCTGGGTGGATAGGTCGTCTGGTGTTGGATAGGCTGCTGGAATCTGGAATCGGGATAGCAGTGCGTCTATGGGAGTTTGACGTCGTGGTCGGTCGGTAACTATGGGTTAAATAGTATCACTGGCTTTGGCATTAAATAACTCAATAAGATTGATATACCATTAAACAAAGAAACTAAACCAAACCAATACCATTAATATCATCATGTATAAATTAGTATTAGATAGGAATACTTGAAACCATACAACTGAATGTAAATTATTTGTATTAGATATAAATACATGAAACCATACAAGTGTGTGCAAACAAATAATTATATACAAATAAAAAAGTGCAATTAAAAAACATTGAAAATATAGTTATTACAATTAAATATCTATAACTCAGTCCACTCTGATTTGGTGTGGTAGTATCTGTCAGGGTCCCATCTAGGGGTTAAATAGATCTGTTTGAAAATTATTAATATTTCATAGTAATACTTGATACCATATAATTATATGTAAATTAATTGTACAAAGAATCTGAAGCTATAATTGTTTACTAATGATTATTATTATAATTTGCTCCTTTTGAGTTTTCACATCAGCATTAGCTGATGGTCTTTCACTGGAGTCTGAGTGACAGCAAGTCTCCTCAGGTCTCCAGGACTCTTCTGAGTATTCTGGCAGATTGCAGCAGTGCAGTGTTCTGAATGGTTTCAACCCTTCCTCTGATTTTCAAACATTCCAAACCCTTTTCCAATCCTTTTGGGATTGTTCCATGTGCACCAACCACAATTGGTATCACCTTCACTTTCATATTCCATAACTTTTTCAGTTCTCTGGCAAGGTCCACATATTTGTCTATTTTTTCATTTTCCTTTAGCTTCACCCTGCAAAATCCACCAGTTGACAAGTTCTTTCTTTTTTGTTTATCAACACTAGGTCTGGTCTTCGTGCTGGGATAAGGTGATCTGTTTTTATTTCAAAGTCCCAGAGAATTTTATGCATTTCGTTCTCAAGAACAGATTCTGGTTTATGCATATACCATTTTTTTGCATGGTCAAAATTAAATTTTTTGCATAATTCCCAGTGGATCACCTTCCCAACCCAGTTGTGTTTAGTTTTGTATTCTTGTTGTGCTAGTTTGCTACATTCACAGAGTATATAGTTTACAGTCTCATCTCTATTACCGCATAGTCTACATTTACTATTTTGTTGGGTCTTATCAATTTTCGCTTTGATGTAGTTTGTCCTTATGGCATTATTTTGTGCAGCAATTATAAGTGATTCCATTTCTCTTTTGAGGTTTCCTTTTCTTAACCATGTCCAGGACCTTTCATGGGCAACCTCTTCAATTTGTTGTTTGAAGCATCCATATAATTGTTTTTCTTCCCACTTTTGTTTTTTAGTCTTTGTTGTTTTTCTGATTGTCCATCTGTCACCTCTACTATTGTTGGCCGCCATAAGTAATTTGTCTTTACTCTTTCTTGTGTAATCTTCAAGTTGTTGGATTGTGGTTTCTAAGCATTCCTCTATGTTGAAGACTTCTTCCCCCTTCCTTTCTTGACACATATAATCTATCTCTATCATCTCTAGGGTGGAGAGCCTTGTGCATGGTCATTAATTTTCTTGTCCTTTGGTCAATCTGTCTGAGTTCTTCTTTTGTCCATTTTAAGAATGGACCTGAGTATCTTATAATGGGGACAGCCTAGGTATTGATTCCTTTGATAAGATTTCTGCTGTTAAGTTTATTATTATTATTATTATTATTATTATTATTATTATTAGTTACTTGAAACCATATAATTGTTTGAAAAACATTATTATTAAATAGAAATAATTAAATAGAAATTAATTGAAACTATATAATTGTGTATAAAATATTCGATAGGAATATTTGAGATCATACAAATATGAGCAAAAAAAACTATTTTGAAACAACTACACAAAAAAATGTAAATATAGATATACAATGTATACAATCCCCAAACTTGAAATATATATATATATACTAGACAAAATGTGAGCTGTTGGGTCACCCATTAAGCTCTTGCTAGATGATTAAGGAAAAGAGTAGGATCTGCCAAAATATCATCTGCTTTTCATTTTAAACAGGGTGACTCAGAAAAAACAGAGCCCAAATTATTTATTTATTTTCCATTAAACTAAACCTAAACCCCAACCCCAATCCCAAACCCTAAACCCTAAACCCTAGTTGTTTTTGTTTTTTTACGCCGCTTCCACTACGGACTTCAAACGTAGCTGTTTTTTTTTTTTTTTTTTTAATTTTCAGCAGTCACCGGCAAGCAGTTTTTGAGGCAAGAGGCCAGGACGGAACTCAGCAAAGATTACAATTATTTGTATTATTCAGACTGTAATATTGGAGTGGTATATATTTGATTGATACTATTTTCTGCATAAATAAAAAGACTAAAGACAGAGTTTATTTTTTAAAGCCATACGTAATTTAAAACAGCCTTAATCCCCTAAAACCGTAACCCAATTCGCAAAATGTTAATTCATAGACTGTAGTTAAACTGTCATTGGGTACTAGCAAAAAGATTTCCGTTTAATTTTCCAACTTAAATCAGAAGTCAGCCCTACATTCTAAGAATTAACATTATGCGAATTGGGTTACAGTTTTAGGGGATTAAGGTTGCTTTTAATTACGTATTACTTAACCCCCCCCCCAAAAAAAAAACCCCAAATTACTATATATATAATTAACCATTGAAATTAATTATTGAATCTATTATTGAGACAGTTGTTTGTGTTAGTATAGCAATGTATAATTTCAATTAAACTTAGTTTAAAAAAATATTTTTCAACATTAAATGTATAGTAATTTGTGTTTTTTGTTGTTTATTTTTTTAAGCAATATGTAATTAAAAACAGCTGTAATCCCCTAAAACCGTAACCAAATTCGCAAAATGTCAATTCATAGACTCCAGTTAAACTGTCATTTGGTACCAGCAAAAAAACAAAACATTTTAATTTTATCTACCTAAATCAGAAGTCAGTCTAGTTTGTTTTAGTTAAAAGAAAACTTTCACTTAAACGGTGGGGGTAGTCAATGTTTGCTTATTTGTATTCCATAATATTTAAATATGTAACTATTTTTTTTACCCAACATGAAATATTTTTAAAGTAAGTTTAATAATCATGTTAAACCAGACATGTATTCCGAATTTGACTCTATAAATTAATAATTAAAGTAATTTAAAAAATCTATTTTAAAGTTTGATTTCAATTTTAGTTGAGCCTAAATTTTACGCTAACTAAAATTGAAATCATGCCATAAAAAGATACTTTTGTTTTGTTTTTTTTAAAACATATCTGTGGTCTGGAGAAAGGGAGGGGGGAATCTACTGAGAGCTAGGAGGTGTTAGGAGGGGGTTTGAGTGCTGATTTTTTAGTAATAAAACTATTACAGGCTGTGAGCTCTCTCTCGCCCCATAACTGACATATAGCGGGGAAGAAGAGCGCCAAGTATTATTTAGACAGGGATTGGTCTATTGTTGACTTAATTGCTAATTACGGCTAATTAAAACCAATTAAACTGATTTTTTTTTCAAACAATGAGTAGTCCTAAAACCAAGGAATATCTAAGTATAAATATTGTGTCCATAACATAAATAGAACAAATCCTTTAGGAAATAAAAGTTGATAATCTCAGCTTTAGTATTATAATAATAATAATAATAATAATAATAATATATATATATATATATATATATATATATATATATATATATATATATATATTCTGCATTAAAATCAATCAATAAATCAATCATGAAACATTACGTAATAAACAATAAAGATAAGGATACCTATTTCTCTGAAATTTTTTAGATGAGGCTTGATAATTTGTATTATTTGGACTATTTGGACTATTGTCCTCATCTTCATTGTTATACCGGCTCCCAATTATGACATGAAGGCTCCTAGTTATGACATGAAGACTCCCGTGTTTGACAAGAAGGTACCTGAGTTTGAGAAGGCTCCCGAGTCGTACAAGAAATACATGGAGAAGGCTGGAGGGCACATTGGCCGAAATGTTGTGTATATAACAACGAAGATGAGAACAATAGTCCGAATAATCCAAAAATATATAAGGAAAACTGTTTCCCAAAATTCCCAAAATGATAGATATAAAATAACTCCAGACGGACTTTCATGCCATTAAATTCAAACAAAAAATCAGTTATGAAATATTACATAAAAAAACAATAAACATAAGGATAACTGTAGAATTGTATATGCAAAATAATGAAACTGCTTTGACTTTGTAATAAATAAGAATGAATAAATAAGAATGTTTTGAAATAAAAAAAAAGTTTTAGAATAATTTGAAAATTGTATTTCGCTTACCAACTCTAAAAATTGTTCTTTTGTAGAATTTTCACCTTTTTGGATTTTTTTTTGTAGAATTGTTTTCGTAGAATTTTCACCTTTTTGTATTTTAAGCCCAATATTTTTCTTACCACAAAATCACTTTCTCCCTTCGTCATTTGAAAAAGAAAAATCACTTTATTCTTCTTTGATTTTTTTTTCTATGTCCATTTTTACAGTTTAAGTCAACCAATTGTGGCTCTGTCATTTTGATAAGTGATATTACTTTATGTTATCAATTTTGGTAACATGTGGTCAACGGCGTTCTGTTTGCCAAATCATTGGGAAATCCCTTCACATCGACTTCATCTCATTTTTATGAGGGAACAAATACATCAATTTTATGTGCCCTATATTTAACCTATTTTGACTTCATAGATTGAAAATAGAAGGAAAAAAAAAGCCATTATCATTAAGCCAGCTTTGTCCTCATTGATAGATTATCAGATATGATTCAATGAAAATATAGAACAAGTCATAAAAAAATGTCTGTGCATTTTGTTTATTAATTGCAGCTGTGCTTTTGTTATAGTAGATTAAATACATTTTTAAAATAAAAGAATAAACATTATTTTTACAAAGTTTACAAAGAAAAACGTTGGTTAATCATTATTATTATTGATTTAAATGAGAAAAGAAAATGCTAGTTAAAATTGATAATAACTAGCAGGACCTGTGGATATAACACAGTAGGATAATTTAATTATTACAATGTGTTAAATGTTTACTTAAGAGCTATTGCAAATACTTATTTTCTTTCTTTCCTTCTTTTCATTTTTTCCTTCTTTTCATCTTTTCCTTGTGTTCGATTTAAACAGATTAGCATTATCACTTCCGTGCACCCAAACCCTCTCTCTATCTTTCCTCTACTCTCTTTCTTTCTTATTATATGTTTCTGTGTAGCATGTCCTTTTTCTCCCCTTTCTTTATAATAAAAACAGAATGGTCCATTATTCAGCTGAGGTGACGATACTCATAAGAAATAAGATTTCAGTAGATAAGCAACACCAGATAATCAGGATTTACCTTTTTTGCATTTCATCTTGGATGATTTGGACGATCTCATTTTTAACCAGAGGGTGTTGCAAGATGATCGTACAAAATAGATCACAGATGAAATGTCTGTGGTAATGAGCAAAAAATCCTTTTTGTCATTGTAAATACAGCTTTAGTTTCAATACTTTTTGAATACACCTCCACAATACAACCTCTGTCTCATAATGGATGTTATATTTAGTGTAAGATCTCTATATTGCAATGTACCAACTATTTTGGGACAAAAATTGTTTCGTTTATTGTTCAATTCTGCCTTGACCAAGTGACAGCTTGTAACTCTGAAAAGTTTGGGCACTTGTAAGTCAAATTAGAACTGTAATTACATATATCATTGATAGACTTTCTTTATATTTGATATAAAAATCGAGTTTTTTTTATTTATATTGGATGGTCTATAGAAGTATTACATTTCTAAACATTTTCAGACTGTTATTCTCAAACACAACGTTTTAGCTGCTGTATCCTCCAGCATTTCTCAAGGGTTTCCTATGTATCCAAGCATAGCAATGACCCAACCTGGGAAATCATTGCTATGCTCGGATACACCGGGAAGATCTGAGGTAGGCTGGAAGATATAGTGTCCAAAACGTTGTGTTTCTACATATCACAATAAAGCTGAGGATAACAGTCTGAAAAATCAAAATTATACACCTCATCTCAATAATTCAAACGTATATTGCATTTCTATATCATTTTTTTTATTACTACAGACGTTTTTTCAGCGGGCTATTCTGGACAAGTACTGTATTTTTAATCATTTTTAATTTTAGATGAAGCACAGTTAATAATTATGATTATTCATTTTAACTCGCATTTTCTTTTCTCAGTTAAAATCAGTAATAATAGGGAGTAACCAAGGTTTTTCTTTGTGAACTTTGTTACAATTTTTAATTCTTTATTCACAAAAGGTGTTAAATCTATTTGTAATCAAAGTACAGCTGTTATTAACAAAGTGTACAGCTGCATGTTTTTTGTTATTTGTTATATTCGCTGATATTTATTTCCTCAATGGGATATTCAGGACAAGTAACTAAAAATGGTATTAGCACTTCAAGTATAGAGATTAGATCCGTTGAAAGTGAAAAAGGTTCTACTGTTGCTGGTGCTAGATGACACAAAAGGTCATGACTTTTCATATCTGCCAAACAATACTGCTAATGGCCAAAGTAATTCATATGAAAGTATAGGAGAAAGAAAACTCTGAATTCAAACCTGTTTAACTACACTTAAAAATTGACATTGTGTCACATCCTGCTCACGTAGAGGGGTTGGTAAGTATATATATGCACAGTAAAGTCCCTTTTTGATGGGTGCAAAATTACAGATATACTCGGGCTAGACCTTGTATATCTTGGATTTTGAGTGAATGTCTATATGTAAAAGATAAAGAGCTATTAGGAGAAAGGAGAGTGGATAAATGAATGTATCAGAGAGAGAGAGAGAGAGAGAGAGAGAGAGAGAGAGAGAGAGAGAGAGAGAGAGAGAGAGAGAGAGTCACTTAGTCCCTCATTCCATCAGAGGTGGGGCATATTTCCTTCATTGATTTTAGAGATAAGAAAAATTGGAAGTCTCCCAGCTAAAATGTAAATTAACTGATTCTCAAAGGCAGACGTCGTGGAAAGAGAAATTATATTTCATTTCAAGTGGGCTTTTTATTCTTAGAAGATTTTGTCGAGTTATTCGTGTGAAATTATTTGCTAAACATTTTTGTCTTACATCTGAAGCTGTACTTCTGAGCCATTTACGTGCTCACAACCGAACTTTGTAGAAGTGGCCTTATTCTGTGAAGAAGTGACAATCACCACATATATATATATATATATATATATATATATATATATATATATATATATATAAACATGTTTGGTTAAACTCGTTGTTGTCACTCAGACGCCAGTGAAATACCATCAGCTACCGCTGGTGTAAAAAACTCACAAGGAGTGAAATTAATAATAATAATAATAATAATAATAATAAGAAGAAGAAGAAGAAGAAGAAGAAGAAGAAGAAGAAAAAGAAATAACGATTAAGACTATAATAAGTAAAAAAGAGGAAAGAAAAGTCTGACTTAGTGTAGTGGAATCAATTTAGTCCACAAAAAAATCCTTGTTATAAAAAGATTGAAATGCAAAAAAAAAAAAATTATTTTCCTCATTTTCTTAACTTTTTGCGGCAAATCGGCCATTCCTCTTGTTTTTCTCTAGCAGATGAAACTGATACCCACCCACGCCCCTTCAAATCCTCCAAAATGACAAAAATCCTTTCTTTTACTCTTTTTTTGAATGTTTGGCAGTTTGATGAATTTCTGTTTCTTTCTTTCCTTCTTTTGGTTCAAATTACCTGCACTTCTTCAGGGTGAAAACATTCCCATGGAAAAGATTGAGATTTATTACATGTGCAGCGAAGGCAGAAAAGGCACCTTTTTATGGTCGACAGATACGAGTAAGGATTTTTATGATGATTCACAAGTGAAATTACAACTTGTACTGTCTGCACTTTTTTCTACTCTCTCTTTCTCTTTCTCTTACTTTCTCTCTCTCTCGCTTTCTCTTTCTCATTCTCTTTCTCTCTCTCTCTTTTCCCCCTTTCTCTTTATCTTTCTCTCTCTCAACCTCTCTCTCAATCTTTCTCAATCTCCCTCTTTCTCTCAATCTCAATCTCTCTTTCTCTTTCTCTCTCTCTACCCCCCACCAAATTCAGCTAAAAGTACATTCTTATGCCTCAGCCCTTGTAAATCTGAGACACACAGTACTTACTAGTATGAAGACAGAATATATATTTACCCCTAGACACCACCCCAACCTCGTACCACGAGCAGGATGCAACACATGGTCAATTCTTTAAGTAGTGTTTAACAGGTTTGAATTCAGAGTTTTCCTACTCTTAGACTGGTTGCCTAATCAAGGTTAAAGAGCTTAATCTGCTCTACCCATATCTGGAGGGAATAGTTCGATTCATACCTTTCCCAAGGTTACCTTGTGTCACATCCTACCTGTGGAGAATGGGTTAGGTAAATCAATGGTTAGTGCGTGGCCTCATTTGGAGGGGGAGTCTTACCCCTCTGCCGAGGGGCAGTTGGTGTATTCTACTGTCTCAGCTGACAGGGCTTCCCTAACAGAGTAGATTCTTGCAGACTTGTATCTCTGCAGTTGTTTTTATCCGTACTGAGTTGGGTAACATAAAGTCATGTAGGAGAAAAGACCTGATTTCGAGCCAACAAAAGAACAAATGGGTTCTCTCTCTCTTTCTGGAAAGAGGCCATTTTTGAATCCGTACAACATGATTGATCCGTTATAGATCAACGCAAACAACGACTGCAGACCAACAGACTGTTTCTCTTGAACATAAAGATATTTATTAAGACATTAAAAAAATAACCTGAAAGTGTATTACCTAACATCCTTCTAATCCTGTCGACAGGTGTCGGTTGGGGCTGTAGAATACATCGACTGCACCTCTACAGAGGGGTAACATCCCCTCAATGAAGTCACGTGTTGGCTATGGTTGGCGACCCGTGATGCTTAAGGACAGAATCCTAGTAGCTGTGCAGTCCATGACTTGCAACACTCTACATTGGCCCTTATTTAGGTTAGAAAGGCAGTCAAAGAGCCCCCTCCCCGATCAATCGGCTGGTCATGTCAAGCCCTAGCATCTATATGATTATCCCAACCCTTATGGCAAAGCCCCAACCCTTTTTATCATATATGTACAAGAAGGCGGTGTCTGAGGGTATTAGTGTCCCGAGTATGACGTTAAACTGCATCTAATGCTGAAGTTTCAATTTCGGAGCTCTGGAGAGTGTGGGGTAACCCTTCATTGCTATTACTTCCAGAGACACTCTGACGCGGAGTAGTAGTACCTGTTAGAGTCCCATCTATAGGTTAAATAGAAAAAATGAGTTTAAAAAATTGAGTTCGAAAATAAAATTGAATACCATCAAGAATTAATAAAACAAAATGTCTCAGTCATAAAATGACCTAAACAGTGTCGAAATGCAGTAAAATCCAACCAACCAACCAACCAACCAACCAACTGTCGGCAGCGTTTATAATACACTGACTTCATCCCGTTCAAGAGGGAAAAGACTCCCCCCCCCAAAAAAAAAGAGATGTCCTGGGTATGATACTAAACTGCAACTACTGGTTCTGGTGCTCTGGAGAGCGTGGAGTCACCTCTTCTTTGCCATTACTCCCAGGTCCACTCTAACGCAGAGTGGTAGTGCTTGTTCCATATATGAGTTAAATATATGTTTGGAAATTATGTGTATTTGATTGAAATAATTGAATCGATATAACTTGAAAAAGCACAAATCTATTTCCTCTCCCAGCTATGGGTAAATAGTAGGATAGTAAAATATGGCTCTTTATTCTTGGTATGGCAACTAGTCTAGGAGAAAGAAAACTCTGAATTCAAACCAGATATACTCAGTTTAAATATTGATCTCATTGTACATCCTGTCCATGGCACAGGGGTTGCGTAAATATATAATTGAATCGATATGTCTGTGTACAAATTATTAGTATTAGATAGGAATACTTAATACCATATAACTGTAATTTATATATATTAAGAATAGTTACTTGAAGCCATAATTGTTTACTAAGGATCATTATCATTAGTTGCATGAAATAGTATAATTGATCACAAAAAGACTGACTTCAGCATTAAATAGCCCAACAAAGGTTGACATGCGATAAAACCAATCAACTAGCTAGCCAACCAACCACCAACCTAACATCTTTAGATGATTACACACACACACACACACACACATACATATATACATATATGTGTGTGTGTGTGTGTGTGTGTGAACCTCTAGCGAAATTGAAGGGCAGAACTGTGGACGAGCAGATTCCCAACCCCCACGAACAAAGCGCGTCCGGATATGCTTGGCCTGTGCGAGGAGGAGGAGTGTGGCGAGTGACCACGGAAATTGAACTCGCCACCTCCTTGTCGCTGAAATGCTGTTGACATTACGCACGAGCAGTGCAGAGTAACCCGGATGTAAACAGTATCGTCGTGAGGATTGACGCATACTTGAAGTGCTGGTGAATGTCGAAGTTCTGCACGGGCAATGCAATGCCCGGATGTACACAGTTACTGTGTATTTAAGGGCCTGCCCTCCCAGACCAAAAGAAGAGACAACTGTAGTAGGATTTTGCTGTCGAGACGAGTGGAACAGAAAACTGTATTTGGATCTTGTTGTTAAGAAGAGAGAGATTTTGTGCAGACTGAAGACTTTGTCAGTTGGGAGAGCATATGCGTTGGAATTGACTGTGCCTTCCCCCTCCCCAGAGTTTACTTTCATTCTCGTTACCGAACCCTTCCACAAGGGTAGGATGTGAGACATGGTCAATTTTTTAAGAGGAGTTTACCTGGTTTGAATTCAGAGTTTTCCTTCTCCTAGACTGGTTGCCTAATCATGGCCAAAGAGCTCAGTACCCCTACTATTTAATCAGAGCTGGAGGGAGAATAGTGGGATGCACATAGTTGTATTGTTTCAAGTATTAATATCTAATACTAATAATTATATGGTTCTAAGTAGTTATTTCTATTTAATAATAACAATTTGTTTACACACAGTTATATGGTTTCAAGTAACTTATAAGAATCATTAATAAACAATTATAACTTCATTCAACTATTCTTAATAAAAATAATTTAGTTCGATACTACTAAGTAATACAAATAATTTACAATTTCTCTGAATGTTTGAGATGAGGCTTGAAGAGTAGTATTATCTGTGTTATTCGAACTATTGTCCCCATCTTCATTGTTATTTGTACAACGTTCCGAGAAGGTTCCCGAGTCCGACAAGAAATACCTGAAGAAGGCCGGAGGGCATATCGACCGAAACGTTGTACAAATACCAATGAAGATGGGGATAATAGTCCGAATAACGCAGATAATACTAAATAATTTACAGTTACCTGGTATCAAGTATTCCTATCTAATACGAATAAATTTCAAACAAATCTATTCCTCGCATAGATGTGACCCTAACATGTGGACCAATGATTATTGGTAGGTGAAGAGTTAACCGATAGACCCCCAGACCTCCAATCAGATGTAGGTTAGTGACATACCCAGGACATTTCTTTTGTGTGTGTGTTGGAGTGTATAACCTCACTACAGGGGGATACCGTCAGCATATATTAAACCCCGCCTATAAGGCGGTATTAATATCGAATTATATCTGTTTGGATTGTATTTTATTCCATAATAAACAATAAGATTCTGATATCTTTGGAGAATTTTTGTTTAAAATTCAAAATATTTCTCTTTCTTGCTAAAATCTGACACATACTCTTTGAGAATTTTTTATTTAAAATTTAAAATATTCTCTTTTTCTTAAAAAGTCCGCTATAAATTAATCCCATCACAAAACGGTCACAATTTTCATAAATTGTCTTCTTATTAACACAACATAATATGCTCTGTAGACGATTTTTAACAGATCGAAATATTGCAATATCAGCAGAATAAATAATTCTATTTGAACAAAATCTGTGTTTTTTTTCATATTATCTTTCCTTTAAATACCGTTGGATTCAGTTCCTTACCTTTAATTGATATCTTTGGTTAAGTAGAAAATTATTTTTTCATTAAAAAGAACTATTAGGAATGTACTTATAGTCACTACTGTATTGAAAAACATAGTCTGGCACATGGCCACTTATTTATGGGCGATTTGTACTTACAAAACATAGTCTGGCAAATGGGCGATACTGTCAGAGCCAGCACGTACTACCCCCACCTGACTGGGGGCAAGGTTGTGGGCCCTGGAAGGGCGGAGTTTATGGCGGAGTTAATTTTCTATGAATTCTACTTTATGAAAATTGACGTAGTAGAGTGGGTGTCCCGTACCATAGGTTTGGGAGAGGCGTATTATAGATTAAGGGATGGAACTTGGGAGCCTAGCACCAACCCTGGATACTGTAGAATATACACAGACGTACATATATATATATATATATATATATATATATATATATATATATATTCTATGCATATATATATATATATATATACATATATATATAATATATTCTATGCATATATATATAGTATGTATATATGCATAGAATATATGTATCTATGTACATTAAAAAGAGCTGAAAATTATATTTTTCTTTGGATTAAACAATTTTAATAGGAATTATAAATTTGTTTTTTGGGGAGGGTTGGAGGGGGTTGTTTGTTTTGGGGGGATTGTTTTTTGTTTGTTTTTTTTTCTTTTGTTTTTTTACCTTTACGAATGCTAAAAATGGACAAAATATAAAAAGATAGAAAAAAAAAGGAAAAGAAAATGAAAGGGGAAAATTCAAGTTGATTTCCTCTCCCACCCCACCTCTCTGTCTGTCTGTCTGTCTCTCTCTTTCTCGTCTGGTTCTCTATGAAACTCTTCTCTCAATGGAGGCAAAAAGAGCAAAATTATTTTTGGTCTGAAATTTGAGCCTGGCTTCATATGACCTATTTTTATTTTTTTTATACCTACCCCCCTCTCTCTCTTTCTATCAACTGCATCAGATCTCCTTGATGACTTTTAATGCAATATTCTACCACCCTCCCCCCCCTTTTTTAATGCAAATCTTCTCCCGGTGCCTTACATTTTTGGGTTTCTGAAGAAGCAATGAAATGTGTTGTTATCTTCAGCTCCTATCTCTATCTTAATTCACATTGAAGATGACCTTTATTCATACACATAGGAATACTTATTTTTATCAGTTTTTAATAACCAGAAACCAATGCAAATCATGCTACTCGGAATTTTGGAGAATTCAGATAGTGTAAGAACTGAATGTAGTACTGAAAACTGTCACTAACCTTTATAAGCAATACACTTTCTGAACATCAATGTTGACTTATAAGGAGGCACCCAACAAGATGTTTTACTTTATTTGACTTTCACTTATATATATATATATATATATATTATATATATATATATATGTGTGTGTGTGTGTGTGTGTGTGTGTGGGTGGGGGAATAAAGTATGGAAATAAATCCGACAATATGTAGAAATTATAAAACAGCAAGTATTCCAAAAAATAAATTCATCTTTTTGGAATACCTTGTGTTGTTTATATATATATATATATATATATATATATATATATATATATATATATAAATTTTGAATATTTTTATGCATTTCTCAGAATCTAATGTCAGCATGATGCCAGTTTTTTCCTATGTTAATAAAAAAAAAAAATAAATAAAAATACAGTAATATAAAACGCAATTTTCGGAACAATAGGTTAAATGCAAAAATTCAAAATAGGAAAAGACTAATTAACTAACTAACTAACTGGTATGTTGGTATACTCTATACCAGGCATGTCAAACACGCGGCCCGCGGGTCGCATGCGACCCTCAGCAAACATAGGTGCAGTCCGCATGCAGTCTACGCTCTCATGCAGCGCTTTTACAGTACTCTAGGTATTTTAATTTTTTTCCAAACATTCATAGGTGAAAACGGTCGTTTATTTTCATTAGCTATAATGCAAAGTGGCAGTGACACTTGTAAGTTTTATTATTTGAACTCGGTCAGTAATAGTCTTTTTTCCTTTCTTTTCAACAAAATGTTTTTAGATATGTATTCATTGGCTTTTTATATATATAATAATAAAGAAACCAATAATTGCAATCATCACTTTGTTCTGTTAATGTAAAAGAAGGTGTTAAAGACTTTGTTGTCATGTGTGGCACTCATGACAGACATATGTAATCCATGCGGACTTAATTTGACATGCCTGCTCTATACAATACGTAATGTACGTCTCAAGACGATAATGGTATGCAACAGATTCATAAAATAAAACAGGGACTTGTAAAATATGGAAAGAGGAAAGGGTGATTGATTTCAACTAATTACAACAACCAAAATAACACATTGATAATCCAGAAAACTAAAAATTATTAAATTGAGAAAACAAAAATAATTTGGACTTGGCTACCTAGAAGATACGTAAAAAGAAAAATACGAATAAGATCCTACTGTTATTATAGGTTGTGAAATTGACTCGCCTAATGTCTTTCTTCAACTGCTAAGTTCGACGACAAACTTTCTCGTTCCGCAAAAATTTTCTAGCAGTCCCCTGTACACGACCCATTCACCGTTTCAAAGTATCTCAGTTGAATCTCGTTTTGTGTACAGTGATCTGAGAGAAATTTGCATACGTGCAGATTTACTATTGTCATGTCTCTTTGCTTAGAAATTGCACCTATTTAAATTGTAGTGCCAAGGCAGCTATATTTTTCGTTGGCACTCATCGCCTGCTTTGCCCCACGAGGTAAGTCTTCTCTCTCGTTACAGTTATATACCCACTTCATATCGGGTATATAAATGGGAGAGATGAGAGAGGAGAGGAGATGGACTCTTACTTATTCTTGTTTTTTCTTTTTTGGGCTGATTCTTCTTTCTTCTGAGCTGGGTCGTCTGTGCTCATTTCTTGTTTGTGATAAATAAGCAAGACTGTGTTATTTTTCAGACGTTTATTCTTTATTACAAAAGTCCCAAGCGCAAACCGGTTTTCTACCATGGTGAGAAGCCGGAATCTTGGGAGCAAAGTACCCCTACGTCTGCTTCCCTCAACTAACGGCCAGCATCTTACTACCTAATTCTAATTTCCATTCTCACGCCTTTCCTTTAGCTAATCAGCATTCAGGTCAGGGAAGGTTAAACTTTCGTCAATAACTTTTTTCTACGGTTAATTTTCCATTTTCCATTTTCCGTTATTTGAATTTTAACTTGCATACATAATGTAACACTACGAAAGAGTGTCAGAAAACTTGAGATCCGGGAAACAAATCAACACTATTCAAAGCAGATGACTACTGAACCCTAGAATCAGTGTCAGTGTTATTTATTTTATAATTGTGATTATGCGCAATATGCCAATAAACGTACTGAAGACAAGTTGTTTCTGACAATCATATGCAATAAATCACCTTCCTTACTAAGCTGCTTTGAAATATAATAGATCTTCCGAGTATCATGTTCATTTTTATTGTTTTTATTGTTAATTCGGCCTGGTGAGGTGTCAGAAAAAAGTGCACAGACACTCTGAAAAGAAAAAAAAACAGTATTAAATACAAAGAAATCCATGCTGTTACTATTCAAATTTTATTTGTTAATTATCTTGACGAATATAAATCAAATGTTCATTATTCTTGCTCAAAAAGCAAGATCTGGTGATAGTGAATGTGTACGTAAAATAACAGAAATGTGTGTGGAGGGGAAATAATAATTATGTCGTAAAGGAAATAACACAAGGCGAATATAAATATATATTCGGGTTAACAATTTTTAAGGGTGCGAATAAGAGAAATGTGTTCAAAGTGTGTGAAAGAGTTCGTAAAGTTCATATAAGCATAGAAAGTTGCCAAATACGTTCACTTGGCGGGTGGTGAAATAATTAAATGCAAATGACAACTGTTACTTAGCTTTTGAAGAATATTATCGTAATGGTTTCTTATTTAGAGAATACAGTCTGCGCTGTCGTTGTTCGTTTCGGACTGCTGCCTCGTCCGTAGAATTTTCAGGTCTTACCCTGTCTGGTTTTAAATCTGTTCTGCCGATTTAGGGCTCTCTCTCTCTACCCCCTATTTGTGCAGACTTCCGGAATCCGATTGAGGGGCAGATAACCCAAATTTCCGATACTTTATATAGTCATAAGCAAAGTTGGACGTCTTGCAAAATTGCGAATACTCACCAAAAGGTAAACACTTTTTACAGCTCACTTCTTCGGATGAGGAGACTGAAAGTAGTCCTCTATCGCTTTGAAAAATTCCTCTCGGGGGCTATTTCAGTATGTATGCTATTGTAAAGGGATTCATGGACCAGCGTTCAAATTCTGGACGAGGCTGTTTGCATTTCATATAGCACTAATGCCCTTGTTTTTATGCCATCCACCTATTCTTACTCTATCTTGTTACGATACTTGTCGATTTAGTTCAGCTTTTGGTATCGAGTGTAGTTTTAGTGGATATTCCTTGTCAGTCAATTTGTAGTGTAGTATTCCCTGGTAGAAAGATTGTAGTATCAGTTACTCCTTCGATAAATAGGGCTCTTTAATCTTCATTAGATAACCAATCCAGGAGAAGGAAAAACGAATTAAAACCTGTTCAACTTCGCTTAAGAAACTGTGAATGTTTCACATCCTATTCGTGCAGAGAGGTTAATAAATATAAGTAATGGGATTAATTGTTTTTGGATTGTTGATAAACAGGATTAAGAATTTTGGGGGGATGATCTGATTGGCTGGATTATTTGGATTGTGTGTTTTGACTCACATATAGTTAACATCCGGGTTCAGATAAATGAAATTAAAATCTGAATGGAAACGTCGGAATAGAAATCCGTTAGCGGAGTGGCCTATTGTCGGTATCAGCCGGACCGTAAGGGAGTCTATCTCATTTTCGCTAGCACTAGCGCTTTTTCTGCGGTGGAGCATCATACCTACCATCAACTTCCCCACTTTACCACACAGACAAGATTACACAATCTGTGCTACTCATATGCTGAGTTGGCGGGGACTGGTATCGAACCAGGGATCTTGCGATTCCTAGGCGGGCGCTCTACCGACTGAGCTAAACCGGCGCCTGTTAGCTAATCAATGATGATGTTATTGTAGCGATTGTATGTCACTGTTTGGATTGATGGGGGGTCCAGAAGAGTTATCTTCCCTTGCTGCAGGTTTTCCCTAGTAGAGGCCTAGACTATTTAAATGGGGAGACCGGGAGAATTTTCTCTCTTTCCTCCGGACCAGCACACACTGCACATGGTATAGACGCTTGTGCCTCTTACTTTTAAGTTTGGGGCGGTTGCCCCCACCCCCAGCCATCTATCAGTAAGTGTCATTCCTGCAGGAACTTTATATCACTTCTTTAGGACGAAGTCCTACTTTATTTATACATGTTTATATATTTGTTCACTATGTATTGCTGTACTATTTGTAATTAGTATATGTATTCCTGTCCTGATATAAAGAAAAGTAACAATAGCGGCAATACTCCGAGGTTTGAATGGAGTTAACCGTGAGTGTGGCAGACAGGTTAAGAGTTAAAGAAGTAAAACGAACGACAAGATGTGAATAAAAGACTTGTATTAGTTATAAATTTGCAAACTTTAGTCTCGTTTGCGGTCAAGTATATAATATGTATATAATATTTATATAGATGTATATAATTGTCACTTAGCTGTTTATCCTGGGATATGGGGTATTAACGGAGCCCCTTGCTACGGCCTTCTGATATAGTTCGGATATAGATGGACTTCTGTTTGCGTCCGACTCCGGTTCTGTTGAAGAATAGTAGGAGCGACCTTTTTTACGGTCCGTTCCCTTTCGTTGCTGGTGCAGAAGAGAGTGAGTCTCACACTTTTGGGTTTGGCGCCAAAGTATGCTGGCTCATGATTGGTTGGTTTGAAACAGAGGCTCGCAGACAAAGGGACGATAACCCCATACCCCAGAATTCTTAATACTGAACGTATTTCTATGTGCCCACAATTAAAGTCTATGTTTGTTATATCGTATAACTTCTTTGTCGGAATATTTCTTGTACTTATATGTACCCACGTTGGAAGGTTCCCTGAGCTTTCCAATTTATCATAAAAACCTTATATTTTACATTATTATTATTATTATTATTATTATTATTATTATTATTATTATTATTAAATCGTGCTGATAGCACGTATTCCCTTTACCCTCTCTCTTCATCCGTCTCTATCGACCATCGCTGTCCTTTACGGCCAACAATGCTGTGTCCATGTGTTTTAGTCTATAGGAGAATGTCGCTTATGAGTTCATTCTTGCTTTTAGGGTATGGTATGTTTTGTTTGTCTTACTCGGATGGTTTGTGATATGAGAGGTAAGTACCTGTATCGAATGTACCCAAGGCCAAATCTATGAAATTCTGTAGAAGATAAACAATCTCAATTAGCATAGCAGACTCAAATCACTATAATAATATTTCATCTCATAAAATGAGAATACAGCTTGATCATTTTCAAATTTCATATGAGAGTTTGAAAATTTATATTCTGTTAGTCTCACTGTTGCATAATTAATGCACAGTTAGTGTAGAGAAAATTATTTGAATTCAAATCTAAACGGTTAGAGATTTGACGGACATATCGTAACCTTAGTTTTTTCCTGTTGCATGCAAGTGTGAGAATGAGATAGTTACTCTAGTCAGTTGCTAGTTAGCCACCGACCGATGAAGAGCGGTAAGCTAGGCTTTCGCTGCGTGGTTGAAGTCCGGACCCAAGAAAGAGAAATAAATATGTGCATTTCCCGTTGTTAATAAAAAACAAACAACCATAGCATCTCGACAACATCTTAAGAAAAAGACAGACTAGCCAGATAGAGAGGGTCAACCGATAGACAGAAAGATACTCAGACAGATAGATACCAGCCCAAGTAAGAAAACCCGCTACTCAGAAACAGAAGAAGGTACAGAAAGAACAGATACGTCGACTACGTATAAGTACAGACGAAGATAAGATTACATAGATAAGATTAGAAATACAACCACGGGTATATGCTCATACGTATATACCGTCTAAGTAAAGAGACGGCTATATAACATCACAAGAACTAATGGATCTATGCTCGGATCTTGGCACCGGCCTTGGAGCAAGATTGTATGGCAATCATTTATGTTATCTCCTAGCAACCATTTGAAAAGTTCCCACTGCAGACAAGGGCAGGTGATCCAACACTTTCATTTCATTTCGCTTTAATCTTCCACTGATAAGCATTAGAGGCCACCACTCTACATTTCACTGTCATCGCCATTACGTTGGGTCAATTGAAACGATTTTCATAATTAATATGTGACAGTTTCAATCCCCAAAAGACGACGATAAATGGCGCGAAAAAAAACCCTGGGTTTTATTATTTATGATCAATGAACAATTGAGATTATCTTAAAAGCATTATTATTATTATTATTATTATACTAGCAAGACCTGTGGATATACTACAGTATGATAATTTAATTATTACAACGTTTGATATATTTACTTAACAGCTATTGCAAATACTTCAATATGTAAAAAGTATAATAATTTCTCCCTCTTTCTCTCTATCATCTTCCTTTCCTTCTTTTTCATCTTTTCATTATGTTCAATTAAAACAGATTAGCGTTATCGCTTCCTCGCGTTCACCCTTTCTCTCTATCTTTTACTTGCACCCTTTCTTTCTTCCTTATTATATTTTTTCTGTATAGTATTTAGCTGAGGTGACAACATTCATAAGAAATAAGAATTCGGCGGATAAGCAACACCAGATACTCAGGTTTTATATTGTTGCATTTCATCAACGATTCAGGCGGTCTTATTTTAAACCAGATGGTTTTGCAAGATAATGGCGGCCGTACGATTAAAGAACACGGGTATTAATATATAGATTGTATCTATGGAATTTTATTAAAATCCAAATCGAATAGTTGAGACATTTTTTCTTGAGATTTAGAACATTTTCGTATTTTCGTTTGTTTACTGTACCTGCTGTTACTTAAGATGTTACCCACTTAAGTATTGAACAGGTTCTCGATGCTTAACTTCGGTGATCTATCGGAAACTGGTGCTTTCAGCGTGACCTAACCATAATGATCATTTTGAAGGCTAAGATAGTTGTGTATTTCTATCTGATGCTAGTGGCTGGCTGGTTGGGTAGTTGGTTGACTGGCTGGCTGGCTGGTTGGCAGGCTGGCTAGTTAGTAGGTTGACTGGCTCGCTGGTAGGCTGGTTGACTAGTTAGCTGGTAGGCTGGCTGACTAGTTAGCTGGTTGGCTGGTTTGTTGGCCGGTTGTTTGGTTGGTTGCCTGGTTTGTTGGCTGACTGGCTGACTGACTGACTGGTTAGTTGGTTGGTTGACTGGCTGGCTGGCTGGTTTGTTTTACGACATACCAATCCTTGCTGAGGTCGGTCTATTTTGTCCTGTTTTTGCAATTATATAGTTTCAAGAAACTATTCTTATTTAATGAAAGTAATTTGTTTATATAGTTCGTTGGTTTCAAGAAACTAATTAATAATCAAGAGTAGATATGACTGGGTGAGAAATATGATTCACTGAGAATTGGGCAAGAGACTAAAGTTTGACCATGCTGACACTTGGTATATCCATAATATTTCCTAGAAAATGAGTCGCATAAAATTCTGTAATTTTGAAATGCATATTGATCACCCAACCCCGGCCAAAAGACCAGATCTATTGTTAATTAGAAAGAAAAAATAAATTGTCATCTAGTGGATTTTGCTGTCGTCAGAAGATGACAGTGAACATAAAATAGCGAAGAGATAGATAAATACCTGGCCAGAAGTTGAAAAAGCAGTGAAACCTGAAGGTGACGATGATGCCAATCGTAGTTGGAACCCTTCTTATATACCCATTCAATATTGGGTATATAAACTACGAGAGAGAGAGAGAGAGAGAGAGAGAGAGAGAGAGAGAGAGAGAGAGAGAGAGAGTATAGATGATGAGGGTTCTTGTTACTCTTCTGCTTCTACGGCTTCTAACTCGTCGGCTACCATGTTCTCTTGTTGATCCAGTGGGCTGGTTTCTCGGGTAGTTTTCTTCTTTCAGGTTCGGCTTCATTTCTTCAGGTTGCTTATTTCTTGTTTTAATAACTTAATAAGACTTGTTCTTTTCTTCTAAGTCTTTTTAACACAACCCAGCCCATAAAGTTTCAACCGCGCGGTAGAGAACGACTCTTAGAGCGACAAACTTTCAAGTCCACTCGCTCTGAATCTCTGGTCGGGACTAACTAAAACTTCTCACGCCTGTAATCACGCGCATCCGGAGGGTTTAAGTTGGGCTCATCATAAATCAATCATAACCCTAACGGTTATGGAAATTCCCCACTTAACCCCCACCAATTTTAAATCTAACGAACTCTTATTCAAAATATTCCTACTACAGTACGTACATAATTCATTGACTATCCATGAATTATGTAACACCTTAGAATGGTCCCAAGTACCTGGAAAAGCGAGTGAACTAACCACGCCTCCTTTATATACCCTGTTCCATTATTTGGAAATCATCCCAAAGAGAGAAATATGATCTCATTTTTCTTTCTAGATACGTCCAGCCATATCGCTTTGTCTTATAGCATTTTAGTGTTATTTAAATGTCAGTTCCTTGCTACATAGAATATAATACGCACAATCTTTGATCATCTGACATTAAATATTTATATCAAAACTCTAAAAGCAATGATATTCATTAAAAATGTATAAAGTACAACCAGTTAATCCTTTTGAAACAAAACTGAAGATAATATTAAATACGAGATAGGAGGCTTACGTTCAAGTCACACGGAAAGCACCAGTTCTCAATATATCACCCAAGTTAAGTAGCGATGAGGCTACTCAATACTTAGAGAACCACTTAGTAACAACAGGTACTGTAAGCAATCCGAGGCCTGTGTACAAGTCTAAGTAAAGATGAGTAAATAAGAAAAAGTTAAGCAGCTATGAGCCAGTTCAATACTTAGATGGGTGACCATTTAGTAACGGCAGGTACTGTAAACGACCTAAAGCCTATGATCATGATTAAGTAAAGCTTAGTAAATAATAAAAAGAAAGATGTTAAGCAACTATGAACCTGTTCAATACTATAACAGATTAGCGTTATCGCTTCCGCGCGTTTACTATGTCTCACTATCCTTCCTCTACTTTCTTTATTTCTTGATATATTTTTGCTGTGTATTATGAAATTTTTCTTCCCTTACTTTATAATAAAAACAAAATAGTCCATTATTTAGCTGAGGTGACGACACTCATAAGAAATATGAATTCGGCGGATAAGAAACACCAGATAATCAGGATTTAGGTATGTGCATTTAATTTTGGACGATTTGGACGGTCTCATTTTTAACCAGTGGGTGTTGGAAGATGATAATGGTCGTACAAATAAAGAACACGAGTATTAATATATAGATAACCAGTTTTGCTGTGAAAATGTACACTTCATTTGAACCACCTCTTACGCTTTGTGTATACTTGTAAATTTAAAAATGTATCTTAACGTGTTACTTTATGACAAGAGGTTAGGGAATTGCATTCATTGTACATTGTACGTTTATTTTTCATTTTTGTGTAGTTAAAAGGTTTTTGCACACAGTTATATTATATCTAGTATTCCTATTTAATACAAATAATTTGCACGCAGTTCTATGGTTTCAAGTATTCCTATCTAATAGTAAGAATTATATGGTTTAAAGTATTTATTCTATCTAATAATAGTTATTGCACAGTTATATGGTTTCAAATAACTAATGATAATCCTGAATAAACCAGCTGAATAAACCAGCTTCACATAACTATTTTTCATTAGGGTTATAGCCCGAGACATCACTTTTTATGGGGAGGAAAGGATCTTACCCGTCTGCATGGGATGCAGTCAGTGTATTTTAAGTCCGGTCGTTAGGGAAAGTGTGTACTTCTATGTGTAAGTGTATAGGTAATACTTATGTAGCGTTGTAATTTCTTCTCATTGTTTTTCTGTATATATATATATATATATATATATATATATATATATATATATATATATATACCCTGTCCGGTGGCAAAGCTGTTTGGTTGCGCTAGGCATGGCAGTACTGCTTTTAGCCACCGAAACTGTGTTACCACTCTAGGTTGGCGGCTGATGATTTTCTCAAGTATTTATTATATATATATATATATATATATATATATATATAATATATATATAAAAGAAAAACCCATTAATATCAATGGTGTTTCTCTTAATTGAATTTGGACACACATGTTTTGTGCATTCTCTTCTCTCTTTTCTATATTCTTTTTCCTGTCCTCTATTTTTAGGAACCACCTCAATTTATTATTTCTTTTGTTTGTTTTATATTTCGTCTCTTATTTTCTTCTACAGTTTTTTCAACTTACCCCCCCCCCCTCAATCAACCCCCTTTTTTCATTTTGCTTTATTTCAGTTCGACTCTAATAAGTCAATTGCTTTTTGTTTTTTTGTTTTTTTCTAACCTTAAAATGTCATCTTGATTTTCTTTATTTTAATTCCCGTTGGGAATTTTTCGAAACGGAATCCCGATAAAAAATGTCTCGGAAAAAAAAAAAAAAATGACAAAAAATAGAATAAAATCAAGAAAAGAAAAAACAGGTAAAATGAAATATTCAATTAAAGGTACTAATACAGAATAGCGCGTAAGAGATAATATCATTAGAATCGCATTTTACGTACAAATACCATTAGATGTCGGAAATTCTCGAAGAATGCCTAACACTAATCCTCATCCTTACCCTAACCCTAGCGTCTCAAAGGTTTCGGATATTTCCGTGAAATGTAATGCTTTTTATATGTTATCTAATGATATTATCTCTTGCGTTCTATTCTGCATTAGTACCCAATTAAAATATTCATCTCCGAGATTATTTGACAACATTAAATTCAATTCAAACTGGACTCGAGTGTAATGGCTAACAAACTAGTTTCAACAGCGACTGATCAACGAGTTTGTAGCGGCAATAAATAGACAACACAGAGAACCGAATGTTCACTATACGACGATTGAGAAAATTGTGTCGTAAAATGGTTCGTACGCAAGGAGGCACAACACAGCCTTCCAGTAAAATAAACAGACACAAAATAGGATTTAAAAAAATAACCAATCAAAAGTGTTCACGCCCAAATACAAAGTCATTTCGGTAGATCCACTTTAATTCAACGGTGTCAATAAAAAGAGATACCTTTTTCAATTCAATCCTGAAGGATCCCAAACTTCAGGATGGACTTGTGTGAATCAATAACTCCACCTCTACCACGCCACCGACTTCTCATCTCCTTCCACTCCAACAAACTAAGGACCTCTCACCTCATACCTCACTAACCCCAGCGTTTCGCGCATCAACATACCCATAAATACTGCTTTATATTACTTTACAATTTCCTTGAAACACTTAGGCATACACGCACACACATACAAAAGGAATATCTTCCAATGACGTATACTGTCTAAACATTGCTTCTCTTCAGAAACCTTTCATGAATATTGTATATTTAAAACTTTATAAAACTTATTGTTAATACCCGTCCTTTCTTAATTAATTCTTCCTTATATATGTGCTAACTCTATGTTAGCACACATATAAGGAAGTTCTTGTGACAATAAGTTAGCTATGCTACAAATCCCTTATTGTAGAAGTATTTAATTTAAGTTCTTCAGTTGTTGAATAGTTGTTGAGTTTCGAGTGAGTGCCGGCTTATTTTATTTCCAGTCTTGGGGGGGGGGATGCCCTAATTTCCTCAAAGACGAAGTTGAATTTCACCCCCTGCGTGGTAGCATAGCTACGGGGAACCACGCAGGTTGCAGTCTACCGTGACACTAAGGTAGCAAAGTAAAAACCTTCTTTCCCCCCAAATCGTGGCGTCACATGTCTCTCTGTAGGCTTGTCCCCCTTTTCCCCAGGCGTACGTGAGGAAGGTAATAGTGACGTTGCAAAAATGTAGTAGCTGTTCATCAGTAGGCATAAGCACAACTAGGGTCAAATTCTAGGACGAAGGCAGCAACCGTGACGTCACGGACCTCTTGGAAGATTCTTTTTATTTTAAATTGTTTTTATTTTTATTTTTAACATAAATTTTGATAATATATATATATATATGTGTGTGTGTTTGTGTGTGTGTGTGTGTGTGTGTGTGTGTGTGTGATTGGTACTTTTTGAGAACTCAAACGTACATATAAAAATGTTGCGTATATACATATAAATAATAATTAGTGGCGAATGGCGTAATGATTAGAGTCATGGGAAATGGACTCGTTGACCCGAGTTCAAATCATGGACGAGGCTGCTTGCATTACACTAGCGGTAATACCCTTGGGAAAGCTATGCGTCCAACTACTCTACAGCTATGGGTAAATAGTAGGCCACACTGGGCCCTTTAACCATGGCTAGATAACCAGTCTAGGAGAACGAAATCTCTGAATTCCAGCCTGTTAAACTTCGCATAAAAAGTTTATTGCAATAAGCTATTTGGCTGTTTTTCAAAAATATTCTCCTAATAGCATGGCTCTATATCCATTCCATTCATTAACAAATCATAAGGTTCATTACTAAGATTATCTTACATGTGTCACAAGACTAGAACCATGGCGTAACTATTGAGAATATCACTACCAACTGTCTTTTAATCTACCTTGCTAACCATTACACCACGTGAGGTGTCCATATCCTATTTTTTGTATACTTATTTACTAAGCTTAGTTTACATGTGGCACAAGGCCAGAAGTATGGGGCATCTAGTGAGCCAATGGTCTGCTAATCTAGATTGTTAACGATTACACCCCATAGGCGCCCATCTCCTTTTTTCCTTGTATATCCTCCCCCTTTTCATAGTAGCATGACTATATATCTATCCCAATCAGACACTTCTCAGAGTGTGATGTTTAGCAAGCGAGATTAGCAGACCGTCGTCAGTGAGTTCGATTCTCACTGGGTGTCACAATTAAGCCAAGTTGAGTAAATGAGCTGTGGATACATATATATTAGTTAAAAGTAAGGAAATGAATCCGACGGTATATACGGATAAGATGATATGAAAAAACACAAATTTTGTTCAAATAAAGTTATTTATTCTGCTTAATTCTGCTGATATTGCAATATTTTGATTTGTTAAAAATCTTCTTCATAGCATATGTTGTGTTAATAAGAAGACAATTGTGACCGTTTTATTCCTATTAACACAACATAATATGCTCTGAAGAAGATATTTTTAAAAATCGAAATATTTCAATATCAGCAGAATTAAGCAGAATATGTCTCCTAAAAATAAACTTTTGTCTCTAAAACTAAAGCTTTTTCCTTTGAAATTAATGATTAGTTTACTATATGTTTCACCGGCAAAAGTAATTTGTGATTCTATCTATTCGCTGTGCCAACACTGATCTTCTTTTTCTTTTTTTATTATTCATTTTATTTACATCTTACTTGTTTGTACTTCTGAAATGCAAGTCTTCTGATAAATCTATTAAGCTAGGTTTTTTTTAATAATTAATGCATGTATTATATTATATCTATATTAATCTTAATAATTCATTAATGCGTTACGCAATCTATGCCTGCATTTCCCCAGGAATTCATCCTTTTTATACAATAATTCTTTTTTATTCGGAAATCTAATTATCTCTAACTTTTCTTGTAAAGACAAAAAACATGGATCAGTTAAACTTCGGCAAATATTTGATCTCTTTAATATTTCCCATTTAATAATAGGTGTTATATTTTGATGCTTTAAATTCCAAATATAGCTAGCTAAGGTTGTTACATTTTTTAGTTTAATATTAGAAAAGTTTATTTGTAGGAGACAGATAAAAATAATCTTAAACCAGGCGAGTATATATAATATTAGCTTCCTAAATTTCTTTAGTTCTCCTGAGGAAGGTGTACATTGAGCACCGAAACCGTGGTAGAGAGAAAAACTTTTCTACAATGCTCTATATTTTATGAGATATATTGAGCACTTTTTGATTAACTACTTATGTTACTGCATCCCTGCAATAAGAAAAAAATCGTTTGTTCGTTCTTTTCTAAAGATTCATATTTCAACTGATAAAATCTTATTTCATTAATTGGTTTATGTTCGGTACGACAATATAATTTCACCTGTTCTTTCTTCATCTCTCTCTCTCTCTCTCTCTCTCTCTCTCTCTCTCTCTCTCTCTCTCTCTCTCTCTCTCCCTCACACACACACACACACACACACACGCATAAAATAAAAGAATGTCTGCAGTTAAAATGCTGTTGTGACGTTACTAAATAAATTATTTTGTTTTTGTAATTTAATGTCTTTTTTTTGTGTATCCCGTTCTTTGATATGCAAATTACATACAACCGGTTTTCAACATTACTTGTTGGCATCATTCTATCTGCTAGAGACGATGGCGTAGTGTCCATCTTTTAAACTGCATCTGCGCAAGTGACTGAACAGGCCATTTTTGAATGGCAATCTCTTGTGCAGTGACTGCAAACAAAAATTAGTGCTTACTCTCTCCTTCATTCTGGCTCTCTTTTCTGTGGTGGCTTCTTTCCTCTCTTTTTCACTCCTTTTCGTGCCTAATATTACTACAACTCCCTGTAACGAAAAGGTTTTATGCCTGCATAATATTATGTATATAACAAAATATTCTGAATCCACTGTTTTTATCTAGATCTCTCTGGTGTATTATTAAAATCCTGTCTATCTTTAAATCCTCAAAACTCTTAAAATTCGATTCTTTCTTCTTGATCGGTGGGAGTAGACACATCTAATATTTGTTGTTTTGCTTCGTCGTCAAATGTAAATAAATTTCTCAGCAAGACACGTTCGACACAATAAAAATAAATAAACACAAAAATGACGCTGATTAATTTTCACCAATAAAATTTTGTTGTAAAAGTAAATGTGTCTAGATTCAATCATTGTCATTTTTGTATCCTACAGCGACCATAAAAATAACTGAACGTGTAATCTGATAGACTTGGTCACCAATCCTGACCTCATACATTCATTTATGGTTTGGCTTCGTGAACGAAAATTAAAGGGGTGGTTCACACTAACTGCAGGCATATTCATGGCTGATAAAGACTATGCGAGACAGACAGGAACGGTCGCAGCGGCTGCAGCTGAAGGTCTGGTCAAGGTTTGGTGGGATTGTTTTGTGATTCTTTCTCCTTTGACTTTGCTCTAATAATTTAAGGAAAGCTCAGTAACGTATAAATATAACCGTTATCGTTTTAAACAGGAAAGGCATGAAATCATATCTTCTCCTCTTATCAATATGAAAAATAGTAACTGTTACTGCACTCCTTAGCCTTGCTGAGCAACCACTCCAGGAGAAGGACAAATCTGAATTCAAAAGCTGTCGCCAGTAAATAACAAGTGTTTTAGGACAGAAAAGAAAACTGCAGATTTATCATTCCTACACCTTTCTAGCAGAAGGGGATTGATGAAAGAAGTTAATGTAGAAAAAAGGACCTTCCGTAGTATTTTTGATCTGTGTGTTGGCGGAATAATTAAGGGCACTTAAATGGATTTGACAAGGTTTTGTAAAGAATTTATAAATATTGGCTGGGATTTCTAATATATCTTCTTTATTTACAACATCTGACTTAATAATGATAATATCCCATTCAAGCTATTTGGGGTATGCATATTTCCAGCATTTTGTTTTTTTTCTAATAAGAAAAAGCCTTCTGTTGTTTATTCAATCTCTAGTTTACACGAGAATGTCCACAGATAATTATTGCACCCGCCTTATATAGAATTAGTGTCAGACTTATTCGCCCATCCTCTGGTATAATTATGAATAAAGTTGTAATATCACAAACTGTCGTGGAAATTTCGAAGGCTGCTTATATTAAATGTCAGTTGAAGGGTGGGTATTTTTTGTTTGTTTGTTGTTGTTGATTTCCTCCCTACATAATGGGATTCGGTCTAATCTGACCACAAAACAGAATTCCAATCCTCACTCCCATGTTCTAAATTGCTTCTAGCCTTTTCCTTAGAAGACCTTCAAGCCTGCTGTCTTTACATCATTGATAATATATTTTGCCGTTAAGTGGGAATTCTTTTAGACTTCTTTAAAAATTCTTCTTTCAATTCTTTCAGAAATTAACCATTTTCTAGCAGTCATTATTCTCAACACAACGAGTCTCTTTGTCCTTGATGATGGTGCCCTAAATAAATTCGTAATATGGCACTAACATATTGTTTTCTTCAGAATCTTCGAAAATTTTATAGAATCAGGTCAATGCTATTTAATTTTTAAAGGGATATTGTATTAAATGTCAAAATGAGAAAAAGAAAACAATAGCAATTGCCATTTTTTTAGACTGCAAGAATTTTTAGAAAAAGCAAAAACTCTGAATAAAATTGATAAAAATTTCTAAAAAAAATTCCCCAAATTATTCAAAACTAGATATGGAATAAATTATGTCCAATTTAGTAAGTATTCATATTTCCTTAGGAAATTTACAAATATTCAATAGAAATGAATAATTCTGACTCCAATTGTGATGGGTATGGTGCTTGTTATCTTAATGATTTGAAATAATTTCTTTTAAAATATTGGTTTCTATTGTGTTCTCCCAATTAGAGTAAAATATTATCTTAAGATATTTTCTGGTTTTGTCCTTTTTTTTGTCTTGAGTCTTTGGGTTAGGCAATTGGCAATAGAACCTCAACACAATACCATCAAACTTTGAACAGATTAGGGTTGTCCACCTTTTTGGCACACTGTTGTGTAATATTTGAAAATTGCAAAAAAGCAATAACAAAAATTCATGTCATTGTTGAGAGGAGGCGGGGAATCTGATTTCCCGCCAAATTTGACACTTTTAATACCATTCAATTCCAAGTTTGGTTTTCTTGGCCTTTTTGAAAAGATTCTGAAATTCAATTCTATAGTCAATGAAAATCTAATCAATACCGTTTGTGATATATATATATATATATATATATATATATATATATATATATATATATATATATATATATATATATATATTATATATGAGAAAGATCAATGTAAGCCAAAAAGAAGAAATCTAATGAAAGTGTTTTGTCTACTTTTTAACTGTTGTAGAAAATGATTTTTTTTATCATCTTGTATCTCCCATAGATTTCCTCTTATCATAAAAAAGAATGAACATTTTTCTAATAGCACTAAAAGGAACAAAAATAACATCCTTCTGTTCTTGAAGTTAAATTTTACACCTGTACATTTTTTACCAAACTCCTCTAAACCTTATAAATATTAGTGTGAAAAGATATACCATGATTACAACTTTCTATCTCTCCTCCCCCTCTTCCAAATATCTGTATACACATTCAGAGTTCTATTACTACTTACACTGTCATCTTTCATCGTCCTCATCTTGAAAAGAATCTCTTAGATGTCTTCTATTACTGATATATGCAACAGCATGTATTTACCCAAAGCCCTGCATCACGCGCAGGACGCGATACAAGGTCAATTTCTAAGTGGGGTACTGTTAGTTTGTAATTCAAAGTTTTCCTTCTTATAGTCTGGTTGTCTGATCAAGAATAACGAATTCAGTCTATCCAATTATTTACCCATAGCTGGGGGAGAACAGATATATTCATGCCTTTCTCAATGGCATTAGCGCAACATTATTTGCCACGTTCAGAATTCGACTCCTGTCATCGATACCACTTCATATTTCGATAACCGTTACGTTAAGTATGCCTCCATATATATATATATATATATATATATATATATATATATATATATATATATAAACCCTCCACACGAGTAGGATGTGATACAAGGTCAATTTCTTAAGCAGTTTAAATTTAGAGTTTTCCTTCTCCTAGACTGGTTAACTACCTAGAGCCTTGTCTGTCCTACTATTTACCCATAGCTGGAGGAAGAGTAGTTGGATGTATACCTTTCCCGAGGGTATTATCGTTATGTGAAATGCAAACAGCGTCTCCCAGGATTTGAACTCGGGTCAACGAGTACATGGTTAGAATCGTACGATTCTAACCATGACACTGTCGGATCACGTACTCAGCGCATTACTAACATGCTCCAAATTACTCGCTTTTCTTCTACCCCGTTTCCTCTTCCAGAATTCCAGCAAACCTAGGTCAGCCAAGTGACCAGTTTCTTCAGCACGCGAGCCCTTCGGAATTAGGTCAAACTCACTCAAAGACTTTCGCCCTTCACTTCCGTCCGCTAATGGCCCGAAATACGCACATCCGTGAACAAACATGCGTTTTTCGAGGCATTACGACTTGCACCAGGCTGTAACGACCTCAACAAGAAGTTGTAGATAGTCCTGGCCTTCTGCCTTGCGAAAGTCCGGCTCCAACCGCTTGTGTGGGATTAATTCTGCCTGCAAACGCATTTCCACCACGAAGTCTGACGCAGTAGTGTCGGATTCTTAGTGTTAAGAAATGGGTTTCAGGCCAAACGGCAGAGCTGAGTCGGGTGTACTCGCCCGCTCCGGGTCAAAATCACGAGAGTCGATCCCAGGGGGCCATCCCCCCAGGCAACACCTGCGCCCTCGATTTAAAGGGGTAGGGCTTGGTTTATTGCCAAGTGCCCGAGGCGCCCCCTTGAGGGGGAATGCTGAGGGGATAGACGCAATTTTTAACCCCGCCACCAATGAGTCTCGGCTTGTAGGTTAATAGGGTCTTGTGCCTAACCTAGTACAAGTGGGGTACAAAGACAAGCCGAGTGGGCGGGAACGCGTCGTCTTATTTATTTTTACTTCGACTTTTAAGAAGCATGGGTGTATAAAAACTAAGGGAAATAATTTGAAGTTATCGCTTTTCGGCCTTTTGATACCCCCCCCCTGAGATCAGCAGCGGAACCAAAGATATCATCAGTAGAGGTCCCCGAGGCAGCAAGGTGGATTGAGGCAACTGGAGCCCTCAGTCGAAACAGACGGCCAGCCGGACGTAAAGAAGGCCTCTGTTAAGAGAAATCGAAATGGAGAGAAAAGGAGACTACTTGCACGTGCTCCTATTTTAACCTTTTGACTATTCTTTCGGCTTGGCCACTGCAAAGAATCTTGAAGAGGTGGATTAGCCCTATTAAGGGGAGGTAACGACTGGCTACTGTCGAAAAGGCATCGAAGAGATGGACGCGTCAGACTACGAGTCTGGCGAGTCCGATGCACTCACGATCGTAGAGTGCATCGAAACGGACGGCCAGTTGGCGGATCCCATCACCAAAGGGAGCACCGAAGGAGAGACCGGTCCAGGAGCGAAACTCTCCAAGGGGCTGACAGGCAGTCACCCCTCATTGGCAGCCGTTGTGAAGGATGCGGTTACGTCCGGCCCAGGAGGGGCCAACCCCGCTCAACCAAAAAAGCTCCCACCGAAGAGCAAACAACCGTAAGGATGACAGGATTACGTCAGACCCAGGAGGGGCCAACCCCGCCCATCCGGAGAAAGAGAAGGACCTCAAGCCATTGGTGGCTGAGGTAGCCCATGAGGTGGACGGGGTTGCGTCCGGCCCTGCAGGAGCCAACCCCGGACACACACCAGACCAGACGAAGGGTCACGCCGTCAAACCACTCCGAGCGGAACCCTCCCCCCCCAAAAAAAGAAGAAAAAGACGGGCGGTGAGGGGCCAATTTACTCCCCATTCACGTGTAAAGAGAACGACTGGCCCTTACCCATGAACAAAAAGTGCCCTTCCACAGATAAGACATGGGCTGCTACGGCAGCAACAATACCCAGCAATGACTCTGCTACTCCAACAGCAGCAGCATGGAGGCCAATTACCGCGAAGCAGAATCCAGAACATCACAGGCTAGCCCGGGCGGGGGAGGGGGGGGGTTAAATTCCTAGACCTAATAAAAAATAGTGAATTGCTCCCGCGCCGGGATTTCTGCCGAACGATAAGTCCCAGGATCCTCTCTCTTGTGTCCACCAACACATTAACCAAAAGGTTGATAGGACTCAGGAGGGAGGAACGGATGGACATGCTGGACGCATCAAACTTTCCGGCCAAGTACGTCTGTCAGCGTAGCTACGCAACCTGGAATGTGCTGCTGCCCACGGAGGAAGAGGAGTGAGGAGAGCGACAAAAGATCTGACACACAAGAACGTAAGACTGCAACCAGAATACCTGGGATGTCGTCAAACCAAAGTGAGGGTGTTTGGGATACTACCAACTCTAGAACCCGAACATGTGGCTGCGTTCTTGAGCGAGTTCGGGGATGTGGAAACCATGGAACCCCTGTATGGAAAATCAGGGATCCAGCTCCCCGACTACACGTTCGGATTGAACCTCAGGAAAGAAATGTTTGACGCCATCCCTGACACTATTCGGTTCATGGGACATAGGTTGACAGTCATCGTGGATGGTCAAAAACCTCGCTACCGTAATTGTGGAAAGCAGGGCCACATTGCGAGGAATTGCCCGGAGAGGAATGGAGTCATCAACGCCGCCGCCAACAAAACTCCGGCAACCTGACCAGCAGGAGCCACCAACAAAACAGCATCAACTGAAACCAAGTCATCAAAAGAGAATTCATCTAAAGCATCTGAACCAGCAAAAGTGACAGGAGAGGGGTGGTCTGTGGTGGGGAAGAAGGGGAAACAAAACTCCTATTCAGCTACCACAGCCGCTTCTGACTCTCCTGTCAAAACTCATACTCATAGATCATCCGAAAGAAAGGAGGAAGGGGATGCCAGAGAGTTGTCCTCCTTACAGAAGAGGAAAAAGGAGATATTAGAGAGGGAGGACTCAAAGAAAAAGAAAGTAGAAGAGTCCCAGCCCATTACCCCACAACAAGAAACCGCTGAAAGCGGCACCCCACCCCCCAAAAAAAAAGAAGCATAAAAAATCCAAACACCCCACAACCCAATCCCAGCCCGATAATACAACACCGGCTACTCTTACAAAGAGTCCATTGGAAATGGATCTCCCAAGCGACATTTTCAATTTGGCATCCCCATCAACATCATCCCCTAAGTACCAAAGGCGCACCTCCAGAGGGAGCAAACTTTCTGCCCTCTCTAGAAGACATAAATGCAAGGATTTCTTATTTCTGGAGGGGGAAAACTGCTATGAAATTTTGCATGCGTCACCCTCAAAAGAGCTTACGCATGCCCAAAAGACTGCTCTTCGCCCACTTGAGGACTTAGAAGAGATTGAAGGAAAGCGGGTAGATAACCATAAAAACTTTAGGTGTGCTCCTATGGTGACCACCTTTGTCCGGGAGGCAGAGGGCCGCGACACTGGTGTGAGGGCGATGGTTAAGGCGGCCAAGTTGGCCTTCCTGGATATAAGGATGGCGGATAAGGAGCACCCCTCACTGAATCACATGAGAAACTTTTGTTCCGGACGGGCCCCAATTTATAGGGTTTACAGGGCCCTAAAAGTACTGTACCCATTGCACGTCGGCGGCATTACCCGTACGGGTCGAGTATCGTGGGTCACGTCGTCGGCGAGCTGAAATCGACCGACTTCCGATCCGTGGTGGACACTGAGTAAGCAAAGTTAAGATGGCTCTTATTCTCGTCAGTTTGAACGGGAGGGGGTTGAAAGACTCAACTCGCGCCAATTTCGCGGTTGCCGAATTCAACAACCTCGGAATGGATGTTGCCGCGGTGCAGGAGACGCACTTCGAATCGGATTTGGACGACTATGTGCCGAAGGATCTCTTTGAGGTTTATTCGGCATATGGTGGCCCGATTAGCAGGTGTGTCACTGCTAGTGAAACGCAGCCTGAATGCGGTGACTGACATTGTTTTTGCTGGTGCAGGTGGGAGGTTGATCGTGGCCGATGTTGCAGTGAGAAGCTACAAGTTCCGGGTGGTTGCGGTTTATGCGCCCAATTGCGCTGCGGAAAGGAAAGCCTTTTTTCGGCAATTGGGACCGTATATAACGTATCCGGGCCGGTTAGTACTAATGGGTGATTGGAATGCGATCCTTGATCCCAAGATAGACCGGGAAAGGGGAGCTAGAGGGTCGGGTGGGGGTGAAAGCAGCCTGATCGACCTAATGGCCGACAAGTTTCGCCTGGATCACCCCAGGGTGGAGATGTGGACATGGGCTCGTAGCTCGTCCCCTGCCTCAGATAGATCCTACTTGGAAAGGAAAGCCGACATTGATTTTGTTAGGTGCCCTGTGTTCCACGACTATACGAAGAGTGACCATAAATTGCTTACTGTCACTCTTCAGTTAAGTGATAAGCTTGGACTGGCCGCCTACTCGTTCAATACCTCTTTACTAGGGATACGGGACTTCCGGGAGCGGATGGAATTATTTCTTCAGCGGGTGTTAGTGGGGGCGGTTATTGGGGATAAGTGGTGGGGTACCCTTAAGAGTAGGATTAAGGACTTCACCATCAAGTATTGCCAACGGCTTGCCTCAGATAGGGCAGCGAAGGAGAAGTCTCTTAGAGAAAGTGTTTCCCGGGCGGTGGATGTGGGGGGGGACCCTAGCCGTAGATCTAGCTAGACGGGGCCTTGAGCGCTTGAATTGCTAGCGCTATCAAAGATTTATAGTTAGATCTAGGCTAAAAAGAGTGTCCAACGAAGCCGTGAAACTAGGAAGAGTTGAAAAGGTTCGCTGATCGATATATCAGTAATGTCAACACCCCGGACGGGCACAGCCTTCAGTCCTCGTGAGATTCGTGAGGCCTTTCGGGCTCATTTTCAGGCACGCTTTGCCCGGTTGCCGAATCTCCCGGTGCAGGAGTTCCACAGCTATTTGGCTGACTTCCCCCGCCTTGAGGAGGCGGAAGCGGCTGGCTGTGAGGGGGAGAGTGACGGATTGCGAAGTCCGTGACGCATTGAAGCAGGTCGGCCTCAACAAAGCGCCGGGGTTGGATGGTCTGCCCTATGAAGTGTACTTGAGGATGTCACACATTTTTGTCCCTATTCTGACGAATGTGTTCAACAATTGGTTCGAGCGGGGAAGGATCCCTAACGCCGTTACCAAGGGTGTGATCACATTGCTAAAGAAAGGCGATTACAGGCCCACAACTCTGCTGAACACAGTTAAAGATTTTGGCCCGGATCCTTGCAAATCGGTTTCAGCTTGTCATTGAGGATCTGATCGGACCGGAGCAGAACTACGCTGTGAAGGGAAGATCGATCCAGGACAACTTGCACGTGATTCGCACGATCCTAGAGGGGTTAAAAGACGACAAAAAAGCCGCGCTGATCTATTTAGATCAGTCCAAGGCATTTGACAGGGTAGACCACCGATTCCTTTCCACTGTTTTGGAGACTGCCGGATTCAAACCGGAATTCCGCAGATGTATTAGCATCCTATATCAATCCCCTGCGGCAGTGGTACAGGTGAATGGGAAGCGCTCGTCAGTCTTCTCGATCGAACGTTCGGTCCGACAGGGTTGCCCCTTGTCTCCTCATCTCTATGTCCTCGCTTTGGAGCCACTGCTCCGTAGGCTTAGGGACGAGTCGGCAAGTCCGGTCCTGCGCAGAATCGCTGTTCCTGGCCCCGTTAGCACCAAGGTATCCGCGTACGCCAATGACGTCACTGTGTTCGTGTCCAGGGTCGAGGACATAGTTGCGATGAAAGAGGCGCTTACAAGGTACGAGCTGCTGACTGGGGCAAAGATAAATTGCGAGAAGAGCGAAGAGTTGCGGTTGGGAGCCTGGAGTGGTGACTTTCCTCTACCAGGGCTCTTCAACTGGACGGATGATCCGATCAAGATCCTTGGGGTCTGGTTCGGGCCAGGTCTTCAGTTGGAAAAAAATTGATCGGAGTACAGGCAAAGGTAGAAGCGCTGGTCCGTGTGTGGCTCCGAAGGAGGTTGTCCTTAAAGGGCGGGGAGGAGGCTTGCACCACATACATCTTCCCCCTGATCCTTTACCGGTTGTATGCACTTCCACTGCCTCGGGCTCGGTTATTGGCACTCGAACGGCCCCTATTCTCACTTCTGTGAGGCCAATGGTCCGTAGGGAGGTTTGTTCCCAGCGACCTTGTAATGGAGGTTAGGAATGCCAAGCTTGACAGCTCAAGGGACACGAATTGCTGTGTAGCTGCCAACAATCTGGGCTGCATTCCGGCAGTCCCCTGGGGCCGAGGTCCTCCGTAAGCCCCTCGGAGAAACACAGTTTTTCGCTGAATGCCGTGATGCACTCCGCAGGCCCCCTATGTCTAGTGACATTTCATGGCCTCGAAGGGCACTGTATAGGGCGATAGTGGAGGGTACCGGTCCGGATCCGCTTGTAAAGCGGTTCGACTTGTCGTTGGAGGAGGTCCGCTCCAAATGGAAGTGGGCGCCGGGTTCTGCGTTCCTCAACAAGGAGTTTTCCTTGACCTGGCGACTTGCCCGAAATGCGTTGCCCCTCGCAAGCGTACTCTAAAGGCGAACATGGCAGCAATGCCCTTCTGCGACCGATGCGGTAGTGGTGCAGAAGAAACGGCCGAGCACGCCCTCTTCCACTGCCCAGAAGTTCGTCCGCTTTGGAGTTACGTGAACGAGGTCACTGCTCGCATTGCACCAGATCAGCTGGTCCAACTCGACGTCGGTTACGTCGTTGACAATGTCGGTCCTCCGTTTTCCGGTGAAAAGCGAAAGGTGTTTTTCGTGGAGCTAGCCGTGGCTCGAATGGTGATTTGGGTCACACGACTGAGGGGATTGCACGAGAAGAAACTTTTTTCCTGTCGGGATTTGATCTCTTACTTTAAACATCAGCTTAGGGTAAAGATTAGATGCGACAAAAAGAAGCTTCCTTTCATGACATTCTGCAAAAGGCAAGCCTGTGTGCAAGAGTGTGGGCAGGACTAGAGTCTACTTTCCCCAGCTCTCATGGTCACTACGGTCACTTAGACCAACTAGATAAATAAAAAGACTAGCAAAGCTCTGAGCCCGGCTTTTAGCATCTACTAGGCTACTTAGTTAGGTGTATGGATGAATACATGTCCCAGTTTTTTTCTCTTAGGACATATCCAGGACTCCCGATCCCAAAATTTTCTTACCACATCCTTGAAACAGTATTATGTTCCTGGAAAGTCGACAAATTTTTTAGATCCTTCCCCAAAAAACTCGTTATCATCATCTCCTCAATTTCTTTCCCCTGACCATACTAAGGACACCCACTCCCTTCTTAGATGTCCTGCATGACCAATTTTGTACCCCGTTCCCACCAAAACCAAACTTCGGACATTATACCCAGGCATGTATGATTGTATCTCTGTACCGATTTCATGTAAATAAAGTAGGGTCGTTAGGTGCATTTGTTTCGTGGGGTCGGATGCAGAGATGCAGTCGTCCACGTCAATTAAATTGCTTCTCGGCCTTTTGGCTAAGATCATAGTGTGAAATTATCAAGAACACCCGAAGACCAGCAGTGGAACCAAGATAACATCATCAGTAGAGGTCCAAGAGGCAAGAGAGAGGTGGACTGAGGCAACGGGAGCTCTCAGTCGAAACAGACGGCCAAGTGGTATTAACGTCCAGCCGGACGTAAAGAAAACCTCTGTTAAGAGGAATCGAAACGGAAAGAGAAGGAGAGGGCATGGCCGAAGCCACGGTAACGGATAGGGTCACATCCAGCCCAGAAGGGTTAAACCTGTCCAGACCGTCTTAACAGACGGGTCATGTCCGACCCAGAGGGGTGAAACCCCATCCAGAAAGAAGCCTCAATGGAAGGGGCCAAACCCGAATCTACCAAAGAGGCACCAAAGAGGCACCAAAACCCCAGACAACTGGGGCAGTCCTTCAACGTGGAGTGGTCTGTGATGCTGGCTCAAACCGAGCAGAGACCGCAACCACTCCAAATCTTCAACAACTGGATGCGATGTGTGATGCTGGCTCAGCCCGAGTAGAGACCGCACCCACCTCCCCAAATAACCAAAAGGGCCCCGGGAGGGGAAAACGAAGGAAAGGAAAGTTAAGACTAGCGCCGCAGCCCGAAGTACCCGGGACCTCCAAACTTTTTCCAGCCTGGAAACTACTTCCGGAATCCCTTCAGGAACTACTACCGGGGAAAACCAAGAACAACAACAAAATACCAACAAAAGCACCGGAACCGGCAAAAAAGAGTTGGAGACCGCTCCAAAAGGATGACTAAGGAACAGGATCCAGAGCTCCAAAGAACCAACTAGGCCAACAAGTACAAGGACCTGGTGGAGGGGACTGACATAAAACCCCTTCCCCAGGCTATGGAGACCTTGGAGCCGAGGATCCTTTCGTACATAACGACGGATGCGGTCTCAAGGAAGCTCACCGGCCTCAGGAGGGAGGTTGTGCTGGATTTCCTACTAGCCAACAAAGTGCCAGCTCAATATCTAACCAGGAAGAGCTTTGGCACATGGGACGTCCTGTTCCCCAGCGAGGCCGAAGCGGTGGGGTTTGCATCCAAAAACCTCTACCCCAATGACTGGAAACTCCAGCCAGAGTACCGAGGCAAGAGACGGATTCGAGTCGCCATGTATAACGTCCCCGTAACTTTATCAGCTGAGTATCTCATGGCGATACTCAGCAATTACGGGGATGTTACAGCTTTGAGCACCACCATGGCAAAAAGGGTGCAAATGGGTGAATTCATCTTCTTAATGAACTTAAGAAAGTATGCCTTCAAAAGTATACCTCACATCTATACTTTCCTCGGACAAAACATATCCGTGGTGGTAGAGGGTCACAAGCCTCACTGTTGGAACCGCCAACAACAGGGGGCATACGTTGAAGACCTGCCCACTCAGGACAGCTCCTACAACGAAGACACCAGCAGAAACATCTTCATCCAGAGCAACATCTGCGAAAGCTACACCTGCAACGGGTGTAAAAAGTGGCGGATAAACCGGGAGCAGCAACCAAAACAGAAGCAGCGACATCAATTGCACCAGAGGTGGGAGAGGGGTGGCTGGAGGTGAAAAGAAAAGGGATAAAAATCTCCTACGTCTCGGCCACTTCTGACTCTCCTGCAAGAAATAATTCAGAGGAGCCTTCCGAAAAGGCAGCTAACGTACCGAGGCTTTCCCCCAAGGCCTCACCCACCAAAAAGACCCCCAGCAAACCAGCCCCATTGGCTACTAAGATAGCCATTCCAATGGACTTAGGGAAGCGTGGTGTCGCTGGGGTGAAACGCCGACTATAGGGTAACCATGTTCGTCCTGGAGGCCAGTGGCCGGGCAGAAAATTTATGGCGCATGATCGAGGCTGCCGAGAAGGCCTTTCCGGGCGTGACGCTGATAAACATGGCACATATCAATTTCAAACAAATGAGGCCAAAATGCAAAGGGAGGGTCCCCATTTTTAGGTCTAGCTAGAGGGGACCTTGAGCGTGAGGCTAGCGAGCGCTATCAGGTTTGTATAGTTAGATCTAGGTTAGACAGAGTGTCCAACGAAGCCGTGAAATTGGACGCAGGTTTGCGTCAGGAAGAGTTCAGAAGGTTCCCGGAACGGTACATCAAAAGTGTTGTAACCCCGGACGAGCGCGGCCTTCGTGCGTGTCGTAAGATGCGGGAAGCCTTTCGGGCGCATTTTCAGGAACGATTTACCCGGTTGCCAAACCTCCCTGTGCAGGAGTTCCACAACTATTTAGCCGACTTTCCCCACCTTATGGAGGCAAAAGCGGCTAGTTGTGAGGGGAGGATTACGGAATCTGAAGTCCGTGATGCGTTGAAGCAGGTCGACCTCAACAAAGCTCCGGAACTGGATGGTTTACCCTACGAAATGTACTTGGGGATGTCACACTTTTTTGTCCCTATTTCTGACGGATGTGTTCAACAATTGGTTTGCTTTGGGAGCAATCCCAAAGCGCATTACCAAGGGTGTGATCACATTACTGAAGAAAGGAGGCAGGAATGTTTGGGAGGGCTTAGATGATTACAGGCCCATAACTCTGCTAAACACAGAGTTAAAGATTTTGGCCCGGGTCTTAGTGAACCGTTTGCGACTTGTGGTCGGTGATCTGGTTGAACTGGAACAGAATTACGCTGTGAAAGGGAGATCGATCCAAAACAATTTGCATCTGGTTCGCATGATCCTAGAGGGGATAGAGGACGACCAATGTGCTGCGCTGATCAATTTAGATCAGTCCAAGGCATTCGATAGGGTGGACCACCGGTTCCTGGAGGCTATTTTGGAGACTACCGGATTCAAACCGAAGTTCCGCAAATTGATCCAGATTCTGTACCAATCTCCTACAGCAGTGGTTCAAGTAAATGGGAAGTGCTCGGGAGTCTTTCCGATTGAGCGGTCCGTGCGATAGGGTTGCCCCCTGTCTCCTCTTCTCTATGTCCTCGCTCTGGAGCCCCTGCTCCGTAGGCGTAGAGAGGGGGGGGGCCATATCCGGTCCTGTGTGGAATTGCTGTTCCTGGCCCCGTTAACGCCAAGGTATCCGCGTATGCTGATGATATCACAGTGTTCGTGTCTAGTGTTTCGGACATAGTTGCGGTGAAGAAGGCGCTTTCAAGGTATGAGCGAATTACTGGGGCAAAGATCAATTTGGAAAAGAGCGAAGGTTTACGGTTGGGAGCTTGGACGTGATCCGATAACCTGCCCGGCCCCTTCCGGTGGAGTGATGGTCCAGTCAAAATCCTTGGAGTTTGGTTTGGGCCTGATCTCCAAGAGGAGAGAAATTGGTCGGAAGTACAAGCAAAGGTGGAAGCTCAGTTCCGAAGATGGTTTCCAAGGCAGTTGTCCTTAAAGGGCAAGGCGGAGGCTTGTGCCACCTACATTTCCCCCCTGATCCTTTACCGGTTGTCTGTACTTCCTTTGTCTGCGGCTCGGTTATTGGCATTAGAACGGTGCCTTTTTCGCTTTTTGTGGAAGGGACGCCGGTTAATGGTACGCAGACAGGTTTGTTCCCAGCGGCCAAGTAATGGTGGTTTAGGGATGCCGGACTTGGCGGCTAATCGAGACGCTGAGAGGCTAGCATTTCTAAATCCTGCGTTGCACACAGAAGCCGCGTGATCGCAGCAAATCCGGGCCATCTTCCCGGACCTCCTGTTGCGGCCCCGTGATTCTCGCGGAGAATCGCGGTTTCTATCAGAGTTTCGCGCCGCCCTTCGAAGACTACCTGAGTCTAGCGACGTCTCATAGCCTCGAAGGGCACTATATCGGGCATTAGTGGAGGGGTCCGGTTCGGATCCGCTCGTGAAGCGGCACGGCTCGTCTTTGGAGGAGGTCCGCTCACAATGGAATTGGGCGCCGGATGCCGGGTTTATGAACAACTCAGACTTCTCCCTCGCCTGGCGACTTGCTCGGAACGCGTTGCCGCTCGAAAGCATGCAATACAAAGCGAACATTGCTGATTTTCCATCTTGTACCCGCTGCAACAGTGGCTTAGAAGAAACGGCTGAGCACGCCTTCTTCCACTGTTACAAGGTACATTCGTTTTGGGAGTACGTGAGCGAGGTTATGGCTCGTATCGCACCCAATCAGTGGGTGCCGCTCGATATTGGTTACGTCGTGACAATGTCAGTCCGCCGTTCTCCGGAGAAAAACGAAAGGTGTTTTTTGCTATACTAGCCGTAGCTAGAATGGTGATATGGTCGACGCGAAACAAGGGATTGCATGAGGACGAGGAATTCTCTTGTCAGGATCTGATCTGTTATTTTAAGCATCAGCTTAAGGTAAAGATTAGGTGCGATAGGAGGAGGCTCGAAACCATGACATTCAACGAAAGGTGGATAAATGCCGCAAGCTTGTGTGTGAGAACGGGGGCAGGGATAGAAACATTTTTGCCTGCCCATCATGGCTAGCACTGACGGGTCTCCTGTTCGGGACCCCATCCCATAGATAGACAAAGTCTTTAAAATAAAACAAAGGAAAAATAAAAGACAAGCAAAACTACATACACCATAGATCCTCTTAGGTGGCTGAATGTTCACCAACCCCAGTTTTTTCACATAGGACATATCCAGGGCTCCAAACCCAAGTTTTTTCCTAACCCACTCGGCTCACCCTAATACCTTCCCCCTGAAGAGTCAGCCTTTCTAGCAAACCCCCATTTTTTACCATCAACCCACTATGGACACCCGCTCCCATATTAGAGGCACTGACCAGCTTGCTTTCGAACTAAAGATCGGAAGACAGTTGACAGTCCTATACACTAGCTGAGTGAAAGGGGGCAACCAACATGGCACACAATTTTATTTTGTTTACAGGTTTTTTCAGTTTCTTGGGGATCTTTTGTTTTGCAATTTTACCCCAACCCCTCCATCCCACGTGAATCATCAATGAAATCCAAATGAAAATGGGAACGTTTTTATAGAGCGAAAGAGGTATTTTGGTGAATGTAGGTTGTGTAAGAGAAAAATGCAAGATTTTATTTTTGAATGGATCGGTCAACGAGTGAACCTAGCTAGATAGATCCATGTAGTAGTATGATCAGTTTCGACACCCTTCCCCCAACCCCAAAACTTCCGGCTATATGTCGAGTTGTGTACACATTCATTGTATTTCACTTCAAGATAAATAAAAATTTTGGATTGAGTGCACGAGTGTGCTCACCTCAAATAAACGGCTCTTCGGGGTTTTAAAGCCGCCACCAATGAGTCTCGGCTTGTAGGTGGTCCCACGTTAATAGGGCCTTGTACCTGACCTTGTACAAGTGGGGTACGATGATAATACCCTTCGGGGTCGGGCGGCTTGTCCACCCCGGGTTTAAACCAAGAGCGTCGGTCCCAGGGGGCCATCCCACAGGCAACACCTGCCCCCTCGATTTAAAGGGGCAGGGCTGGGTTTATTGCCCAGTGCCCGAGGCGCCCCCTTGAAGGGGTATTGCCGAGGGGATAGACGCAATTTTTAAAACCTGCCACCAATGAGTCTCGGCTTGTTGGTGGGCCCACGTTAATAGGGCCTTGTGCCTGACCTTGTACAAGTGGGGTACGAGGATAATATCCTTCGGGGTCGGGTGTACCGGATGCTGTCCTGACAACCCTGGGCCGAGCAATGCGCGCTTGGGATCGCTGTAGCGGTCGTCACCTCGGTGGCTTGATCAAACCGACCCAAGTTGCCTCTGGCTGCTAAATAACAAGTCCAGTGTGGTGAGCTTTCGAGCAAGATTCCATTATTGGCAAACCCTTAGCTCTCTCTCTCTCTCACTGTTCTCTCTTCTCTTCTCGGCCTCGGCTTGGCTTCGCACCCTCGACTCGACTTCGCATCCTCACCTCGGCTCCTGGTCTTCGCCTCCAGTCTCATGCCTCCAGCCAGTTAGCAGCTATCTACTCCGCTCCTACCCGCGGACGTTCCAGTCCTTCCAGACCCAGATCCAGCCGTCCAGCGTGACTCCACTCGGCCATCTCCTGAGCCAGCCTATACCTTCATAACGGTCCGTCTAAAGACCACTGCCAACTGCCGCTTCTCTTCTGGTCTCTCTCTGGCCACCCTCGGCTCCGGTTCGATCCTGCACCTTGACCCTGCCTTGGTCCATCGGCTCGTAGCTACCTCGGTTTCGGCTCCGACTTGGTCACTGCTACCCGTCCGTAGCATCTCGGTCAGCTGGGACGTATGCATTTTGCCGGTACGTTGGGATACTGCAGGAAACGTCGGTAGCGAGGGGCGAGAAGCAGGAACCAAGGCGTAGTCAGGCCGAGGCAGAGGACTGGTCGTCGGTCGGCTGGGATGTGTGTGCGGTTCGCCAGTGAGTCGGGGATACCGTGTGCGTGTCGATAGCGGTAGATGACCAGATCTGCCCCAACCCGGCTCCGCCTTGGTTTCTGCTCGCTACCGACGTTTCCTGCAGTATCCCAACATACCGGCAAACTGCACAAGTTCCAACCCACCGACGATCTTGACTACTGCCGACAATGATCCTATAAAGATAAGAACACTAGCGGCAATACTCCTAGGTTCGTAATGGAGTTAACCACGAATGTGGCAGACAGGTTAAGAGTCAAAGAAGTAAAACGAACAACTAGAATATGAATAAAAGACTTGTATTACATATAAAGAATTGCAAACTTTAGTTTCGTTCGCGCAAATAATAATATTTGTCACTTAACTGGTGTATCCTGAGATATGGGGTATTAACGGAGCCCTTTGCTATGGCCTTCTGATAAGTTCGGATATGATGGACTTCTGCTTGCGTCCGACTCCGATTCTGTTGTCTGTTGTCTGTTGAGGAGCGACCCTATTTTAGGTCTGTTCCCTTTGGAACCTGGATCAGAAGAGGCAGGACGAGTCTGCTTATTCGGCTTTGCCGCAAAAGTATGCTGGCTCGTGATTGGTTGGTTTGAAACAGAGGCTCGCAGACAAAGGACGATAACCCCCATACCCTAGAATTCTTAATAATCCAGCTTCGATCCAGCCTCTTCTCATCCCACTCTTCCTTCAGCGACCAGCTACTTCCTTCGTCTACCAGCATACTTCACATTGGTTCACCAACATATCTCCAGCCTCCGGAAGACACACCACGTTTAGCTACGATCAGCATCAACCACTCGACCTGCAGTGCCCGTCGTGCACATTCCCAGTCGTCTCCACAACCGATCCTCTGGCGCAACCGACACCTTCCCAGCCTGAGATATCAACGACCCGACCAATATCCTTCAGCTTTCAACATTCATCTTCTGTAGTTCGGCGAATATAGATTTCTGTTACTTGTTAACCAAATCTCCTCGTTTGTCCTCCTTTGCCTGGTTTGTGTCAACAAAAGTCCGCAGAGTCGACGTCCTTATCGGCTCCGCGACAACACTACCGTACCTCCATATATATGGCATACTGATATAGGCATCAGTAATTGCTACTACGATAATATTCACTCCCTCTTATTCCTCCTCCTCAAAGTTGATGCTGTGACTTCTAGAATGTTCACTACTATTCTCGTGTTTTTGTATTAGAATCTCTACCCCCCTCAAAGTATATCTACCCTCACCACTCATATATTGTTTTTAGTTTTGCTCTAGCGACTATGCTTTTTTAAAGATTGTTACTTCAATTTTATAATCCAAATGAAAGTGAATCTTTTTTCATATTCATTATAAATAAATCATTATAAAGCCTAAATATGAAATTTCCCATTAATGACCATTATTCATTAGAGAAAAAATATTTTTGAAAGAATTGTCATGTAATCATTATAAAATGTTTTATTTTTAAATTGCTTATTTATACTTGTTGTAAGGAAGAATATTTTCCCTACAAGAAAGTTAGATACGTCCAACGAAACATAAAAAATATGGAGTACACGAGGGTATTCGTTGAATAGTAGCTAGTCTTGTTAACAGAGTATTTATTGTTGTTGTTTGAAGAACTGCACGTTTGGCTCTATTTATTTATATCCCTTTGTAACAAAAGGTAATAAACCTATTTGTTAACCTTTTCCGGGTTAAATATTGTTTATTAATAAACTCAGTCACAACAATACTGTGTAAAGTTTTGTTTTTTTGTACAAGGGTTTCTCAGAGTGGTCCATAGAAATCCATTGGTTTGATAACATTTTGGCAGGGTAATCAAAATGTTGGTAGGGTGAATGAAAACATAGGGGTTCAAAGGGGATGGATTTACTTGTTTGCATTTATAAATACTTTTATTCTACCCTGCCACTTGTGCAAAAGAATTGGGCAGTAGATTAACGACGACGAAAGAATATAAAACAATAAAATAAGAATAATACAAAGAAAACTCGAGACAGCCAGTATAATGTAAAAGTGAGGTAATGTTTAACGCACATCAAGTGAGGTAATGTTTACGCACATCAAAGGGAGAATTGATTTGAACATTCTCCGATAGCCTCAGGGTAAAAAAAAGATTATGAGAACGTTTCTTTCAAGATTTGCGATCACTCGTCTGGATCGTACGATGAACTCGAGAAATGGTCGAGTCTGTCTGGTTTTAGCCATGTGCATTATTTACTAAACAAACAGAAAAGAACTTTGAACATAGAACATGGTTCAAATTGACAAATTTCAACTTGTGACTTGATACACCCCCTGCAACCAAATTTAATTTCTATTCACTTCCAAATAAACTGAATATTAAATTATTATTTTTCTATTTTATAATAAATTAATTCTCGTGTACCTCAATTGTAAGACCGTTATAATCTTGCGGCACTCTCTGATTAAAAAATGAAACCGTCCAAATCGTTCGAGATGAAATGTAAATCCTGATTATCTGGTTTTACTTATCTGCCGCATTCTTATTTCTTATAAGTATTGTCACCACTGCTAAATAACGGACCATTCCGTTTTTATTATAAAGAAATAAAGAGAAGAAAAAAGGACATGCTGCACAGAAAAAATATAAGAAAGAAAGAAAGAAAGAAAGAGGGTAGGGAAAGATAGAGAGAGTGTATGAGCACGCGAAAGCAATAACGCTAATCTGTTTCAATCGAACATAATGAAAATATAAAAAGAAGTAAAGAAAGAAAAGAGAGAGAGAGAGAGAGAGAGAGAGAGAGAGAGAGAGAGAGAGAGAGAGAGAGAGAGAGAGAGAGAGAGAGAGAGAGAGAGAGACGGTAACAAAGGCAACAACCTTCTTCTGTTCTTGTTAAATGTTAGCCCTTTTTGCCCACCAGTGTATGGAAATGTATTTTAATCGAGAATCGAATTGGTCTGTAACAGCTAATTGAAAATAATCATCCGGACACAAAATTAATTAACTTTTCTTATCACGTGATTATTGTAATTACGTCGAAGGATTTCATTGGTTATACATTCATAAAACTGCATCCAATGAAAACATTAGGAACAAATTTGGTGTACATAAACACACTTTATATGCTTGTAAAAGTCTTCATTCGTTTTCTGCAATTATTGCCTTTTCCGCAGTTGCATCAAAAGATTTTTTTATAAACGCCATTTTTTAGTAGTAATTAAAATAACTGAATTGTTTGTAAAAATCAATAATACATTAAAAAAGATGGAAAAAAAAAGAAGAGAATTGCGTATGAGTTGGAGCACCACATTTACCATCACTTCCCCATTTTACCACCCAGATCCAAGCTGTGCTGCTCATGCACCAAGTTAACGAGGGCGGTATCGAACCTTGTGTATCCTTGGTGGATGCTCTACAGACTGAGCTAAACCGACCTCTTTCAAACAGATATACTTGATCACATATTTCCGCTTAAAAAAATGACCTTGTGTCGCATCCTGCTCGTGCGGAAGGGTTGGTAAATAAATATACTTGATCCCATATGCATATTTACCAACTCCTCCATACGTGTAGGACGTAGCACAATGTCAAATCCTTCAGCAGGTTTGAATTTAGAGTTTTCCTTATCCTAGAACGGTTGCTATGTAAGGTTAAAGAGCCCACTCTTGCTTAATGTGGATCCAGTAGTAATGGCAATGGAAAGGTGACTAGACTCTTCCCAGATGTCTAAAATTTGAGCTTCACCATCGGATGCTGTTTTGTGTCATACTCTACTTTTTTCTTTTAGCCGGAGGGGATGAAGTCGGTTAATTCTGACAGAGTAAGAATTCAGAATGGGATCCTAATATTCAACCCTTCTGTATTGACTGGCCAATAAAATAAACCATCTATTTATCTAAATATATAAGACTAAGTTCAATCTTGCTTACATATTAATATCCTTCTAACTAAGAAACACGCCAAATTTTGTTATTGATTTTTACTGATTAAGGGATATAATTAATTAATTAAGCCAAAATCACCCAATTTGCAAAACTGTCCGTATACCAACTCCTGCTGATGATAAGATATTGTCATCTGCCTGACTTTGTTAAAGCGATAAGCTGAATTCACTGCTGATAAGCAGTGAATTCAATTTTAGTGAATAAATTTCGCAGTCTTAAGTCGTTTAGCTCGGAATTTATCGCCTATTTGTAGTCCAATCTTAAAAATATCCATATGGTTGAAAAGAAGAGAAAATAATCTTGCTCAATATATAATTTGTATGAGTCTTTATCCACTGAATTATTTTTTATAGCAAGTTAGAAAAAAATTATTTTGCTTCGGACAGCAAAAGTATTTTTTAACGAAAAATCAAATCTTATTCATATCGCAATCTTTTTATTCCTGTCTTTAAAATATTAATTTAGTTTGAAATGAAATGAAATAATCTATCTTACAAATATTTATTTGGTAGGAAAGAGCGAAGTAAATAACAATAATAAGAGAAATAAATAATAAGCGAAGTAAATAACGATAATAAGCGAAATAAATAATAAGCGAAGTAAATAACAATAATAAGAGAAATAAATAATAAGCGAAGTAAATAACAATAATAAGCGAAATAAATAATAAGCGAAGTAAATAATAAGTGAATATAATAACAATAATAATTTAACTCAACTTTGTTTTTAATTTTTTCGTATACATACAAAAGAGTTTTAGAAAAAAAGCCTTTTACAAAAATAGGTAGTTGAATTATATAACTACTTATTTCGTAACTAAGTAAACATATAGTTGTATTGTAATAAAAACAACAAAAAAATAATAAAAATACGATGTAGTTAACATTTCGTATATAAACAAAACAGTGTTTGAAATGTTATGTTAAGCTTACCTTAAAACATTAGCTATGTGCAAAACACGCTCTTTTAATACGCACTAGTATTGTTAAAAAATATTTTAAAACGTCAATAAAAAAAGGAAAATGAACTTTTTAATGTTTTATTTTACGTTTAATATGAAAAACAATTCCAAGTTTATGTGTTATAAAAAAGAATAAACAAATTTCTCTTACGTAAAACCTAAATCTTTGCATTTAAAAGTACATTCCCGTAAAATCCCGCCATTTCTTAATATTTGTTGACAAAATTATCGCATCTTGACGTGTGCACTATTTTTTATATGGAGGATTATACGTATATCTTTTCAAACAAATAAAATAATAAATTTCTTCAAACACTGTTTGTTTGAGTTCTACAAAGTATAATTAGACTAGCGTCACAGATTTGAGCCTATTATCGCTGAAGCAAAAAATAACAACAACAACAATACCCAAAACACAGATTTTTTTTATATCCCTTATGACGACAATTTGTAATTCAATCATTATTTTCAATTAAAAAAAAATAAAAACCGAAATATATTATGTCATTATTTTTAGCTAGATATTTTTTATACAACATTTTCTTTGATCAATAAATACGATTTTGATATCCGCTAAAGAAAAGTATTTATTTTACATTTTATAAATTTAAAAAAATACCTGAAAAAAAAAACAAAAAACAAGTAGACAATAGGAACTTTTAATATAAATTTCTTTAGAAAATAACCTAACAATTTAGAAAAAAAAAAAAAAAAAGATACATATTTTTTCTTATTTACAAGATTTAAGTTTCATTGTTAAATATGCCCTATTACCAAAACCGAATTAGTAGCAATTTAGTTTTTTTACATATGTTCTGTCATTAAATTATCTTTCCAAAAATGTAAAAATCATTTATATCCCCCCCCCCAAAAAAAAGAAAGATCTTTGTACGGGGGATCAATGCGCGAAACAAAAACTAAGGAAAAAAATTAATAGCATTTTCAATTTAGTAAGCATTTATTTACAATAAAAGTTCGTCTTTTATTACTTCATATACCGAAAGTTTTATTAAAATCGGATAGTTAGTTTATTTTATATGATTTTTAGAAGAATTTCCTGTGATCACCCTTTTTTTTTTTAGAGCCAACGATAATTTGCACATAGCTATTAAACCTAAAATAGAAAGGATTCTAATGTACGTAACTTGAATGAGAAAATTTGTTATTTAATTTATCATAATTCTAATGATAAATAAATAGGCAGATTTAAAAAAATTAAGTCACCACTTTTTTTCTCTTTTTCTTTTTTTACTAAAAACCGTCAAAAATGGCCTTCGAACTTGAACTTGAAAAACGGTCGGAAAATTAGGGTGACCCAGAAAAACAGAACCCACAGAATTTGTAATAAAACTGTTAATTTTAACTAGGGGGGGGGTATGTTAGGGTTGGGGTTCAGGGTTAGTTTAATGGGAAAATAAATAAATAATTTGGGTTCTGTTTTTTCTGGGTCACCTATATACAGGGTAATCCAGAAAAAACAGAACCCACAAATTTTATAATAAAACTTAATTTTAACTAGGAGGGTTTAGGGGTTAGGGTTGGGGTTTAGAGTTAGTTTAATGGGAAAATAAATAATTTGGGATCTGTTTTTTTTTTTTTTGTTTTTTTTTTTGTTCACCCTAATTTTCCGACCGTTTTTCATGTTCAGTCCTTATCTCGAGATTTCTTTTAATCATTTATTAACATTTTTTTAAACTTTAGAAATCACTTTAATTCATTCATATTAGTGTCGTCTCGAATATAACATTTATTTCGACCGTTTATTCATTAGACAATTCTCGGAGATTTTTTAAAAAATTTGATAAATAATTATCTCTTATTAGTTACCACCAATTTTCCCTGTGAAATTTACCCCACCCCTATATTTAACACAATGAAACTTGCATAATTAATATTATCTTGAAAAATTTTTTTCAATTCGAAAGAAGAAACATTAAACAAACTACTGATGATTTTTTAAAAATTTTTAGCTAACGGAAATAATGACAATTATGATTGAAAAACAATGTTTTCATTTTTGCTCCGTTAATTCAAGTGAAATTTTACGTAGCCAAAAACAACTTACGGCAAGAGGATTTTCAAAATATACTATGAAAAATCAATTAATGCTCCGATTTTCACGAAAATATATTAGGGAAAATATTTTTTTACGAGGTCTACCCCCATCCCCTATTTTATTTTATGAGATATTAAAAAAATGAACCGAAATTGGTTATACCTATCTCTTATTTTCTCGCCACTCACTCTTTGGTGTTCCTATTTTTTCTTTAGTCCGCTCATGGACCGGGTACTTTAGCTAGTACATATATAAAGGACAGTTTGTGTGTATGTATGTCCGGATGAAACTACGAAAATAAAACAACTAACGACAAAGTAAATATTCATTCACTATCAATAGATCTTACTTTTTGAGCAAAAGTAATGAAGAGTTGATTTATATTTGTAAAAATGATTAAAAAATAAAATTTATATACTAACAGTATGGATTTTTCTTTTGCATTTAATATTTTAAATAGGAGACATTAATTTTTCTTTTCAGAGTTTCTGTGCACATTTTTCTGACATTCCACTAGGCTGGATCAACGCAAGGTATTTTTTTACTTAGAGATTTTAATGGGGAATACTGCAAGGATCCAACTCGTGATTAAGTAATAATGGATCTCCAGGACCCCCCCCTATCTACCCAGGCGACACCGGGTAGCCGCTTCTAGTTAAGTTATATATATCATTCTTCTCTTTCCTCATCACAGACAAACAAGCCAACTATAAACTAGCAAACAAACAAGGTGACTTAGGCTTTTATATAAGATGTGTTAAAAAATTTGCATTTATATTATTTTGATTTCTTAATATGGGCTGTACTTGAGGTTTGATTATATTACAAGATAGAATATATTTTTGATTTTTAGCTCCAAAAAATGGGTCAGAACGCCCCCCCCCCCGATAATGACAACTGGAGTTTCACCACCAGAGGCAACTTAGTGTAACCCCTATTTTGGAAGGGAGGGGGTGCAATCTTATCCCCTGCAGGGGATGCAGTCAGCATATTCTAAACCACACTGACAGAGAAGAGTTAAGAATCTGATAATAATATTCAAACCCCTCCTATATCGATTGACCAATAAAAGAAGTTACTTCATTAAAAAAGCCCTGGAAAACTGGCGAGTTCAATTAAAAGCTGGAAAACAATCCCTGGCAGAAGTAAAAATCCAAAGAGGTATCTTACAAAGAGACTCGTTATCACCACTACTATTTATTATAGCAATGATGCCACTCAATCATATACTTAAAAAATGTACAGGGGGGTACAAATTCACTAACTCACAAGAAAAGATAAACCACCTTATGTACATGGATAACATAAAACATTTTGCAAAAAAAGTTGCAAAAAATGAAAAAGAATTGGAGACTCTAGTACAAACTATTAGAATATATAGCCAGGATATAGGGATGGAATTTGGAATTGAAAAATGTGCTATGCTTTGATCAGATTTTTGCATATTTTGTGTGCGTATACTGTACGCAATTTTTTTTGTCTTGTGTCAAGGGCTCAGGCTTTAATCAACCCCTGGGTCTGCTATAACCACACTATACCACCTCATGAAAAATGTCTGAAATGAAGTATATTACCCGTGGAACGCAGACTTCAGGTCTGTGGGACATGATCGGCAGGTACTCCCTTGATGACCAACATGGGTGAGCCGATTGGCGTCTTGCGAATGTTGGCTCAACTTTTCATTTCAGTTACTCAACATAAGATGAAACATCCCCGGAAAGAAGAATAAAAAATAATCAGTATACCCATTGCAATCAACATGGGGAAGCTGATCAACCTTACATGCATGTAGGCAGCTGTTGCTCTTTTTGTTTTTTGAGATATACAAGAAAAAGTGGTAGCTCAACCGAGAGACGACCCAGCAACGGACCAGCCGAGAGACGACCCAGTCTCCACTGTTATTTTAAAATCAACCCAACCCAGAGTGGTTATAGGAAAAGAATGCTTCAGATTTAGAATGAAAATAATAATTTCAGCACAACCAGCCAAAGATTGTCAGACCAAGCAAGAATGATCTTGAATAGAAAAAATTTCTCTGATCTCGAGATAATAGAGATAAGTGGAAAGGAAAATCAAGGTATACAAATCCACCAGGAAACAACTAAACAAAATGAACTACAACACGCCGGCAATCAAAACCTTATACAACCTAAGTTCACAACACAGAAACTAACACAAGAACAAAGAAAGGATATAGAGCTGATAAAACAAATCATGACTGATAAAAAGAGTACATTACCATCCCTAAGAAACATAGAAAGGAAAAAAGTCAAGAAAGAAAAGATAAACAAGATATTAGTGAACATCCCAACAAACAACATCACTGACCTAAATAACCTTATTTATGCAGGTGCAAAATTAGTCTGTGATTGGACTGGTGTACCCCTACGAAACATTAATAGAAACACAAAAGCTGGGTGGGAGTTCAGATTGGAAGAACAAATAAAAAAAAACTGCGACAACAAACAAATATTTTAAACAAAAACACAAATACACATTCAGATAAAAAGTTGAAAAGACAACAACAAATTAAGATGGGAAATATAAATCAAAAGAACGAAGACTCAAAAGATATCGAGATAGAACTAAACATTACAAACAAAATAGGAACTTCCAAAACAATGAAAAGAAATTCTATGAACAAATTAGTGGGTTAAAAACATATACAGATGAACACCTAGATGCAACAGAAGCAAAACAATTTTGGAGTGATATATGGGAGAGGAAAGGACACAATGGAAAATCAAAATGGATAAGTGATATTAAAAATGAGCTGATGAAAATTGAGGAAGGACCTGTAGCAAATAGTCATATACTTACACTCAGATAAATACTCAAGAAAGTAGCAAATTGGAAAACACAAGGCCATGATGGCATACATGGATTCTGGTTTAAAAAATTCACTTCTATCCACAAAAGAATAGCCCAACAACTGAACAGATGTCTACAAGAAACAGAAGTACCCGAATGGTTAACAATAGGGATAACTACCTTAATCCAGAAAGACTCACAAAAAGGAAACATCCCTAGCAACTATAGACCAATAACTTGTCTACCTATGATGTGGAAAATATTGACGTCGGTAATAAAAGAAGAAATATACTTTTCACTTAATTGGCGTAAGCTTTTCCCAGAAGAACAGAAAGGATGCGGCAAGGGAAAAGGGGGGAACACATGATTTACTGTATATAGATCAACACACCCTTAAAAAAGTTAAAAATAGGCGGAAAAATATTGCAATGGCATGGATCGACTACAGAAAAGCACATGACACGGTCCCACATACCAGGATTTTAGAATGTCTAAAAATGTACAAAATATCCAACAACATCATAAATTTCATCAATAAAGCCATGGAAAACTGGCGAGTTCAATTAAATGCCGGAGGGCAATCCCTGGCAGAAGTAAAAATCCAAAGAGGTATTTTAAAAGGAAACTCGTTATCACCACTACTATTTATTATAGCAATGATGCCACTCAATCATATACTTAAAAAATGTACAGGGGGATACAAATACGCTAACTCACAAGAAAAGATAAACCACCTTATGTACATGGATGACATAAAAAATTTTGCAAAAAATGAAAAAGAATTGGAAACCTTGGTACAGACCATTAGAATATACAGCCAAGATATAGGAATGGAATTCGGTATCGAAAAATGTGCTCTGTTAGTAATAAAACGGGGTGAAAGAAAATTAATGGACGGAATACAACTGCCAAATCAAGATACTATAAAATCACTTGATGAAAATGAAAGTTACAAATACTTAGGAATTTTAGAAGCAGACAATATCAAGCAAGCAGAAATGAAAGGAAAAGTTTAAACAAATAATACCTCAGGAGGACAAGAAAACTACTAGAAAGCAAACTCAACAGTAAAAACCTTATCAAATGAATTAATACCTGGGCTATCCCCATTATAAGATACTCTGGGCCATTCTTAAAATGGACAAAAGAAGAACTCAGACAGATTGAAGAAAGGACTAGAAAATTAATGACCATGCACAAGGCTCTACACCCTAGATACGATAGAGATAGACTATATGTATATGAAATGAAGGGGGAAGATGTCTTGCCAACATAGCGGACTTGCGTAGAGGCCACAATCCAACAACTCGAAGAATACACAAAGAAGAGCAAAGACAAATTACTTATGGTAGCCAACAATAGCAGATGTAATATATGGACAAACAGAAAACCAACAAGAACTAGAAAACAAAAATGGGAAGATCAACAATTGTACGGACACTTCAAACAACAAATCAGAGAGGTTGCACATGAAAAGACTTGGGCATGGTTAAGAAAGGGAAACTTCAAAAGAGAAACTGAATCACTAATAATTGCTGCACAAAATAATGCTATAAGGACAAATTATATGAAAGCAAAAATTGATAAGACCAACAAAATAGTAAATGTAGACTATGCAGTGACAGAGATGAGACTGTAAACCATGTACTATGCGAATGTAGCAAACTAGCACAATGGGAATACAAAACTAGACACGACTGGGTTGGGAAGGTGAACCACTGGGAATTATACAAAAAATTTAATTTTTTCTTGAGAATGAAACGCATAAAATTCTCTGGGACTTTTAGATAAAAACGGATCACCTTATCCCAGCAAGGAAACCAGACCTAGTGTTGATTAACAAAAAAGATAGAACTTGTTAACTGGTGGATTTTGCAGTTCCGGCAGATCACAGGGTGAAGATGAAGGAAGACGAAAAGATGGAAAAATACGTGGACCTTGCCAGAGAACTGAAAAAGATATGGAATATGAAAGTCAAAGTGATACCAATTGTAGTTGGTGCACTTGGAACGGTCCCAAAAAGCTTTGGAAAAAGACTGTAAAATCTAGAAATCAGAGGAAGAATTTAGACCATCCAGAATACTGCATTGCTGCAATCTGCCAGAATACTCAGAAGAGTCCTGGAGACCTAAGGAGATTTGTTGTTACTCAGACTCCAGTGAAATACCATCAGCTAGCACTGATGTGAAAAACTCAAAAGGAGTGAAAATAATAATCCTCATGACTCTAAGATTTCTCAAACGCATAAAAAAGCTCTTTTATGAATCTTTTTTTTGCACTGCTCGACCTTTGATTTATCCTTTAAGAGGAAACCTCCAAGGAAAAAAGCCAATTTCGACCAGCAACGCCTTGTCGAAATGGATAAGCAATATCGATTATAGCAAGTGCAACGAGGGCGTCTTCAAAGATGACCGGTGAAATTTGACCGGTCACTTAAGACCATTTGCAATCAGTCAGAGCGATGCACGTGCAAATGGACAATGGTCAATGGTTGGAGCGTAGATGGCGTGCATATTCGCGCTAATCTCGAACTATTGAAGAAGATTGTATCAAGTAGAAACGTGTCCAGAATATCTAGCTCAAGGGGTGGGGGGGAGGTCATCATTGCGGACAGATAATAAGATATAATAGTTGAGAACTAGATGATTGCCGTAGAGCAGTGGTTAAGCGTACTTAACTCGCAAGCCATTGTAAGTAAACAGAATGTGACACAAGAGTGATTTAATATAGGAGGATGGGAGGTTAAAACAGCTCAGACCCGTCGGGTTCCCCTTTTAGGGGTGTCTCAAACTCAGGGCAATAAACCCAGCCCTCAAAGATTTTAGGCGAGAGGGTAGGTGCTGCTTGGGCCTTTCGTGGAGCTAAAGCGGGCAGCTAAATGTTCCCTCGGCTACCATATTCAGCAGATATTGCACATTAAAATTACTATTCTTTTTTTTTTCTTAAAAATAAAAAAAAATTTTAAAAATGAACAAAAAATCAGTTTCATGGAAAACTGAAATGGACCTGTTGATATTTCCTGCGAAAGATAAAAGGTTTTGTGTCGATGAAGTTATGACGTTGCTTTGAAGATTACAAAACTACCTTCTGTCATCTTCCAAGGAAAGTCACAATTCAATTAAATTCTTACGACTCTAGCAGGCTAAGAGACGACGTATCAACAGAGGCGAAAAGAGATCGAGTATGGGTATCTGATTGTCATGGGATTCACTATGAGCCCCACCCCGGTTATGCAAATTATCAAAGGGAGGTAATTAAATAGTGTACCCCTAGATATATATAGGATTATATGTGCTATGTGATTATTCATTTTAATAAGGGATATTTACTGAATTTATGTTAGTGTTGTGTGCACCAAAAACAAAACAAAACAAAAAACAAGTCGAGGTTTTAAATAATTAAAAGGAATCATTGAAATAAATTTCTTTTTCAGTTTTCTTTATAACAAAACTAGAAGCGACAACCCAGCGTCGCCTGGGTAGAGTGGGTGGGGAAAACCCTGGTGTATTGATTTGTTTACTTTAGAGATTTACAAATACTGAACATTTTTAAGAAGAATTCCAATGCTATTTCTGTGTATATTTTAATTTTTAAATATATTCGAATATAAATCAAATCTTCATAATTTTTGCACAAAAAGCAGGAACTGGTGATATTTAATGTATATATATATATATATATACATATATATATATTCATTTTGTCGTTAATTGTTATATTTTCGTAGTTTCATCCGGACATACACACACACACACACACCAACTGCTCTTTATATATGTATATATAATGATGCAATTAAAGAAAAGAACTGAAAAAAGAAAAAAAAATGACACGCATTTCCTATCGATAAAGTCGGTCGTAAGAATAAAAAATTCGTTATCTCTAACAATGACAAAGTAAAACAATTTGAAACAGCCACTCAACCACTCTGATCACGTCCCTTCGGTCAGGAATCTTTGAAGCAATTTAGTAGAGTAGCGAAGATTGTTTCGGAGTCGAGGATACCGGAAGAGGGAAGAAATCGACCTGAAAGTGACCGGTGATTAAAATTGATTTCAGGGAGCGTTAATTTAATCAATTACAGGGGAGCGTTAATTTAATTTGTTATAAGGAGTCATTAATCAAAATCGATTGCAGAGAGTGTCGATGTAATGCATTGCAGAGGCTCGTTAAATAGATCGATCACAGGGAGCGTTGATTTAATCATTGCATTTGATTTAATCAATTGCAGAGGATTGTTAAATAGATCGATTGCAGGGAGCGTTGATTTAATCAATTGCAGAGGATTGTTAAATAGATCGATTGCAGGGAGCGTTGATTTAATCAATTGCAGAGATCGATTGCAGGAGCGTTGATTTAATCAATTGCAGAGGATTCCGATTGCAGGAGCGTTGATTTAATCAATTGCAGAGATTGGCGATTGCAGGGAGCGTGATTTAATCAATTGCAGAGGATTAAATAGATCGATTGCAGGGAGCAATTGCAGAGGCAGTTGATTTAATCAATTGCAGAGGCTCGTTAAATAGATCGATTGCAGGGAGCGTTGATTTAATCAATTGCAGAGGTTAAATAGATCGATTGCAGGGAGCGTCAATTGCAGAGGCTCGTTAAATAGATCGATTGCAGGGAGCGTTGATTTAATCAATTGCAGAGGCTCGTTAAATAGATCGATTGCAGGAGCGTTGATTAATCAATTGCAGAGGAAATAGATCGATTGCAGGGAGCGTGATTTAATCAATTGCAGAGGATTGTTAAATAGATCGATTGCAGGGAGCGTTGATTTAATCAATTGCAGAGGCTCGTTAAATAGATCGATTGCAGGGAGCGTTGATTTAATCAATTGCAGAGGCTCGTTAAATAGATCGATTGCAGGGAGCGTTGATTTAATCAATTGCAGAGGCTCGTTAAATAGATCGATTGCAGGGAGCGTTGATTTAATCAATTGCAGAGGCTCGTTAAATAGATCGATTGCAGGAGAGGTTGATTTAATCAATTGCAGAGGCTCGTTAAATAGATCGATTGCAGGGAGCGTTGATTTAATCAATTGCAGAGGATTGTTAAATAGATCGATTGCAGGGAGCGTTGATTTAATCAATTGCAGAGGATTGTTAAATAGATCGATTGCAGGGAGCGTTGATTTAATCAATTGCAGAGGCTCGTTAAATAGATCGATTGCAGGGAGCGTTGATTTAATCAATTGCAGAGGTTAAATAGATCGATTGCAGATTTAATCAATTGCAGAGGCTCGTTAAATAGATCGATTGCAGGGAGGTGATTTAATCAATTGCAGAGGATTGTTAAATAGATCGATTGCAGGGAGCGTTGATTTAATCAATTGCAGAGGCTCGTTGAAATCAATTGCAGAGGCTCGTTAAATAGATCGATTGCAGGGAGCGTTGATTTAATCAATTGCAGAGGCTCGTTAAATAGATCGATTGCAGGGAGCGTTGATTTAATCAATTGCAGAGGATTGTTAAATAGATCGATTGCAGGGAGCGTTGATTTAATCAATTGCAGAGGCTCGTCGAGCAGAAAATAGATCGATTGCAGGGAGCGTTGATTTAATCAATTGCAGAGGCTCGTTAAATAGATCGATTGCAGGGAGCGTTGATTTAATCAATTGCAGAGGCTTTAAATAGATCGATTGCAGGGAGCGTTGATTTAATCAATTGCAGAGGCTCGTTAAATAGATCGATTGCAGGGAGCGTTGATTTAATCAATTGCAGAGGAGTTAAATAGATCGATTGCAGGGAGAGGTGATTTAATCAATTGCAGAGGATTGTTAAATAGATCGATTGCAGGGAGCGTTGATTTAATCAATTGCAGAGGCTCGTTAAATAGATCGATTGCAGGGAGCGTTGATTTAATCAATTGCAGAGGCTCGTTAAATAGATCGATTGCAGGAGCGTTGATTTAATCAATTGCAGAGGCTCGTTAAATAGATCGATTGCAGGGAGCGTTGATTTAATCAATTGCAGAGGCTCGTTAAATAGATCGATTGCAGGGAGCGTTGATTTAATCAATTGCAGAGGATTGTTAAATAGATCGATTGCAGGGAGATTTAATCAATTGCAGAGGATTGTTAAATAGATCGATTGCAGGGAGCGTTGATTTAATCAATTGCAGAGGCTCGTTAAATAGATCGATTGCAGGGAGCGTTGATTTAATCAATTGCAGAGGCGATTGCTCAATTTTAAATAGATCGATTGCAGGGAGCGTTGATTTAATCAATTGCAGAGGAAATAGATCGATTTTGGGAGCGTTGATTTAATCAATTGCAGAGGCTCGTTAAATAGATCGATTGCAGGGAGCGTTGATTTAATCAATTGCAGAGGATTGTTAAATAGATCGATTGCAGGGAGCGTTGATTTAATCAATTGCAGAGGCTCGTTAAATAGATCGATTGCAGGGAGCGTTGATTTAATCAATTGCAGAGGATTGTTAAATAGATCGATTGCAGGGAGCGTTGATTTAATCAATTGCAGAGGCTCGTTAAATAGATCGATTGCAGGGAGATTTAATCAATTGCAGAGGATGTTAAATAGATCGATTGCAGGGATTGCAGCGATTGCAGGGAGCGTTGATTTAATCAATTGCAGAGGCTCGTTAAATAGATCGATTGCAGGGAGCGTTGATTTAATCAATTGCAGAGGCTCGTTAAATAGATCGATTGCAGGGAGCGTTGATTTAATCAATTGCAGAGGCTCGTTAAATAGATCGATTGCAGGGATGATTTAATCAATTGCAGAGGATTGTTAAATAGATCGATTGCAGGGAGCGTTGATTTAATCAATTGCAGAGGCTCGTTAAATAGATCGATTGCAGGGAGCGTTGATTTAATCAATTGCAGAGGATTGTTAAATAGATCGATTGCAGGGAGCGTTGATTTAATCAATTGCAGAGGCTCGTTAAATAGATCGATTGCAGGGAGCGTTGATTTAATCAATTGCAGAGGATGTTAAATAGATCGATTGCAGGGAGCGTTGATTTAATCAATTGCAGAGGCTCGTTAAATAGATCGATTGCAGGGAGAGGTGATTTAATCAATTGCAGAGGATTGTTAAATAGATCGATTGCAGGGAGAGTGATTTAATCAATTGCAGAGGCTTGTTAAATAGATCGATTGCAGGGAGCGTTGATTTAATCAATTGCAGAGGCTCGTTAAATAGATCGATTGCAGGAGCGTTGATTTAATCAATTGCAGAGGCTCGTTAAATAGATCGATTGCAGGGAGCGTTGATTTAATCAATTGCAGAGGCTTAAATAGATCGATTGCAGGGAGCGTTGATTTAATCAATTGCAGAGGCGATTGCATTGATTTAAATTGCAGATCGTTAAATAGATCGATTGCAGGGAGCGTTGATTTAATCAATTGCAGAGGCTCGTTAAATAGATCGATTGCAGGGAGAGGTGATTTAATCAATTGCAGAGGATTGTTAAATAGATCGATTGCAGGAGCGTTGATTTAATCAATTGCAGAGGCTCGTTAAATAGATCGATTGCAGGGAGCGTTGATTTAATCAATTGCAAAATAGATCGATTGCAGGGAGCGTTGATTTAATCAATTGCAGTTTTGATTTAATCAATTGCAGAGGCTCGTTAAATAGATCGATTGCAGGGAGATTTAATCAATTGCAGAGGTTAAATAGATCGATTGCAGGGAGGTGATTTAATCAATTGCAGAGGATTGTTAAATAGATCGATTGCAGGGAGCGTTGATTTAATCAATTGCAGAGGCTCGTTAAATAGATCGATTGCAGGAGCGTTGATTTAATCAATTGCAGAGGCTCGTTAAATAGATCGATTGCAGGGAGCGTTGATTTAATCAATTGCAGAGGCTCGTTAAAGATCGATTGCAGGGAGAGGTGATTTAATCAATTGCAGAGGATTGTTAAATAGATCGATTGCAGGAGCGTTGATTTAATCAATTGCAGAGGCTCGTTAAATAGATCGATTGCAGGGAGCGTTGATTTAATCAATTGCAGAGGCTCGTTAAATAGATCGATTGCAGGGAGCGTTGATTTAATCAATTGCAGAGGCTCGTTAAATAGATCGATTGCAGGGAGCGTTGATTTAATCAATTGCAGAGGCTCGTTAAATAGATCGATGGCAAGGAGAGGTGATTTAATCAATTGCAGAGGATTGTTAAATAGATCGATTGCAGGAGCGTTGATTTAATCAATTGCGTGGGATCGTTAATTTAATTTATTGACAGGGACTGTTTATTAAAATAAATTGCTTGGAACCAGTAGGTAAAATCCGTTGCAAGTGAGCGTCAATTTAATCAATTCCAAGGAACCATTAATAAAAATCGATTACAGGGAAGTGTTAATTTAATTCATTGAAGGGGACCTATGATTAAGTTGATTGCAGGAGATGTTAATTTAATTAATGTGTGTAGCACATTATTCTCAAAATATTCTCAAAGTAAGGAAAACTATAAAAAGTGTTTTGTTATTGTTGCATTTCTAAATGGGACTGGGTGCGTTTGTTCAGAGAGTTTTCTTGAGGGAGGAAGGGAGAAATCAACAAATTAAGAACGGGTTATTTTTTACTCGAATGCAAAATAAATTGCCACAAAACTATTTAATTCAATCAAAGAATTTCAGTTTTATGGGATATAACTTTTGTGAGATTAGACTTTGTTTATTTGGTGGGATTTTGCAGCTGGTGTTGCTAGTTTCTTTTCTTAAACTCCATTATGTGTGATTCTTTCTTCTGTTAGTTGTCGAGTAAAATTGGGGTACTTACTACACACATAAAGCCCCAAATTGGCCCTAGTCGTCAACCTATCCAGGACCAGGAAGAGACTGTTATAAAACCATCGCCGCTGAGCGGCATAATAATCCCGCGAAAGGACAGGGGAGTAAACCCCGATAACAAATCCGGAGCCGAAGTCTATAAGGTGGAGTAGCGTTGAATTACAGTGCTACACAGCAATTCGTGCGACACTGCCGTTACCAATTTTCTTAGGTTTCTTACCTTTCCTTTGGATCACATCGGCAGTGTGGAGAGGAGGAGGATTCTGCTGCTTGGGCAACAGCACATCCTCCAAAACAACCCACACAGGTGACGTAGTTAAAGAAATGGACACTACTCCATCGTCTTTCGCAGACTGAAGGATGCCAACAACAACTAGTCGTCGATTTGAAAAGGAATTAAAGAAAGGAAACGAAGAGACAAAGACAAAAGATACTTTTACGGTTTAGACTTTATTTCTAGGTCCATGCCTGTTTCTTGGAGAGGAGAATTTCTCCTGTACCAGTCAATAGCATGCGTTCCCAGTAAAGGTCTGTGTTGGAATGGTCGAGGATTCTTTTTTGGTGCCAGGAAGGGACTTTTTCTTTGCGCATGCCCAGATGGTTTTTCCTGTTTGAGGGCCCCTGGGAAATTGTTATTTTAATATTTTTCATTTCATTTCATTTTTATCTTATTTTAATCTTCACACGTTTTAATCTTTAAAACGTCTGCTCTGTCGAAAACTTGTACATTTATTCTCTCCCGACTGCATACTAGCTGCATTCTTCCCTTCATAGGGACAGCCCAGTAAGATTGAAGATTTCGTTGCTAATGCTAGTGCTTGGGTAACGCAGGAATTCCCATCCTTTTCTACAGACTTTGCTCTGATCTCAACAAGGCGTATTTTTAGCGTGATATCAACCATTCCGGTATTTGTAGCGAGCTAAACGGGGCACTGATATCCGCGGCTTTCACATGCACTCACCGCTACTAAAGTACATTTCATCATTTCATTGCTTTAAAAAATCTTATCTTATAATAATGGAGATTATGTGCCTGTCTGTAACCGAAACTATGTCACCTTCAACGTCACAAATATCTTATCTTTATGATTATGGAGGTTATGTGTTTGACTGTTACCAACACTACGTCACTAGCAACGTCATAATTCCTTTAGTTATTTACGTTATATTCTCAATGGTTATTTAATAATCGTTATTTAATCTTAATTAGCATCTTATTTATTAACAATCTCTCTATAAAGGTTTAGCTGAGATAGATTTGCCTCAAAACAGCCCATATTATTAATTTATTTACCTCGCATCCCACGTATGCGGGTATGACACAATGTCGTTTTAATGTGGGATCAGCCACGAACCGAAGCCCATGGGATGGCAGATGCCAAAAATACGTAGCTCCCTTCGGCATTCCACCTCAAGGAGGTGCCTCGGGCACTGGGCAATAAACCTAGCCCTGCACCTACAAGGGGGTAGGTGTTGCCTAGGGGATAGACCCTTGGGATCACGCCGTTAATTTTATTAACAAACACAGGCCCCAAAAGGCCCATGTTATTAATGTGTCTAAAAACCTTGTGATGTGTGTCATATATCGTTAAGAAATAAAGATTTACATAGTATATGGTGTGAATAATTTACATAAATAATTACTTGGTGTTGTTGATTTCTAATATTATTGTTTTATTCTCAAACGTATTATGAGCAAATTATGTATAATTTTATATTGAAATCAATTAGAATAAAGTAAAAATAAGTGTAATCTTTTTTGTGCTCGTATTTAATTTCATTAGTCTTTCTAATTCAATATAATATCTAATTAGATTAAAACTTAGATACTTGTTCCCAGAGAGCACATATTTTTGCTAGTTATTATAATAAAGATTATGCGTTTGTCGGTTTGTAACCGAAACTACGTCACTATTCCCTATGTTATTTACCTCACATTCTCCACGTTTTCTTTCATTTTTATTTAAATCTTATGAACTTGTATCACATTTTATCTAATACCGTACGGTTTAGGTAAAAAGGGCGTCCAATACCGTAATGGTTCGAAAACTAGTTTCGCAGATCCATTACTACTGAATAGCGAGTTCGATCCTCACTGGATTCTCCATACTTGCAACCTTGTGTCACACCCTGCCAGTGGCGATCGGTTTGGATAAATACCTACTAATAACATGCAACGTGCCTCCAATTGTGGTGTAATATTAAGTGTCACAAATCCATTACTAGTGAATAGCGAATTCGATTCTCGCTGGATGTCCCTGGCGAATGGGTTGGGTTAAGGCTTACGCTTTATAAGTAAGTAAAGTTAGCGGAGTGGCTTATTGTCGGTATTAGACGGACAGCGAGGAAGCCTATCCCATTTCGCTAACGCTATACCAAGGATATTGTTTTCATTGAGGTAGAGCGCCATACCTACTGTCAGCTCTTCAATTTACCACACGGGTCAATTTACCCAATCTGTGCTACTTATGCGCTGAATTGGCAGATACCGATATAAGAATTTAAATGTGTCTGGTTTTGGCTTTAGTTCTTATAATACGCTAGAAAAGCTCCAGAGAAACATTCCAACGTAGGTGAATATATATATCATAAAATCCAAACAACAATACAGACTTTATTGTTTGAGCACATGGAACATGACATATATAACAAGATACAGACAGTTAGGACGAAAGTCTTTGGGAAGTAAGAAAGAATTCTTACTGAATATATGATTCACTTACTTGTGCATGACCCACGTGGTAGGATATATACATGGCTACGTACACACATTAATGAATAGAGACACCACTTGCCTAATCCATCTTAGTGAATGCCAGACCAAAGAGCCAGGGACGACCTCCTGGGCTGAGTTTAAATAGTCCGGCAGTAGTGCCACTGAGTGGCGAATCCCTGGCGGCAAGGGAAGATAACGTTTTTGGACACAAGTCCATCCCAGCAAGGGCAGACAATCGCGACACCGGTATCGATCCAGGAGCCTTGCGATTTCTAGGCGGGAGCTCTACTTTATGAGCACGACAGCAAGACGAATCAACATTGCCATGACAAACTAAAATAAATAAAATAATATTTTATCACGAATCTGAAATAAAAAGAGCGTTACATAGAATAATCAAAACCTAACAATTGCATTGCCATATTGTGCAGATCATTTCATCAAAATCAATTCAAAGAAACCCGAGATATTCTAAATTTCGCTACCAAGCTATTATCTTGGTTCTGGATGTACACCTGTAATGTAAAATTTATTACCAGCTTTGTGGGAGCCTTCTATTCGTAATTGGGAGCCGTCATATCGTAATCGGGAGCCTTAATGGAACTTCGAACCGAACCCTTTATTCAATCCACTGGGGTAGACTATTCCCATTCCGTTAACTAGGACCGAGTACAAGTATTAAGCTATGTTATTCTGTTATTATGTTATCACCCTTGGTCAGGATTGAACCTGAAACCTACAGATGTTTGTCACTTAGAACAAACTATTTACCTAGAAACTATTCCCTAACAAACAAACAAAATGGCATTAAATTACCCAATGTGATTGATATGCCGTTAAACCAAACCAAACCCAAATGAAGTTAGAAAAGGTTTTCGAATAAATAAAATTAAAATCTTTCATTCTGGGTTCTTTTGATGTTGACTCGGTTGACAGTGGGGGAGGGGGGTGTCTAGGTCAATATTCTAGAGAAAATTTTTTTTATCTTTGAGGCTATCACAGACATCAAAGAATTGGAAGAATATATAGACAAAACATTAACAGCAGCAAATAGTAACGTCGAATTCTTTTTTAAGTTTTGCCTCGGATCAAATTACTGTATCAGTTTTATCTGAGAAACGAGAGTTCTATGCTGACGGGGATAGATTTTTCCCTCTGTCAGGCAAAATATGAGAGATAGATAGATAGATAGATAGATACATAGACAGACAGACAGACAGACGTAAAAGAAAATGTGTAGTTGCAGAAAGAAAGAAAAAAATGTCCAGCTATTCGTTTTGTCTTTAATTGCAAAAACATCTGCGTTTATTTTGAAGCCTTATTTTTGTCTTCAACAGAAATAAATCTGCTTCACAGGATAAAACTTAATCGTAAGATATAGGGCAACATGCACTCGAGTAAAAAACACTATTGGTTTGCTTTCTTTGTTTAATGGCATACCAACCTTGTTTTTTTTTTTTTTTTTTTTTTTTTTTTACGGCGTATCAACCTTTTTCGGTTCATTTAATGCTGAAACAAGTAATTTTGATAAACGTTTCTATGTTCTTAATATCTTCAAATTGGTATAAATAATTTTCATTAACTTCACTTGGCTTGGTCTGGTTCGGATCGGTTCGGTTTGTTTAATGGTATAATATAGGGACTGGCAAACTGAACCTAAAATGCGTTTTTGACAAAATGACTTTAGCCCCGCTACAGAAAATAATTTACCAAAAATCAGAGAGTTATCGGATTTTAATGAAATTTTCAGTTTTTATTTATCAAAGAATGATCTTTATAACGCATTATTTATTTTATTTCAAAACTTTCTCATTTTTTTCAGGTCACTTAATTTTGACCCCCCTTGTGCTGGGGGCATAATATTGTTTCGAGTTGGTCTTATATTGTACTAATCACAGTATAAATAAAGAGATAAAAGACCGGTTATGAATAGAAACAAAAATAATTTTTTTTACGGTGGCTGTTCTATGAGAAAATAAGTACCGATAATCAAAAAATAAAATGTAAAAAAAAAAAAAAAAAAAATTAGAAAATAATGTTTTACTCATTTCCATAATTATTTAATTGGCTATTATCTTATTAAAAAAAAAATATACATCGATATTTTTTCTGCTTAAAAAGGGGGGGGGCACTAAATTTTTAATAGAGTTTTTCTTCAAAACTTATTACTTTATAAGTATGAAATAAGGTTTGCATTAAATAGATATTTATTTCTAGAAACTAAGAATATAACATTTTAAACCTAATATCAAGATTCGCATATTTTAAAACAATTAAATTGATTTTCAATATAAATCACATAATGATCGAAAATTAATTGTATGGGAGCAAATATACTTAAAATGTGAATTACCTCCCTTAGGTTAGAAGAGAGTTAATCTTTCTGTCTGTAAGTTTACCAAAAGAATTCAATATCTAATAAAAGTAAGTTCATTTCATTATTACTATTTTTAATTCAATTATTCATTTTTAATTCAAAATATTCAAATTCAAAGTGGTGTTTTCTCATTTTTATCTTTAAATTAACATTTTTTTTTTTTTTACTAAAAAAAGTAATGTCATTTTGTTTTGGACAGGTATAATTACCAACACAGGAACATGTATCATACATCAAAATGAAGGTGGTCCTCTGTCAATCCCATCCCTACTTCTCCACATAGTCACTGTTTCTCTCAATAGCAATGTTCCACCTTCGAATGAGAGCATGTATCCCTGCCCTGTAAAACTCTGTGGACTGTTCTTTGAGCCTCTTCTTCACTACAGATTTCACTTCCTCGTCACTGGAATAATGTTTGCCCCTCAAACCCTCTTTCATGGAACCGAAGAGATGATAGTCTGAAGGCGCTAAATCTTGTGAGTATGGAGGATGCGCTAATGTTGTCCACCCGAATGAGACGATTTTCGCCCTTGTCCTGATGCTTCTGTGTGGTCGAGGATTGTCACGCAGAAGGGGGACATTGTCGATTAGCAAGTTGGGTCGGATTATTGCTCGTTATGGTCTCAATGTAGGTCTTAGTTTTATAATTAAAGAAATTCACATGAAATAAAGAAAATGACATTACTTTTTTACTAACCCTCGTACAATATCGAATATGTCACGAGATTTTGATAGTAAGTTAGAAACACGGCTAAAAACAGATTTCACAAGGAAAAGATGAAGGAAAATCAATGACTACTAAAAATACGTCAATTGCACACTTTTTCATTGATCACTAAAATTCTATGGTGGACAACCAATTTACTATTTTGCTTGCGTAGACCCCTAAGTACCACATGGACACCGATTGAGAACCACTTGGTTAAGTTTATCTAAACTAATTATATTGGTGTAAGTGTATTTTGGGGGAGAGTTTGCATGTATAAAGCTCGCACCTGATTGTACATTCCTCTCTACAACTTATAAACTTAGGTGTAAACGCACTTTAGACTACTAACACACTACGATACTAACTGACTATTTTCCGAGCAGTAAGCTGAAGAATGTGTCAGTGGAACAAAGAAGAAGAAGAAGAAGAAGAAGAAGAAGAAGAAGAAGAAGAAGAAGAAGGGGAAAAGATGAGATTAAAATGTTTTTAGTTCTTGTTAGTCTTCTCCTTAGTTCTCCAGTCCCCGATGAGGTTACCTAATTGTGTGTGTGTGTGTGTGTGTGTGTGTGTGTGTGTGTGTGTGTGTGTGAGAGAGGAGAGAGAGAGAGAGAGAGAGAGAGAGAGAGAGAGAGAGAGAGAGAGAGAGTAAAAGAAAAGAAAGACAATGAAAGTAACATAGTGAACAAGGACTTGAAAGACGACATCTTTCTACACCAAAAGAAGAGATTAACGTCTTTTTGTTTCTAGGAAGTTGGATTTGGGCAACGTTCTCCTTCTATCTATCAATCTATCTATCTATCTATACATATATAAAGGGCAATTGTGTGTATGTATGTATGTATGTATGTATGTATGTCTGGAGGAAACTATGAAAAAACAATAATTCCTCTACTTCTGGTACTCTATAAGTTTTCTTGTACTAAAAATTTGTTTATATATATATATACATTAAATATCTCCCCGAGGATCAAATTCACTATTCAGTAGTAATGGATCTGCGAGACTAGCTTGCTAACCATTACACAATGACGAGACGCCTCAACATTATTTTCTTAACCTCACACCTGGCCGGAATAACACAATGTCTCTTTTGCGGGGAGATTTTACATGTAAAATCCAGCGAGGACCAAACTCATTAGGATTTGACATAAGGTCACAAGTCACATGACATCCAGTAATGATTGAACTCACTTTTTAGTAGTAATGAATCAGCGAGACTAGCTTGCTAACCATTATGCCATGCTAGGACACCTAAGTAAAAGTATCAGTGAATAATACATTAATCCTAAGTAGAATGCACAGATACTACATTTTCCCTCTATACATATATAAAGGACAATAGTGTGTATATATGTATGTATGTCCGGAGGAAACTACGAAAATACAATACTTAGCGACAAAGTAAGTATATATACACATTAAATATCAACAGAGCTTACTTTCTGTGCAAAAATAATGAAGATTTTATTGATGTTTGACAAGATATTTAAAAATCAAAAATTAAAATTTGTATAATAACAAGAAAGGAAAGTAATTAGCGCGTTATTTATTTACCATGTTTTTTTGTTTTTTGTTTTTTCACTTTGAAATATAATTGTGATTGAATGAATTAATCGCCACATTTATATCTTTTTATTTTAAATTGTAAATTATTGAATTAAAATTTCTTACAATATCTTTTATATGTAATGTCATTCGCTTTACCTAAGCGAAAAAAAATCTCACCAGGTCTTTTTTACATGGGAATTTTTTATGGGGCCTCCAATGAGGATCTAACTCAGGATAAGTAATAATGGATCTGCGAGACTAACTTTTTTTTATCGCCCCTCTACCCAGGCGATGCAGGGTAGCCGCTTCTAGTTTTATATATATAAATATCAATTTGCGAAACAAATGACTATAAAATAATGGCAATATTTAATATCACAATTTTTCATATTTTATGCCTTGATTTTTAATGTAAAATTTTTTTTTTAGTACTTAAAATTACTTAACAAAATTTGATTGTATTAATATTGTACTAGCAGGACCTATATTATTACTATCAAAAATTATTAATACTTATATATCAAGTATAAAATAAGATATAAAACGGGAGTTTTACGTCTGGCTTTTTCAACTAAACAAATATATGCTTTTTTTTATTGTGAAACTCTGAGTCGTGATTTTTTATCATTTTATGCTTTATATCTTATTTTATACTTGAAATATATTGTGATATTGCTCTGCATTATCGTGCTGTAAATATTTTACGGATTAAAAACACTTTTAGCGTTAGATATTAACTAGCGGGACCTGTGGATATACCACAGTATGATAATTCAATTATCATAACGTTTGATATGTTTACTTAAGAGCTATTGCTAAATAATTCAATATGTAAAAAGTATATTTATCTTCATTCAACTCTCTCCCACTCTTGTTTTCTTCTTTCTTTCATTCTTTTCATCTTTTCCTTGTGTTCAATTGAAACTGATTAGCGTTATCACTTCCGTGCACTCAACCCCTCTATCTATCTTACTTTCGTTCTTTCTTATATTTTTCTGTGATTTTTCTTACCTTTTTTTGAAATCATAATAAAAACGGAATGGTCGAGCTGAGGTGACAACACTCATAAAAATAAGAATTCAGCGGATAAGCAGCACCAGATAATCAGGATTTGCATTTTTGCATTTCATCTTGAACGATTTGGATGGCCTCATTTTTAACCAGAGGGTGTAGCAAGATGATAACGGTCATGCAAATAAGGAATACGAGTATTAATGTATAGATTTTAGTTTGGTAACACTCATGAACACAATTTCGGTAGAGGAAAGGCCGTGGGGTCTATGGGTTTGCTGAGATGTTAGGCTAAGGCAAAGAAGAGTTACGTAGCAGGCACCCATCTCCTTTCTTAATTAACCTGAGCACAAGTAGCTGTGAAAATGTTTGATCTAACATAACTCTTTTCTGTGAATTCATGAAATAATCTGACATCTGGCAACAGGGCAGATTTCAGGGAGTGGTAGATTTATGCCTTTTTGGTGTTGTTTTTTTTAAATAATTTTTTTTTTGCTGGAATTTTAACCCTCTTAATCTCCATGTTTCGCAGAGTGAAGCCAAGCCATATCTCCCATAGGAAATGAAATCTGAGTGCGAAAAAAAAAAAAAATAGGCAGGAAATGCGTCGGGTGTTTCATCTCTGCAGACCCCATACTGAGATATTTATATATATATATATATATATATATATATATATATATATATATATATATATATACACACACACGCACGCACACACACACACACACACACATATATATATATATATATATATATATATATATATATTATATATATAATCTAATAAACGCAAACGCACACGCACGCATATATGCACAAATATGTACATGAACATGTATATGCGCTTTGCACACACACACACACACACACACACACACACACACACACAAATTTAATCTAATTGCTATATTGCCCTAATAAAGATCTTAATTAGAATCATTGCCACAACTAACTTATTTGCTTATATATATATATATATATATATATATATATATATATTGATAATTGAATCATATTACCACGACCATATATATATATATATATATATATATATATATATATATATGGTCGTGGTAATATGATTCAATTATCAATATATATATATATATATATATATGTATATATATATATATATATATATATATATATATATATATATGCGTGTGTGTTGTGTGTGTGTGTGTGTGTGTGTGTATTGGAATATTAATGTGATACAATCTTCGTTCCTTAATTCTTCCACGTTGTGCTATGTGCTAAACTTAGATATCAAACGACAAAAAATTCTTCATAGTATTTCTTTACCCAACCCATCCGCACCTGCAGGAAGTGACCCAAGTGGAGTAAAACTTGTTTGAATTCAGAGTTTTCATTTTCCTAGGCTCCTTGTTAAGACTAAAAACTCCGCTCTACTGCTTACCCATAAATGGTAGGGGGACTGATGGGTTCATGCCTTTTCTAAGTATATTAACACCAAGTTAAACACAAACAACTTCGTCGAGGATTTGAACCCACGTCGCCGATTCCCTTTTCTAGGACGATAACCGTTATGCTACATGTGGCTATTGTATTCTTCATAGTTGGTGCATATTCCACAACGGCTGCGGGGATGGCGGTTCAAGCACAAGTGAAAATGGAAAGTGCAAATGCTAATAACAGCACACCATAAGGAAACAGCTGTACGGCCACCCGCCCACTATCTCACAAACCATCCGAGTGAGACGGACAAGACATGCTGGACAATGTTGGAGAAGCAAGGACGAAATCATAAGTGACGTTCTTCTGTGGAAGCCAACACTTGGACATGCTAATGTGGGCCGCCCAGCAAGGACCTACAGTTCTGCGCGGATACTGGATGCTGTGAATAGGACCTCACTGGGAAAATGAATGATAGAGAAGGTTGGCGAGAGATTGTCATGGACATATGTGCTGATTGTGCGACATGATGATGATAATTATGTTGAACTTTCCCCACATGGAAACCTGGCGCTACATATTCTTATATTAGGCTTTTTTCCTGGGTAAATTTTCATAATTAGCAAGGCGTGCCGTAACGACCCAAATTTCTCAAATTTTAATTGCCAAGCTAATTTGGCAATATGTCTATAAAACTGTCTCTTCTCAGTAAGGACTTTTTTTTTCTTGTTCTTTTTAAATTCCCCTCGGGTCTGACGGTGCCCGGTTTCTGTCAGACAAGATGTTATCCCGTGTGTCCTGTGAGGCACACACCTTTCGAGAATAAAAGCAACCAGAATATTGTCTCCAGTTATCATCACCCTCCCCCCTGACACATTATTTAAAGGCGATGTCCACGGGAAAGGATTATCTCTTTAGCAAGTTTTTTTTTTCTTAAGTGATAATCTTATTTAATTACTATCACGTTTTTAAAACAATTATTAGTTGGATAAATATTTTCTATTAGAGATCGTATATATATATTATATATATATATATATATATATATATATATATATATATATATAATCTTCCTTCCTTAATTTGTCCACGTTGTACTATGTGCTAAACAACAAAAAATATCTTTAGAGTATGTATTTACCCAATCCCTCCGCACGAACAGGATGTGCCCAAGGACATTTTTAAGTGGAGTAAAACTGGTTAGAATTCAGAGTTTTCATTCTCCTGGGCTCCTTGATATATATATATATATATATATATATATATATATATATAATATATATAGGTCATTATCTCGCTGGCAGTCTGATGATACTATGCTCATTTATTGAGTTCTGGTTGAAATAAATTTATAATAATTAAATGACGGTTTGTTAAGTTTTTCTCTCTTATTGAAAGTGTAGACATTGCTCTGTATATAAATACTTTATTAATTATCATACCTTTCTTAGGGTTTATAAAAATCCTTGTATAAATGTGCATGCATTGTGGATGTACAGGAGATATTGATGATCCCAAATAGAATTATCCCCAACATATACTTTTGGATAATTTTGCATATATATATATATATATATATATATATATATATATATATATATATAAGTTTTTGGTATGTACGTGTCGACCTATAACTCAGAAAAGAGGAGTCACTCAGATTTGAAATCTTGCATATAGATTAATATCCTTCTAAGAAACACACCAAATTTGGTTATTGATTTTTACTGATTAAGGGATATAATTAATTAATCAAACAAAAATCAAACGATTTTTTGAAACTATAGCATAGTTGCTCCTGCTGATACGCCAGCAGTAGCAGCTTGCCTGCTGCTGAAATCAGCAGTCATTCAAAGTGGTAATTAATTATATCCTAAGGGATATAATTAATTACCACTTTGAATGACTGCTGATTTCAGTAAAAATCAATAACCAAATTTGGTGTTTCTTAGTTAGAAGGATATTAATCTATATGCAAGATTTCGAATCTGAGTGACTCCTCTTTTCTGAGTTATAGGTCGACACTTACACACCAAAAACTTTCTTATATATATATATATATATATATATATATATATATAATATATAGACTTGCAGCGGCTAGTGGAGATAAAAACATGGTTTAATAATCGTTTGCAGATCTATTACTACTGAATAGCGAGTTCGGTCCTCGCAGGATGACCCATAAAAATCACCAAATAAAAACGATCTTAATTTAATTCTACCTGGTGGGAGGTCAGGGAATTTTCTTTTCGTCAGATTTGAGGGAATGACATCATATGGCTAAACTTGTAAATCGGTAGAAAAATTAAAACATATTACAGTCTGGTTAGCTCAGTCGGTAGAGCGTTCGGCTAGAAATCACAAGGTTCCTAGTTCGATACCGGTCCTCGCCAACTCAGCATTATGAGTAGCACAGGGATCTGTGCGGTAAAGTAAGGGGCTGATGGTAGGTGTGGCGTTCCACCTCAGCTGCAAAAACAATCTCCTTGGTCTAGCGCTAGTGAAAAGGGGATAGTCTCCCTCACTGATTGGCTGATACCAACATTAGACCGTCCCGACGACTTTACTTACTTATAGGTGACCTAGAAAAAACAGAACCCAAATTATTTATTATCCCATGAAACTAACCCTAAACCCCACCTATAACCCTAACCCTAACCCCTAGTTAAAATTAACAGTTTTCTTACAAAATTTATGCGTTCTGTTTTTTTTTCTGGGTCTCCCTAAATTTTCCGACCGATTTGCAAGTTAAACCCATCACATAATAATATAGTAAGAAATTTTAATTCAATGATTAACTATATTTTTTTAAATAGAATATAAATGACACGATTTGCTAAATTTCAAATTAATATTTGAAAAAAAAAAAAAAGAATTAAATAAAGTAATCAAATTTATGTAAAACGATCTTATAACATTATTAATTCATAAACGTAGTCGATCGAATGTCAAATTATTATAGTAAAGTATACTATATCATAAATTTGATAACAATTTGAGTTTTCAGGTATTTCCGTGAAATGTATTAGGTAATCTAATGGTATAATCTCTTGCGCACTATTCTACATTAGCATCAGGATTTTATTTGTATTTCTAATATTAAAATAAATAAATTAACGCGATTATGAAAATTAAAAAGAAAGGTTTTGTTTACAATTGACGAACGACGGGAATTTATAAAACAAAGTTGAGTTCTCGTTAAGTGTTTTCGTTTGATTTGTTATTTAATTCGTTTTTAAAAATAATTCAATGTATGAAAAGACATACTAATTACATAATTTAGAAAAATCTTTTTTCTAACCAAATAAATATTTTTAAGATAGAAACAGAAATATGCGATAAATAAGATTTGATTTTATGTTAAAATGTAAGTATGAAAAAATGATACTACGAATTCTAGGTTGACTGAAGCAAAATATAATTTTTTTAACTCGCTGTAAAAAATAATTCCATTGATAAAAACTCAATCAAATTACATATTTAGAGAGATTATTTCATTCTCTTTCGAACCATATAGATATCTTAAAGAAGATTGAACCGTAAATAAGCGAGAAAAAAGAATTTGTTTTTTTTTTTTTCTTGAAATTTAGAATGAAAAAAAAATTATACATATCAGCTCTCTGAAGCCAATTTTTTAAAACTCCCTGTAAAAAATAATTCAATTAATAAAAACGCATAAAAATTGCATATTCAGAAAGATTATATTATTTTCTTTTCAACGATATAAATATTTTAAAGATTGGACCAAGAATAGGTGATACATTCCTAGCAGAACGGTTTAGACTGCGAAATTTATTCGCTAAACTGATACATTTCTGCTGTAAATCGCTATGAATCGCTGTACAAAAAAGTCAGCCAGCGGGCAATATTTTATTATCGGCAGGTGCTGGTATATGAATAGTTCTGCAAATTGGGTGATTTTGGCTTAATTAATTAATTAATTATATCCCTGAATTAGTAAAAATCAATAACCAAATTTGACGTGTTTCTTAGTTAGAAGGATATTAATCTATATGCAAGATTTCAAATCTGAGTGACTCCTCTTTTCTGTGTTATAGATCGACACGTACATACCAAAAACTCTTATATATTTAGATTAATCAAACAAAAATCAAACGATTTTCGGAAACTATCGCATAGTTGCTCCTGCTGATACGCCAGTGGTAGCAGCTTGCTTGCTGCTGAAATCAGCAGTCATTCAAAGTGTCCGCTCTATTTCTACTAATAGATCAACAGTGTTGAATGCGGATGTTTTGAATGCGATTGTTTGAACAGTACAAACTGTTAAAAAAATTTTTTGAGGACTAAAAAAAATCAACTTTTCAAACTAAGTGTATCTTTTTAAATGTAAAAAAGAAAAATGAAAACCTTTTTATCAATATTTTTTACGAATACTTTCCTATTTCTTAGAATAAAATATATACATTTTTAATCAGCGAAGCTCTAAACTTTTTAAAAAGAAACTATTTATAAAATAATGAAATTTAAATTAATATGCGAAATATTCTACCTACAAATAAGTTAATGTTTAGTTATTAGCAATTACAAAAAGTTTTAGAAAAAAATCATTCAAGCGATTTAAAAAAAAATGGGATATAAATAAAAGTGGATATCCACACACTATTATTTTCATATTTCTTAGAATGAAATATGATTAAATATATCCAGTGAAACTCAAAACGTTTTTGAAAGAAGAATATCGAAATTTAAATTCAAACGTGAAATATAATGTTTAGATGTCTTCTTTGTTACATTTGTTGCTCAAAGAAATAAATAAATTACAATGTTACATTTTATTTCTAACTCAACAAGCAATTAAAAACTGATTTTGGAATTGTCTTACGTACGAAAAAGTTAAAATATTATTCTCAATGTTGTAAACAAACAACCAAACAAACAAAAGATCGCAAATTATTAGCGCTTTAAAAAAGGGGGGGGGGTATTTAAAAAAAAAACACATACTATTATTATTTTCAAATTGCTAACTGGATTTATATTTAACACAATGAAACACGAATAAAGGTTAATATTATCTTCAAAATTTTTAAACCATTCAAAAGAAGAAACATTACAAAAACTCCTGATGATTTTTTAAAAATTCAGCTTACGGAAATAATGAAAATTATGAAGGAAAAAAATGTGTACCTTTACCGTTAAATCAAATGAAATTTACAATAGCCAAAAACAAGTTTTAATAATTAAGCGATATAATTCAATAATTACCCCACTCTACTCACGTCGACATAAGTTTAGTTTTGAATTTCACAGACGGTAGACTCTACCTGTATGTTCATTTCTAAAAAAAACCCCTCTCACCCCATCTCCTGTCGGCACAAATCGAGAGAGCCCTCTCGCCCCATCTTCTGTCGGCAAAAATCGAGTTTTGAAGTAGTGTTAAGATTGGTTTCTAACTGAAAAAAAAAAATTAAAAAATAAAGACGGATTCTAAAATAGATAAAAAAAAATTCCACCTCATTGGTCGGCACAGGCGTTGAACTTGCTTTAAAACAGATAATGAACATCAGTAAAAAAGCAAAATCTTATTACATATGTACATTTTAAACATGAAATTCTGCCAAAAAAATTACAAAAATGGTCTGAAGTAAAAATACGTACTATAACAAACACGTTATTAAGATTTTAAAACAATTCATGCCAAAGTCATGTTTGTTTTATTCATTATTACTTAGTATTCAAATGATTTCTAATTCATTTTTTAAACATACTTTTTAAAACTTCTTTTAAAAAAATCTATTTAGACCAATAGATGGGACCTGGAGTAGTCGTACTTGGTGGGCCTAACAAGAATTCCCCTAGAGTCAATGTGGGCATGGGAGTAATGGCAATGAAGGGGTACTCCACACTTCCCAGAGCTCCATAATTTGAGCCTCACCCCTAGATTCAGTTTTATTATCAGAAACGGAATTTAAGTTTTTGTCATATGTACGAAACAGTTTTTAAAAATAGAATTATATTTCAAAACACTCAAAAGTTAAGAATTACATTTTTTAAAAAATTCTATGAATTATTTTCCTCTTATTATTATTATCTCTCTAACTACTCACTACCTGGTGTTAAATTTTTTTAGTCTGGTCATGGACCGGGTACTTTTGCTAGTATATATATATATATATATATATATATATTATATATGTGTGTGTGTGTGTGTGTGTGTGATCCACAGATACCGTGTTTCGACGTTTCACGTCTCATCAGTGTGGCTAGACACAGCAACTACTTCTCATCAGGTGCGAAACCTGACTGACTTTTCACCTACCCAGTTCCTTAACCTCTCGGCTACCGACAGCTGCCAATAAGGAGCGGTGTTTTAACTGATGAATAAATACATCTGTGTATATATTTTCACCAGAGAGATCAAATCTGTAAACAACAAACGATCATTGCTGGCACTGAAAGTCAATTAAAGTCGCTCCTAGAGACCTCTACCGGGTTTTGGGAGCATATAATAATAATAATAATAATAATATATATATATATATATATATATATATAATATATATATATATATATATATATATATATATATATAACCTGTGTTGAAATTTTTTGGGGGGAGAAATTTCTCCGAAATGGTTGCAACAGTGCCCCCCCCCCACCTGTGGGGGATGTTTTGTAAAAAAGTGTATATTTTTGTTTGGGCCTTGGTACCTTTATTTTCAAAAATGTCATTGGTCAAAGATGACATCATTTGTGGGGGACGAGGAAGGGCTCTGAACTGAGTGCCCTGACTTTGGATACTCATTACGACCGGCACTCTGTGAACAGAGGTGAGAGAACAGGTCTCTCTTGGGCTGAAGCCCTCCCCTCCTTCTATGGTAGTCCGCTGTGAACAGCGAAGATTCTTCTTCAAAATAAAGGACTAGGGTTCGTGAACGAACCCAAGGTTAAGAGATACGTGAACGTATCAACGTTGAGACCACTGGGTCTTTTTGACTGGTAGAATCCAGAGACAAGGAATAGTGAGAAAAGGTCGTCGGGCGTGAACGTCCAGGAATATTTAAAGAAGTAGCAAAGGAAAGTTGAATGAGGAAAGAACAAGGAACAAAGTTGAAAGAAAGGAAAGAAGAAAGCATTGAAGAATATAGAAGGATAGAAGGAGGGAAGAAGATAAACGAGAGAAGGTAACTAATTTAGAGTTCTCAGTCATCTTCAGACCAAAATAAGGGCCCACTAAAAACAAAAGGGCATTACGAACTTTCGCCTCTCGGCAAGAGAAATTTATTGAGTAATTTTGTATGTACATTTTTGTCTTGTTTGGTTTTATGTTTTAAATGTTTTTTTTTTTTTTCATAGTTAAAGATACTGCACGGGGAAATTTGTGCAACCCTCAGCAGACCGTAGAGTAGTTTAAAATTTGAATAAATATAGTTATTTTATAAGTAGAGTTTGTCTCGTTTTTTAGACTTTGTTAATTCCTTTTTCCTCTATATCTTTTACACTTTTATTTTTTTATTTTGTTACTGGCGTCAGATTTTGCGACCAACCAAAATTTCGACACCTGCGATGGTCCCAAATGCCTGTGACCTGAATTATTATTTAACCATTTCTCAATTAATTGTTTTTACTTCAAAATTTTAAAAATTAAACTTTCGATGATACGATGATGCAGTAGATATTCCTCCTACATTTCATCTGTTTCCTGTGTGGTGCAAATAAACTTGGGCAAGCGGCAATGATAGCTCAATCTAGTCAATGTCTTACCCTTTTTTTAAAGTTACGATCATGGCTTGGATCGGTCAATAATCAAACTTTATGCCACAAGTAAAATCCACTGAAACTGAACTCAGTACAACAGCAGAATAAAGTGCCTAAAATGGCGACTAGAATCGTAACAAAAATGTTTGTATCTTGGTTTTTTTTTTCAGATGAATCGAAAGTGTCATTACCTTAGAAGTATGCATTTCATTTTTTTGTTCAGATGAATCGAAAGTGTCATTACCTTAGAAGTATGCATTTCATTTTTTGTTCAGATGAATCGAAAGTGTCATTACCTTAGAAGTATGCATTTCATTTTTTTTTCAGATGAATCGAAAGTGTCATTACTTAGAAGTATGCATTTATTTTTTTGTTCAGATGAATCGAAAGTGTCATTACCTTAGAAGTATGCATTTCATTTTTTGTTCAGATGAATCGAAAGTGTCATTACCTTAGAAGTATGCATTCATTTTTTGTTCAGATGAATCGAAAGTGTCATTACCTTAGAAGTATGCATTTAATTTTTTTGTTCAGATGAATCGAAAGTGTCATTACCTTAGAAGTATGCATTTCATTTTTTTGTTCAGATGAATCGAAAGTGTCATTACCTTAGAAGTATATTTTTTTTGTTCAGATGAATCGAAAGTGTCATTAGAAGTATGCATTTCATTTTTGTTCAGATGAATCGAAAGTGTCATTACCTTAGAAGTATGCATTTCATTTTTTTGTTCAGATGAATCGAAAGTGTCATTACCTTAGAAGTATGCATTTCATTTTTTTGTTCAGATGAATCGAAAGTGTCATTACCTTAGAAGTATGCATTTCATTTTTTTGTTCAGATGAATCGAAAGTGTCATTACCTTAGAAGTATGCATTTCATTTTTATTTAACGAGAAAAAAGAAATGTCTTCCGTCTGCATTTTTTAAAAGGTTGACTTGTGGTTTGTCTGCCACGTGATTATTACAAAGGGGGGGGGGTAGAAATTTACATACCACATCGAAGAGAGAAAGACTACAAAAAAAAAAAAAGATTCTAAAATGTTAAGTTTAAAATGATATTTCCTTAATGGCGAATGTCAAATGAATACGGAATTCTTCGTCAAAAATATCAGTTTTAAAAGCTTCACAATCATTTTGATATCCAGTAAATGTCATTTACACACACACACACGCACACACGAACACACACACACACACACATATATATATATATACATATGTTTGTGTGTGTGTGTGTGTGTGTGTGTGTGTGTGTGTGTGTGTGAGAGAGGAAAAATAAAAAAAACACGAAAGATTCCAAAAGATGAGTTTATTCTTGATTGTAATGCAGACGGTATAGCGTTCGATTTTGCAACCTTCATCAGGACACTTGGTTAAAAATCTTGTGTGGAAATAGTGGGTGACTTGTGAAATATATATATTATTATATATAAATATATGTGTGTGTGTGTGTGTGTGTGCGTGTGTGTGTGTGTGTGTGTGTCTGCCTGTCTGTCTGTCTGTGTAAGTATATACAAGACTGAAAAAACAACAATGCGTTCAGATGGATGATGTTTTTAAAAACTTACAACGCATTTAATTAGTGCCCTGGCGATGGTTTGCTAAACAAACAAAAACATTATAACGTTGACTCCTACAATAAAATATCATTCATCTGAACACCTAAATGTCTGATTCAACTGAATCAATATGTACTCTTCTTTTGAGCCAAGTGAAAATTTATTTTCATGGCGGTATTTAGCTGTCAACTCCGATCTTTTATTTAGCAAATTATTCGTATCCAGAAAACTTATTGTTTGGTATTTTTATTCCAAGAAATTCAAATAAAAATCTAATTGCTAAATACTTGCACAGAGCAGTTCATCCGTGTATCGAAAGCCTACCTTCACCGGACAGTACCTCAACTTTAACTTCCGCCATCCATACAATGTAAAGAAAGGACTCGTCCGTTGCCTGCAAAACCGGACAAAAGCCATTAGCAGTGACGAGGTATATCAGAAGGAAATGGACAACATAAGGGACGCCCTCTGTCGTAACAATTATCCTGAGAACATAACATCAGCTACGAGAAATCTGGATCGCAAGACACAGGATGATACCTGAAAACCTACCACAGTCCTATGTCCTATGTCAAAGGCTCGGCTGAAAAGATTCAAAAGATATGTAATCCATATATGACATCAGGGCAACATTCAGGAGTGACTTGACTCTTCCTCCGAGTCAAGCCCCCAACAGAATACAACATGACCAAGAATTGCATGTATTCCATCCCATACAGTTATAGCAAAGTATATAAAGGCGAAACATGCCGTCCACTGTAAGTAAGATTAACAGAACACCGTAAAGTAGTGGTCCGAGGAGAAATAGAAAAGTCGGGTATGGCTGACCATATATGGAATGAAAAGGGAGGTCATCTGCCGTTATGGGATGAAGTTATGATAATAGATAGGAAAGAACATTGGAAGAGAAGATGCCTCAAAGAATCAGCTCATATGATAGGCTGTAGTGGGTTCTTAAGTAGACCAAGTATAAAGATAAATACAATATGGGAATCTATGATTAAAAAGGCAAGATTAAAAAACAAAACAAAAGAACGCAATATGAGTTAAGGTAAAAAAAAATCATACGTAAGTAAAAAAGGTAGATATTCTATGTAAAACAAGACATTAGGTTTATAAGTAAATACTGAATTGTCCAATTGGACACATAGCGTAGTGGATATAGGCGTTGATTTAAGACAGTTTTAAGTGACAGTTATCTCTAAGCTGCAGGTTTAATCCTAGTCAAGGACAACAGTAACATAGAATAATAATTAACACAGCTTAACACTTGTTCCCAGCTATGGTTAGCAGAATGAAAACAAGATACCCCCGTGAATTGAATAAAGACTTGGGTTCAAAGTTCCGAAGGTTCCCGAGTTTGAAAAGAAGGTCCCGGAGTTCTAGAATACTCCCGAGTCAAGAAATACTTGAATCAGGCCGGAGGGCACATCGTCCGAAACGTTGTACAGATAACAATAAAGATGAGAACAATAGTCCGAATAATACAAATTATCAAGCCGCATCTAAAAAATTCAGTGAAATAATTTTTGTCTATGATCTTTAATACTATTTCTTTAAAAATTGGTACAAGTTCAAGGCCCACATTTTGGTATCAGTACTTACTAGATCAATAAATAAATTTCAATATTTCATGTAATTTGATATTCTTATAAAGTGAAAAATTGACCTACCTAATGTACATGTACTGGTTTCCTCAGGATGACATCGCTTATGAGTTATCCCCGACTCCAATCCCAAAACCAAACCCAATCCCAACCCTAACCCCAAACCCAATCCCAGTGGCTTTGAGCTAACAGGTGAAGTTGCGTCCTAATTTTCGTACGTATTTAAAAAAAAAAATTGTTTAAATCTTCTATGACTGTTTTTTCTTGATAATTCCTGTAGAGATTTTAGGAAATAAGGTCACTTGGTTTTTGCCGAACCTATTTTCTTTTTTCTTTCATAATTATCGCTGGCATAAAAACATGAAACAGTTTTTTCTTTCCTCCATTAAAAACGCCATTATTTTTTTCTTCTGAAGTCCCAATCAAAGTTGGCTTCTTTCCCCATTTCATCATCTTTTTTTCACTAGTTCCATTATACGACCCGATAATAATAATAATAATATAATAATAATAATAATAATAATAATAATAATAATTGATATTGGATGGAAATTATCTTCAATCGACCAAAGGCAAATGAGAACGTTTAATTTACTTATTATTCCACCTAATTATCTCCCCTTTTATCTCAAACATTAAGTACCAATAAATGGTCGAACAGAGATCTCATAGATATAGGGTTCTTTTTTTAAACAACTTCAAAAGGGATGCCAGTTAAAAGAGTTTTAGTGACGTTCAAAGAGAAAAAGAGAATACACACACTCACACACACACACACACACACTCACACACACACACAACACATGTATATATATATATATTCAGATTTTCTTTGAATGTTTGAATATATATATATATATATATATATATATATATATATATATATATATATATATATGATTAAATATATATATATATTAATAGAATGTGGTTAATTAAAGCATGAAGGAGATATCAGCAGATCTGAAACACGTGTTGCTAAATAATTTTTTTCCATTTTGCGGACATTATATATATATATATATATATATATATATATATATATATATATATATATATATATTCAAACAAATTTGGTTAAAAACAACAGAATCATTATTGTTTTGGAGTTTTTAACTTTCGGTTCTTTTCTGAACCATTGCCAAGGCTGTTTATTATTTGTCAAATCTTGATGATTGTTCAAGAAAGAAGCGAAAGTAAACAAATTTGTTTGAATGAAAAGATGATGCCCAAATTTACCTATTTCACACACACACACACACACACACACATACATACACACACACACTCATATATATATATATATATATATATATATATGTGTGTGTGTGTGTGTGTGCTTGTATGTATATATAGGTGTATTTGTGCATATATATGTGTGTATATATGTTTGTATGTGTATGTATAAATGTATATATAGATATGTATTATGTTATATATGTTATATATCTATATCTATATATCTATATATATATATATGTGTGTGTGTGTGTGTGTGTGTGTTTATGCATCCCCCATATATATATATATATATATATATATATATATATATATATATGCTCTAAATGAAACTAGCAGTACTCCACTTAAAAATTGACCCCGTGTGCATCCTGCCTGTGGCGAATATGTTAAGTAAATAGTAATTCTCACTAGTACCCTGGTGGATGGGCCTGCGTTTACAGTCTACAATACGCCCACATCTGCTGCGTGCTCTCAGGGCACATATCAGCGATGCCAAAACTGATTTTTAAAATATCAATCTCCCTTTCATCAGCCCTTCGACCATTATGGCCTATTTTTAGATTATTTACCAACGAAAATGCCTCTAAGTAATTTCTGACAAAAGAAATTCACTTGCTATCAACGTCGCTCAATAAAATGGCCGACAACAACAACAACAACAACAACAACAACAACAATGCAATGCAATTCTTTGTGTCACGAGTTTTCTATTCTGACACAGTGAGTTTCAGAAATCTCCAAAAAGACAGCAGTCTGCGATTACGAGCAGAAATTAACCTGCCAAAAATGCTGGATGGTGCAAAGTCGACTGAAGATCAAACGTAATAGGTGTCGTTAGTTTGGTTGGATTTTACGGCATGCCAACCCCTGTTGGGTTATATTATTTTATTCACGTTTTGTTTTATTCATTTTTAACACATTTTTAAACACATTTTTAAACACATTTTTAAAAACTCATTTTGTTCCATATAACCCATAGATGGGACCCTAACAGATACTACCACTCCGGGTCACAGTTGACCTGGGAGTCATGGTGATGAAGAGATACTACACATTCCCAGAGGTCCAGAACTGGAACTTCACAATCAGATAGAGTTTAACGTCCTACACAGGACAATAAGACCCTCAGCCACCGACGTCTAGCACATATATGATAAAAAGGATTGGGACATGCCATTAAGGGCAATAGGGTAGGGACAATAGTGGTCGGGATTGGCGTGACCAGACGAATGATCGGATCTGTGACTACCCGTCTAGCCTAAGTAAGGACCAAAGTGGAATGTTGCATGTCATGGACTGATCAGCCACCAGGATTCCGTCCTTAAGCATCGCGGATCGCCACCCACGCCAAATAGGTGGCCCCATTGGTGGGAGGTCTTACCATCTACAGAAGTGCAGTCAATGTATTTTAAAGACCCAGCCGACAGGACTAATAGGTGTCGTGGGGGTCAGTAGTATTTAGTAGTAGTGCGTAGTAAGGGGTTGTGACGTAGAGAGGAAATAACAAAACCAAGAAGGGAGAAGGAAGAAAGGAAGAAAGAAACATAAGGGAGAAGTAATTGTTCTTCGCTTGGGACACAAAGTAACGAAATCTGTACGACAATAACAAACAGATTTATTTAATGTAATGCGACAAGGTTAATCCTGTGAAAAGAAAATTGTTGGTTAAAGAGAATTTTTCTTTTATAGCAAAATGTTGTTCACAGATTTCACAGAATTGTTAAGTCGACAGAAAATGCGTGAGATATTTTACGACGTTGCATAAATACAGGTTTTTAACGGTCTGGTTGGGAGAACTAACAGGACTATTAAAACTGCTCTCAGTCAGTAGAGCGTCCGCCTAGGAACCACAAGGTTCCGGGTTCGATATCAGCCCTCGCCAACTTAGCGCATGAGTAGCACAAGAATATGTGCGGTAAAGTGGGGAGCTGATGGTAGGTATCAGCTGCCAAAAACAATTTCCTTGGTCTAGAGCTAGTGAAAAGGGGATAGACCCCCTCGGTGTCTGGCTGATACTAAAATTAAGCCACCCCGATGACTTTAGTTTTTATATATTTACCAAACTCTCCGCACGAGCAGGATGGGACATAAGGTAAATTTCTTATGCGGAGTTGAACAGATTTGACTGGTTACATAGCCAATTAACCCAGCCTTCCCTACTATCTACCCATAATTAGAGGTAGAGTAGTTGGATATATACCTTTTCCAAGTACTGAACAGGCTTATCGCTGCTTCACTTTTAATAAAAACTAATACTCACGCAAAAACATGAAACAAATCACGCCAAAAATAATAGATAAACAGACAAATTTGCTCTGCTCAACCTCCTGCCATTTGTATGACCCAGCGACAGGCCAGCCGAGAGACGACCCAGCAACGGGCCAGCCGAAAGACGAACCAGCGACGGGCCAGTCGAAAGACGAAGAAAGGTGTAGAGTAGAGAAAATAACTTACACGTGCTCCACTGTAATTTTAAGAACAACCTAGCACAGAGAGGTTATAGCAAAAGAATGATTCAGATTTGGAATGACAACAATAATTTCAATTTTGGCAGACCAAGATAAACAAAATATTAAATAACATCCCAACAGACAACGTCACTGACCTAAATAACCTTATTCATGCAGGAGCAAAATTAGTCTGCGATGGAATTGGAGTACCCCTACGAAACACAAACATAAACAGAAACACAAAAGCTGGGTGGGAGTCCAGATTGGAAGGACAAATAAAAAAACTACGGTAACAAACAAATACTTAAAAAAAACACAAATGCACATTCCAATAAAATGTTGAAAAGACAACAGCAAATTAAGATGGAAAAAGTAAATCAAAAGATATCAGCTTTAGAAAGAAGACTTAAAAGATACCGAGATAGAACTAAACAGTACAAACAAAATTAGACCGTCCAAAACAATGAAAAAAATTATGAACAAATTGGTGGATCAAAAACAAGAACAGATGAACACCCAGATGCAACAGAAGGAAAACATTTTTGGAGTATTATATGGGAGAAAAAAGAACACAATAGAACATCAATAAGTGATATCAAAAATGATCTGATGGACATTAAGGAAGGACCAGTGGCAAATATTCATATAATTACACTTGGGTCAACACTCAAAAAAGTAGCAAACTGGAAGACACCAAGCCATGATGGCATACATGGATTCTAGTTCAAAAAATTCACTCCTATCCAGAAAAGAATGGCCCAACAACTGAACAGATGCCTACAGGAAACAGAAGTACCCGAATGGATGACAAAAGGAATAACTACCTTAATCCGGAAAGACCCACTAAAAGGACATATCCATAGCAATTATAAAACAATAACTTGTCTACCCATGATATGGAAAATATTGACTGCGGTAATAAAAGAAGAAATATACTTTTCACTTAATTGGCGTAAACTTTTCCCAGAAGAACAGAAAGGGTGCTGCACACTTACTCGATATAGATCAACATATCTATAAAGAAGTCAAAAATAGACGGAAAAATATTGCAATGGCATGGATCGACTACAGAAAAGCACATGACACGGTCCAACATACCTGGATTTTAGAATGTCTAAAAATGTACAAAATAACCAACAACATCATAGATTTCATCAAAAAAGCCATGGAAAACTGGCGAGTCCAATTAAAAGCAGGAGGGCAATCCCTGGCAGAAGTGAAAATCCAAAGAGGTATTTCCCAAAGAGACCCATTATCATCACTACTATTTATTATAGCAATGATGCCACTCAATCATATACTTAGGAAATGCACAGGAAATTCACTAACTCACAAGAAAAGATAAACCAACTTATATTCATGGATGACATAACAAATTTTGCAAAAAATGAAAAAGAATTAGAAACCCTTGTACAAACCATTAGCCAGGATATAAGGATGAAATTCGGAATCGGAAAATGTGCTATGCTGGTAATAAAACGGGATAAAAGAAAATTAATGGACGGAATACAACTGCCAAATCAGGACACTATAAAATCACTTGATGAAAATGAAAGTTACATATATTTAAGAATTTTAGAAGCAGACAGAAATGAAAGGAAAAGTTTAAAAAAGGAGAAACCAAGCTCAACAGCAGAAATCTTATCAAAGGAATTAATACCTTGGCCGTCCTCATTATAAGATACTCTGGGCCATTCTTAAAATGGACAAAAGAAGAACTCAGACAGATTGAGCAAAGGATTAGAAAATTAATGACCATGCACAAGGCTCTACACCCTAGATACGATAGAGATAGACTATATGTATATGAAAGGAAGGAGGAAGATGCCTTGCCAACATAGCGGACTTGCGTAGAGGCCACAATCCAACAACTCGAAGAATACACAAAGAAGAGCAAAGACAGATTACTTATGTCAGCCAAAATAGATGTGATATATGGACAAACAGAAAAGCAGCAAAAACTAGAAAACAAAATGGGAAGATAAACAATTATATGGACACGACAAATCAGAGAGGTTGCACATGAAAAGACTTGGACATGGTTAAGAAGAGGAAACCTCAAAAGAGAAACTGAATCACTTATAATTGCACCTCAAAATCATACCATAGGGACAAATTATATCAAAACAAAAATTGATAAGACCCCCAAAATCAGTAAATGCAGACTGTGTGGTGACAGAGATGAGACTGTAAACCATGTACTAAGCGAATGTAGCAAACTAGCACAACAGGAATACAAAGCTAGACACGACTGGGTAAGGAAGGTGATCCATTGGGAATTATGCAAAAGATTAAATTTTGACCATACAACAAAATGGTATATGCATAAACCAGAATCTATTCTTTAGAATGAAACGCATAAAATTATCTGGGACTTCGAAATAAAGACGTATCACCTTATCCCAACGAGGAGACCAGATCTAGTGTTAATTAATAAAAAAAGAAAGAACTTGTCAACAGGTGGATTTTGCAGTTCCAGCAGATCACAGGGTGAAGATGAAAGAAAACGAAAAGATGGACAAATATCTGAACCTTGCCAAAGAACTGAAAAAGCTATGGAATATGAAAGTCAAAGTGATACCAATTGTAGTTGGTGCACTTGGAACGGTCCCAAAATTTTGGAAAAAAGACTGTAAAATCTGGAAATCAGAGGAAGAATTTAGACCATCCAGAATACTGCATTGCTGCAATCTGCCAGAATACTCAGAAGAGTCCTGGAGAACCGAGGAGACTTGTTGTCACTCAGACTCCAAAAGTCATAATAATAATAATAGTAGAGGAAAATAGATAAGGGTCTACCATGGTTTCAATCCAAATAATTTCATCTGGATCCTATCCTATACTGTACTAAGTATATATATATATATATATATATATATATATATATATATGAGAAATGTGAGGAGATTAATCCGATAATACGTGGAGAAAAGTAGACAAACACGGGATGTTATGGAAACTGGATGTTTATTGTCGACAAATATGTGTCTATCTGTATGTCTAGCTTGACATATGTTCATATTTGTCTGATGGACAAAAATATTAAAAAAATAAAACTCACACATATACAACGAATGACAAATCCATCTCCCAAACACACATACTCATTCATTTTGACCCATCCCTTATCATCCAACATTCTGACCAAACACCTGCATCTCCACATAAACACTCCCCATTTAGAGGGAAGAAAATCCACTACCCATCCCCCCAGCCACCACTGCCCCTACTGACAACCTACTGTTTTTCACCATTCTGAAAATGTCCTTCATTGAAGCTGGAACTGGGCTATGGTCCTGATGATGATCTAAATGGCCGAAACGTTGCATCGTCGACAATAAACATCCAGTTTCCATAACATCCCGTGTTTGTCTACTTTTCTCCACACACACACACACACACACACATATATATATATATATATATATATACTTTTTGACAAACCTTGTATTTGAAAAAAATGAATGAATGGAACGTTATTTTTTTCAGAATACAAGCTGTGTCAAAAAGTACAAAAATCTTGATACTTTTTTGACACATTTTATATATATATATATATATATATATATATATATATATATATATATGAGGTAGGTAAAAGGATGGTGAACAAGAAATGATGACTCAAAACAAATCTAAGAGTTGAAACGTTTCGTCCGAATTCATACGGACGTCATCGGTCAAATGATTTTTATTGAAAGCAAAATTACGTGCAAGTACAAGTGAATTTGGTGAGGGGGGTGAGTTAGTAGCGGAAGTGAAGGGAGGGAGGCTAGGGGCAGACATGAATGAAGTGAGGGTAGTTTACAGGAATTAAAGAGAGGATGGGAGTAGATGGGCACAGGGGTAGGTTAAGGAGGGGGTAAAGTTCTGGTGTGTTTGATGTCAGCGGAAGATAAGGAGGAGGGGAGAGTTGAGTGATCTTAGGTCACTGGGTCAGTTAGAGGAAAGAGCGGGGGGCGGGGAGGATTTTCTAACTCCTGAAGTTTAGGTGAAGAAGAACGGAGAGTAGGTAGTGAGTGTCTATGTGTGGGCATTCTTTTTTTTTTTTTTTTTTTAATTAATTAATTTAATTAATTAATTATTTTTAACATAACCACTCTCTCAATTTCCCCCAAGCTAAACTCGTCAAACTCATACACAAAAAGAAACTAAGGCGCTTGTGCAAATCTGCGTTGATATTTCACACAGAATCTTTCAATATCAGACCTGGATTCTACAACCTTGACAGATCGATCGCAAAAACGATAATTCATGAGAATAGAATTATTACTCAACATGAATATGGTTAATAATTAATTAATTGAATTAATTAAATAAACCCCCCCCAAAAAAAGAATCCCCACACATAGACTCTCGCTACATACTCTCCGTTCTTCTCCACCTAAATTTCAGGAGTTAGAAAATCCCCCCACCCCTGCTCTTTCCAGTAACTGACCCAATGACCTAAGATCACTCAACTCTCCCCTCCTCCTGAAACGTTTCAACTCTTAGATTTGTTTTGAGTCATCATTTCTTGTTCACCATCCTTTTACCTACCTCATACTGTCGGATTCTACTACATCCATCCTATCTCCATATATATATATATATATATATATATATATATATATATATATATATATATATATATATATATATATGCGTGTGTGTGTGTGTGTGTGTGTGTGTGTGTGTGTTGAAAAGAATTTGATATTTGAAAAAAATAACATTTTTAAATTCCTCTCAAATATTAAAAATTAAAATTCTACCTAACATAAGCGTATTTTGTTTTATTTTACTGTTTTCACCATCATCCTCATTATCATCAACTACACCATACCTAAGCTACCGGCCCATTAAAAAACATGTGACAACAAGTCTATTTATATTTTCCAGCTTTTTTTTCTTTTCACCCCCTAGCGAAAAAATATTAACGCACTTTGTCTCATTTTATTATGATACAAAAATTTAACAATGTTCACTAAGATCATATTAAAAACAAATGAATTTACCAATATAAATTCATGTATTTCCCTAAATTAAAAAACAGATGTTTGATCATTTGACGGAATTTCAACTCAACAATAGTACTTATGAAATTAAAAATTCCCTTTTTTCAATTATCACCTCCCCCCCCCCAAAAAAAAAAATTCTCTAACCCTAACCGTCACACAATCATCACTATTTTCTCTTGCTGTGAAGCGTCTCTCAAATAATTTTTAAAAAAATTCTTTTTTCGGACCCTTAAAAATTCTCTGTATTTTGACAATTTTAACTTCAAATATCAAACATTTTACTCTGATGAAGGCCGTTATTCTTTATATGCTTAAATATTTTATAATTTTCTATTATTATTTTATTTTATATTTAAAATAATAATAAATTGACTACTTGTGTACATGAACAAACTTCTGGCCGAAACACGTGTTAGTAACTCATATTAAATCTATTTTATCCATCCAACATTTTCTTTCCTTTATTTATTTTTCCTTTCAAAATATCGTCGGATTCATTTCAATTTTCAACTTACACACACACACACACACACACACACACACACACACACACACATATATATATATATATATATATATGGAATAGATGATAGAGTGTGATGAGTTAAGAGGTACTAATCATTTTGTTACCCGGGGGCCCAGCTCCCCATCAGTCCCCAACCCTTGTTAAGCATTGTATCAAGGTGAGATGTTCTCGTCTCGTCCTCTAAATATTTTACCCTTTGGTAAATGAAGAAATCTTCTGTTCATCAGATGTCAAAGTATCTTTTGCAAAAGTTGATTTGACCCTTAGATTATTCAATTGTTTCATTATGTTCATTGCTTTTCCTTCAAGTCTACCGATACTTGTGTGTGTGTGTGTGTGTGTGTGTGTGTGTGTGTACGCGCGCTTGAAATGTTGTATGTGTATGGAGCTATGTGAGCATGCATGTTTAAATGTACAAATGTATACGCTTACATATACATATGTGTGTGTGTCTGTGTGTATGTGTGTATGTACCTGTGTGAGAGTGTGTGTATGTACGCGTGCTTGTAAGTGTGTATGTGTATAGAGCTATGTGAGTATGCATATTTACATGCGCAAATATTTGCGCTTACACACACATATATATATATGGATATATATATATGTATGTGTGTGTGTGTGTGTGTGTGTGTGTGTGTGAAGGTGCATGAAAGTGTCTGTGTACGTGTGCGCATAAAAGAGTATGTGTACAGAGATATATATTTATTTATTTATTTACACGGGTGCACCTGGGTATTTCTCTGTGTGTGCATTGTTTGTGCATATATGTGAATACATTCGGTTGTGCCTACCTTGTGTGTGTGTGTGTGTGTGTGCGTGAGTGTGTGTGTGCACACGTGCGAACGCGGGCACGCATGTGCGTTTATGTATGTATGCGATAGGTTCCTTTGCTTCTTTGATGCGGTTGCTATGCAGTCTTGTATCTAAATTCTCCCCCGCTGAGAGAGAGAGAGAGAGAGAGAGAGAGAGAGAAGAGAGAGAGAGAGAGAGAGAGAGAGAGAGAGAGTTCAGCGTTAAAATTGTTAAGTAGTAACATTGTAATGTTACTACTTAACAATTTTAACGACTTTTCTTTCACACGGTAACGGGAATTATTCACTCCGACAACGAAACTTGGTAAATCCTTCTTTTTTTTTGTTGCCATCTTTGGCAATATTTGGCTATATTTGTTAAAATCTACTCTAGAATCGGCTTGGTGGTCGAAGCAGCAGCGCATTTACCACCATCTTCGACAGAATCTGAATCTAGATCTGTATTATTATGCACTCCTTTTTACTCAAACAAGAACAACCACATTTTCATGTAGATGTGGAGATTTAGACAACGTTTTCTACTACAAACAATATGAAGGATATATTTGAACAATGCTAATATGAATGACATTTTGTCTTTCTTGAGGGAAACAAAATTATACGAGGGTGAATCCAAAAGTAATGACATTTTATTTTGGACAGTTATAATTACCAACACAGGAACATGTATCATACATCAAAATGAAGCTGGGCCTCTGTGGACCACATTCCTACCTCTACACATAGTGACCATTTCTCTCAATAGCAATGTTTCAGTTTTGAATGAGAGCATGTACCCCTGTCCCATAAAATTCTGTTGGTTATTCTTTGAGAAAGTTCTTCGCTACAGATTTCACTTCCTCGTCACTGGAATAATATTTGCTTCCCAAACCCTCTTTCATGGGGTCGAAGAGATGATAGTCTGAAGTCCAGTGACGAGGAAATGAAATCTGTAGTGAAGAAGTGTCTCAAAGAACAGCCAACAGAATTAGAGAGGTAGGGATGTGATCCACAAAGGACCAGCTTCATTTTCATGTATCATACATGTTCCTGTATTGGTAATTATACCTGTCCTAAACAAAATGGCATTACTTTTTTACTAACCCTCGTACCAAAAATTATAAACATAAATATGATCAGTACTGTTGTTGTTGTTGTTGTTGTTGTAGTAGTATTCACCCTGGGTCGGTTAAGCCGACTCCATCCAACGAATTTACCGATCCCGAATGAACGAAATTGTCAGTGAATTCGTGGAAGGGAAATTCACAAGGCATATCCCGATCAGGGGAAGGAGATGCTCTTGTTTACCGCAAATTTCCCACAGACGCAGGGACAAGTTCGCCAAAAGCCGTTGATTCCTGACAATAATGGAGACGCTCTTTGGATTTTCACCAGAGCCCCTCTAGTCGGGGTGTAGCCCTAATACTTTATCATTATCCGCTGGATAACAGATCAATTCTCCTTGGGAAGTCGAACCAAGAACTTGAATCTTAGACGGCTGTCACCACCCTGCTACGGTGAGGAGGAGTTGGACTTTATGGTGGATCAGTACTATACAAAGTAATTATTAGAAAACTATCCCAGAGGATTTTGACATATTGTTAAAACGAAATATTAAAAAGATAAATAAACTCTTAAGCAAAAATACATAAGATGAAAATATAAACGTACAATGAATGAGATTCCCTAACCTCTAGGCATGAAATAACTGCAGACGGGGAAATATGTCGTTAAAATCATTCAGTCAGTCAATCAAATCAAATCTATAGTTATTTACTGAGCTTAGCTTAGATGTGGCACAAGGTCAGAAGTATGGGGCACCAAGTGAGAATCGAACTCACTAACAATGGTCTGCTAAGCTAGCTTGCTAACCGTTCTATAACCAGATCTATATATCAACATTATATCTACCTACCTACTTTTTTCGTCGTTATTTAGCTTGCGTCACGCAATGGTGGACAGAGGGCGGGTAATAAAACTTGAGAAAACAGAAAAGAAAACCAGGTGAAAGGTGTACATGCAAGACGCCATTAGTTTTCTTTAATTTTGTTTTATTTATTTTTTGGCGGCAACGTGATGTTTCGAATAATTTCCACATTTGATAAAGACAACAACGTCTTCTATCATCAATTTCTTGATTAATTAATTACAGTTAACCTTGATGACCCTTTTTGGTGAAACTTAAGTAGGTTATCTATCTTTACATTTTTACTATATATATATATATATATATATATATATATATATATATCACAATCATCATCAGTACTTTCATCAGCAATTTGTGTTGATTCCAAGGCGAGGAAATGATGAAACGAAAAACGGGGATTAGAAGCGAAAGGTTGTTTTATGTTTTACGGCATATCAAACATTTTCGGATCATTTAATGCCGAATCAAGTCATTTTGATATTCAGTTACTTACAGTACCTACTGTTGTCTAAATTGTCACTCATCTAAATACTAAACAGGCTGATCGCTGCTTAACTTCGTTGATCTAATGGGAACCAGTTCTTTCAACGTTACTTAACCGTAAGCCAGGTATGAAAAGAGAGATAAGTGTAATGAAGAGAGAGAGAGAGAGAGAGAGAGAGAGAGAGAGAGAGAGAGAGAGAGAGAGAGAGAGAGTGGGAGGAGTGGGAGGAATAAAGGCCAAAAAGAGAACAAAGAGAGGAAATGGCGATTTTAGCGTGTGTCACGCAATGGGTGTGGGTGACGAGTCAAGCTAACTGAGATCTACCCCCCCCCTTACCAAAGGGGGAATTTGGATAGGAAATGGTGTGAACTTCTGCTTGACTTAGTCATACCATGAAGGACAACTTTAATCGATTAACCTCATAAAAACAGAAGCTCATGCATGGCTAGTGCTAAAAAATTGCGTGAATCCCTTCGGCATTCCTCATTTGAGGCACCTCAGGCACTGGAAAATAAACCTAGCCCTTTCCTATTAAATCAAAGGGACAGGTGTTGCCTGGGGGAGGATGGCTCCGTGGGATCATGCTAATATTAAATATCTTACCGGTCCAATGGCCGAAGCCACTGGACACAGGACCCGAAGGCCGGGTAAGTATGAAGAACAATTTTAGTTTGACATCTTGATTTTGTAAAACATGGAACCATGAATTTAAAGACGGCTAACTTTCCCTGGTCTTTGGGATGGGGTTCCAGTTGCAATAGTACCTCCTCTATTGCACTCAAAGGTCGGATATATTTTCCCGTACTTCCTAATGAGAAATATCAGCTATATACCTACCTGGCATCTGCGGGGAGTCATTTTTATTTATTTCGTCTCGTCATTTAACCTGACTTATTAGAACTATGCCCCCCTCCCAGAACTGGGCCACTCACGTTGAAATAGGAAAGAGTAATTCTGTCAATATAAAAAATGAAGACGGTCAGAGACCATTTATCTGAAGTCGGCTCTAAAGATAAGTAACTTATTTTTATTTCAAATAGTAAATACTGTATTAACACTATGGCCAAATTTGTTTAAATTTCTACCCTAATACATTTCTTTTTACAGGAACGTATAAAAAAGTCACCTATTTAATATAAAACATAATCTATGGACTTATACTAAGTTAAAACTTAGATTATTTTTTTCTCGGTGTGGTGGACCCGTAGATCTCGTCAGATCCACCTGCGTTCCCCAAAGTCTCCCAGTCATCTTGTCTCGGCTTGTCACTGATACTTGACTTTGGGGAAGGAGAGTATGCGGTGCGTGTCGCACAAGCGCCCAACATGTAAAACAAAAAACGTGCAGATATTTCTACAAGTCCCAGAGTGATGGAGGAATGGTGAGTTGTGCAGGCCTGACATGCTGTAAGCACGCAGATGTGGATCTACATACGTCGTGACCTACTTAACGTCACAACCTTTCTGATTGAACAGCAACGTTTCTCTGTGAGGTTGTGGGTGAATGAGCAGCCCCTTGGTTAACACTGTTCACCCAGCCTTTTGGGAAGTGTCGGGAAAGGTGACCTAAACAAATGCCGGTTCAACTATCAAGCTGGCGGATACCCACATTAGCTAGGCGAAAACAAGAAAATACTACAACACAAAACAAGGCCAAGAATAGCCACCTGGAATGTCTGGACACCTCCCGATCTTGAGAGATTGGGAAACCCCAAACTACGTACTGGTATCGTGACAGGGGAGCATCTCAATATGGGGCCGACATCGATGCCCTTGCGGAAGTCAGTTTCAGCGATAAGGACCAATTGACAGACGGTGGGCTGAATACGCATCCTCATGGACAGGCCGATGGTAGCTGTAAGAAGTTTGAAGAAAGGTGATTCGAACCCTCCATCCTGAAGTGACACATGACAGACGCCTTGGAAACACTTCCCACATTGAAGTCTGACCTGTGTGGCAGGGTCTGTATGTCGAGGGTCTCGCATGTGTGACAGGGTACATAAAAACAAGCTGAATCCGTGGGCCATCTGCGTGCTCACAACTGCTCACAACTGAACTACTTGTAGAAAAGGCCTTATTCTGTGAAGAAGCGACAATCACTATATATATATATATATATATATATATATATATATATATATATGAGATTAACTCCAGGTTTGGGAGATTTCTCCCCGGGAAGCCCCTTCCCCCTCGATTAAAATGTTTAGGGTCAGGTTTATTTACTGATGACTAAGTCGCCCCCTTGAAGGGGGATGCGAAGAAACTAACTCATTTTTTTATCACTACCCGTGCATTGTTGCATGAGTGGTAGATCTGATTTAAACACTGATCTTGTGCCGCACCCTGCCTGTAGCGGATGGGCGGGGTAAATCAACATACCAGCTTGTGAATTTTTCAGAATTTAACAGCTGAAATGTCATTAAATATTTCACAACTAATTTTAATTAACATTACTGTTACACATCGGAACTACGAAGATCGTAAACGGAACTCTCTTTTCTTTTTGTTCTTATTTTTTCTTATTTAGAATTTCTGTTTCGCTCGATTCTCAAGTTATATCAATTGGATAAATTCCAGCCTCACAACTATCTGTCTAGATGCTCTCATAGCATAATGGTTATTAACACGGAAATTGCAACCGACACACCGGATTTAAATTCATACCATACTAACGTGCCCTTGTGAAAGGCATGAATCCATCTCACCCCCCCCACTCTGTTATATATCATAAAGTAGGCGCGTACCACTACGAGTGCACCTGGTACTCGGCTGTGTGACCGTCAATAAAGAGTCAATCATGAACCGACACACTGGATTCAATTTCACTCCATACTAATGTGACCTTGTGAAAAACATGAATCCATCTCACATCCTTGCGGATGTGTATCATAAAGTGGCTGCCTCCCACTACCAGTGAATCTAGTGCCCAGCTGTGTGACCGACAACAAAGAGTCAATCATGAGAGTTCTCCTGGTGCAAACAACGGTTAAATGAGAGTTATGAACTTCTTAGAAGTCTGTTAGAAAACCGCCAGTGGAACAAATAATAACCGAAAAGTCCGTCCTCGCGAAATCACCCTTATTCAGGATGGGTTACGATTTATCAATCAATAGCTATTCATTGATTCGAGAATATCGTTTCACGTCTCCCAGTTTTTGAGACCGATACAGAGGGAAGTTGCAACACTTATGATAAAGTGAGTGGTGTTTTTTGTCACCACATGTCTGACTTTTCCTTTATCTGATGAGAAGTTCATCATCTCTCCATATAATTTTTCTCACCGCCATCTTAATGTGAGATCCCGCAACGCCATACATGTGAGCTTTTACTCTATGGATCAGCCGGTAAACTGGATTACGAACTTTATTTTAGCACATCAACACTCCCAGAAAAGATTCACCGTTCCAACCACCGTTCTCTACCACAGTATATTTTCTTTTACTGAAAAACTTAAAGCAGTATTTAGCCCTGTCGGCTGGGACTTTAGAATTCACCGACTGCACCTCTGCAGAGGGGTAGAAACCCCCAATGGGGCCACCTGCTGTCCATTGGTGGCGACCCGTGATGCTCAAGGATGGAATCCTGGTGGATGAGCAATCCATGACATGCAACACTCCACTTAGGCCCTTACTTAGGCTAGACGGGCAGTCGGAGAGGTCCCCTCCGATCAACCGGCTGGCCATGTCAAGCCCTAGCTCCTATATGATTGTCCCGACCCTATTGTCCTTATGGTAAGCCTCAGCCCTTTTTATCATATAGGTGCTAGAAGGCAGTAGCTGAGGGTCTTCATGTCCTGGGAATGACCTTAAACTGTCTCTGATGGTGAGGTTCCAGTTCTGGAGATTTGTGGAATATAGAGCACCCCTTCATCACCATTGCTCCCTGGTCCACTCTGACCCGGAGTGGTAGTAAATGTTAGGGTCCCATCTATGGGTTAAATAGAAAAATGTGTTTATAAAAAAAATTGAGTATCCATTAAGAATGAATTTATTTCAAAACTTTGTCGATATTAAATAACCCACCAAGATTGATATGCTGTAAAATAAAACTAACCAAATTAAAGCAGCATTGCAATTGTAACTAACAACTATTTATTTTTCTAATTCCAGAAAATTAATTATACTTATAAACAATTGCTTGCAAATTGTTAAAAACGTGAATTCTTCCTTTCCCCTTTTCTTACATTGCCGAGGACTGATATACTGGCGGAAGGGGAAAACCGTTTAAATGACACCGGACTTCATAAAAGAAAATGGACCGGGAAACACTGGGAAAAGAGCGCGTTTTATGGGCAGTGCGAAGAAGTGGATCGTTGAGGCGAGACACAGAAAAGACGGTTCGATAAAAGTGAGTGAGAGACAGAAAGTGAAGGAGAGAGAGAGAGAGAGAGAGAGAGAGAGAGAGACAGAGAGAGAGAGAGAGAGAGAGAGAGAGAGGGGGGGGTCAGCGTTAAAATTGTTAAGTATTAACATTGTATTGATGTGTTATCCTGTATTATTGAACTTTGTTAGGGTTTGTTCTGCCTTTTTTTCTATGTAATACCACTTTCTTCTTACCAGTTTCTTTTGAACTCTTAAAACGTCTACATTGTGCATGTATTCCTGCTACCAGCAACCTTTTCGACCATCCGGAGAGGATTTCAACCACTTTTTAGATAAAAACAGATATTTCTCTGAATTTTTTAGATGAGGCTTGATAATTAGTATCATTTGGATCATTCAGACTATTGTCCTCATCTTTATTGTTATTTGTACAACGTTTCGGCCGATCTCATTCCGCTAACCATAGCTGTGGTCTATGTGTTAAGCTGTGTTAATTATTATTCTATGTTACTGTCGCCCTTGAACCTGCAGCCTAGAGATAACTGTCACATAGAACTGTCTTAAGTTGGGTTAAGACAGTTCTTTATCCACTATGATGTGTGTCAAATAAGAATAGGATACCCCCGTGGATTGAATAAAGGGTTGGGTTCAAAGATCCGTGATGGCTCTCGGGTTCGAAAAGAAGGTTCCCGAGTTCGAAAAGAAGGTTCTTGAGTTCAAGAAGGCTCCAGAGTCCGACAAGAAATACCTGAAAAGGATCGGAGGGCACATCGGGCGAAACGTACAAATAACAATAAAGTTGAGGACAATAGTCCAAATAATCCAAATAATACTAAAAACTGGGAAGTTTCTTTCTTTTCTGTTGTTAAGCTTTATTCATCTGGTTTTCTCCATATTATTGTTATTTTTGTTATTCATCGTTTCCTTTAATTTTGCCTATCCGGTTGGTTGGTTGGATTTTACGGTATGTCAACCCTTGCTGGGTTAATTTTATGCCGAAGACATTTTGTTTTAATCATTCTTGATGGGTACTTTTCAATTTTTAACTCAATTTTTTAAACACAATTTTTTAGAACACATTTTGTTCTATCTAAACCATAGATGGGACCCTAACAGGCACTACCACTCTGAGTCAGAGTGGACTTGGTAGTAATGAATGTATGTTGACAGTCACCAATAAATATTGATTGCTTTTTCTTTATAAATATACCAAACTATATAACAATATATAACAATATATATATATATATATATATATATATATATATATATATATATATATATATATATATATTTATATATATATATATATATATATATATATATATATATATATATATATGACAATATATATATTTGTGTGTGTGTGTGTATACATATGTGTGTGTGTGCGTGTGTGCGTATGTGTGTGTGCTTCAAGCAAATTATAAAACTCTTTTATATTTCATAATTCAAGCAAATTATAAAACTGTTATATATATATATATATATATATATATATATATATATATATATATAAAGTAAATATTGTAAAATATTTGTATGTAATAATTAAGCCATATACCTTTCACCAGTACCGTTTATTTGATTCCACACGAAGCCAAAATGTGTCACAAGGTTGGTTTAATGCATGAAGCAAACCTCTTTCGAGGCGGATGCAATAATGGCTTACATTCCACCATCATTCCTCTTCAGAGGTGCCTCGGGCACCGGGAATTAAATCTGTCTCATACCTCTTTTAAGTGAGGGATTAGGTACTGTGTGCTTGTGCGGAAGGATCCCTGAAACAAAGGTATTGTTAGTTCCTCACACACCCGACACGAATTCCACGCTAATATACTTATATCAGCTTGATGCTCGCTCGGGACGTCTGTAAATATCACGTGTCACATAGGCTGCGAAATTCCCACTCCCAGAAAATTCAGCAGTTAAATCACTGACCAATCATAAGTAAGAAAAAGAAATTTAAAATGGCGTAAATGTTTACCACGTATATGCTATGGAGACACATGGTGTAATGTTTACCGTCGTAGAAAAATGGACACTGTGACCTGAGTTCAAATCATGGACAAGGCTGTTTGCATTTCACATAGTGATAATCCCCTTGTGATGGGTATTACTCCAACTATTCTCCCTCCAGATATGGGTAAATAGTAGGACAGACTGGGCTTTTTAACCTTGGTTTGGCAACCAGTCTTGGAGAAGAAAAACTCTGAATTGACACGAGTTTGTTCCGCGGGTAGCATAGATTTTACAAGTTTGCGCAACGAGTTACTTTTTACAAAAATGTGCTGTATTATTTAATTGCAAGTATTCCTATCTCATACGAATAATTCTTGAACAGATTTATTTGATTTATAGATGGACATTCTGACAGGTACTGCCACTCCATGTCAGAGTGGACCTAGGAGTAATAGTCATCAGTAAATACACCTGACCCTAACCATTTTAGTCGAAGAGGCAGGTGCTTCCTGAGGAAGAAGGTCGCATACCTGGGGTTAATCTCATGTATAATTTATTTTACTCGTCATACAAATGCTAGATATGTACATAGCTGATGTTTCTAATTAGTGTGCATTTCTGTTCCTTAAGAAAAATGCACAATGACTCTACCATCAAACTTGAGGGAAGTGAAATACCCGTGTTTGACCAGTACAAATTCCCGGGCATTATATTTGATAAAAAACTAACTTTCATCCCGCACATAAAATACCTAAAAAAAATAAATGTACCAGAACCCAACAACTATTATGAGTAATTGCCCATACTGAATGGGGAGCGGATCAACAAACACTACTTAAACTATACAGATCACTAATCCGTTCCCAACTTGACTATGCCTGCTTTGTATATAGATCTGCTAGGAGATCTTACCTCAAAGAGCTCAACTCTGTACACCATGAAGGCTTAAGGCAAGTCATAGGGGCCTTCAGAACTTCTCCGACCGACAGCTCATGAAACACCTCTACAGCTAAGATGCGAAAAATTCAAATCCTGCCCACCCAACCCAGCTTATGACTGCACCTTCAATCAAGAATACAAGGAATGTTTCGAAAAAAAAATCAATAAAACCTTTTGGTCTCCGAATGGAACCCATCCTCAAAGAATCTAAAATTCCTCTCACAAATATAAGAAAAGCTCTCCCAAATGAAAATTCCATTTTTTCAGCTGAAACCTGTGCAATAGATCTAGTACTTGACATCATCTCTGAAAATAAATACAAACAATATATCATCTTCTCAGACTCGCTCTCTGTCCTACTATCATAAAAAATCTGGAAGACCCTCTAATCATTAAGCTCCTGAAAAGATTAGACTCTAAGGAGATTATGATATGCTGGATTCCAAGCCATATAGGAGTGAGGGAGAAATGAAAGAGCTGACTCTGCAGCTAAATCGGCTCTAGATTTGATCCCCGACAAGTTCAAGATACCATATACTGACTTGAAACCTAAAATCAGTAGATTCCTTCATTCAAAATGGCAATAACACTGGAATAACAACATCCACAATAAACTCTTCCTAATCAAACCCACTTTGGGAGGCTGGATACCAACTTTAAGGAAGTCATTGTGTCCCGATTACGCATTGATCATACAAGACTAACGCACTCCTATATACTCAAACAACAACTACAATATGGAACATGTCAAACACCTTTGACAGTTAAACACTTATTCATGGAATGCAGGTTTTTTGCTCGCATAAGAAACCGTTATGTTAAAGCAAACAATATGAAAGATCTGTTTGAAAATGTCAACATGGAGGATATTCTCTTTTTTTTTCAGGGAAATAAAATTATATCATAGAATATAGACATGAAAAAATCAATATCATACAACATAATCCGCAATAATGCTAACACATTGTTAAAACCAATTACTAAAAAGTATAAATATAAATACAAGATATGTATTACTTCCTAACCGTTAGGCATGACATAACCACAGACGGGTTTATATGCCTTTAAAATCAATAAACAAACAAACAAACTAATTAGGGAGTACGTGAAAGCATATCATATCCGTCTCTTGTGTGCAATAGAGTAGGTACTGTCGTAGCTGGAACTCCAGTCCGAAGAGAAGTTCTGGAAATTTCGCCGTTTTGGAATTTTAATGGTTCCATGGTTTTAGAAAATTTATAATATCTCCAGAACTTGAGCCTCACCACCAGATGGAGTTGAGTGTCATGCACAGTACACTCCTTTGGTCTTACTCCTATGCAGGAGATACAATGCAGTATCATTCATAACCCGGCCTTTTTGTTTGGTTGGATGTCTTAAAAAACCTTTTCATTTGTATCATTCGTATCATAACAACATCTTAAATAGTTCATCCACTTTTTACTTGTTTGGTTGTTTTGGTTTACGGCATATCAAAACTTTTTGGGTCATTTTAATGCCGAATAAACTTATTTTGATATTCGGTTCCTTATAGCACCAGCTGTTTAAATGATCACCCATCTAAGTATTGAACAGATTCATCGATGCTTAACTTCGGTGCTTTCAGCATGACTTTGCTGTAAACTTTTTTATTTATTTGTCGATAATTATTTGTTTGCACACAGTTATATGGTTTCATAGCTCAGTCGAAAGAGCACTAACCTCGGAACCACAAGGTTCCTGATTCGATCGCCAACTATGTCACTACGCATGCTGCTCGAATGCAGTTGGGTGCACGCAAGTGAGCAAGTGTGTGTGTATATATATAGAGAGAGAAAATGAAAGACAAAGATAATGAGAAGATACGTGCAGAGAGCCCTCGGCCCGCTAAAGGTTTAATACAACCCTGTGCGGTAAAGTGGGGAGCTGATGGTAGGTTTGGCGCTCCACCCCAGACGCAAAAACAATCTCCCTGGTCTAGCACTAGCGAAAAGGGGATATTTATATTAATTAAAAATATGCAACATCTCTGATTAAAAATGAGACAATTCAAATCGCCCAAGATGAAATGCAATGCTAAAATGTATATTCGGATTATCTAGTGTTGATTTTCAACCGAATTCTTATTTCTTATGTGTGTCGTCACCTCATCTAAATAATGGACCATTCCGTTTTATTATAAAGAAAGAAAGAGAAGAAAAAGAACATGCTACACAGAAAAAGATAACAAGAAAGAAAGAAAGAATGCGAGTAGAGGAAAGAGAGGATGAGCGCGCAGGAGCGTTAAGGCTAATCTGTTTCAATCGAAAATAATGTAAAAAGGAAAAGAAGGAACGAAAGAAGAAAAATGAGTGAGAATTAAATCAAGACTAATATACTTTTTACATATTGAACTATTTTACAATATCTCTTAAGTAAACATATCAAAGTTGTAATAATTAAATTATCATACTGTGGTATATCCACAGATCCTGCTAGCTAATATCTAATACAAATAATTTTCAAACATATCTATTCGATTCAGAGATTGGACCCTAACAGGAAGTACCACTCCAGGGTAGAGTGGACCTGGAAGTAATGGTAATGAAGGGGTAATCATGCACTTTCTAGAACTATATGGATTGAAGTCTCACCACTCGATGCTTGTTAGTGTTATGGGGGGGGGGTACTATCTGAAGCGGATACAGTCAGCGTATTCTTGTCCCCTATCCCACACCGATAGGGTGCTTGATAAATTGGATAGTTTTCATCCTGGTTGTATTTGCTGTGTTTCTTTATTGCCGAATCACTCACTCGCTTCCTAACAGATAGTACCACTCCGGGTCTGAGTGGACCGGGAAATAATAGCAATTCAGAGGTAACTCTACACTACAATTGCAGCCACACCTCTAGATGCAGGTGGGTGTCATATCCAGAACGCCCATTGTACCTTTTGAAGTGGATACAGTCATGGTATTTTAGTTCCCATTCCACAACAATTAGAGCTTGAGACATTGGATAGTTTTCTTCCTAGTTGTTGTTGATTTTTTTTTAATGGCCAAAACGTTTAATCGTGCAAATGCCTTAACACTTTATGAGTCAGATTTATCGTGAGATATCTTTGTAAGACTGATCTTTTAAAAGAGAGAGAGAGAGAGAGAGAGAGAGAGAGAGAGAGGGGGGGGGAAGAGAGAGTGAAACTTTTCTGACATACCTCGTATGACAAAAACCTCTTTATTTGTTGAGCAGATTCTTCTCAATTAAACAAGAGGTCATTCTTTACACTAGATATATTTTTCAAACAACGAATCTTATTTTGTTTTCAGTCCAAACCTTGCTGTAACTCCGATCCAAAGTGTCACCCCATGGCCTATTGCCTAACAAAGGAAGCGCGTTGTGTAATGGTTATCGTCGTAAGATATAGACTCGGCGATGCGAGTTCAAATCCTAGACGAAGTTGTTTACATTTCACATTCCACTAATACCCTTGGTATGAATCCAAGCAAGAGTGGTAGTATATGTTAGGGTCAAGTATGAAGGCACGTGATGTAATGGTTATTGTGGTAGGAAATGGACACCACGTGATAAATTCAAATCCTGAACAAGGCTGGTGGCATTTCATATAGCGCTAATATCCTTGGGAAAGGCATGAATCCAGTTATTCTCCCTCCCCCATGGGTAAATAGTAGGGCGGACTGGGCTCTTTAATCTTGGTTAGGCAACCAGACTAGGAGAATGAAAACTCTAAATTTCAACTCCGCTAAAGTAATTTACCTTGTGCCTCATCCTAATCGTGCGAAAGGTTTGGTAAATAGCAACAAATGCTATTAGATAAGATAATTGTTTTTACTTAACATTGTTTACTATTAATAAAACCTGTGCATATAATATTTACAAATATTATAAATATTTAGTTTTTACTTAACATTGTTTACTATTAATAAAACCTGTGCATATAATATTTACAAATATTATAAATAGTAAACGAAGTTACGAAAATCTTTCATAATCTTACACCGCAAGCTACATCAAAGTATTGACTATATTATTTATTTACGGTATTGCATTGGTTTTGATTGTATTACAGTAGTTTTGAAAGTATGAATAAATGTTTGAATATTTACGTCATTGGATGCTGTTGAACTATTTTGTAGACTACCATAGCCAAAAGTTAGGGGTTGTTTATTGCCATCAATATATGATAAAACCCCTAACTTTTGTAGCTAAAAATTAGGGGTCGTTCATTACAAAAATTCGTTCATTACTCAAGTATATAGGATACTCTAAATGATTTTTTTATCATTCAGTTCACACTTATAAAATATCTGATACTCGCGGGGCGTAGATATTAATTATCCAAGAGCGTCTCCAACTTAATAAAAAAACAATAAATAAATAAATATAAATAAAACCATCCCCCAAAAAATACAAGGCGGGTGGGGGGCTAGAAAACAATGAAATCTTTTCAATCTTGTTTGACAATTACGTGAATTTGTAATAAAAGAAGTGATGAAAGGGCAGAAAGTAGATTTTTGGGTTGCCCTCAGGGCAATGAGGAGACAAATTCAGAGAAAGATAGGCAGGTGACTTAAACCAACAAAGAGACCAACGATTTAACCAGATACGTCGCCGATAACATCAGAATTTCTTCCTTCTTTTTTTTTTTAGAATAAAAGGGCAGACACAAAGGACAAGCGAATAGTGAAGATTATAATTAAACAGGTAAAACATTTCATTATTATTATTATTATTATTATTATTATTATTATATTATTATTATTATTATTATTATTATTATTATTATAAGACTTTTCTTATTTCTTAAAGATTCTAAATTGCAACAATTTCGCTTGTTGTCAATTCGGTTAATAAAAAAAAAGGTTGTTGAACTCAATTTGTCTTGGTCAATCTTTGCTTGAACTCATATTGACCCTCGGCTTGACCCTCAGTTTGACAACACTTTTGTTTCTTTTCTTTTTGTTGTTGATGACATTTTGCTACTAAAGTCGTCGGGGTGGCCTAATGTTGGTATCAGCCAGACAGCGAGGGAGTCTATCCCCTTTTTACTAGCGCTAGATCAAGGAGATTGTTTTGGCGTCTGAGGTGGAGCGCCACACCTACCATCAACTCACTTTACCGCAAAGATCCCTGTGCTACTTATTTGCTGAGTTCGCGAGGGTCGGTATCGAACCAGGAACCTTCCGATTCCTAGTCAAGTGCCTTACCATAAAATAACAAAAACAATCCACATTTATTATCATTATCAACATTTGACACGGAATCAACACGGAATCTTGGTGACATGCAACACTCCACTTTTGCTCTTACTTAGACTAGACGGTGTTACGATTTTTGTGGCAATCCTTAGACTTCAAGCAAGAGCACCCCCAGCGGAGATCCCTGGTGTTAAGCAGAGCGCGATCCTTAGTGAAGAAACCTTTGGTTGCTCCTTGATGTCACGCAGTGTTGGGTATGATCCTTTGGTTGTTTCTTGGTGCCCCTTAGTGTTACAGATCCGTTCGTCAATGTCAAATAACATGCAAATGAACGGCTGTCAATATCAGTGATTAAATAGTTAACTAACCACGTATTCGGGTTGTTGATTGGCTGAGGTTTAAACCACGTGACCGTGGCGAATATATAAGTTTAAGTGGTGGACTACAGCACGCCTTATATGCCAAAAATAATCCAACAGACGGGAGGTCGGAGAACCTCTCTCCGATCAATCGGCTGTTTACGTCAAGCCCTAGCACCTATATGATTGTCCCAGCCCTATTCCCATTATGGTAACTCTTTTTAACATATATATGAAAAAGGGCGGTGACTGAGGGTTTTGTTTTTTTTCAAACAACACTCGGTCAATTTTTAAGCGGAAATTAACAGGTCTGAATTCAGTTTTCCTTCTCTAAGTCTGACTGCCATACCAAGATTAAAGCCCACTCTAATTTACTATTTACCTGGAGGGGTGAATAGTTAGATTTATACCTTTCCCGAGAGTATAAGCGTTATATGAAATGCAGCTAGTCTCGTCCATGATTTGAACTCGGGTCACCGATTCTATTTCCTACGACAATGACCGTTTTTCAACCAGCGCCTTCATACATGTGTTGGAGTAAACAGGAGAACGTTACTTATGAGTTCGTTCTTATTTCCTCAGCAATACCCAGCATGTCTTGTTCGTCTTACTTGGATTGTTTGCGTGAAATGTGGGAATCCAGTGGGTACCGATACTACACTCTGATCTTTGGTGAAGTTCCAATTCTGGAACTCTGGGGAATGGAGCATACCCCTTGATCGCCATTACTCCCAGGTCCCCACTGACCCGGAGTGGTAGTACCTGTTAGGGTACCTTCTTTGGGTTAAATAGAACAAAATGAGTTTGAAAAAAAGAAGAAGAAAAAGAATTGAGTATCCATCAAGAATGAATAAAATAAAACGACTTCAGCATAAACTGACCCAATTAGGGTTGACATGCCGTAAAAACCAACCAATCAATCACTCTGTTCTTTGACAATTTTACGGACTTTATGCTGGTATAATATAAATCGCTATTTGGTCGCTAGTGAAAAGCTAGAAAATGAGTATTTCCTCTCCGATTTAGAATGAGAGTACGAGACCAAAATAAACACTTTCTAAATCGATATTCTTTTTTGGGGTGTGTGGGGTCGGTGGCGGATGGGGGGGGGGTCGATCCTTCCATTTCTGACCCTCGTCTTTTTCGTTCGGTAATTCTCTCTGGTATATCCAAGTGGATAGAAATCGATGAGAGAATTATTTCTAACTTCATCATCTTTTTACTGCCCGAAATAAAAAAAATGGAATCCATTGGTCAATTATCCGTAAAGCTGGACAACGGATGCAACAATGCCATTAAGGTGACCACTACTTGCACTCAAAATAAACAAACAAATCATCATCATCATCATCATCATCGTCGTCGTCGTCGTCGTCCTCATCATCATCACTACAATCACTACCATCATCATCAAGATCATCTCAGCCTTTCTGTCCATCATCATCATCATCGTCCTCATCATCATCACTACAATCATCACTACCATCAAGATCATCTAAGCCTTTCTCAGTCCATCATCATCATCATCATCATCATCAAGATCATCTCAGCCTTTCTGTCCATTATGATCACTACCATCATCACTACCATCGTTATTATCAAAATCATCTCAGTCTCTCTCAGTCCACTGCAGATCTCCGATCTTCCTCAAAGTGTAAATAATGAGCCTTATCCTGCCATAAGGTGTTGTCAGAAGGTTTGAATTCAGAATTGTCGTTCTTTAAAAGTGGTTACACACTAAGAGCACAGTCTTTTAGATAAGTTACTCATATAAGGTGGCGTCCAGGATATATGGTGGTGAGACTCCATAAAAATAAATTTTAATAATATCATATTTTTGCAAACCCCGAAATCCAAGTCGTTCCTTGTCGTTCTGCTAATTACTAATTGATTGATTCCTCTGAAAAAAAAACTTTAATTATTTTGTGACTTTCTCGCACTGTTTGTATCGCAAGTGGAAAAAGATACACAGAAGAATGGTGTGCTTAATACATTTATTAAGCACCAGCATCCGATACCAAACGGATAGATACAAACACAAAACAAATAAGTACAAACAATTGACAAGATAAAAACTTACACTAAATAGAGGAGGGTCAATTTGGCATAGTCAACGCAGCAAATATCTCTTCTATTAATAATGGAGATTTGCTCTCTATTTGTCTGTAACAAAAACTACGTCACTACTTACGTCACATTACTCAAAATCGTCATAACATAGAATAAATACACTCAAAATTTGAGGATGCAACATTAGACGGTCCTCATTGTTTGTTAAAACAAGTTTTAATAAATACATGCCCGGTATTATATATTTGTATATAGTTTATTTTATCTTAATACATATTTAGAGTCATCAGAATTAAGTTTCCATTGCAAATTGTTTTATTCTTTATTCCTAAGTTTGATTATAAATTTACTTATGATGCAAACTCTCTGACATTGAATTTTTAACACGCATCTCCTCAGGTAATATCTTTCAAAAACGTATTATTACATCGCCCGGAGGGTGTTTTTTATTTTGCTAGTTTATCATTCCTGCAGACAAAACCTTCGTTTGCAAGTATTTCAAGCGTAATTTCTTGTTTGTGTATATATTAATACAAGTTATGTGAAATTCCATGTCGAGTTCATGTGTTTTCTGTTTTTAACTTCAGTCTGCCTTACACCCGCGACGTGAATCATCACATCTACACTAGCGATGGGATACAATGCAATATTCATATTTCTTATTTTATAGTATGAAGCTGCATCCTAAATCCGATCAATTCCATTTTCTTTTCTTCTGACCCCCCCCCCCCGAAACACACACCTAGTTATTTTAAGTTCTTGAAAATAGGGCTTAAACAATATTCAACTCATTTTATCCGGATCTAAAAGAAACAGCTGTTCCTATTTTGTTATAAACAGAAAACTAATAAGTTGTGTTTTTTTTATTATGTAAAAGCTAGTGTGTCCTATTTGTCTTACTTGAATGGTTTCATAGATTTTTTAAAAATTGAATAGATCACTAAGTAGGACTGAGCCTATTTTAGTAGTGACCACCCCAAGCGGAGATTTAAGAGGTTTGAATTCAGAGTTTTTCTCTTCCTAGACTGGTTGCCTATCCAAGGTTAAAGAGCCCAGTTTACCCTTCTATTTACCCATAGCAATTTAAAAGTGGGGACAAACAGAATAAATAAGTACATATATTTAACAAGACAAAAACTTACAGAAGAGAAGAGGGTCAATGCGGTATAGCCAATGCAGTAAAGTCAGTCTGAATATTATTCAGCTTGAACATTCACTTTAATCGTTCGATATTTTAAGGCTATGAGCCAGTCTATCTGGTAGAGTGCTGATGGGGTGCTAGCTACTCTACAACAAAATTGACATTTCTACTTTTACTTTAAAAAAGATGAAAATATCGATATTCAATGTCTCTCTTCTCACGTGATACCCCTCTGCGACCCCTCAAAATAGTTATAATTATTTTTTCTTACTTGATTTTAGGTTTCATGGTTCGTTATCTTTCTATGTCCTATAGTCTGGTAGATAAGAAGGTGGACCGGGAAAAATTGTTACCAAGCTAAATTTGGTATTTTTTGAAAGCTTAGGGTATCCTCTTTTGAAATTTGAAAACTTCTCTTTTTGACCCCCTGGGGACAATTTTTTTTTTTTGGTGGGGGTGGGGGGTAGTACCAAACCAGATCTACTAAGGCATCAGTGTAAAGTTCTTTTTTTTTTTTTTTACCCTGAGACAAATCATACTCGTGGGATGTTGTATTTTTGTTGTTTTTTTATTCGTTTTTTTGGGTTTTTTTTTCAAATATCTATGACTACAATTTATAATCTTTAGTCCTTTTCACTTTCAGAGATTCAGTTTCATTCTAAACTGAAAAAAAAATCAGACCATTAATCAATTTTTTTATTTATCTTTATCTCTCAAAGAGCCGGGTTAGCTCAGTCGGTAGAGCACCCACCTAGGTACTCGCAAGGTTTCTTGTTCGATACCGGTCCCCACCAACTCAGCGCATGATTAGCACAGATCAGGTAATCTGATCTGTGTGGTAAAGTGAGGAGCTGATAGTACCAGTGGCACTCCACCTCAGCAAAAACGATCTCCATGGTCTAGCGCTAGATAGAATGCCTCGCTGTTCGGCTGATACTGATACTGCAAACTTTTTCTTCTTCTCTCATTGCCATCGTTGTTTAAAACAATGTCCTTTATATATATAATATATATATATATATATATATATATATATATATATATATATATATATATATATTACCCTTAAAAGATGAAATACATCTCAGATCATTTTTCGCCATTTAGCAGTTTTTTTTTCTTGTTAAAAAAGGAGAATTGAAAAAAAAATCATCCCAGCTGAAATGTCAAATCTGGTCAGTTTGTATTCAAATGCAGAAAGCATTATTTCGTCTCGCCCCTCCCCCTCTCACCTCATTCCCCCCCCTCTCTCTCTCCCCCTCTCTCCCCTCTCTCTCTCGTTTCTCAAGTCGACTTAGAAATTTGAAACCATTGCACTAATTATTTTTTGTCTGGACATTCAATTTATAATAATTATGAATTATGTTGTTTTTTTTTAACATAATCCACCAACCAGCTTTGCTTTGAACAGTAACATTTGTTTCCTTGTCATTCGGAGATATATATATATATATATATATATATATATATATATATATATATATGAACAAACAGATTGTTTAGAATAAAAAAAGGTTCTCAAATGTTGTCCAGAGAAGAACGAGATAAAACCTAAGAAATTCTTAAGAAATTAAGACCTCACCTCTTTTTATGTTTGTTTCTTAACTCATGTATTAAATGAGATATAATCACACACACACACACACGCGCGCGCGCACATATATATTATTATCATAATGGAGATTCGGATCTGTCTGGCTGTAACCGAAACTACGTCACTGCTTACGTCCCAATACCCTTAGCAATTGCTTAAGTTTATGAATGAGTATTTAATTTATAGTCAAAATCATCAATACATAGAATAAATCTTATTAATTAGAGATTTCTCTATGCAAATCTGAGTTAGATTTGCCTCAAAACAGCCAATATCATTAGTGCATTTAGATTCCTGCAATATGTATTATATATCCCTAAGGAATAAAGGTTTACATAATATTTGGTGTGGCTGATTTGCATACGGTTTTGTTAAAAACAAAACCGGTTTTAATTAATAATTACATGGTGTTATTGATTTAGTTTCGTTAGTCTTTCTAATTTAATATATTTTATTACATTAAAACTTAAATACTTACGCCCGGAGTGTGCATGTTCTTGCTAGTATATATAATTACAGTTATCCACAGTGTTTCAACGTTTCACGTCTCTTCAGTGTGGCTACACTTAGCAACTACTTCTAGCCGGGAGTGAAATCCGACTTATTTTTCATCAGTCCGATTCCTTAACCCTTCGGCCGTCAGTAGCTACCTGTAAGAAGCAGAATGTTAACTGATAAATACATACATAGGTATATATGTTACGATCATCAGAAAGCTCAAATCTGTAAGTGCAATCCAAAGATAACTGTCACATAGAACTGTCTTAACCTAACTCCTTTATCCACTAGGCCATGTGTCCTATTGGACAATCCAGTGTGAATTTTGCGAAATTATAAACCTAATGTCTTGTTTTGGCTAGAATATCTACCTATTCACTTATGTATGATTGTTTACCTATGGCCTAGTGGATAAAGGATTTAGGTTAAGACAGTTCTATGTGACAGTTATCTCTGGATTGCAGGTTCAATCAAGGGCAGCAGTAACATAGAATAATAATGATTAACACAGCTTAACACCTGTACCCCAGCTATGGTTAGCGGAATGAGAACAGTATACTCCCGTGGACTGAATAAAGGGTTAGATTCAAAGTTCCGTGATGGCTCCCGATTACGACAAGAATGTTTCCGATTCCAAAAGGAAGGTTCCCGAGTCCGAGAAATATCCGAAGAAGGCTGGAGGGCACATCGGCTGAAATGTTGTACAGAAAACAATGAAAATGGGGACAATAGTCCGAATAACGCAGATAATAGGAAAAGGGACATCCTTATTGGGCATATTAATTTCATTTTGATTCCAGTCGCTGTAATTTTCCATTCTTGTGTGTGTGTGTGTGTGTGTGTGTGTGTGCGTGTGTGCGTGTGTGTGTGTGTGTGTGTGTGTGTGTGTGACTCGATTTCGATCACGACATATTTTATAACAAATATTTCAAGTATAATAATGCTTATTGTCTTTCCGTTTTAATGTTAGAGAATAACATTCATTATGAAATATACCGCGCCAAAATTAAGTCAACACACACACACACACACATACAAACACACACACGCACACACACACACATACATATATATACATGCATACATACATACTCACATATGCATAAACACACACACACGCACGTACACACACAAACACATACACGCACGCACACACGCACACACACACACACATGATAGATAAATAAATGAATAAATCTATACCTTGGTACAGATACAATTTCCTTCATAGGATTCGACCGAAATTGAGAATATATATATATATATAATATATATATATATATATATATATATATATATATATTGGGGGGGTCCTCATTCATCTTTAATGATAGAATCAATAAACAAAAATACTTTAGACAAATTAGTTTTCATATTTTCGCTGATCTCCCACAGCTGTTACACTCCAAACACGATTGATCATTTTGAATGAAGTTATTCAACTCTAAATGACCTTTGGGTCACCGTCTAATGGCGAACACAAAACAAACGTTTTTAAACAACTCTTAATTCCATCAACAATTCACTAACACGAACTTTCACCAGACTCTTTCTCACTCGTTCACCTCTCAAATACGAACCTCTACTGCAATACAGGGTTTAACGGCATGTCAACCCATCTAGGGTCAGTTTATTTATACAGTTTAGGAAATCAGGTTCATTGTACGTTCATATTTACATTTACATTAAATTGTTTGTATTTGAAATAAGGTAGCGTGGGCATGGAGTCAATACCTTGTTACTGATAGTTTCTCGACTACGCGATCTTCATATTGCAACCATGATCGCAAGGGTGAGAAAGGATTATTATTACTACAATGTCGCAGTCCAACAGGTTAGCCACTACGCCACAGACACTCCCCGGATTATGATTAGTTACTTAGAAACGATAGGCGTGCAAACAAAATGACCATTATTAAATAATTATTTCGAACCAAATAAATATTAATATTTGATAGGAAAATATGAAACCATGAAACTGTGTGCAAACTATTTATATTAGAAAGGAATATTTGATATCATATTGTTATATAATTCATAGGCAGATTATGTACGTACCTGTTGTAAGATATTTTGAATCAAGGGTTCGTTAGATTCAGAAAGCGGGGTCCAGTGGAAAGTTACCTCGACGGTTATTGACGGGTAATAATCTTTTTTCGTGACCCCTTGGAAAGCGCGCCATTAGAGATGTGGGAGAATTAGTTTTAGTTTTTGTCAGATGCGAGCAGACACCCGACAAAAGAGGATGTCTCGTAGGGGTCGCAACTTAGCACACGGTCGAATCCTGGGCATAAAGCTTTATGAAAAAAACCAAAAAAAAAAACCAACAAGTCTTGTTGATTAAATTATTTAAATAAGAAATGACCAGCCGAAGAAATAAAGAAGAATCAACCCCAGAAGATGGCGCCTGAATTAGCAGCAGACTACTTAAGCGACCATTGAAATAGAAAAAGAATAACAAGAGCCTTTCATCCCATCTCTACTACTACTCTGTCTGTCTGTCCCTCTCCCCATTATACATACCCGATGTGTTATAAGGGGTATATAACAATATAACTGTGTGCAAAACAAAAACAAAAATACTCTTGTGAAACAATTGTACAATAATCGCAATTCTCTTAACTCTTAGTATAAAATAACTAATTTTTAACTATCGAGACTGAGTGAAATGGCTATAAAATTGAAGTTGGGTTTACAATATGCGTTTAATGTACATGAAGACAGGGTCTAGTTTACGTTAGAAATCTAAAAAGAAAAATAGTTGTCATAAAATCGGACCCAAAATCAATGGTCGGTTATGATTGAGACTTTGATTGATTGATTTTAATGGCATGACAACTTGTCAGGGATTATTTTATGACTCGAGGTTAGGATATCGTAAACATTGTCATTTATATTTACATTTTGTTTATGTGTATTTGTTTTTTCTTAAGAATTTTTTGCAAACAGTTATATATCAAGCACTCCTATATAATACAAATAATTTGTCCACAGTTATATGGTTTCAAATATTCCTATCTAATACAAATAATTTGTCCACAGTTATATGGTTTCAAAAATTCCTATCTAATACAAATAATTTGCACACAGTTATATTAATAATTAATCAATTAAAAATGTCTTATCCAGGCAAGTGATATAAAAAAATGTAACGCGTTGTGTACGTTTTTTTTTTGTTAATCTTAAAACAGCATGATTTTTCCAGAAAAGAAGGGGTGTGTTCAATCTTATTTATGGAGGTCAATTCTGATGACCGCCTTCTTTCCGTTTCCGGTTTACCATTAACAAAAACAATGACTTCCAGTTAAAGAAAGAAATGTTATTTATGTTCTTATTGTTTCACTCTAAGTCAAATCCCATTATAATTCCAGATTCTCTCGTCTCGGTCAAAAAATAGAACAGAACGCGACAATGGCATACACCTGCTTACTGCGTAGATGTAGTGGTGAGCAGGTCATGTGACCATTTGGGCCAATTGGATAGTACTACAACCAATGCCTTGAATCACATAAATATGACAAAATTTCCTCTCTCAGTCCCTCTTTTTTTCGGTTGACTCTTGCCGGCAACAACCATAGGCTCGGCTTCTGGCCTATCTCGAAAAGAAAACGCCTCCTTCTCGAGGCGTTATTTGCTCGCACACGTGACGGATGCTCAACGAAGCCATGCATAATGACCTCCTTGTCCTGACCCACGAACACAAATGGCGGACCTTTGACCTAGACCGTCAATGCAGCAATTAGCAGACAAGACCATTCTCAATTTTATGTCTCATTCGCAGATATAAACCCTATTCAGAAGACAATAGTCCTATCCACGCAAACGCATATGCCACATAGCGAAACTATAAATGCGTCCTACTCACTTCAACAAATGCCTTTACAGTCATATCTCCGTCAATCCCATACAGTACATTGACCCCCTATAAGCCCCCCCCCCCCAATTACAAAATCACCAATACTAATTACTCCAAGCCACGCACCAAACAACGGCCTCATATTTTCCACATACCACTGCACAAAAGAATAAGTCTATGCTATGAGTAAAAGCCCCTCCCCTTCTAACTACGATTTTGCCACTTACCCTTAAGGCTTACTCAACAAGAGAACCTTTCACTGAACAGACGTTTCTTTGTATATTTATATATAAAGATATATATACACATTAAATATCACCGGGTTTTGCTTTTTGTGCAAAAATTATGAAGATTTGAATTATATTCGAAGATATTTAAAAAATATATATATATTCAAAGGTTATGACAAAGTCATAACTCGTTGGAACGCAAACAAACTCCGACACAGGTTGAGGAACAAAACATTTTATATATCAGCACAAGAATAAACAGGGTACATAATACATAAGTAATATAAAAGTTACATGTAAAAGGGATAAACATAAAAACACAGACATGAGACTAAGAATAGTCCATGCTGGGAATTCACTTACAGTAACAAGAAAGACTACCTCATTGTGTCTCGTAGGTCGAGCAGCAGGCAAAGAGGAAGATAAGTTCAAATCAGCCGCTTAAATACACGAGGCTCCTAGCGGGAACCAGCGACATTAAACGGGCAGACAACTCCCCAGGCAAATACGAAAATAACCCCACAAATACTCTCCCCAAAATTTTTGGCTGGGCAAAAATTTACAGAAGGGAAGGACAAAAAAAATGTATTCTTTTTAAGGACAAGAACAGAGTCTCGAATGTTCAAAGTTCAAAGTTCCCAAAACAAAGAAATAAAATTTGCAAATATATATACCAGCAAACCACATGAAAAAACAGGGATGTAATTTAAGATAGACACAAGTCCGGTGTGAAAAAGTTCCTAAGTGTCCGCAAGAAATCTCCTTGGTGGTGGCAAATTTCTTCCAAATTCCTTATTTGAAATAAGGACTGTTTTTATCCTTTAGGAATATTTTTTCTCCTGGTAAAAATGGTAGGCACAAAATGCCAAAAAAAAAACGACGGGGATCGTTAAAAGGTGTTTCAAATGAAACAAAAGTCAAAAAGTATTTTTACGAGCCATTTCAGGTTCAACTTTTGGTAAAAAAATTTTTTTTCTGTACTAGTGTACAATTTTCAAAAAGTTTGTGGAAAAATATGGGGCAAATATTTCCCTGTATGGTGTGGACAAAAACTCGAAATTCACCGTCTCCTCGTTCCATTTTTCACTGCTGACCTGGTCAAATGTCTTTTTAGACACCAAAGTCGAATTGAAAGTTTAAAAGTCGGTATTTTGAGTCTGGGAGACACAAATACCGTGGTCCAGAAATTGACATTTCAGATGTACATTTCACTTTCTGTTTTTGCTGAGTAGCCTCGCGGTTGGAATTCAGGTCACATGGTGTGGCGATGTCCGCATCTTTAGTAGTAGTCGCCGAAGTCTGTACGTGCTGAATTGAAGATGTCAGTATCCCTTCGTAGTAGTCGCTGAGAACTGGTCGCACGTGCTGATTCTGTAGCCGCCTGAAGTGAGTGAGGGAAGTGTAGCAACTGTCCTATTTCCTCGAGGTAAAAAAAAATAATTCTTCTTGGTTGTTGAATATATATTTTTTTTTTTTTTTTTTTATTATTATTCCAGTGCTGAAAAGGAGTCCATAAGTCGGAGAAAAAGAAATAATTTCTTTGAGGGGGGGGTCACCGTTTTTTTTTTTTTTAAGTTCGTGTTAAAGGTATTTGAATGCGTGTTCAAAGTAGGGAGTCACCAGTTGTAAATCCCGAGTACTTTTACGACCATTGTTGTAGTCGACTTGGGCCAAAAAGGGTACGTGTTCGTATCACTTCGGGCTATCACCAGTTGTAAGGTGGGTCCAAAATACTTTTACGGCCAAGAAGGGTACGTGTTCGTATCACTTCGGGGTATCACCAGTTGTAAAGGTACGTGTTCGTATCACGTCGGGGTCACCAGTTGTAAGATTCAAAGGTTATTCACTTACAGTAATGTAAGGGGGCCAAAGCCCCAACAAGAAAGCGGTAGTCATAAGACTACCTCATTGTGTCTCGTAGGTCGAGCAGCAGGCAAAGAGGAAGAGAAGTTCAAATCAGCCGCTTAAATACACGAGGCCCCTAGCGGGAACCAGCGACATTAAACGGACAGACAACTCCCCAGGCAAATACGAAAATAACCCCACATACACACAGAGAAATAGCATTGAAATTCTATTTAAAATTGTCCAGCATTTGTAAATCTCAAAAGTAAACAAATCAATACACCAGGTTTTTTTTTTAATCTCGCCTCTCCCCTGTCGATGCTGGGCAGCCTCTTCTAGTTTCTTATAAATCCATCCCTTCTTGTATATTAACCTATTTGTTTATTTGTTATCATTTCTTTCTATCACACCGCCGAAACAGTGCGCCTTTCCTTCATCACTTTCTCTCAACTCCCCCCCCCTCCTTTGTCATCCAACACGAATATAACATTCTCTACTGTTCACGTCTTGCGGTTTATAGTAGTTAACAGTTTAACGTTTTTCTCATCATTCTTATCCGTACTCTCTGTTTATCATGACTTATCATTACAGTTCTCTACGATGACAAACATAATCTATCAGCGACCACGATACACGAGTATTTCCCCGCGGGTTTAAAAATAAACTTATTTTTAAATAGAAAATATTTAAACAAAAAACAAAAGATTTTCCTGCATTTCAGCGAAATTTAAATAATCTTATTGTTTTCATTAGTTAATGCTTCTCTGAACATCTCGATGCTTACTCCAGCAATATCTTGAATGATAATACTCTTGTTCCTTAATCTTCCGATCGTTATCATCTTGCAACACCCTATGATTAAAAATAAGACCGTCCAAAATCGACCGAGACTAAATGTAAATAAGTGTAAATCCTGATTATCTGGTGTTATCCGTGGGCTAACTAGATTCAGCTTCGTAAATGAAAATATTTTGTCCGCATTGTTCCAAGCCTTATTTCAAATAGAATCCTTTGTTAACTCGTAATTTCCTCACATTTCCTACAACTCTAATCATTATACCTGTGAAGTGCACCTCACACAGGATTACAATTAAACATTCACAAATTAATCAGATTTCGGCATTAGGCTATGGGTTAAATAGAAAAATGGTTTTAGTAAAAAAAAATGACTATCTGTTAAGAATGAATTTATTTCAAAACTTTATCGGCTATGACGGAGAACGAGAAAGGAAAAAGAGCAAGACATTGTCTTGCCTGCCGGAATCCCAACCCGCGTCCTCCCGCATGCAAAAACAAATGCGATTTAGGTACTGGACGGACGCGAGGTTCGACTGATGTGCCCGGATGTTTGAATAATATGCCCATAAAATAACCAATCGAGTGGAGCGTGGCATGACAAGCAGATAAGCTTTCGGCTTACGTGAGACGGCAGCGAGAAAATATTATTTTGACGACGGCGACGGATTTTCAGCTGAAAGTTTGGCCTGTCAGAAGACAGTGAACTCGCTTCTTTTTGCCCCCCCCCAGCAGGAACTTGTTGAAGCAAATATCTATTTTCCCTCTCTATTTTCCCCCCTTCCATATCGGCATTAAATGACCCACTGAGGTTGATATGCCGTAAAACAAAACAAAACAAACACCTAAGTAAAACATACGTGACCATTTAGTAACTGCAGGTACTTTCTGCAAAGTGTGTTCCGTGTGTTAGACTAAGCAAAGCTTGTTAAATAAATAAAAAAGGAAGAAGTTAAGCAACTATGAACGTGTTCAGTAGTTAGATGGGCGACTACATAAAAACAGCAGGTAATCTAAAGTAGGTATTTATCCAACCCTTTCGCCACAGGTATGATGTGAGACAAGGTCACAAGTATAGGCCATCCGATGAAAGTAACCCAAAGTATACGAAAACTTAGTAAATAAGAAAAATAAGTTAAGCAACCATAAGCCAGTACAGTACTTAGATGGGTGACCCCTTAGTAACAGCAGGCCTGTAAGCAAGCTAAGAACTTGTTTGCCAGTCTATGTAAAGCATAGTAAAAAAGAGTGGAGGAAGTTAAACAACCATAAAACAGTTCAATTTATGGATGGGGGAATACTTAGTGAAAACAGGTGCTGTAAGCAAGCTGATACCTGTGTGCCAGACAAACTAGCCTTAGTCAATAAGAAAAAGAAAAGAAGTTAAGCAATCATGAGCCAGTTTAGTACGTAGATGAGTGACTACTTGGTAACAGCAGGTACTGTAAGCAACCCGAGGCCTGTGTAGAAGGCTAAGTAAAGATTAGTAAATAAGAAGAGAAAATAGTTAAGCAACTATGAGCTTGTTCAATATTAGGTGAGTGACCACTTAGTAAAAGAAGGTGTTGTAAGCATACTAAGGCTGTGTAAACAAAAGTAAGCAAAGCTTAGTAAATAATAAAACGAAAGAAGTTAAGTAATATTGATCTAGTTTAGTGCTTAGAGGAGTGACCACTTAGTAACAGCAGGCACTGTAAGCAACTTCAGGCCTGTATACGAGACTAAGCAAAGCTTGGTAAATAAGAAAAGTAAGAAGTTAAGCAACTGTGAGTCTGTTCAATACTTAGAGGGGTGACAAGTTAAGCAATCAAGAGTCAGTTCAGTACTTAGAGGGGTGACCACTTAGTAACAGCAGGTACTATAAGCAAACTGTGTCCTTTTTGTCAGGAAATCACGCGTTGTCTGGAATTTAATAAAGAAAATAAACGAAATACTTCTAAACTGACTTTTTGCAATGTTTGTCTATATTCTAAACCCCTCCCCGGTCCAGTGTGAATCGGTCAATCTGGAAAGAGAACGGATGTGGCCACCGCACCCCACACCACTAAAATTCCTGTATTTTCAGTTTGGCGCAACAAATATGAGAGATACAAGCAAAAAATGTGAATGTTAACTCGGCAGTTTTGAGGGTGAAGTCAATTTTTGAAAATGTTGGAAGCTGGCATTTAACGATGCGTGTGGACAGAGAGAGAGAGAGAGAGAGAGAGAGAGAGAGAGAGAGATAGAGAGAGAGAGAGAGAGTCCGAAAAACCGAAATAATAATAATTGTTGAATCATTTTTTTTTTTATCTCGGATGAAAAAGGCTTAAATTGCATTTAAAGATGATAACCACTTTGGAGAGGGTAGGGCGGTTTGAGGGGAGTTTGTGCCTCAGAGTCATTAAAGTAATTCATTCAGGGTTGGCATTCAATGGAATATATCCGTACCTATCAGCTTTCAAAAACCCTCGATTCACTAAAAGTAGAAACTTTTATAAAGATGTAACTCTTACATTTTTTTCATTTTATTTTATTTATCTATTCACTAGAAGTGGCTACCCAGCATCGCCTGGATAGAAGTGGTGGAAAAGAAAACCCTGGTATATTGATTTGGTAGAAGGGGGATTAAAAAACTGGTGTATTGATTTGTTTACTTTTGAGATTTACAAATTCTGGACATTTTTAAATAGAATTTTAATGCTATTTCTATGTATATTTTAATTTTTAAATATCTTCGAATATAAATAAAATATTCATAATTTTTGCACAAAAAGCAGGAACTGGTGATATTTAATGTATATATACATTTACTCTGTCATTAATTGTTTTATTTTCATAGTTTCCTCCGGACATACATATACACCAACTGCCCTTTATATATGAATAGATTAATTCATTTTCAGTTTATTAACCCTTTCAATACGTACCAACCAGATATGACCGCGAAAATGCGTTTTTTTTAATAATCTAAACATTAATATTTTTCTGATAATTTGTATTATTTGGATTATTCGGACTATATGTGACCAGTTAGGCACATGGTGCAACGTTGAGTTAATACAGTTCTAAGTGACGATCATCTCTGGCTAGTAACACTTGTACCCGTTCATGGTTAACGGAACGATAACAGTCTACCCCATGGACTGAAAAAGGGATCAGTTCGAAGTTCCGTGAAGGCTCCCGATTACGAGATGAAGAGAAGGTTCCCGAGTTCGAGAAGGTTCGCAAGTCCGACAAGAAATACCTGAAAATGGTAGGATTTCAAATTGGCTGACACGCCGTGTAGATAATAAAGATGAGGACAATTGTCCGAATAATCCAAATAACACACATATATTAATACTCCTGTTCCTAAATCTTCCGTCCGTTATCACCCTACAACACCCTCTGGTTAAAAATGAAATCGTTCAAATCGTCCAAAATGAAATGCAAAAATATAAATCCTGTTTATCTGGTGTTTCTTATCCACCGAATTCTTATTTCTTATGAGTTTCGTCACCTCGGCTAAATAATTCCGTTTTTATTATAAAGAAAAAAAATGAAGAAAGGGGGCATGCTACACATAAAAATATAAGATAGAAAGAGAGAGAAAAAAGAAAGACAGTAGGGGAAAGATAGAGAAAGAGGGTGTGAGCTTGCGGAAGTGATAACGCTAATCTGTTTCAATGGAACATAATAAAAAGGAGGAGCGTGGAACAAATTACCAAGTTTTAGAAAAATATTCGTCACAAAAATTGTTCTGCCGCGTGTCATAGATAAGTAGTTTATGGCCACGTATCTGAAACTTTTATTCTTCTAGTGGGATCTCATCTGTGGGGAGCGGTTAGAAGGGAATCTGTGGAGGTGAAATAGGAATCGCTAACCATAAAATGATTCGCTTAAACGCAAATAAGAAGTTAAAACTACATTCACATTACGACACTCCTTAGATATTTCAGAGTGATATAGGAAAAGCAATTATTCATAAACACACACTCTCTCTCTCTCTCACTCACACACACACACACACACACACACACACACACACACACACACATACAATCACATGCGCACACACACATACAGCCACATACATATGCACATATATACACACCCTTACACACAAATATACGCACACATATACGCACATGCATACATACACACACGTATGCACACACATATATATATATATGCACATACACGTGTTTGTGGTGTAATAGTTACCGTCGTAGGAAATGGACACGGTGACACGAGTTCAAATCCTGGACGAGGCTGTTTGTATTTCCCATAGTACTAATACCCTTGGGAAAGGTATGAATTCAACTATTCTCCCTCCATCTAGTAGGGTAGACTGGACACTTTAACCTTGGTATGGCAACCAGTCTAGGATAAGGAAAACTCTGAATTCAAACCTGTTAAACTCTTTGAATAAATTAACCTTGTGTCACATCCTGCTCGTGCAGAGAAGTTGGTAAATACATACACGCACGCACACATATACAAGTACATACACGCACATACACACATACATACACCCATGCGCACACACAGTCACAGACACAGACACAGACATTTGATCCAGTGTCTGAATATTCAAAATATTTGGTCTTTTGTTTTAAGATAACAATTTGAACTTTCAGGTTCTTGAATTACCCGCAGTAATTCAACAACTTATTTGTGCAGGGCGGGATTTTGGTTTAATGATATATCAACCTTCATGGGTTATCTAATGCCAAGACCATCATTGTAGAAGAACAGTAGTGGTACAATGTACTTATTTGCCAACCATTCCGCACAAGCAGGTCAAGGTCAATTTTTAGGCGGAGTTTAACAGGTTTGAATTCAGAGTTTACCTTCTCCTAGACTAGTGGCCTAACCAAGGTTAAAGAGCTCGATCTGTCATGCTATTTACCCATAGCATGAGGGAGAGTAGGTGGATTCATACCTTTCCCAAGTGTATTAGTGCCATGTGAAATATAGACATCTTCGTCTAGGATTTGAACTTGGGTCGACGAGTCCATTTCCTACGACTCTAACCATTAAACCACGCATCTCCATGTAGTGGTACTATGTAACCCATAGTTGAAAGTCATACATTTTCCAAGTGATCATTGTAGGGTGACTAGAGTTCGAACTCGCTTATTACGATGTCGCAGTTCATATGTTCGCACTACGCCAAGGGGACTCCCGCAAGCTTTTCTGCTTTAATGCTAATAAAAAGATGAAATAAGTAGCACCATGGATTGAATGTAGAAAGAGGCATGAGACTCGCCATGGCACAGTCCGTTGCGCCACCAATAAAAAAAATGAACATGTAAAAGAAATATGCCTGTAAGCAAGATTTGTATTCCTAAAAATAAATTCTACGAGGATAGTTGCAAAAGCAAGGTGTCCAAAGCAAAGAAACTGTTCGTGTGGCTATTGGCAACACTGTTGTATTTGTTGAGTGTGCTGCGCCTTGTTGTCACGCTTGATGCCTTGGCTTGATGAAGCTCCCGACTGAGGCTACCCGCCAAGTGTGAAGTTCACGTAGTTATTCAGTTTTTGAATGCAAAAGGAATGAAACCGATTGCCATTCTAATTAATGGATGTGTATGGTGATTCGAGCATTGATGTCAAAACTTCACATCGACGACGAGGTTAAACGCTTCCTCAACGACATGACAGCGAACTGGAATGACATAGACATACAAAAACTGACAAAATATCTCAAAAAATCCATCGATCGAAATGTCGATTATGTAGAAAAATAGATACGTTCAAACTTTAAAATGATGTAAACATCATTGATAATAAACGTTTCTGTGATTTCTAAATATTTTGGAGATCTTACCTTTGGGATTACACTCGTAGTTGGTTAAGAGTTTTTGAATGCTTGGGTTAAAGTTTTAGGCCTAGTTTTTATTTAATATCAAGAAGTGGAACACCAGCAAAAAGTATATATATGTTTAAACGTTAAATGAATTTATTTGAGATCTGTTTTGGTACTTGTTGAGAATTGGTATCTTTTAAGGAATGCAAAGAAATGTACATAAAAAGTATGACGTTATCTTTTGTGTAAACCTATTTTAGAGTTTGATCAAGGTTGTGGTTGGATCTAAGTCTATAGACTTAAAATTAAAACTAATTAGTAGTATTTGGATTATTCGAACTATTGTCCTCATCTTTATTGTTATCTGTCGATGTGCCTTCGGGTATTTCTTGTTGGACTCGGGAGCCTTCTCGAACTCGGGAACCTTGTTTTCGAACTCGGGAATCTTCTTGTCGTAATCGGGAGCCATCACGGAACTTTGAACCCAACTCTTTATTTGATCCACCGGGATATCCTGTTTTCATTCCGCTAACCATAGCTGGGGTACAGGTGTTAAGCTGTGTTAATTATTATTTTATGTTACTGTCGCCCTTGATCAGGATTGAACCTGCAGCCTAGAGATAACTGTCACTTAGAACTGTTTTAACCCAAACTTAAAACTAAGTATTTTGTCGTCTACTCCTTCAAATTTAAATATACACAATGCAGTTTGGCGTCAATTTCTTTTTAGTATATTATTTGCATTTCAGAACAGACACCACTTCTAAATAACAACCCCTCTGTTTCAAGTTTAAATTTTGAGTTCCCTTAAAACTGGTATGATTTAGCAATGAATTTAGTTTGAAAATAATTTGGTTTGGTTTGGTTTGGTTTGTTTTACGACGTATCAACCTCAGTGGGTCATTTAATGCCGACAAAGTTTTGAAATAAATTCGTTCTTAATGGATACTCAATTTTTTTTATAAACACATTTTTCTATTTAACCCATAGATAGGACCCTAACAGGTACTACCACTCCGGGTTAGAGTGTACCTGGGAGCAATGGTGATGAAGAGGTGCTCCACATTCCGCAAACCTCCAGAACTGAAACCTCACCATCAGTTAGAGTTTAACGTTATTCCCAGGACATGAAGACCCGAAGCCACCGCCTTCTAGCACATATATGATAAAAAGGGTTAAGGCTTGCCATAAGGGCAATAGGGTTGTGGCAATCATATAGGTGCTAGGGCTTGTGACCAGTCTATTGATCAGAGGTGACCTCTGCGACCGCCCATCTAGCCTAATTGAGGGCCAAAGTGGGGTGTTGCATGTAATGGACTGCTCAGCCACCTGGGTTCCATCCTTAAGCATCACGGGTCGCCACCCACGGCCAACAGGTGGGCCCATTTGGGGTTCTTACCCCTCTGCAGAGGTGCAGTCGGTGTATTCTAAAGCCCTAGCCGATAAGGCAATAAACAGTTCTGGAATTCTGGGAATATTGAGTCACTTTTTCATCGCCAATACTCTCGGTAATCGTCAACTGTTGTTTGTCAACTTTGCAAGGTGTCCGGCTCAACAGAACATCTTTGGGTTCTCCACGATCATGTCCTTCACTCAACTCTGCTCCCGAATTACACCGCTTCGGATGTGCTTACCCAATGATATTGCCAGCATGGATCTTTCAATAGCTCTCTATGTCGTGATCAGTTGCTATATGAGGGTGAGTCAAAAAGTAATGCCATTTTGTTTAGGACAGGTATAATTACCAACACAGGAACATGTATCATACATCAAAATGAAGCTGGTCCCCTGTAGATCACATCCCTACTTCACCACATAGTCCCCGTTTATCTCAATAGCAATGTTCCACCCCATAAAATTATGTTGAGTGTTCTTTGAGCCACTTCTTCACTACTGATTTCACTTCTTTGTCACTAGAATAATGTTTGCCTCTCTTCGGACCCATGAAAGAGGGTTTGAGTATAGTTGGATGTGCGTGGTGAGTCGTAGGAAATGGACTCGCCGACCCGGGTTCAAATCCTGGACGAAGCTACACTTAACATAGCGCTAATACCCTTAGGAAACGTATGAATCCAACTACCCTCCCTCCAGTTATGGGTAAATAGTAGGGCAAACTGGTCTATTTAACCTTGGTTAGGCAACCAGTCTAGGAGAAGGAAAACTCTGAATTCAAACCTGTTAAATCCGCTTGGAGTGGTCACTACTAGAATAGGTTCAGTCATAATTAGTGATCTAATTCACTAATCATTTTTGTCCACTGTGATTGTCCAATTGACTTAAGTAATCTTAAATAGTGAAAACGTTTATTGATCCTTGTCCACTAAAATATCATGAATCAGAATTTTTCTTTCTCTTAAGATAATTGATAGGGAAGAACATCGGAAGAAAAGACGCCTCAAAGAATCAGCTCATAGGTTAGGCTATAGTTGACCAAGTATAGAGATGAATACAATATGGGAACCTATAATTAAAAAGGCAAGATTAGATTAAAAATACGTAATATGAGTCTAGGTAAAAAAAAATCATACATAAGTATAAAGGTAAATATTCTAGGTAAAATAGGTAAATTAGATTTATAAGTTCCAAAAATTCACATATCGCAACGGATATAAGTTAATACAGTTCTAAGTGACAATCATCTCTGGGCTGAAGTTTCAATCCTGACCTCTTAACACTTGTACCCGGTCATGGTTAAATAAAAAAAATGGGAAATTTAAGAAAATCAATGAAAAAGAACAGGGGTCACCAAACTACGACCCGTAGGCCGGATCCGGCCCGCAATTGCTGGTGAAGCAAGAACGAGCCCATAAGCGACGTTCTCCCATGAAAACCACAACATGGGCACGTCAGTGTGGTCCATCTAGCAAGGACATACATTGACCAGCTATGCATGGATACTGAACGCTGAGCAGAGGACCTGCCGATGACAATGAGTGATAGGGATGGTTAGCGAGAGATTGTCATGTATATCCGTGCTACTAGTGCGACGATGATGATCTATCAGCAAAATGTCTTCTGACCACAAAGGATCTGTCTGTCTGTCTGTCTGTCTCTCATATATCCCCAGGTGACAATTGACGTCATGTGGACCTAATTAAAACCAGCTTACCTGGATAATCGACAATGATGTTCAATTAAACAAGTGACAATAAGATTATACTTACATCGCCTTTAACATCTGGGCATGAAAATGACAGATAAGGAATGTCTTAATTCTGTTACGTACTGTTGTTGCATTACATCGTCTATTTTCTTCTTAAACTTCTTGTGCCCCGGCGATGAACTTCGTTTTTCTGTTGTCGAGTCGTTGCTGTGTGTATCTGACCAATAAACTTTTTTTTTAAATGTGTTAAATAAAAAAAATGAGTTTAAAAAATTGAGTACCATCAAGAATGAATAAAACAAAAACGTCTTCGGCATAAAATAACCCAACAAGGGTTGACATGCAGTAAAACCCAACCAACCAACCAAACCTTTCGGAAAATTACATAAAATACTTTACAAAATTACTGAAAATATATGTTCTAGCTTCCTGGCCATCCTGCTTGGCATTAATTGAAAATCCTCGAGACTTGGCCCCTGTCGACGTGAAAATACAATGGTGGTCACCAATGCTTTTAAGGCACCTTTCATTTCATCTGGTTGGCATTTTGGCGCATCTCCTATCCAATTACAAAGACACAAATAAATGACACTCGATTTTAATGCCAATTTCAAACGACAAAATCAAATATGTGGTTGATTTTGAAAGGCTTCAAAATACTAAATAATTTTTTTATTGGTTTGCAACATGCATTTTTATGTTATATTAGCAGGACCTGTGTATATACCACAGTATGATAATTTAATTATTACAACGTTTGATATGTTTAGTATGCTATGGCAAATAGTTCAATATATGTAAAAGTATAATAATCTAGATTTAACTCTCTCAGTCTTTTTTTCTTTTCTTCTTTTCATCTTATCCTTTTGATGTTCGACTGAAACAGATCAACGTTATCGCTACTGTGCGCTCACCTCTCTCTCTATCTTTCCCCTACTCTCTTTCTTCCTTTATTTCTTTATTCATTTCTTATTATATGGTTTATGTATAGCATGTCCTTTTTCTTCCCTTTCTTTCTTTATAATAAAAATGGAATGGTCTATTATTTAGCTGAGGTGACGACACTTATAAGAAATAAGTATTCGGTGGATATGCAATATAGAGGGAGTTGCAAGATGATAACAATCCGAAGATTAAGGAACAAGAGTATTAATATGTAGATTTTATTTTTTTTACATCCTGAAATTCTGTAATCATTACATCAGTGCTGCCAACATTTTGCGATGTAATATGCTTTATTTTTGTGAAAATCGACGGGCGCTCAAAATATTGTTGCGAACCGACTACCACCGCTAAGCCGCCTTTCAACGGCTCACTGCTTATTGACTTTCCAAGGAAGACACTGACTATAAGCAACGAATACATTTATTCATTATGTTTGAGGAGGCTCCCGTGAAAATGTGTAAGGTATAGTGAAATATTTCTCTTGGATACAGTTCTCAAAAACGTGACCGTTCTTGGTTGTAGCGTGAAGTGCGTAATGAGGAGAAATTACTCACTTTTGGAATTATCGAATTGTCGGATGGCTACCCAGTTGGGCGTGGCAGACGTGTTAGTGTTTTGTTATGTATATTCGTTTTTGAATATGACTTGTTGCAAAATTCTGGTTATGACTTGTATGTTGCGAAATTCTAGCTATTTTGTAAAACAAAAATGCGTGAGGGAGGAAATTGTCGTTTACTCACTGTCACCCCAGATAGAGACAGACAGACAGACAGACAGAGACAGAGGCAGAGAGAAGGAAAGAAGCGAAAAGAGGCGGATTTTGACATCTGACGTTTCGACGAAGTGTGTTGTGGAGGGTGTCCACGTTCGAGTCTCCGGATCGTTTTGTCTCTCTGTAGCAGGTCTCTCTGTATTCTTCGGACAGTGTCCTCTCTCCCAACTCAAACTTAATCTTTCAACTGTTGGCCTTTTTTATAATCTTTTTTGTTATGAATACGTCAGCATTTAGTTAAAATTAATGTCGGCTGATTTCATGATGTATGTAAAAATTTCTACATGCTCGTAAAAATATAGGATTTAATGCTATACGTTACTATTACGTTCACATTCGGACTAATACCCAGCTATTGGTTAGATAGTACTACTACTGATTTTCTACAAGGTTGGCTTTGGAATTAAATAACCCACGAAGGTTGATATGCCATTAATCAAAGAAACCAAACCAATCAGCTAAACTTCGTAAAAATTCCGTTGCCCTGTAAACATTTTATTTCAGATTAAAACCTAATGATAAGATGATACTTTGATTGCAAAATTAATTTGGGGCCATAAATTAAGGGTGAAGCTACACATTAGATCGACTATTACACAGGTATATACGGTATTTAAAAATCTTTTGTGATGGCATTGGAAAACTTGATTTTCATTTAAAATATGTTACCATAGATAAACGATTGCTTAAACTAAGACATTCGGTTGGAGGTTTCAAGCTGGAGGTGCGTGGAGTAATGGTTAGAGTCGTAGGAAATGGACTCGTCGACCTGGACGAAACTACAGTTCACATAGCGCTAATACCCTAGGGAAAGGTATGAATCTAACTACTCTCCCTCCAGCTATGGATAATTAGTAGGGAAGACTGGGCTCTTTAACCTTGGTTGGGCAACCAGTCTAGGAGAAGGAAAACTCTGAATGTTAAATCCGCTTAGGGTGGTCATTACTAGAATAGGCTCAGTCCTAATTAATGATCTATTTCACTAATAAACTTGTTCATGAAAAACCATGATCCAGCGATTTTTGTTCCATTATAAAGGAATTTATAAATGCGAACTAATAAATTCACCCCCAGTATACCCCTATGATTTTATTCGCCCCAAAATGTTCTTCACCCTCAGGGATCTAGGTGGATCATTTTAATAAGCCTTGACCTAGACTAACGAAATGATCTAATTAGAGGAATTGAATTAATATTCTAAAACAATAAAAGATTATAAATGTTTTAGATATTTTTCCCCCCTGAAACTTGATATTCTATCAGATTGGACTTTTTATACTGGTTCAGATCCTCCTAGGCATTTACTGTCACATCCACATTAATTTTGACAAACGAGACATCTGGATATACCAGAGTATGATAATTTAATTATTGCAATGTTTTATGTATTTACTTAAAAGCTATTGCCAAATTGTTCAATATGTAAGTCGACGGGGTGACCTAATGTCGGTATCAACCGGACAGCGAGGGAGCCTATCCACTTTTCACTAGCGCTAGACCAAGGAGACTATTTTTGCATCTGAGGTGGAGCACCATACCTACAATCAGCTTCTCACTTTACCGCACAGATCACTGTGCTACTCATACGTTGAGTTGGCGAGGATCAGTATCGAACCAGGAATCTTGCGATTACCTAGGCAAAGTATAATAATCTTGATTTAACTATCCCCCCCCCTCTCTCTCTCTCTCTCTCTCTCTCTCTCTCTCTCTCTCTCTCTCTTAAAAGGGAGGTTGTAAAATATTTACATTGATTTGTCGTTAAAAATCTGGGAGAAGGCGTTTGAAATATCTACATTAATTTGCCGACAAAAAAGTGGCAAAAACATGACTTGAAAAAATATCTAAGTAGGACGGGAAATTCGCCTGATGCTGGCTCGATAAAACATAGCGTAAATTAGGGCAGAAGGCTGGGACGACATGAAATTAAAATACAATTATTATTACAAATAAAACAAATTTGTAATTTTTTTTTTCAATTAAATTTAATTTTACGTTAGGCATTTAAGCGACGCCAGACCATTTGGAATGCTTAATTTTTAAATTTGGGTGAAATAAAACGGGACAAATAAGAAATCTGCAATTAAGCAACACTAGATAATCTGGATTTACATTTTTGCTTTGCATCTTGGATGATTTGGACAGTCTCATTTTTATCAAGAGGGTATTGCAGGATGATAACGGACGGAAGATTGAGGAACAAGCGTATATAGATGATCCAGCGATTTTTATTCTCCTTTTATGATGAAACATATAAATGCAAACAGTTAAATTCGACCCTGTAGACCTCTATGCTTTTATTCATCACCCAAGGATTGATATTGACCAATTTGCCCTATGCAAGGTGTATCATGACGTAATTCATAAATGAAAACTTGTAAATTCACCCTGTAGAACCCTATGCTTTTATTAATCACCCGAGGATTGATATTGACCAATTTGCCCTATGCAAGGTGTATCATGACGTAATTTATAAATGAAAACTTGTAAATTCACCCTGTAGAACCCTATGCTTTATTCATCACCCGAGGATTGATATTGACCAATTTGCCCTATGCAAGGTTTATCATGACGTAATATATAAATGAAAACTTGTAAATTCACCCTGTAGAACCCTATGCTTTATTCATCACCAAGGATTGATATTGACCAATTTGCCCTATGCAAGGTGTATCATGACGTAATTTATAAATGAAAACTTGTAAATTCACCCTGTAGAACCCTATGCTTTATTCATCACCCGAGGATTGATATTGACCAATTTGCCCTATGCAAGGTGTATATTGACGTAATTTATAAATGAAAACTTGTAAATTCACCTGTAGAACCCTATGCTTTATTCATCACCCAAGATTGATATTGACCAATTTGCCTATGCAAGGTGTATCATGACGTAATTCATAAATGAAAACTTGTAAATTCACCTGTAGAACCCTATGCTTTTATTAATCACCCGAGGATTGATATTGACCAATTTGCCCTATGCAAGGTGTATCATGACGTAATTTATAAATGAAAACTTGTAAATTCACCCTGTAGAACCCTATGCTTTTATTCATCACCCGAGGATTGATATTGACCAATTTGCCCTATGCAAGGTTTATCATGACGTAATATATAAATGAAAACTTGTAAATTCACCCTGTAGAACCCTATGCTTTATTCATCACCCAAGGATTGATATTGACCAATTTGCCCTATGCAAGGTGTATCATGACGTAATATATAAATGAAAACTTGTAAATTCACTCTTTAGAACCCTATGCTTTTATTCATCACCCGAGGATTGATATTGACCAATTTGCCCTATGCAAGGTGTATCATGACGTAATTCATAAATGAAAACTTGTAAATTCACCCTGTAGAACCCTATGCTTTTATTCATCACCCAAGGATTGATATTGACCAATTTGCCCTATGCAAGGTTTATCATGACGTAATTTATAAATGAAAACTTGTAAATTCACCCTGTAGAACCCTATGCTTTATTCATCACCCAAGGATTGATATTGACCAATTTGCCCTATGCAAGGTGTATCATGACGTAATTTATAAATGAAAACTTGTAAATTCACCCTGTAGAACCCTATGCTTTTATTCATCACCCGAGGATTGATATTGACCAATTTGCCCTATGCAAGGTTATCATGACGTAATATATAAATGAAAACTTGTAAATTCACCTGTAGAACCCTATGCTTTATTCATCACCCAAGGATTGATATTGACCAATTTGCCCTATGCAAGGTGTATCATGACGTAATTTATAAATGAAAACTTGTAAATTCACCCTGTAGAACCCTATGCTTTATTAATCACCCGAGGATTGATATTGACCAATTTGCCCTATGCAAGGTGTATCATGACGTAATTTATAAATGAAAACTTGTAAATTCACCCTTTAGAACCCTATGCTTTTATTCATCACCGAGGATTGATATTGACCAATTTGCCCTATGCAAGGTTTATCATGACGTAATATAAATGAAAACTTGTAAATTCACCCTGTAGAACCCTATGCTTTATTAATCACCGAGGATTGATATTGACCAATTTGCCCTATGCAAGGTGTATCATGACGTAATTTATAAATGAAAACTTGTAAATTCACCCTGTAGAACCCTATGCTTTATTCATCACCGAGGATTGATATTGACCAATTTGCCCTATGCAAGGTGTATCATGACGTAATTTATAAATGAAAACTTGTAAATTCACCCTGTAGAACCCTATGCTTTATTCATCACCCAAGGATTGATATTGACCAATTTGCCCTATGCAAGGTGTATCATGACGTAATTTATAAATGAAAACTTGTAAATTCACCCTGTAGAACCCTATGCTTTATTCATCACCCAAGGATTGATATTGACCAATTTGCCCTATGCAAGGTTTATCATGACGTAATTTATAAATGAAAACTTGTAAATTCACCCTGTAGAACCCTATGCTTTATTCATCACCCAAGGATTGATATTGACCAATTTGCCCTATGCAAGGTTATCATGACGTAATTATAAATGAAAACTTGTAAATTCACCCTGTAGAACCCTATGCTTTATTCATCACCCAAGGATTGATATTGACCAATTTGCCCTATGCAAGGTGTATCATGACGTAATTTATAAATGAAAACTTGTAAATTCACCCTGTAGAACCCTATGCTTTATTCATCACCCAAGGATTGATATTGACCAATTTGCCCTATGCAAGGTTTATCATGACGTAATTATAAATGAAAACTTGTAAATTCACCCTGTAGAACCCTATGCTTTTATCATCACCCGAGGATTGATATTGACCAATTTGCCCTATGCAAGGTGTATCATGACGTAATTATAAATGAAAACTTGTAAATTCACCCTGTAGAACCCTATGCTTTATTCATCACCCAAGGATTGATATTGACCAATTTGCCCTATGCAAGGTTTATCATGACGTAATTTATAAATGAAAACTTGTAAATTCACCCTGTAGAACCCTATGCTTTATTCATCACCCAAGGATTGATATTGACCAATTTGCCCTATGCAAGGTGTATCATGACGTAATTTATAAATGAAAACTTGTAAATTCACCCTGTAGAACCCTATGCTTTATTCATCACCCGAGGATTGATATTGACCAATTTGCCCTATGCAAGGTTTATCATGACGTAATATATAAATGAAAACTTGTAAATTCACCCTGTAGAACCCTATGCTTTATTCATCACCCAAGGATTGATATTGACCAATTTGCCCTATGCAAGGTGTATCATGACGTAATTTATAAATGAAAACTTGTAAATTCACCCTGTAGAACCCTATGCTTTATTCATCACCCGAGGATTGATATTGACCAATTTGCCCTATGCAAGGTGTATCATGACGTAATTATAAATGAAAACTTGTAAATTCACCCTGTAGAACCCTATGCTTTATTCATCACCCAGGATTGATATTGACCAATTTGCCCTATGCAAGGTTATCATGACGTAATTATAAATGAAAACTTGTAAATTCACCCTGTAGAACCCTATGCTTTATTCATCACCCGAGGATTGATATTGACCAATTTGCCCTATGCAAGGTGTATCATGACGTAATTTATAAATGAAAACTTGTAAATTCACCCTGTAGAACCCTATGCTTTATTCATCACCCGAGGATTGATATTGACCAATTTGCCCTATGCAAGGTGTATCATGACGTAATTTATAAATGAAAACTTGTAAATTCACCCTGTAGAACCCTATGCTTTATTCATCACCCGAGGATTGATATTGACCAATTTGCCCTATGCAAGGTTATCATGACGTAATTATAAATGAAAACTTGTAAATTCACCCTGTAGAACCCTATGCTTTATTCATCACCCAAGGATTGATATTGACCAATTTGCCCTATGCAAGGTTATCATGACGTAATATAAATGAAAACTTGTAAATTCACCCTGTAGAACCCTATGCTTTATTCATCACCAAGGATTGATATTGACCAATTTGCCCTATGCAAGGTGTATCATGACGTAATTTATAAATGAAAACTTGTAAATTCACCCTGTAGAACCCTATGCTTTATTCATCACCCAAGGATTGATATTGACCAATTTGCCCTATGCAAGGTGTATCATGACGTAATTTATAAATGAAAACTTGTAAATTCACCCTGTAGAACCCTATGCTTTATTCATCACCCGGATTGATATTGACCAATTTGCCCTATGCAAGGTGTATCATGACGTAATTTATAAATGAAAACTTGTAAATTCACCCTGTAGAACCCTATGCTTTATTCATCACCCGAGGATTGATATTGACCAATTTGCCCTATGCAAGGTTATCATGACGTAATTATAAATGAAAACTTGTAAATTCACCCTGTAGAACCCTATGCTTTATTCATCACCCGAGGATTGATATTGACCAATTTGCCCTATGCAAGGTGTATCATGACGTAATTTATAAATGAAAACTTGTAAATTCACCCTGTAGAACCCTATGCTTTATTCATCACCCAGGATTGATATTGACCAATTTGCCCTATGCAAGGTGTATCATGACGTAATTTATAAATGAAAACTTGTAAATTCACCCTGTAGAACCCTATGCTTTATTCATCACCCGAGGATTGATATTGACCAATTTGCCCTATGCAAGGTGTATCATGACGTAATTTATAAATGAAAACTTGTAAATTCACCCTGTAGAACCCTATGCTTTATTCATCACCCGAGGATTGATATTGACCAATTTGCCCTATGCAAGGTGTATCATGACGTAATTATAAATGAAAACTTGTAAATTCACCCTGTAGAACCCTATGCTTTATTCATCACCCAAGGATTGATATTGACCAATTTGCCCTATGCAAGGTGTATCATGACGTAATTATAAATGAAAACTTGTAAATTCACCCTGTAGAACCCTATGCTTTATTCATCACCCAAGGATTGATATTGACCAATTTGCCCTATGCAAGGTGTATCATGACGTAATTTATAAATGAAAACTTGTAAATTCACCCTGTAGAACCCTATGCTTTATTCATCACCCGAGGATTGATATTGACCAATTTGCCCTATGCAAGGTGTATCATGACGTAATTTATAAATGAAAACTTGTAAATTCACCCTGTAGAACCCTATGCTTTATTCATCACCCGAGGATTGATATTGACCAATTTGCCCTATGCAAGGTGTATCATGACGTAATTCATAAATGAAAACTTGTAAATTCACCCTGTAGAACCCTATGCTTTATTCATCACCCGAGGATTGATATTGACCAATTTGCCCTATGCAAGGTGTATCATGACGTAATTTATAAATGAAAACTTGTAAATTCACCCTGTAGAACCCTATGCTTTATTCATCACCCGAGATTGATATTGACCAATTTGCCCTATGCAAGGTGTATCATGACGTAATTATAAATGAAAACTTGTAAATTCACCCTGTAGAACCCTATGCTTTATTCATCACCAAGGATTGATATTGACCAATTTGCCCTATGCAAGGTGTATCATGACGTAATTATAAATGAAAACTTGTAAATTCACCCTGTAGAACCCTATGCTTTATTCATCACCCGAGGATTGATATTGACCAATTTGCCCTATGCAAGGTGTATCATGACGTAATTTATAAATGAAAACTTGTAAATTCACCCTGTAGAACCCTATGCTTTATTCATCACCCAAGGATTGATATTGACCAATTTGCCCTATGCAAGGTTTATCATGACGTAATATATAAATGAAAACTTGTAAATTCACCCTGTAGAACCCTATGCTTTATTCATCACCCGAGGATTGATATTGACCAATTTGCCCTATGCAAGGTGTATCATGACGTAATTTATAAATGAAAACTTGTAAATTCACCCTGTAGAACCCTATGCTTTATTCATCACCCGAGGATTGATATTGACCAATTTGCCCTATGCAAGGTGTATCATGACGTAATTCATAAATGAAAACTTGTAAATTCACCCTGTAGAACCCTATGCTTTATTAATCACCCGAGGATTGATATTGACCAATTTGCCCTATGCAAGGTTTATCATGACGTAATATAAATGAAAACTTGTAAATTCACCCTGTAGAACCCTATGCTTTATTCATCACCCAAGGATTGATATTGACCAATTTGCCCTATGCAAGGTGTATCATGACGTAATTTATAAATGAAAACTTGTAAATTCACCCTGTAGAACCCTATGCTTTATTCATCACCCGAGGATTGATATTGACCAATTTGCCCTATGCAAGGTGTATCATGACGTAATTTATAAATGAAAACTTGTAAATTCACCCTGTAGAACCCTATGCTTTATTCATCACCCAGGATTGATATTGACCAATTTGCCCTATGCAAGGTTTATCATGACGTAATATATAAATGAAAACTTGTAAATTCACCCTGTAGAACCCTATGCTTTATTAATCACCCGAGGATTGATATTGACCAATTTGCCCTATGCAAGGTGTATCATGACGTAATTTATAAATGAAAATTTGTAAATTCACCCTGTAGAACCCTATGCTTTATTCATCACCCGAGGATTGATATTGACCAATTTGCCCTATGCAAGGTGTATCATGACGTAATTTATAAATGAAAACTTGTAAATTCACCCTGTAGAACCCTATGCTTTATTCATCACCCGAGGATTGATATTGACCAATTTGCCCTATGCAAGGTTTATCATGACGTAATATATAAATGAAAACTTGTAAATTCACCCTGTAGAACCCTATGCTTTATTCATCACCCGAGGATTGATATTGACCAATTTGCCCTATGCAAGGTGTATCATGACGTAATTTATAAATGAAAACTTGTAAATTCACCCTGTAGAACCCTATGCTTTATTCATCACCCGAGGATTGATATTGACCAATTTGCCCTATGCAAGGTGTATCATGACGTAATTTATAAATGAAAACTTGTAAATTCACCCTTTAGAACCCTATGCTTTTATTCATCACCCGAATTGATATTGACCAATTTGCCCTATGCAAGGTTTATCATGACGTAATATATAAATGAAAACTTGTAAATTCACCCTGTAGAACCCTATGCTTTATTAATCACCCGAGGATTGATATTGACCAATTTGCCCTATGCAAGGTGTATCATGACGTAATTTATAATGAAAACTTGTAAATTCACCCTGTAGAACCCTATGCTTTATTCATCACCCGAGGGATTGATATTGACCAATTTGCCCTATGCAAGGTGTATCATGACGTAATTTATAAATGAAAACTTGTAATTCACCCTTTAGAACCCTATGTTTATTCATCACCCGAGGATTGATATTGACCAATTTGCCCTATGCAAGGTTATAATGACGTAATTATAAATGAAAACTTGTAAATTCACCCTGTAGAACCCTATGCTTTATTAATCACCCGAGGATTGATATTGACCAATTTGCCCTATGCAAGGTGTATCATGACGTAATTTATAAATGAAAACTTGTAAATTCACCCTGTAGAACCCTATGCTTTATTCATCACCCAAGGATTGATATTGACCAATTTGCCCTATGCAAGGTGTATCATGACGTAATTTATAAATGAAAACTTGTAAATTCACCCTGTAGAACCCTATGCTTTATTCATCACCCGAGGATTGATATTGACCAATTTGCCTTATGCAAGGTGTATCATGACGTAATTTATAAATGAAAACTTGTAAATTCACCCTGTAGAACCCATTGCTTTATTCATCACCCGAGGATTGATATTGACCAATTTGCCCTATGCAAGGTGTATCATGACGTAATTATAAATGAAAACTTGTAAATTCACCCTGTAGAACCCTATGCTTTATTCATCCCCAAGGATTGATATTGACCATTTGCCCTATGCAAGGTGTATCATGACGTAATTATAATGAAAACTTGTAAATTCACCCTGTAGAACCCTATGCTTTATTATCACCCGAGGATTGATATTGACCAATTTGCCCTATGCAGGTGTATCATGACGTAATTTATAAATGAAAACTTGTAAATTCACCCTGTAGAACCCTATGCTTTATTCATCACCCAGGATTGATATTGACCAATTTGCCCTATGCAAGGTTGTATCATGACGTAATATATAAATGAAAACTTGTAAATTCACCCTTTAGACCCTATGCTTTATTCATCACCCGAGGATTGATATTGACCAATTTGCCCTATGCAAGGTGTATCATGACGTAATTTATAAATGAAAACTTGTAAATTCACCCTGTAGAACCTATGCTTTATTCATCACCCGAGGATTGATATTGACCAATTTGCCCTATGCAAGGTGTATCATGACGTAATTATAAATGAAAACTTGTAAATTCACCCTGTAGAACCTATGCTTTATTCATCACCCAGGGTTGATATTGACCAATTTGCCCTATGCAGGTGTATCATGACGTAATTTTATAAATGAAAACTTGTAAATCATCACCTGTAGAACCCTATGCTTTATTCATCACCCGAGGATTGATATTGACCAAATTTGCCCTATGCAAGGTTATCATGACGTAATTATAAATGAAACTTGTAAATTCACCCTGTAGAACCCATGCTTTATTCATCACCCGAGGATTGATATTGACCAATTTGCCCTATGCAGGTGTATAATGACGTAATTTATAAAATGAAAACTTGTAAATTACCCTGTAGAACCCTATGCTTTATTCATCACCCGAAGATTGATATTGACCAATTTGCCCTATGCAGGTGTATCATGACGTAATTTATAAATGAAAACTTGTAAATTCACCTCTTAGAACCCTATGCTTTATTCATCACCCGAAAAATTGATATTGACCAATTTGCCCTATGCAAGGTTTATCATGACGTAATATATAAATGAAAACTTGTAAATTCACCCTGTAGAACCCTATGCTTTATTATCACCCGAGGATTGATATTGACCAATTTGCCCTATGCAAGGTGTATCATGACGTAATTTATAAATGAAAACTTGTAAATTCACCCTGTAGAACCCTATGCTTTATTCATCACCCAAGGATTGATATTGACCAATTTGCCCTATGCAAGGTGTATCATGACGTAATTTATAAATGAAAACTTGTAAATTCACCCTGTAGAACCCTATGCTTTATTCATCACCCGAGGATTGATATTGACCAATTTCCCTATGCAGGTGTATCATGACGTAATTTATAAATGAAAACTTGTAAATTCACCCTTTAGAACCCTATGCTTTTATCATCACCCGAGGATTGATATTGACCAATTTGCCCTATGCAAGGTTTATAATGACGTAATATATAAATGAAAACTTGTAAATTCACCCTGTAGAACCCTAGTGTTTATTAATCACCCGAGGATTGATATTGACCAATTTGCCCTATGCAAGGTGTATCATGACGTAATTTATAAAATGAAAATTTGTAAATTCACCCTGTAGAACCCTATGCTTTTATTCATCACCCGAGGATTGATATTGACCAATTTGCCCTATGCAAGGTGTATCATGACGTAATTTATAAATGAAAACTTGTAAATTCACCCTGTAGAACCCTATGCTTTATTCATCACCCGAGGATTGATATTGACCAATTTGCCCTATGCAAGGTTTATCATGACGTAATATAAAATAAATGAAAACTTGTAAATTTCACCCCTGTAAAAAACCCCTAAATGCCCTTTTTTTTAAACAATTTTCCCAAATCCACGAGGTGGAATGACGTAATTTTTGAAAAATAAAATTGACCCAAATTTTTTGCCCTATGCCATTAAAGGTGGTATGAAATTTTTGAAAAACGTAATTTTATAAATGAAAACCCTGGGGTAAAAAAATTTTGGGGGGGGAACCCTGTAGAACCCTAATTGCTTTTATCCCAAATCAACCCGGAAGGATTTGGGAAATATTTGGAAAACCATTTTTTTTTGCCCCCCTTAATGCCCCCCAAGGTTGTTTATCATGAAACCCCCGGGTAAAAAATTTAAAAAAATGAAAAAAACTTTGTTTTTAAAAAAATTTTCCAACCCCTTTTTAGAGAAAAACCCTTAAAAAAATTGGCCCCTTTTTTAATTCCATCCACCCCCCCGAAAATTGATTATTTGAAAAACCCCATTTTTGGGCCCCCCCTAAAAATTGCAAGGTTTTTTTTTTTATTCAAATGAACGTAATAAAATAAATGAAAAAACCTTGTTTAAAAAAATTCCAACCTGGTAGAACCCCCCCTACCAAAATGCTTTTATTTAATCAACCCCCCCGAGGAATTGGATAATTGGAAAACCCCAATTTTGCCCCTAAATGCCAAAAGGTGTTTATCATGACGGTTAAAAATTTTTATTAAAAAAATTGAAAACTTTTTGTAAAATTCCCCCCCCCCCCACCCTGGTAAAAAGAAAACCCCTAAATGGCTTTTATTCCCATCAAACCCCAAGGATTTGAAAAAAATTTTAAAATTGAACCAATTTTTGGCCCCCCTATGGCCAAAAGGGTTGTAATCAAAAAATGGGAAAACCGTTAAATTTTAAATAATGAAAAACCCATTCAACCCTTGTAAAAAGGAAAACCCCCTAAAAAAAAAAAAAAATGGCCCCCTTTAATTTAAATCCACCCCGAGGAAAAAAATTTTGGAAAAATATTGAACCAAAAAATTTTTAAAACCCCTATGCCCAGGGTGAATCCAAAAATGACGGTAAAAAAAAAAAAAAAATTTTTTAAAATAAAATGAAAAAAAACTTTTGTAAATTTCCCCACCCCTTTACTTTTTAAGAAAAACCCCTAAAAAATGACCCTTTTTTTATTTCATCACCCGAAAAGGAATTTTGAAAATTATTGGGAATCCAATTTTGGCCCCCTATGCCAAAGGTTTTTTGTTTTAATCATGGACGTTAAAAAAAAATATTATAAAAATGAAAAACTTTTGTTAAAAAATTTCCCCACCCTGGTAAAAGAAACCCTAAAAAAATTGCCTTTAATAAATCAAAACGCCCGAAGGATTGAAATATTTGAACCCCAATTTTTTGGCCCCCCCCCTAAAATGCAAGGTGTATCCAAATGAAACGGTTAAAAAAATTTTTTTTAATAAATGGAAAAAAATTTTTTTTGGTAAAAATTCCCACCCTGGGGTTTTTTAAAAAAAAGAAACCCCTATGGCTTTTTTTTTTATTTTCCAAAAATCTCAAACCCCGAGGATTTTGGGATTAATTGAAACCCAAATTTTGCCCTATGCAAGGTGTTAAAATCAAATGGAACCCGTAAATTTTTTTTAAAATAAAATGAAAAAAACCCTTTTTTGTTTAAAAATTCACCCTGTAAAAAAAAAAAAAAGAAACCCTAAATTGACTTTAAATTCATTCCAAACCCCAAGGGGGAAAAATTTGATATTGAACCAAATTTTGCCCCTTATGCAAAGGTGGGGGTTAAAAAAAAAATCCAAATGGAACGTTAAAATTTTAAATAAAAGATTGAAAAAACTTTTTGTGTTAAATTTCCCAAAAACCCTGTAGAAAAACCCTAATTTGGCTTTTTTAAAAAAATTCCTCAACCAAAAGGGATTGGGGATTAATTGGGGAAACCATTTGGCCCCCTTAAAATGCAAAGGGGTGTTTTAAAATTCATGAAACGTAAAATTTCCCATAAATGAAAAAACCCCTTGGTTATAAATTCCACCCCTTGGTTTTTAAAAAAGAACCCTAAAAATTTGCTTTTAATTTTAAATCCCACCCGAGGAATTGGATAATTTGGACCAATTTTTGGGCCCCTATTGCCAAAGTGTAAAATCATGAACGTAAATTTTAATAAAGAAAAACTTTGGGGTTAAAAAAAATCCCCCCAACCCCTGTAAAAAAGAAAACCCTAATGGCCCCCCTTTTTTAAAAATTTCCCAATCCCACCCAAGGATTGAATAAAAAATAATTGGAACCAATTTTTGCCCCCGTATTGCAAGGTTTTAATCATAACGTTTAAAAAATAATATAAAAATGAAAAAAACTTTGGGTAAAATTCCCAAAAACCCCTTTTTTTTAAGAAACACCTAAAAATACTTTTTTTTTTTTAAATTCCAAATCCAAAAAACCCCACGAGGGAAAAAAATTTTGGAAAATAAAAAAAAATTTGAAAACCATTTTTTTGCCCCCTAATGCAAGGTGTTAAAAATCCAAAAAAAAATGAACGGTTTTAAAATTTTAAAATAAAATGAAAAACTTGTAAATCTCCCTTAGAAACCCCTAATGGCCCTTTTTAAAAATTTCAAATCAACCCCGAAGGGGTTTTTGAAAAAAAATAATTTGGGGGGGGAAAACCCCCAAATTTTTTTTTTTGGGCCCCCAAAAATGCCAAGGTGGGTTTAATCCAATGAAACCCGTTAAAAAAAAAAATTCCCAATAAATGGAAAAAACTTTTGGGTAAAAAAATTCCAAACCCCTGTAGAAACCCCTAAATGCCCCTTTTTATTAATCAACCCCGGGGATTGAATTAATTGAAAAACCCAATTTTTTTTTGCCTAAATTGGCAAGGTTTTTTAATCAATGGGACCCGGTAAAAATAATAAAAAAATAAATGAAAAAAAACTTTGTTAAATTCCCCCCCACCCTGTTAAAAGAACCCCCTAAAAAATGCTTTTATTTTTATTCACCCCAAAGGGGATTGAATAATTTTGACCCCCCCAATTTTTGGCCCCCCCCTAAAAAATGCAAAGGGTGTTAAATCAAAAAAAATGGGGGACGTAAAAAATTTTTTTTTATAAATGACAAAAAACTTGGGTTAAAAATTCACCCTGGTTTTAAAGAACCCCTAAAAAAAATCCTTTTAATTAAAAATCACACCCGAAAGGATTTTTAATTAAATTTGAAACCCATTTGCCCCCCTATGGCCCAGGTTTGTTTAAATTCAAAAAAATGAAAACCGTAAAAATTTTTAAAATAAAATGAAAAAAACTTGGGGTAAAATTTCAAACCCGCTTTTTTTTTAAGAAACCCCCCCCTAAATGCCTTTTTTGATGATCATTTTTTAAAAATTCATTCACCCGAAGGAAAAAAATTTTTGGATAAATTGGGCCCCCAAATTTTTGCCCCTAAAAAAATTGCCAAAAGGGTTTTTTAATCAAAAATGAAAAAGTCAATTATAAAATAAATGAAAAAAAAACTTTGGTTTAAAAATTCCACCCCTGGGGTAGAAAAAACCCTAAAAATGCCCCTTTTTATAAAAATACCCGAGGAAAATTTGGATTATTGGAACCCAAAAAATTTGGGCCCCCCCTAATGCAAGGGTTGTAAATAATTGAAAAACGGTTAATTTCCAAATAAAAATGGAAAACCCTTGGGGGTAAAAAATTTCCCCCCACCCTGTTTAAAAAAACCCTATGCTTTAAAAAATTTCAATCACCCGAGGGAATTTGGAATTATTGGAATTTCAATTTGACCCCTAAATTGCAAAAGGTTTTTTTTATCAATGACCGGATATATAAAAATAAAAATGAAAACTTGTTTTAAAATTCCCCCCAAACCCTTGTTAGAAACCCCTTAAGCCCCCCTTTTTATTTTCAATAAACCCAAAGGAAATTGGGGGAATTAAATTGAAACCATTTTTTGCCCCCCCTATTGGCAAAGGTGGGGGGGGTAAAAAATCATGAAAAAACGGGTAATTCAAATAAATGGAAAAAACTTTGTAAAATTTCACCCCTGGTAAAATAACCCTAAATTGCCCTTTTTTAATTAAAAATCCACCCGAAGGATTTGATAATTTGAAAAACCCCAATTTTTTGCCCTAATGCCAAGGTGGGGTTTAAAAAATCAAAAATGACCGTTTTTTTAAAAATTTTTTTTTAATAAATGGAAAAACTTGTAAATTTTCCCACCCCTGTTTGAAAACCCCTATTGCCCTTTAAAATTTCCCAAAATCCAACCCCCCAAGGATTTGGAATAATTGGGGGGACCCAAAAATTTTTTTGCCCCCCTATCAAAAGGGGGTTTTTAAAAATCATGGAACCTAATATATAAAAAATTGAAAAACACCCTTTTGGTTTAAAATTTTCCCCAACCTTTTTTTTTAGAACCCCCCTAAATGCTTTTTTTAAAATTCAATCCAAAACCCCCCCCCCGAGGGATTTGGATAAATTGACCAAATTTTTGGCCCCCCCTATGCCCAAAAGGTGTAATCAAAAATGGGGGAACGGGTAAAAATTTTTTATTAAATGGAAAAAAAACTTGTTTTAAAAAATTCAAAAAAAACCCCTTTCTTAGAACCCCCTAAAAAAAAATGCCTTTTTTAAATTTAATCACCGCGAGGGGTTGGGAAAATATTGGACAATTTGGCCCCCCCTTAATGGGCAAGGTGGTAAAAATCAAAAAAATGACGGTAAAAAATTTTTTAAATAAAAAGAAAAAACTTGGGGTTTAAAATTCCCACCAACCCTGTTTTTTAGAAAACCCTAAAAAAAAAATTGGCTTTTTTTTTTAATTCAAATCAAAAACCCGAAAGGATTTTGATTTTATTGAAAACCAAATTTTTGCCCTATGCCAAGGTGGTTTAAAAAAATCAAAATGACGGTAAAATTTTTTATAAATGAAAAAAACTTTGGGGGGTTAAAAATTTCACCCTTTTAAAGAAAACCCTAAAATGCCCCCTTTTTTTTAATTCCCAAAAAAAAAATCACCCGAGAATTTGGGAAAAAATTAAATTGGAAACCCAAATTTTTTTTTTGCCTTATGCCAAAAGGGTTTTTAAATTCATGACGGTAAATAAAATATAAAATGAAAAAAACTTGGTAAAATTCCAACCCCCCTGTAAAAAAAGAAAACCTAAAAATGCCTTTTTTTTTAAATTAAATCACCCCGAGGAAAATTTTTTGATTTAATTGAACCAAAATTTTTTTGGGGCCCCATAAAAAAATTGGCCCAAAAAGGGTGGGTAAAAAAAACAAATGAAACGTTTAAAAAAAATTTTATAAATGAAAAACCTTTTGGGGGGTAAAAATTCCAACCCTGTTTAAGAAACCCCCCCTTAAAAAAAAATGCCTTTTATTTCATCAAACCCGAGGATTTGGGGAATATTTGGAAAAACCAAATTTTAGGCCCCTTAAAAAATTGCCAAAGGTTGTGGTAATCAAAAATGGAAACGTAAAAATTTTTAAAAAAATAAAAATGAAAAAACTTGTAAAAAATTTTCAAACCCTGTTTAAGAAACCCCCCTAAAAATTTGGCTTTTTTTTTTTTTATTTCCCCAATCAACCCGAGGAAATTTGATATTGACCCAATTTTTTTGGCCCCCCTTATGGCCAAAGGTGGTTAAAATCCAAAAATGAAAACGGTAATTTCCAAATTAAAAAATTGGAAAAACTTGGTAAAAAAATTTTCCCCAACCCCCTGTTAAAAAAAAAAACCCCTATTGCCTTTTTTTTTCATTCAACCCCCCGAAGGATTTGAAATATGGGGGAACCAAATTTTTTGCCCTATTTGCCCAAGGTTGGGGTAATCAAATGGCCGTAATTTTTTTAAATAAAATGAAAAAACTTGTAAAAAAAAATTCACCCTGGGGTAGAAAAAACCCCCTAAAAATGGTTTTTTTTTATTCCCCCATCAAACCCAAAGGAAATTTTTGATATTTTTGAAAAACCCATTTTGCCTAAAATGCAAAAAGGTTTTGTAAAATCAATGGAAACGGTAAATTTCCCAAAATAAATGAAAACTTGGGGTAAAAAAATTTCCCCAACCCCGAGAAAAACCCCTTTTTTAAAAAAAAAAATGCCCTTTTTAATTCCAAAATCAAACCCAAAGGAAAATTGAAATAAAATTGGACCCAAAAAATTTTGGGCCCCCTAATGCAAAAGGTTTTTTAATCAAAATGGAAAAATTAAATAATTAAATTAAATTTGAAAACCTGTAAAATCAAACCCCTTTTTTTTAAGAAAAACCCCTATTGTTTTTTTTATTCATCCACCCCGAAAGGATTGGATAAAATTGAAACCAATTTTTTTTGCCCCCTAAATGCAAAGGGTTTGGGTAAAATTCAATGGACCGTAAAAATTTTAAAAAATAAATGAAAAAAACCTTGTAAAAATTTTCCCCCCCCACCCCCTTTTTTTTTTAAAAAGAACCCCTAATGGGGCCTTTTTTTTTATTCCAATCAAAAAAACCCGAGGGTTTGAAATAATTGAACCCAATTTTTGGCCCTAATGCAAAGGTTTGTAAAATCATGAACGTTGAATTTTTTAAAAAAAATTAAAAAATTGAAAAAACTTGTTTAAAAATTCCAACCCTGTAAAAAAGAAAACCCCCCTAATGCCCCCTTTTTTAATTCAAAAATTCAAAACCCGAAGGAAAAAAAATTTGGGAAAAAATTATTGGGACCAATTTTTTTGCCCCTAAAATGCCAAAGGGGTTGGGTAAATTCCAATGAAAAAACGTAAAATTTAAAAATAAATGAAAAAACTTTTGTTAAAAAATTTCCCCACCCTTTAGAACCCCCTTATGCTTTTTTTTATTCCAATCACCCCCGAGGGGATTGAAATATTGACCAAAAATTTTTTGCCCCCTTTAATGCCAAAAGGTTTTTTTTTAAATCTCCATGACGGTTAAAAAAATAAATAATTAAAATGAAAACTTTGGTAAAAAAAAATTTCCAAACCCTGTTAGAAAACCCTAAATTGCTTTTTTTTAAAATAAATCCCAACCCGGAAAAGGGAATTTTGAAAAAAAATATTGAAAAAAAAAACCAATTTTTGCCCCTATGCAAAAGGTGGGATTAATCATGAAACGGTTAATTTAAATAANCCGCAATTTGGGGGGTTCTCTTTACCCTCTGTCAGAGGTTGGCAGTCGGTGTATTCTAAAGCCCTAGCCGATAAGGCAATAAACAGTTCTGGAATTCTGGGATATTGAGTCACTTTTTCATCGCCAATACTTCTCGTAATCGTCAACCTGTTGTTTTGTCACTTTGCAAGGTGTCCGGCCTCAACAGAACATCTTTGGGTTCTCCACGATCAGTCCTTCACTCACTCTGGCTCCCGAATTACACCGTTCGGATGTGCTTACCCAATGATATTGCCAGCATGGATCTTTCAAATAGCTCTCTATGTCGTGATCAGTTGCTATAATGAGGGTGAGTCAAAAAAGTAATGCCATTTGTTTAGGACTAGGTATAATTACCAACACAGGAACATGTATCATACATCAAAATGAAGCTGGTCCCTGCTAGTAAGATCACATCCTACTTCAACCACATAGTCCCGTTTATTCTCAATAGCAATGTCCACCCCATAAAATTGATGTTGAGTGTTCTTTGAGCCACTTCTTCACTACTGATTCACTCTTTGTCACTAGAATAATGTTTGCCTCTCTTCGGACCCATGAAAGAGGGTTTGAGTATAGTTGGATGTGCGTGGTGAGTCGGTAGGAAATGGACTCGCCGACCCGGGTTTAATCCTGGACGAAGCTACACTTAAACTAGCGCTAATACCCTTAGGAAACGTATTGAATCCAACTACCCTCCTCCAGTTATGGGTAAATAGTAGGCAAACTGGTCTATTTAACCTTGGTTAGGAACCAGTCTAGGAGAAGGAAAACTCTGAATTCAAACTGTTAATCGCTTGGAGTGGTCCACTAGAATAGTTCAGTCATAATTAGTGATCTAATTCAACTAATCATTTTTGTCCACTGTGATTTGTCCAATTGACTTAAGTAATCTTAAATATGTGAAAACGTTTATTGATCCTTGTCCACTAAAATATCATGAATCAGAATTTTTTCTTTCTCTTAAGATAATTGATAGGGAAGAACATCGGAAGAAAAGACGCCTCAAAAATCAGCTCATAGTTAGGCTATAGTTGACCAAGTATGAGATGAATACAATATGGGAACTATAAATTAAAAAGGCAAGATTAGATTAAAAATACGTAATATGAGTCTAAGGTAAAAAAAAATCATACATAAGTATAAGGGTAAATATTCTTAGGTAAAAATAGGTAAATTAGATTTATAAGTTCCAAAAATTCACATACGCAGATACGGATATAAGTTAATACAGTTCTAAGTGACAATCATCTCTGGGCTGAAGTTTCAATCCTGACCTCTTAACACTTGTACCCGGTTCATGGTTAAATAAAAAAAATGGGAAATTTAAGAAAATCAATGAAAAAGAAACAGGGTCACCAAACTAGAGCCCGTAGGTCCGGATCCGCCCCGCAATTGCTGGTGAAGCAAGAACGAGCCCATAAGCGACGTTCCACATGAAAACCACAACATGGGCACGTCAGTGTGGTCCATCTAGCAAGGACATACATTGACCAGCTATGGATGGATACTGAACGCTGAGCAGAGGACCTGCCGATGACAATGAGTGATAGGGATGGTTAGCGAGAGATTGTCATGTATATCCGTGCTACTAGTGCGACGATGATGATCTATCACTAAAATGTCTTCTGACACAAAGGATCTGTCTGTCTGTCATGTCCTGTCTCTTCATATATCCCAGGTGACAATTGACGTCATGTGGACCTAATTAAAACCAGCTTACCTGGATAATCGTTCAGAAATGATGTTCAAATTAAACAAGTGACATAAGATTATACTTACATCGCCTTTAACATCTGGGCAATGAAAAATGACAGATAAGGAATGTCTTAATTCTTTACGTACTGTTGTTGCATTACATCGTCTATTTTCTTCTTAAACTTCTTGTGCCCCGGCGATGAACTTCGTTTTTTCTGTTGTCGAGTCGTTGCTGGTGTGTATCTGACCAAAAACTTTTTTTTAAAATGGTGTTAAATAAAAAAAATGAGTTTAAAAAAAATTGAGTACCATCACAAGAATGAATAAAAACAAAAAACGTCTTCGCATAAAATAACCCAACAAGGGTTGACATGCAGTAAAAACCCAACAAACTAAACGCAAAACGTTTCGGAAAATTACATAAAATACTTTACAAAATTACTGAAAATATATTTCTAAGGTTTCCTGGCTATCCTGCCTTGGCATTAATTGAATATCCTCGAGACTTGGCCCTGTCGACAGTGAAAATACAATGGTGGTCACCATGCTGCTTTTAAGGCACCTTATTCATATTTGTCGCATCTGTTGGCATTTTGCGCAATCTCCTATCACATTACAAAGACACAAATAAATGACACTCGATTTTAATGCCAATTTCAAACGACAAAATCAAATATGTGGTTGATTTTTGAAAGGCTTCAAAATACTAAAATAATTTTTTATTGGTTTGCAAAGCATTGTTTTATGTTATATATTAGCAGGACCTGTGTATATACCACAGTATGATAATTAAATTTAATTAAACGTTTGATATGTTTAGATGCTATGGTAAATAGTTCAATATATGTAAAAGTATAATAATCTAGATTTAACTCTCCAGTCTTTTTTTCTTTTCTTCTTTTCTCTTATCCTTTTGATGTCAACGAAACAGATCAACGTTATCGCTACTGTGGCGCTCACCTCTCTCTCTATCTTTTCCCCTACTCTCTTTCTTCCTTTATTTCTTTATTCATTTTTTATATGGTTTATGTATAGCATGTCCTTTTCATTCCCTTTCTTCTTTATAATAAAAATGGAATGGTCTATTATTTAGCTGAGGTGACGACACTTATAAGAAATAAAGTATTCGGTGGATAATGCAATATAGAGGAGTTGCAAGATGATAACAATCCGAAGATTAAGGAACAAGAGTATTAATATGTAGATTTTTATTTTTTTTACATCCTGAAGTTCTGTAATCATTACATCAGTGCTGCCAACATTTTGCGATGTAATATGCTTTATTATTTGTGAAATTCGACGGGCGCTCAAAATATTGTTGCGAACGCGACTACACCGTCAGTGCAAGCCGCCTTTCAACGGCTCACTGCTTATTGACTTCCAAGGAAGACACTGACTATAAGCAACGAATACATTATTCATTAATTTGAGGAGGCTCCCGTGAAAATGTGTAAGGTATAGGAAATATTCTCTTGGATACAGTTCTCAAAAACGTGACCGTTCTGGTTGTAGGTGAAGTGCGTAATGAGAGAAATTACTCACTTTTGGAATTATCGAATTGTCGGATGGCTACCATTGGGCGTGGCAGACGTGTAGTGTTTTGTTATGTATATTCGTTTTTGAATATGACTTGTTGAAAATTCTGGTTATGACTTTGTATGTTGCGAAATTCTAGCTATTTTTGTAAAACAAAAATGCGTGAGGGAGGAAATTGTCGTTTACCTCACTGTCAACCCCAATAAGAGACAGACAGACAGACAGACAGAGACAGGAGGCAGAGAGAAGGAAAGAGCGAAAAGAGGCGGATTTTGACAATCTGACGTTTCGACGAAGTGTGTTGTGGAGGGTGTCCACGTTCGAGTCTCCGATCGTTTTGTCTCTCTGTACTTCCTTCTGTATTTCGACAGTGTCCTCTCTCCCAACTCAAACTTAATCTTTCAACTGTTGGCTTTTTTATAAAATCTTTTTTGTTATGAATACGTCAGCATTAGTTAAAATTAATGTCGGCTGAATTTCATGATGTAGTAAAAATTTCTACATGCTCGTAAAAATATAGGATTTAATGCTATACGTTACTATTACGTTCACATTCGGACTAATACCCCAGCTATTGGTTAGATAGTACTACTACTGGATTTTCTACAAGGTTGCTTTGGAATTAAATAACCCACGAAGTTGTGATAGTGCCATTAATCAAAGAAACCAAACCAATCAGCTAAACTACGTAAAATTTCCGTTGCCCTGTAAACATTTTATTTCAGATTAAAACCTAAATGATAAGATGATACTTTGATTGCAAATAATTTGGGCCATAAATTAAGGGTGAAGCTACACATTAGATCGACTATTAAACAGGTATATACGGTATTAAAAATCTTTTGTGATGGCATTGGAAAACTTGATTTTCAATTTAAAATATGTTTACCATAGATAAACGATTGCGTTTAAACTAAGACATTCGGTTGGAGTGTTTTCAAGCTGGATGGTGCGTGAGTAATGGTTAGAGTCGTAGGAAAGTGGATCGTCGACCTGGACGAAACTACAGTCACATAGCGCTAATAACCTCTAGGGAAAGGTATGAATCTAACTACTCTCCCTCCAGCTATGGAATAATTAAGTTAGGGAAGACTGGGCTCTTTAACGCTTGGTTGGGCAACCAGTCTAGGAGAAGGAAAACTCTGAATGTTAAATCCGGCTTAGGGGTGGTCATTACTAAGAATAGGCTCAGTCCTAATTAATGATGATACATTTCACTAATAAAGCTTGTTCAATCTTGAAAAAACCATGATCCAGCGATTTTGTTGCCATTATAAAGGAATTTATAAAATGCGAACTAATAAATTCACCCCCAGGTATACCCTATGATTTTAAATCGCCCAAAATGTTCTTCACCCTCAGGGATCTAGGTGGAGTCATTTTAATAAGCCTTGCCTAGACAACAGAAATGATCTAATTAGAGAATTGAATAATATTCAGAAACATAAAAGTTATAAATGTTTAGATATTTTTCCCCCTGAAACTTGATATTCTATCAGATTGGACTTTTTATACTGGTTCAGATCCCTCCTAGGCATTTACTGTCACATTCCACATTAATTTTGACAACGAGACATGCTGGATATACCAGAGTATGATATTTAATTATTGCAATGTTTTATGTATTTATTAAAAGCTATTGCCAAATTGTTCAATATGTAAGTCGACGGGGTGACCTAATGTCGGTATCAACCGGACAGCGAGGGAGCCTATCCACTTTTCACTAGCGCTAAGACAAGGAGACTAATTTTTTGCATCTGAGGTGGTGAGCACCATACCTACAATCAGCTTCTGCACTTTACCGCACAGATCACTGTGCTACTCATACGTTGAGTTGGCGAGGATCAGTATCGAACGGCAAGGAATCTGGCGATTACCTAGGCAAAGTATAATAATCTTGATTTAACTATCCCCCCCTCTCTCTCTCTCTTCTCTCTCTCTCTCGTCTCTCTTCTCTCTCATCTCTTACAAAGGGAGGTTGTAAAATATTTACATTGAGTTTGTCGTTAAAAATCTTGGGAGAAGGCGGTTTGAAATATTACATTAATTTGCCGACAAAAAAGTGGCAAAAACATGACTTGAAAAAATATCTAAGTAGGACGGGAAAATTCGCCTGATGCTGCTTCGATAAAACATAGCGTAATTAAGGGCAGAAAGGCTGGACGACATGAAATTAAATACATATTATTATTACAAAAAACAAATTTGTAAATTTTTTTTTTCAATTAAATTTAATTTTACGTTAGGCATTTTAAGCACGCCAGACCATTTGGAATGCTTAATTTTTTAATTTTGGGTGAAATAAAACGGGAACAAATAAGAAATCTGCAATTAAGCAACACTAGATAATCTGGATTTACATTTTTGCTTTGCATCTTGGATGATTTGGACAGTCTCATTTTTATCAAGAAGGGTATTGCAGGAGATATAACGGACGGAAGATTGAGGAACAAGCGTATATAGATGATCCAGCGTTTTTATTCTCCCTTTTATGATGAAACATATAAATGCAAAACAGTTAAATTCGACCCTGTAGAACCTCTATGCTTTTATTCATCACCAAGGATTGATATTGACCAATTTGCCCTATGCAAGGTGTATCATGACGTAATTCATAAATGAAAACTTGTAAATTCACCCTGTAGAACCCTATGCTTTTATTAATCACCCGAGGATTGATATAGACCAATTTGCCCTATGCAAGGTGTATCATGACGTAATTTATAATAATAAAACTTGTAAATTCACCCTGTAGAACCCTATGCTTTATTCATCACCCGAGGATTGATATTGACCAATTTGCCCTATGCAAGGTTTATCATGACGTAATATATAAATGAAAACTTGTAAATTCACCCTGTAGAACCCTATGCTTTATTCATCACCCAAGGATTGATATTGACCAATTTGCCCTATGCAAGGTGTATCATGACGTAATTTATAAATGAAAACTTGTAAATTCACCCTGTAAACCCTATGCTTTATTCATCACCCGAGGATTGATATTGACCAATTTGCCCTATGCAAGGTGTATATTGACGTAATTTATAAATGAAAACTTGTAAATTCACCTGTAGAACCCTATGCTTTATTCATCACCCAAGATTGATATTGACCAATTTGCCCTATGCAAGGTGTATCATGACGTAATTATAAATGAAAACTTGTAAATTCACCTGTAGAACCCTATGCTTTATTAATCACCCGAGGATTGATATTGACCAATTTGCCCTATGCAAGGTGTATCATGACGTAATTTATAAATGAAAACTTGTAAATTCACCCTGTAGAACCCTATGCTTTTATCATCACCCGAGGATTGATATTGACCAATTTGCCCTATGCAAGGTTTATCATGACGTATATATAAATGAAAACTTGTAAATTCACCCTGTAGAACCCTATGCTTTATTCATCACCCAAGGATTGATATTGACCAATTTGCCCTATGCAAGGTGTATCATGACGTAATATATAAATGAAAACTTGTAAATTCACTCTGTAGAACCCTATGCTTTATTTCATCACCCGAGGATTGATATTGACCAATTTGCCCTATGCAAGGTGTATCATGACGTAATTCATAAATGAAAACTTGTAAATTCCCCTGTAGAACCCATGCTTTATTCATCACCCAAGGATTGATATTGACCAATTTGCCCTATGCAAGGTGTATCATGACGTAATTATAAATGAAAACTTGTAAATTCACCCTGTAGAACCCTATGCTTTATTCATCACCCAAGGATTGATATTGACCAATTTGCCCTATGCAAGGTGTATCATGACGTAATTTATAAAATGAAAACTTGTAAATTCACCTGTAGAACCCTATGCTTTATTCATCACCCGAGGATTGATATTGACCAATTTGCCCTTATGCAAGGTGTATCTTGACGTAATTAATAAATGAAAACTTGTAAATTCACCTGTAGAACCCTATGCTTTATTCATCACCCAAGGATTGATATTGACCATTTGCCCTATGCAAGGTGTATCATGACGTAATTTATAAATGAAAACTTGTAAATTCACCCTGTAGAACCCTATGCTTTATTACACCCGAGAGGATTGATATTGACCATTTTTGCCCTATGCAAGGTGTATCATGACGTAATTTATAAATGAAAACTTGTAAATTCACCCTGTAGAACCCTATGCTTTATTCATCACCGAGGATTGATATTGACCAATTTGCCCTATGCAAGGTTTATCATGACGTAATATATAAATGAAAACTTGTAAATCACCCTGTAGAACCCTATGCTTTATTAATCACCGAGGATTGATATTGACCAATTTGCCCTATGCAAGGTGTATATGACTTAATTTATAAATGAAAACTTGTAAATTCACCCTGTAGAACCCTATGCTTTATTCATCACACGAGGATTGATATTGACCAATTTGCCCTATGCAAGGTGTATCATGACGTAATTTATAAATGAAAACTTGTAAATTCACCCTGTAGAACCCTATGCTTTTCATCACCCAGAGATTGATATTGACCAATTTGCCCTATGCAAGGTGTTCAAATGACGTAATTTATAAAATGAAAACTTGTAAATTCACCCTGTAGAACCCTATGCTTTATTCATCACCCAAGGATTGATATTGACCATTTTGCCCTATGCAAGGTTTATCATGAGTAATATATAAATGAAAACTTGTAAATTCACCCTGTAGAACCCTATGCTTTATCATCATCCCCAAGGATTGATATTGACCAATTTGCCCTATGCAAGGTTATCATGACCGTAATATATAAATGAAAACTTGTAAATTCACCCTGTAGAACCCTATGCTTTATTCATCACCCAAGGATTGATATTGACCAATTTGCCCTATGCAAGGTGTATCATGACGTAATTTATAAATGAAAACTTGTAAATTCACCCTGTAGAACCTATGCTTTATTCATCACCCAAGGATTGATATTGACAATTTGCCCTATGCAAGGTTTATCATGACGTAATTATAAATGAAAACTTGTAAATTCACCTTAGAACCCTATGCTTTTATCATCACCCGAGGATTGATATTGACCAATTTGCCCTATGCAAGGTTATCATGACGTAATTATAAATGAAAACTTGTAAATTCACCCTGTAGAACCCTATGCTTTATTCATCACCCAAGGATTGATATTGACCAATTTGCCCTATGCAAGTGTGTATCATGACGTAATTTATAAATGAAAACTTGTAAATTCACCCTGTAGAACCCTATGCTTTATTCATCACCCAAGGATTGATATTGACCAATTTGCCCTATGCAAGGTTATCATAGACGTAATTTATAAATGAAAACTTGTAAATTCACCCTTTAGAACCCTATGCTTTTATTCATCACCCGAGGATTGATATTGACCAATTTGCCCTATGCAAGGTTTATCATGACGTAATAATAAATGAAAACTTGTAAATTCACCCTGTAGAACCCTATGCTTTATCATCACCCAAGGATTGATATTGACCAATTTGCCCTATGCAAGGTGTATCATGACGTAATTTATAAATGAAAACTTGTAAATTCACCCTGTAGAACCCTATGCTTTATTAATCACCCGAGGATTGATATTGACCAATTTGCCCTATGCAGGTGTATCATGACGTAATTATAAATGAAAACTTGAAATTCACCCTTAGAACCCTATGCTTTTATTCATCACCGAGGATTGATATTGACCAATTTGCCCTATGCAGAGGTTATCATGACGTAATATATAAATGAAAACTTGTAAATTCACCCTGTAGAACCCTATGCTTTATAATCACCCGAGATTGATATTGACCAATTTGCCCTATGCAAGGTGTATCATGACGTAATTTATAAATGAAAACTTGTAAATTCACCCTGTAGAACCCTATGCTTTATTCATCACCCGAGGATTGATATTGACCAATTTGCCCTATGCAAGGTGTATCATGACTAATTTATAAATGAAAACTTGTAAATTCACCCTGTAGAACCCTATGCTTTATTCATCACCCAAGGATTGATATTGACCAATTTGCCCTATGCAAGGTTATCATGACGTAATATATAAATGAAAACTTGTAAATTCACCCGTAGAACCCTATGCTTTATTCATCACACCGAGGATTGATATTGACCAATTTGCCCTATGCAAGGTTTATCATGACGTAATTATAAATGAAAACTTGTAAATTCACCCTGTAGAACCCTATGCTTTATTCATCACCAAGGATTGATATTGACAATTTGCCCATGCAAGGTGTATCATGACGTAATTTATAAATGAAAACTTGTAAATTACCCTGTAGAACCCTATGCTTTATTCATCACCCAAGGATTGATATTGACCATTTGCCCTATGCAAGGTGTATCATGACGTAATTTATAATGAAAACTTGTAAATTCACCCTGTAGAACCCTATCTTTATTCATCACCCAGGATTGATATTGACCAATTTGCCCTATGCAAGGTGTTATCATGACGTAATTTATAAATGAAAACTTGTAAATTCACCCTTGTAGAACCCTATGCTTTATCATCACCCGAGGATTGATATTGACCAATTTGCCCTATGCAAGGTTTATCATAGACGTAATTATAAATGAAAACTTGTAAATTCACCCTGTAGAACCCTATGCTTTATTCATCACCCAAGGATTGATATTGACCAATTTGCCTATGCAAGGTGTATCATGACGTAATTTATAAATGAAAACTTGTAAATTCACCCTGTAGAACCCTATGCTTTATTCATCACCCGAGGATTGATATTGACCAATTTGCCCTATGCAAGGTGTATCATGACGTAATTTATAAATGAAACTTGTAAATTCACCCTGTAGAACCCTATGCTTTATTCATCACAAGGATTGATATTGACCAATTTGCCCTATGCAAGGTGTATCATGACGTAATTATCATAAATGAAAACTTGTAAATTCACCCTGTAGAACCCTATGCTTTATTCATCACCCAAGGATTGATATTGACCAATTTGCCCTATGCAAGTGTGTATCATGACGTAATTATAAATGAAAACTTGTAAATTCACACCTGTAGAACCCAATGCTTTATTACATCACCCGAGGATTGATATTGACCAATTTGCCCTATGCAAGGTGTATCATGACGTAATTTATAAATGAAAACTTGTAAATTCACCCTGTAGAACCCTATGCTTATTCATCACCCGAGGATTGATATTGACCAATTTGCCCTATGCAAGGTGTATCATGACGTAATTTATAATGAAAACTTGTAAATTCACCCTGTAGAACCTATGCTTTATTCATCACCCGAGGATTGATATTGACCAATTTGCCCTATGCAAGGTGTATCATGACGTAATTAAAATGAAAACTTGTAAATTACCCTGTAGAACCCTATGCTTTATTCATCACCCGAGGATTGATATTGACCAATTTGCCCTATGCAAGGTGTATATGACGTAATTTATAAATGAAAACTTGTAAATTACCCTGTAGAACCCTATGCTTTATTCATCACCCGAGGATTGATATTGACCAATTTGCCCTATGCAAGGTGTATCATGACGTAATTATAAATGAAAACTTGTAAATTACCCTGTAGACCCTATGCTTTATTCATCACCAAGGATTGATATTGACCAATTTGCCCTATGCAAGGTGTATCATGACGTAATTCATAAATGAAAACTTGTAAATTCACCCTGTAGAACCCTATGCTTATTCATCACCCAAGGATTGATATTGACCAATTTGCCCTATGCAAGGTTTATCATGACGTAATATATAAATGAAAACTTGTAAATTCACCCTTTAGAACCCTATGCTTTTATTCATCACCCGAGGATTGATATTGACCAATTTGCCCTATGCAAGGTGTATCATGACGTAATTTATAAATGAAAACTTGTAAATTCACCTTTAGAACCCTATGCTTTATTCATCACCCGAGGTTGATATTGACCAATTTGCCCTATGCAGGTGTATCATGACGTAATTATAAATGAAAAACTTGTAAATTCACCCTGTAGAACCCTATGCTTTATTAATCACCCGGGATTGATATTGACCAATTTGCCCTTGCAAGGTTTATCATGACGTAATTATAAATGAAAACTTGTAAATTCACCCTGTAGAACCCTATGCTTTATTCATCACCCAAGGATTGATATTGACCAATTTGCCCTATGCAAGGTGTATCATGACGTAATTTATAAATGAAAACTTGTAAATTCACCCTTAGAACCCTATGCTTTTATTCATCACCCGAGGATTGATATTGACCAATTTGCCCTATGCAAGGTTTATCATGACGTAATATATAAATGAAAACTTGTAAATTCACCCTGTAGAACCCTATGCTTTATTCATCACCCAGGATTGATATTGACCAATTTGCCCTATGCAAGGTGTATCATGACGTAATTTATAAATGAAAACTTGTAAATTCACCCTGTAGAACCCTATGCTTTATTCATCACCCGAGGATTGATATTGACCAATTTGCCCTATGCAAGGTGTATCATGACGTAATTTATAAATGAAAACTTGTAAATTCACCCTGTAGAACCCTATGCTTTATTCATCACCCGAGGATTGATATTGACCAATTTGCCCTATGCAAGGTGTATCATGACGTAATTTATAAATGAAAACTTGTAAATTCACCCTGTAGAACCCTATGCTTTATTCATCACCCGAGGATTGATATTGACCAATTTGCCCTATGCAAGGTTTATCATGACGTAATATATAATGAAAACTTGTAAATTCACCCTGTAGAACCCTATGCTTTATTCATCACCCAAGGATTGATATTGACCAATTTGCCCTATGCAAGGTGTATCATGACGTAATTTATAAAATGAAAACTTGTAAATTCACCCTGTAGAACCCTATGCTTTATTCATCACCCGAGGATTGATATTGACCAATTTGCCCTATGCAAGGTGATCATGACGTAATTATAAATGAAAACTTGTAAATTCACCCTGTAGAACCCTATGCTTTATTCATCACCAAGGGATTGATATTGGACCAATTTGCCCTATGCAAGGTGTATCATGACGTAATTTATAAATGAAAACTTGTAAATTCACCCTGTAGAACCCTATGCTTTTATTCATCACCCAGGATTGATATTGACCAATTTGCCTATGCAAGGTGTATCATGACGTAATTTATAAATGAAAACTTGTAAATTCACCCTGTAGAACCCTATGCTTTATTCATCACCCGAGGATTGATATTGACCAATTTGCCCTATGCAAGGTGTATCATGACGTAATTTATAAATGAAAACTTGTAAATTCACCCTGTAGAACCCTATGCTTTATTCATCACCCGAGGATTGATATTGACCAATTTGCCCTATGCAAGGTTATCATGACGTAATTTTAAATGAAAACTTGTAAATTCACCCTGTAGAACCCTATGCTTTATTCATCACCCGAGGATTGATATTGACCAATTTGCCCTATGCAAGGTGTATCATGACGTAATTTATAAATGAAAACTTGTAAATTCACCCTGTAGAACCCTATGCTTTATTCATCACCCGAGGATTGATATTGACCAATTTGCCCTATGCAAGGTGTATCATGACGTAATTTATAAATGAAAACTTGTAAATTCACCCTGTAGAACCCTATGCTTTATTCATCACCCGAGGATTGATATTGACCAATTTGCCTATGCAAGGTGTATCATGACGTAATTATAAATGAAAACTTGTAAATTCACCCTGTAGAACCCTATGCTTTATTCATCACCCGAGGATTGATATTGACCAATTTGCCCTATGCAAGGTGTATCATGACGTAATTATAAATGAAAACTTGTAAATTCACCCTGTAGAACCCTATGCTTTATTCATCACCCGAGGATTGATATTGACCAATTTGCCCTATGCAAGGTGTATCATGACGTAATTTATAAATGAAAACTTGTAAATTCACCCTGTAGAACCCTATGCTTTATTCATCACCCAAGGATTGATATTGACCAATTTGCCCTATGCAAGGTGTATCATGACGTAATTATAAATGAAAACTTGTAAATTCACCCTGTAGAACCTATGCTTTATTCATCACCCGAGGATTGATATTGACCAATTTGCCCTATGCAAGGTGTATCATGACGTAATTATAAATGAAAACTTGTAATTCACCCTGTAGAACCCTATGCTTTATTCATCACCCGAAGGATTGATATTGACCAATTTGCCCTATGCAAGGTGTATCATGACGTAATTATAAATGAAAACTTGTAAATTCACCCTGTAGAACCTATGCTTTATTCATCACCGAGGATTGATATTGACCAATTTGCCCTATGCAAGGTGTATCATGACGTAATTTATAAATGAAAACTTGTAAATTCACCCTGTAGAACCCTATGCTTTATTCATCACCCGAGGATTGATATTGACCAATTTGCCCTATGCAAGGTGTATCATGACGTAATTTATAAATGAAAACTTGTAAATTCACCCTGTAGAACCCTATGCTTTATTCATCACCCAGGATTGATATTGACCAATTTGCCCTATGCAAGGTGTATCATGACGTAATTTATAATGAAAACTTGTAAATTCACCTGTAGAACCCTATGCTTTATTCATCACCAGGATTGATATTGACCAATTTGCCCTATGCAAGGTGTATCATGACGTAATTATAAATGAAAACTTGTAAATTCACCCTGTAGAACCCTATGCTTTATTCATCACCCGAGGATTGATATTGACCAATTTGCCTATGCAAGGTGTATCATGACGTAATTTATAAATGAAACTTGTAAATTCACCCTGTAGAACCCTATGCTTTATTCATCACCCGAGGATTGATATTGACCAATTTGCCCTATGCAAGGTTTATCATGACGTAATATAAATGAAAATTGTAAATTCACCCTGTAGAACCCTATGCTTTTATCACCAGGATTGATATTGACCAATTTGCCTATGCAAGTGTATCATGACGTAATTATAAATGAAAACTTGTAAATTCACCTGTAGAACCCTATGCTTTATTCATCACCCGAGGATTGATATTGACCAATTTGCCCTATGCAAGGTGTATCATGACGTAATTATAAATGAAAACTTGTAAATTCACCCTGTAGAACCCTATGCTTTATTCATCACCCGAGGATTGATATTGACCAATTTGCCCTATGCAAGGTGTATCATGACGTAATTTATAAATGAAAACTTGTAAATTCACCCTGTAGAACCCTATGCTTTATTCATCACCCGAGGATTGATATTGACCAATTTGCCCTATGCAAGGTGTATCATGACGTAATTATAAATGAAAACTTGTAAATTCACCCTGTAGAACCCTATGCTTTTTCATCACCCAAGGATTGATATTGACCAATTTGCCCTATGCAAGGTGTATCATGACGTAATTTATAAATGAAAACTTGTAAATTCACCCTGTAGAACCCTATGCTTTATTCATCACCCGAGGATTGATATTGACCAATTTGCCCTATGCAAGGTGTATCATGACGTAATTTATAAATGAAAACTTGTAAATTCACCCTGTAGAACCCTATGCTTTATTCATCACCCGAGGATTGATATTGACCAATTTGCCCTATGCAAGGTTATCATGACGTAATTTATAAATGAAAACTTGTAAATTCACCCTGTAGAACCCTATGCTTTATTCATCACCCAGGATTGATATTGACCAATTTGCCCTATGCAAGGTGTATCATGACGTAATTTATAAATGAAAACTTGTAATTCACCTGTAGAACCCTATGCTTTATTCATCACCCAAGGATTGATATTGACCAATTTGCCCTATGCAAGGTGTATCATGACGTAATTTATAAATGAAAACTTGTAAATTCACCCTGTAGAACCCTATGCTTTATTCATCACCCAGGATTGATATTGACCAATTTGCCCTATGCAAGGTGTATCATGACGTAATTATAAATGAAAACTTGTAAATTCACCCTGTAGAACCCTATGCTTTATTCATCACCCGAGGATTGATATTGACCAATTTGCCCTATGCAAGGTGTATCATGACGTAATTTATAAATGAAAACTTGTAAATTCACCCTGTAGAACCCTATGCTTTATTCATCACCCGAGGATTGATATTGACCAATTTGCCCTATGCAAGGTGTATCATGACGTAATTTATAAATGAAAACTTGTAAATTCACCCTGTAGAACCCTATGCTTTATTCATCACCCAAGGATTGATATTGACCAATTTGCCCTATGCAAGGTGTATCATGACGTAATTATAAATGAAAACTTGTAAATTCACCCTGTAGAACCTATGCTTTATTCATCACCCAAGGATTGATATTGACCAATTTGCCCTATGCAAGGTGTATCATGACGTAATTTATAAATGAAAACTTGTAAATTCACCCTGTAGAACCTATGCTTTATTCATCACCCAAGGATTGATATTGACCAATTTGCCCTATGCAAGGTGTATCATGACGTAATTTATAAATGAAAACTTGTAAATTCACCCTGTAGAACCCTATGCTTTATTCATCACCCAAGGATTGATATTGACCAATTTGCCCTATGCAAGGTGTATCATGACGTAATTATAAATGAAAACTTGTAAATTCACCCTTTAGAACCCTATGCTTTATTCATCACCCGAGGATTGATATTGACCAATTTGCCCTATGCAAGGTGTATCATGACGTAATTTATAAATGAAAACTTGTAAATTCACCCTGTAGAACCCTATGCTTTATTCATCACCCAGGATTGATATTGACCAATTTGCCCTATGCAAGGTGTATCATGACGTAATTTATAAATGAAAACTTGTAAATTCACCCTGTAGAACCTATGCTTTTTCATCACCCGAGGATTGATATTGACCAATTTGCCCTATGCAAGGTGTATCATGACGTAATTTATAAATGAAAACTTGTAAATTCACCCTGTAGAACCCTATGCTTTATTCATCACCCGAGGATTGATATTGACCAATTTGCCCTATGCAAGGTTTATCATGACGTAATTATAAATGAAAACTTGTAAATTCACCCTGTAGAACCCTATGCTTTATTCATCACCCAGGATTGATATTGACCAATTTGCCCTATGCAAGGTGTATCATGACGTAATTTATAAATGAAAACTTGTAAATTCACCCTGTAGAACCCTATGCTTTATTCATCACCCAAGGATTGATATTGACCAATTTGCCCTATGCAAGGTGTATCATGACGTAATTATAAATGAAAACTTGTAAATTCACCCTGTAGAACCCTATGCTTTATTCATCACCCAAGGATTGATATTGACCAATTTGCCCTATGCAAGGTGTATCATGACGTAATTATAAATGAAAACTTGTAAATTCACCCTGTAGAACCCTATGCTTTATTCATCACCCGAGGATTGATATTGACCAATTTGCCCTATGCAAGGTGTATCATGACGTAATTTATAAATGAAAACTTGTAAATTCACCCTGTAGAACCCTATGCTTTATTCATCACCCGAGGATTGATATTGACCAATTTGCCCTATGCAAGGTGTATCATGACGTAATTTATAAATGAAAACTTGTAAATTCACCCTGTAGAACCCTATGCTTTATTCATCACCCGAGGATTGATATTGACCAATTTGCCCTATGCAAGGTGTATCATGACGTAATTTTAAATGAAAACTTGTAAATTCACCCTGTAGAACCCTATGCTTTATTCATCACCCAAGGATTGATATTGACCAATTTGCCCTATGCAAGGTGTATCATGACGTAATTATAAATGAAAACTTGTAAATTCACCCTGTAGAACCCTATGCTTTATTCATCACCAAGGATTGATATTGACCAATTTGCCCTATGCAAGGTGTATCATGACGTAATATATAAATGAAAACTTGTAAATTCACCCTGTAGAACCCTATGCTTTATTCATCACCAAGGATTGATATTGACCAATTTGCCCTATGCAAGGTGTATCATGACGTAATTATAAATGAAAACTTGTAAATTCACCCTGTAGAACCCTATGCTTTATTCATCACCCAAGGATTGATATTGACCAATTTGCCCTATGCAAGGTGTATCATGACGTAATTTATAAATGAAAACTTGTAAATTCACCCTGTAGAACCCTATGCTTTATTCATCACCCGAGGATTGATATTGACCAATTTGCCCTATGCAAGGTGTATCATGACGTAATTTATAAATGAAAACTTGTAAATTCACCCTGTAGAACCCTATGCTTTATTCATCACCCGAGGATTGATATTGACCAATTTGCCCTATGCAAGGTGTATCATGACGTAATTATAAATGAAAACTTGTAAATTCACCCTGTAGAACCCTATGCTTTATTCATCACCCGGATTGATATTGACCAATTTGCCCTATGCAAGGTGTATCATGACGTAAATATAAATGAAAAACTTGTAAATTCACCCTGTAGAACCCTATGCTTTATTCATCACCGGATTGATATTGACCAATTTGCCCTATGCAAGGTGTATCATGACGTAATTATAAATGAAAACTTGTAAATTCACCCTGTAGAACCCTATGCTTTATTCATCACCAGGATTGATATTGACCAATTTGCCCTATGCAAGGTGTATCATGACGTAATATATAAATGAAAACTTGTAAATTCACCCTGTAGAACCCTATGCTTTATTCATCACCCAAGGATTGATATTGACCAATTTGCCCTATGCAAGGTGTTCATGACGTAATTATAAATGAAAACTTGTAAATTCACCCTGTAGAACCCTATGCTTTATTCATCACCCAGGATTGATATTGACCAATTTGCCCTATGCAAGGTGTATCATGACGTAATTATAAATGAAAACTTGTAAATTCACCCTGTAGAACCCTATGCTTTTTCATCACCCGAGGATTGATATTGACCAATTTGCCCTATGCAAGGTGTATCATGACGTAATTATAAATGAAAACTTGTAAATTCACCCTGTAGAACCCTATGCTTTATTCATCACCCAGGATTGATATTGACCAATTTGCCCTATGCAAGGTGTATCATGACGTAATTCATAAATGAAAACTTGTAAATTCACCCTGTAGAACCCTATGCTTTATTCATCACCCGAGGATTGATATTGACCAATTTGCCCTATGCAAGGTGTATCATGACGTAATATATAAATGAAAACTTGTAAATTCACCCTGTAGAACCCTATGCTTTATTCATCACCCAAGGATTGATATTGACCAATTTGCCCTATGCAAGGTGTATCATGACGTAATTATAAATGAAAACTTGTAAATTCACCCTGTAGAACCCTATGCTTTATTCATCACCCAAGGATTGATATTGACCAATTTGCCTATGCAAGGTTTATCATGACGTAATATATAAATGAAAACTTGTAAATTCACCCTGTAGAACCCTATGCTTTATTCATCACCCAAGGATTGATATTGACCAATTTGCCCTATGCAAGGTGTATCATGACGTAATTTATAAATGAAAACTTGTAAATTCACCCTGTAGAACCTATGCTTTATTCATCACCCGAGGATTGATATTGACCAATTTGCCCTATGCAAGGTGTATCATGACGTAATTCATAAATGAAAACTTGTAAATTCACCCTGTAGAACCCTATGCTTTATTCACCCGAGGATTGATATTGACCAATTTGCCTATGCAAGGTTTATCATGACGTAATTATAAATGAAAACTTGTAAATTCACCCTGTAGAACCCTATGCTTTATTCATCACCCAAGGATTGATATTGACCAATTTGCCTATGCAAGGTTTATCATGACGTAATATATAAATGAAAACTTGTAAATTCACCCTGTAGAACCCTATGCTTTATTCATCACCCAAGGATTGATATTGACCAATTTGACCCTATGCAAGGTGTATCATGACGTAATTATAAATGAAAACTTGTAAATTCACCCTGTAGAACCCTATGCTTTATTCATCACCCGAGGATTGATATTGACCAATTTGCCCTATGCAAGGTGTATCATGACGTAATTTATAAATGAAAACTTGTAAATTCACCCTGTAGAACCCTATGCTTTATTCATCACCCAAGGATTGATATTGACCAATTTGCCCTATGCAAGGTGTATCATGACGTAATTCATAAATGAAAACTTGTAAATTCACCCTGTAGAACCCTATGCTTTATTCATCACCCAAGGATTGATATTGACCAATTTGCCCTATGCAAGGTGTATCATGACGTAATATAAATGAAAACTTGTAAATTCACCCTTAGAACCCTATGCTTTATTCATCACCCAAGGATTGATATTGACCAATTTGCCCTATGCAAGGTGTATCATGACGTAATTATAAATGAAAACTTGTAAATTCACCCTGTAGAACCCTATGCTTTATTCATCACCCAAGGATTGATATTGACCAATTTGCCCTATGCAAGGTGTATCATGACGTAATTCATAAATGAAAACTTGTAAATTCACCCTGTAGAACCCTATGCTTTATTCATCACCCGAGGATTGATATTGACCAATTTGACCCTATGCAAGGTTTATCATGACGTAATATATAAAATGAAAACTTGTAAATTCACCCTGTAGAACCCTATGCTTTATTCATCACCCGAGGATTGATATTGACCAATTTGCCCTATGCAAGGTTTATCATGACGTAATTTATAAAATGAAAACTTATAAATTCACCTGTAGACCTCTATGCTTTATTCATCACCCGAGGATTGATATTGACCAATTTGCCTATGCAAGGTGTATCATGACGTAATTCATAAATGAAACTTGTAAATTCACCCTGTAGAACCCTTTGCTTTTATTCATCACCGAGGATTGATATTGACAATTTGCCCTATGCAAGGTTTATCATGACGTAATTATAGATGAAAAACTTGTAAATTCACCCTGTAGAACCCTATGCTTTTATTCATCACCGAGATTGATATTGACCAATTTGCCCTATGCAAGGTGTATCATGACGTAATTATAAATATAAATGAAAACTTGTAAATTCACCCTGTGGGCCTCTATGCTTTATATTCATCACCCGAGGATTGATATTGACCAATTTGCCCTATGCAAGGTGTATCATGACGTAATTCATAAATGTAAACTTGTAAATTCACCCTGTAGAACCCTTTGCTTTTATTCATCACCCGAGGATTGATATTGACCAATTTGACCTATGCAAGGTTTATCATGACGTAATATATAAATGAAAACTTGTAAATTCACCCTGTAGAACCCTATGCTTTATTCATCACCTGAGGATTGATATTGACCAATTTGCCCTATTCAAGGTGTATCATGACGTAATATATAAATGAAAACTTGTAAATTGACCCTATAGAACCCTATGCTTTTATTCATCACCCGAGGATTGATATTGACCAATTTGCCCTATGCAAGGTTTATCATGACGTAATATATAAATGAAAACTTGTAAATTCACCCTGTAGAACCCTATGCTTTATTCATCAACCAAGGATTGATATTGACCAATTTGCCCTATGCAAGGTGTATCATGACGTAATATATAAATGAAGACTTGTAAATTCACCCTGTGGACCTCTATGCTTTTATTCATCACCCGAGGATTGATATTGACCTATTTGCCCTATTGATGGTGTATCATGACGTAATATATAAATGAAGACTTGTAAATTCACCCTGTGGAACCCTATGCTTTTATTCACCCCAGTCCTGTGTGAGGTGTATGACGTCTGACAATTCGTCTACATGATCCAGTATTTTTTGTTTTCCTTACCCCTGTTGACCCCAATGCATTTACTTTACTAAAATTTTATTCACCACCTCTGGGGTCGATAGTCTAACGTTAAAGTTTAACTCTTTGTGCGATTTCATTACTTTAACTTGAATAAAAGTGAAACCCTTTTTTTTTGTAGTTTCATTGTTTCTAACTCAAATTTTTAAAAATTGAAAAAAAAAAAATTCAAATTGAATCCTAGATTTTCATAAGATATTAACGAGAAAATAATAGTTAATTTTTTTTAAGAGGCCATCTCGGCCGTTATGCGTTCTTGTCTCATCGGTGATGGTTTTTCTAAGAGTCCTGACATAACGTTTGAGTACTCTTGAAGAAGACATGCGTCACAAAGTTATAAAATATGGCCTCTTATTCAATCTACTGACGCGACGATATGTCTCCAAGTCTTGTTAATGCAAGCAAACCAAATTTTAAATAGCCACCGATTTTCGAGACTAAAACAGTTTTTTTTATGCACGAAAGAAAGAAACAAAAAAACCTAATTCTCATGAGCGGAGAGAGAGAGAGAGAGAGAGAGAGAGAGAGAGAGAGAGAGAGAGAGAGAGAGAGGAGAGTTTCTGTTATTGCTTTATAGCTCCTTATAGAAAGTCTACCAGTAAAAATTATGTCTCTGTACTTGAGCTGAAGGTCGAGGTGAATTTCAGTGGTCATAAATTTTAAACGAATTTACGTCAAGATCTCGAGAAGGGTATTTTCAAAAGTTATGTTTCTGTTATTGTGCAAAAATTTTGAAGACTTATTAAATAAAAACATAAAACTTGTCGATAACTGGGTAAGATTGTTTATTTTAAGGAGATTTGTTTGTTTGTTATTAAAATAACTTTCTTGTGTTTTTTATGGGTTTTTTCCCCTTTAAGATTTATGAATAATTCCAGGAATTCCACGACGAGGCTTTTTATCTTAAAAGCAAACCTGCACTTGATATGTATTAATTTCGTGAATATAACCTTGCAATTCTTGCAATTTTAATTTTTTCATAGAATTAGTAGTATTTTTTTCTAATTCAGGTAGATTTGTTTTTTTCATTCAGTTCAATAATAAAATTAGAATAATAAATTAGCATCATTTATTTCAGCGAGTAAATTCTTTACACTATTTCCACATAGTTCACTAAATTTGAAATAGACTCCAACGGCGCCAATTCAACGTTTATTTTTTCCTTAGCGGCATTTACGGCATCTATTAAGGTTTTGACACCTTCGATGTCTTTGTAATTATTTGCCATTCTAACGACCTTAATGGAGAACCTATTAAACATTTCTTAGGTTTTAAAAAAATATTCAATAAGTCCATGGCTATTTCCTGCGCAAATATCAATGACAAGTAGTATTAAACAATACAAAAAAATGACATTAAAGGTCCAGTAACATAAACAATATCCTTCAAAACACAGAGAAACAATATTAAACAATTGAGCAAATATCAAAATGGCCAACAGAATGGAACAATGAATGCGTTTTTTTTTTGTTGTTTTCTTTGAAGGAAGTTACGAGAACAAGTTGCGTTTCCTTCCTCTTTTGGGGTATGAAGACTACTACTTTGACCTCTGAGTGACCCCTTCTATTTTTTGTCCCGCGTGGTCTGGTTGTATATGTATTTTTTCTAAATTTTTCTTTAGGTCAGAAGAATTTATTTTCTAAAAGGTAGTTATAATACACTCTTTTTCAAGAAAATGTATTATTGTGCTAAGTTTGTAGTGTTTTTTTTTTAAATGAATTCCTGTGGTCAATGAGACATTTTTTTCTCTCTCTCCACGTGTGAATTCTTTTAGAGAATTTTAGCCAATTTTTGTTTGTCAAAGTGTGAAGAATTTTTGTTTGTCAAAGTGTGAAGAATTTTTTCTTTAGGTCAGTTTTTTTTTTTTTTTTGGTTTTCCTTTATGACACGATTGTTGAAATAAAGGGTTGAATTTTTTTGTGGGTGCGAATTCTTTTTTTTTGGGGGGGGGGTATGAAATTAATTTCTGTTGTCAGTTCTGTGACGTTAGTGAAGATGTATAATTTTCTATTATTATTATTCGAGTGGTGAATAAGAAAATTTTCATTTCTTCCACAAAGAAATGAATTCCAAGATTTTTTTGTTTTTTTAGAGAATTTTAGCAAATTTGTTGTCAAGGTGTGAAGAACTTTTCTTCTTTTTTTTTTTTTTTGACAGATAGGTTATAAAATACACTCTTTTTCAGAGAAATGTATTGATATTCAATTTCAGCAGTTAATGTTCGTTAACTTGTTGCTGGTGAAGAATTTTAGCAAATTTTTGTTTTGTCAAAGTGTGAAGAATCTTCCCTTTTTTCTTTCAGAAAAAATTTTTTTGTCTGTAAACGTTTCAATTGCTTCCTACGTCCGATAGCCAATTTAGAATTTGCAAATTAAGAGGAATTACGGGTTTAAATCTCCCAGTTGTAGGCAAATTGTTCGGACGAAAGAAGACAAACACACAATGGAAATTTAATACATGTATTGACAAATAATACAAGGATTTGTTGCAAATTTTATTGGCATTTGCTACGAGACTTATCTGTGAGGTGAAATACTGTTCGTGGAGAAGTGGCACTAACAGGGTTATTCTGGTCGCGGTGGTTGTAGAGTTTCTGTAGAGAGGCGTCCGTTTTGGTCAGTTCTCGTACGATAGGTAAAAAGGTCTAGAATGCCTTTTAGAAGCTACTCGCCTAAGTAACAATCTTTTAATTGACGGTGAATGGGGCCCTTCTTAAGTTGACTATTTAGGTCCTCAGTCTTCTGATAAGTATGCTGTCAAAACGGCCTTCAGAAAGTATGCTGTTAAAAAATGCCTCCGTCCAGGTCGACGGCCTACAGACAAGTGTCGCCCTTTTTTGGGGCAAGGTGGTGAGAACGTTTATTTTCGCGTCTCTCATCGGTAACTGCTCCCTGATAAGTGAAGTTTTGATTTTGGCGCCAACATTGTATGTTGGCTATCCGCCCTCTAGCGACAGGGGGAGATAATTCTCAATCGGATTTCCGATAGAAGGGGCCTCTTCACTTCTCGCTCCTTTTCCTAACACCTTTCGACGCATCCGCCCTCCCCCTCCTCTTCTCACCTTCCCTACACATTTTCATTATATAAACACACTGTAGTTCTTGTCTCAAATAAATTCTGACGAAGCTTCGTTAACATACCGAGGCGAAAATATTAATTGAATGAAGTTGTTTGTGTTTTATCCGTTATTCCTCAATTCTTAATCACACACATGCGCAAACACACGCAATATATATATATATATATTATATATATATATATATTATATACTGTTTTTTATTGATTTGATTTTAAAGGCATGTTAAATCGTCTAGGGTTATTTTGTGTTTAGAACTTAGGGAACATCGTTCATTTTACGTCTATATTTTTATTTCTACGTAGTTGTTTCGTACACAAAGTTGTTTGATATTAAGTATTCCTATGTAATACAAATAATTTGCACACAGATGTATGGTTTCAAGTAACCAATAACTATGGTTTCAAGTATATCTAATACAAATGATTGTATGGTTTCAAATAATTTTCTATTTAATAAATCATTCGTTTGCACACAGTTATCTGGTTTCAAGTAACTAACAATAATCTTTAGTAAACAATTATAGCTTCAAGTAACTATTCTTAATACAAATAATTTACTCTTATATGGTGTCAAGTATTCCTATCGAATACAAATAATTTTAAACATATTTATTTGACCCATTGATGGGACTTTAATGGGTATGTCAGAGTGGACCTGGGTTTTCCACACTTTTCAGATCTTCAGAACTAGAGCCTTACCATTAGATGCAGTTTAGTATCATACCAAGGATACAGATTTTTTTTTTTTGGGGGGGGGGAGTCTTTTCCCCTCTACTACCATACAGTCAGCGTATAGGGTGGATGCTTGGAGTAGGTGTCTTAGACCTAAGGCACATGGCCCGTTGCTAACCCCTCTTCCCGGAACCGCTCGATGCCTTGTTTTTTTGTTTGTTTGTTTTTTGGGTTTTTTTAATAATTACTTACACTTGCTATTCTTCTGCATATAGTTTTTCTCGCCAGTTTTAACTGGTAGTTTTTCACTGAATTCCTCGTGACAGCAAATCTCCTCAGGTCTCCAAAACTCTTTTAAGTATTTTAGTCTCTTTTGCAAGTTTTGAGGTTTGTTTCAAGTTCGCTAACTACAGTTGGCATCACCGTCAACTTCATGTTCCACATATTTTACAGCTCTCTGGATTATTATTATTATTATCATTATTATTTCTCTCCTTGGGAGTTTTTACACTATTCTGGAGGTTGAGTAACAACAAGTCTTCTCGGATCTCTAGGACTCTTCTGAGTAGTCTAGCCGATCTTAACAATGCTGTTGTTAGGATGGTCCCGATTCTTCCTCTGATTTCCAATTCATTCAGACTCTTTTCCAAACACTTGGACACCAATTACAATTGGTACGACAATTATCTTCATGTTCCACGGTGTTTTATATTATTATTTTTTCACCGCTGTGGCCACGAGATGACAAGTTCTTTCCTTCTTGTTAATTAAAACTGGGTCTGGTCTTCTGGTCGGGATTGGGTGATCCGCTTGTATCTCAAAATCTCAGAAAATTCAGTGTGTCTTATTTTCTATGACAGATTGTTGTTTGAGCATAACGATTTTGTCTGCAGGGTCTCCTTTGCACAATTCCCGGTGGATCACTTTCCCCACTCAAGTGCTGTCAACTTTTATACTTTTTTACAGGACCTGTGGATATACCATAGTATGATAATCCAATTATTACAACGTTTGACGTGTGTACTTAAGAGCTATTGCTAAATAGTTCAATATGTAAAAAGTATAATAATACTCTCTCTCTCTCTCTCTCTCTCTCTCTCTCTCTCTCTCTCTCTTCTCTCTCTCTCCATATTGCCTACCCTAACTTATCTGAGTTTTCTTATCTTTATTACTACTGTTAAGCCAAATAACTCAAAATAAATCGTTCTCTCTTTTTTTTATTTTTTTTTTTTTTTTTTTTTTTTTTTTTTTTTTAGTTATCTGTCTTCCCTACCTGTATTTAGGCCTTTGACAATAACTTAAATTCGGTACTTTATATCAGCGGTGCTATGGTTAACGAGCTATAAGTTTAATAAATATCAATTCGGTTACATCTCAATGTGACAGCAAGCTGTTACTAAGTTTTTGTTGTTGATTATTTGACCCCCGATCATAAGAGCAATTAATCTGATGCGATAAATTACCTGGAGATAAATTTACCTGGATACATTTTATAGACAATTTCATCTGTACTAATCCCCACTCTACATAAATAAATCCTTAAAATGATAATAAAGTACTTATTTGTCAGAATAATCTCCTTCGTCTATGAGAAGACCCGTTATCTCTCTCTCTCTCTCTCTCTCTCTCTATATATATATATATATATATATATATATATATATATATATATATATAATTCTCGTGTTCCTTAATTCTACGTCCGCTATCATCTTACTCTCTGGTTAAAACAGCCCCATCCATGATTTGAACTCGAATCGCCGATCCCATTTTCTACCTATGATAACCGCTTCGCTAAGTGCATTTCATTGTAAATGCCTTCGTCCGTTGACATTATTTCATCGAGTGCCTTTCCTGAAATTTCTTACACTCAAATTTCTCTGTCTCTAAGCAACTGATTTCAATAACTACACAACCGGGTATATTCGGTACAAAATCCTTTTATGCGAGGTGCAAAGAGAACTCTACTAAAAATAGCCACGTCTACCCGGGGCGGAAGGGGGGAGATGGAGGGTCATTTGCAGAAATCAGAGGCTGGTCACGACGACTTTCGACGATCACGAATCGGCTGGTCAATAGTCAAAGGTCAATCATTCGCTTGGACAATGGAACATTTCCAAAGAATTTCTTTAATTCATATCTTCAACAGAAGAAATGGAATTTGATGATCATCATCAATAATCGATAATTAGAATAAAGTCGGAAAAATCAATCAAATTGACTGAGTATGGAAAAGCAATTGATAATGAAATTTTTATTCACATGTTAACATTTCACAAATATCTTCGGTCTTATAAAGAGCCGCCCTGTCAGTGCGGCGTTAGAATACACCGACTGCACTTCTGCAGAGGGGTAAGACTCCCCCAATGTTGGCCGTGGGTGGCGACCCGTGATGCTTAAGGATGGAACCCAGGTGGCTGAGCAATACTTGACATGCAACACTCCACTTATGCCCTTACTTAGGCTAGACGGTCGGTCGGAGAGGCCTCCTCCAATCAATCGGCTGGTCACGTCAAGCCCTAGCACCTATATAATTGTCCCGACCCTTATGACAAGCCCCAATCCTTTTTTATCATATGGGTGCTAGAAGGCGGTTGCTGAGGGTCTTCATGTCCTTGGAATGACGTTAAACTCTATCTAGTTCTTGAGGTCTTCATCACCATTGCCCCATTCTGAGTGGTAGTACCTGTTAGGGTCCCATCTATGGGTTAAATAGAAAAACATGAGTTTATAAAAAAAATTGAGTATCCATTAAGAATGAATTTATTTCAAAACATTATCGGCATTAAATGACCTATTGGGGTTGATATGCCGTAAAGAAAATCAAACCAAACCTACTAAGTGTAGATAAAAAAAAAATGTTCTAGTCTCATAATTTCTACATAATTATTTTAGAATTGATGGTTGGTTGGTTGATTGATTTTAACGGCATATCAACCCGTCTGGGGTTATGTCATGCCTAGCGGTTAGGAAGTAATATATGATGTGTATCTTATTTACACTTTTGTAGTAATTGATTTTAACAATATGTTAGCATCATTGGGGATCATGTTGTATGGTATTGATTAGGTTCATGTCTATATTCTCTGGTATAATTTCCTTCAAAAAGGACAATGTCTTCTATGCTGACTTTTTCAAACAGATCTTTCATATTGTTTGCCTTAAAATAACAATTTCTGATGCGAGCAAAAACCCTGCATTCTATGTATAAGTGTTTAACAGTCAAAGGTGTTTTACATGTTTCACACTGTGGTTGTTGTTCTTGTTTGAGTATATAGGAGTCTTGTGTGACCAATGCGTAATCGGGACACAATGACTTGTTCCTTTCTGGACTTCCTTAAGGCTGGTCTCCAGCCTCTCAAAGTGGGTTTGATTAGGAAGAGTTTATTGTGGATGTTGTTATTCCAGCGTATATGGTATATGAATTATTCTTATTTGATAAGAATTCTTGAAACTATATAACATTTTTTTCATGCTAATGTCCCCTTGGGTTACCAGTGGTTTCCTAGCGCCTTCTTTATACACACATGTGAACACACACTTTTTTGGTAAGTGTTGTGTACAGGCGTCAAGCAAACGTTCAGACTTTTGACTCTGATTTCGGACCACATAACAAAACTACGCATTCATTTATAATTCTTATATCAGTTTTATTCTGTATAAACTGCATACGTGTTTCTTTACCTCAGAGTTTATGACATATATTTGTCATTTAGATTTTCTGAAAAATAATGCCACAATTTCACACCCAACTGCCCCTTTTTGCCTTACCGCCCCTAGATCTTTCCACCACCCCAAAGGTGGAGTACCACCCACTTTAAGTACCACTGGTTTAGATTATGTAATTACTCAGATATTTACATTTTAATGATATCAATTTTTTTAATTGGGACACAGTGACTTGTTCCTTTCTGGACTTTCTTAATGCTGGTCTCCAGTCTCCCAGAGTGGGTTTGATTAGGAAGAGTTTAGAATTGAATAATTATTTTCAGAAAATAAAGAAGATGCACAAAGACACTGTTGTATACTGATCATACAGTATTTAGTATACTAATATATTCAACACATACATGTGTGTGTCAGAAATATAGTAACTCGCAACAGAATGCTAAAACCTCGAGGTAGACCGTCTCAGTAATCACCCCGATGTTCTCAGACGTGTATAAATAGTCATGGACCATCGCATTCACTTTCTAATCAATGTACGCTAGGCTATTCCACAACAGACACTTTATTCAAATTTAGACTACAAAATATTAAAAAAGGAAAATGAAGAGATAAAACATATGCCTAAAAGTTAGGGAATCGCTTATATTGTATACTTATATCTTTTTTAGTTGAGTTTTTTGTTGTTCTTTTTTTTGTATAGTTATATAATATCAAGTATTCGTCTCTAATACAAATAGTTTACACACAGTTGAATGATTTCAAGTATTTCTATCTAATACTTATAATTATTTCTAATTAATAATTTTAATTTGTTTACAGTTATATGATCTAAATTAACTAATAATAATCCTTAGTAAACAATTATAACTTCAAGTAACTATTCTTAATACAAATAATTTATAGTTATATTGTATCAAACATTCCTATTCAATACTAATAATTTGCACACATGGCCCACGAATGAGATGAATGGGTACTCCATTCTCACCAGATCTCCAGAGCTGGAGCTTCACCATCAGATGCATTTTGTTGTCATATCCAAGATGGGAATTCTTACTTCTCTTCGAAGGATACGGTCAGTATATTCTAAACTCCACCGACAATCTATACATATATAAAGGACAGTTGGTGTGTATGTATATATGTCCGGTGGAAACTATGAAAAAACAATTAACGACAAAGTAAATGTATATACACATTCACTATTACAAGAGCTTGCTTTTTGTGCAAAAATAATGAAGATTTTATTTATATTCCTGAAGATAATTAAAAATTTGGATTTGAATTGTAAGAAAAGGGAAAGTCATTGGTTGTGTTCGTGATTAAAACATAAACAAATCAATTATGGAAGACCAACACAATCAATTGATGTGCGAGACTAACTAACCATGCAACACCGGGTAGCCGCTTCTAGTGTAATATAAAGTGTATAAAAAAGAGAGAAAGAAGAGGAAAATATTTTAGAAAGGTATATACTAAGGGATTGGTTTTAACGGTATGTCAACTCGTCAATGGTTATTTTATACCTAGAGATTAGGGAATCGTTTACATGGTATATTTATATATTTTGTGTCGTTGTTTTATAAGAGTGTGTTTTTTTTTTGTTTTTTTGTTCATTTTTTTTCTTTTTTGCACACAGTTATATGATATCAAGTATTCCAAGTAACTAATGATAATCCTTAGTAAACAATTATAGCTTCAAGTAAATATTTAAAGGTGGAAGTTATCAGTGACAATTTAAAATATGAACCTTTCATTGACTTGATGAATTAGGGTGCCTATTGGAGACTTGGTCCAACACATACTCTGACAATAATTGTCGTTCAATATTTATTTTGCACAGTCTCTTAGGCCACACAGGGACACACAGATATATACATATATGAAAAGTACAGGAATCAGATCGAGGTCTTTTGCTTGACAGAGAAATTTACCACTATTCAAACGATGATTTGATGTCTTGAGGTTTATGCAATCATTGGGCTTTTTTTTATCGATGTTCATGCGCAAGTGTGTTAAGGTTTGTGGAAACTTTCTTGTTTTTATGTTATTGACCCCCCTCTCTCTCTCTCTCTCTCTCTTCTCTCTTTCTCTCTCTCTCACACACACACATATATATGCATACACGCTCTCTTTCTCTCTCTCATACACATGCACGTTCTCTCTCTCCCCCTCTCTCTCTCTCTCTCTCTCATGCATATACACGGTGTCTCTTTCTCACACACCCACACATATATATACACGCTATCTTTCTCACACATACATATACGCTCACTCTTACATACGCCTCTCTCTCTCTCTCTCTCTCTCTCTCTCTCTCTCTCTCTCTCTCTCTCTACTCTACTCTACTCTACTCTACTCTACTCTTCTTTTTACCCTTTTTCTCACTGTAATTCAAGTGTATTGTCCTAATTTCACGAATTTCACCGTGATGGGCTCAGCGTGATTTACTGAGTGTTTTTGTTTTTTGTTTTTGTTAAAACATTTTGACAAGCGTTGATTACTTCGCACTGACTTTGATGCTTCAGGAAATTCGTTGTATAACCTCAATTATTCACATAGTCTTACAAAACTCGATGAAAGAAGATGCTGATAACTATCTCTGACCAATGGGAGACTAAGTTAAAACTGGCAGGACAAAGATGGGGGAATACTATTTTGGGGACAGTCTAATAAAAGACGAATAGGGACAGTGGCGTATAATTTCCACCTTTTTAGATCATTTCATGTTTTTAAAATCTCTCTCTCTCTCTCTCTCTCTCTCTCTCTCTCTCTCTCTCTCTCTCTTCTCTCTCTCTCTCTCTCTCTCTCTGCAAAGAATAAATGAGTTATATTTTTCATATACATCGTGTTTGCTTATGTAGGACTTGCTGTGTTATTAATATCGTCGGAGGAAATGGATACGGCGACTCGAGTTCAAATCCTGGACTAGGCTGTTTGCATTTGCACATAGCGCTAATACTCTTGGGAAATGTATGAATCCAACTATTCTCCCTCCAGCTATGAGTAAATAGTTGGGCATACTGCGATGTCTACCTTTGGCATGGCAACCGGTTTATGAAGAAGAAATTTTCGCATAAACATTGACTTTGTGTCGCATCCTTGCTCATGTGGAATCATGTAAATGCATACATCGTGTTTGCCTTCTTCTAATTGGGGTGGGGGGACTGATTGTATATTAGTCCACAGCCCTTTTCCCTCGCCTTTTCGGTGGGGTTTAGAATACAACTAACTCTACTCCCCATCCCGGGTATGACACTATGACATTCATTCTGGTTGAGTATCCAATTTGGGGGAGGGGGGCTAACAGGTACTACCACTCCAGTGAATGTGATGTAGAGGACCTGCCAAGAGTAATGGCCAACGAATGGACAAGAGAGAGAGAGAGAGAGAGAGAGAGAGAGAGAGAGAGAGAGAGAGAGAGAGAGAGAGAGAGAGAGAATCCAGTCTGTCAGTACGACTTGATGATGATGTATATAGCCAAAGTGTTGAGATAAAAAGTAGCAATAATAAGATGGGATAAAACTAGGAATAAAATAATAGTAATAATGAAGAGTGTTTCGATCGAGTGTGTTGTCATGAGAAGAAATAACAATAAAATGGATTGAGACTATTAACCCTTTGAGTGTTACATTCATTTTCTCACACACCGTAGCACCGGTTTATCGGTGCAGAAATCAAATTCAAACGGCAGATGGTTAATTTAGGATCAGGAGCTCAGAGTTCAAAATGTTTTTAAAAAACCATGAGAAAATTTTCTGAAAACATTTTTTAAAAGATCCCAACAAAGGGATGTCTTTTCTTTTCTTTCTTTTTTTTTTTTCTTTGTAGATTTCAGTGTTGACATTCCTGATATCTAAATTAATCTAGTTACAATTGTTCGCCATGTTTTGTGCCCTGCAGATAAATCCGTTTTTTTTTTTCGTAAGAAATTTATTCATTTTCAATTAAAAACTTAATTTGACACCGCAGGAGTTTCGGAGTTGCCAGTCATCCTGGTGTTAACATTTTAATCGTTTAATTCTCATAATAAGATTCATAATCCGATTGGTTAAATTACTTCGGATTACACAAAAACACGGCGATTAATAACACTGACATCTATTACACTGGGGAACACAATTTTTGTTGAATTGGATCTGACACTTGTTTTTGTTTGTGTAAGGGGTTAGGTATATAACTTTCTCTCCCCACAATGACCTAAGGTTAAAAATAGTTAAGAACAACCAAAACACCAATAATACAAAAGAAATATTCCGATTCATCTTTTGTTCATCTCTTCACACACACACGCACGCACACACACACACACACACACACACACACACACACACAATATATATATATATATATATATATATATATATATATCATTATACTAAACCTAAGAGAACCACTTTTTGTTTCCTAAAGGCTTTTTTTCCTATTGAGTCTAATGACACAAAATTCATACTGAAATACTCCTTGCTTTTTTTTTTTTTAATTCATTTTAATTGGTCCTAATTAGTCGTAATTAGCAATTAAGTCAAAAACTGATCCGTCCCGCATATTACTTTCCACCCCCTCTATGTATATTTTGATTACCTCCTTCTTATCGGCCCTGTCGGCTGGGGCTGTAGAATACGTCGACTGCACCTCTGCATAGGGGTAAGACCCCCCCCCCAATGGGGCCACCTGTTGGCCGTAGGTGGCGACCCGTAAGGCGCTAGGACGGAATCCTGGTGGTTGAGTGGGCATTGATACGGCGACAGAGTTATCAATGACTTGCAACACACCACTTTGGCCCTTACTTGGTCTGACGGTCGGTCGGATGGGCCCGATCCGATCAATCGGCTGGTCGTGACAGGCCCTAGCACCCATATGTTTAGTCCTGATCGTACTTTTAATCAGCACTTGTGCCAAATACCCAACCCTTTATTGCTTTATGGGTGCTAGAAGGCGGTGGCTCAGGGTCAATCAAGTTGAGAGGAGAAGTCCTTAATCTCTGTTGAATCATGGGACACCAAGTACATGGTACTGGTGACCTATGATTGGTGGGGGCCAGGGCCCTACTCTCAATTTGAGTATATCGGTTGTGTATCCTCGTCTCAGCCAAGGCGAATGGGTTTCCCTCTTGGTTCATTCCCAACAGAAGTTGGGCTCTGTGGCGGGTGTTGGAGCATAGGACCGATGAAAAAACAAATAATAAACATGGCTTCTTTTTTAAAAAAACAAACCCCCAACGTATACCAAATAAACTACCAAAAAGATCACACCCAGATACAGACACACTTACAGACACGGACAGTGACAGCGATAATGACATAGAAGAAATGACCACTTTTCCGAGGTTCATCGTCCTCGAGTCAACAGAGGAAAAACCTATTACCAAGCTCTCCCCTTTTGCAATAGAAACATTGCGGCAAATGTAGCACCTAAATCCGTAAAAGCAGCTCGCAACAATACTCTCATAGTGGAAGTAGCAAAAAAGAAATATGCGGATCTACTTCTAAAGATGACCACCCTCCATAATATGAAAATCAAGGCATACCCACATCGATCCTCAACACATCTCGAGGAGTGGTAAGAAGTTCGCAACTATCTTCCTGCTCCATCGAAGAAATTAAACTGAACTTAAAAAAAGCAACAAGTGTCGGAAATAAAAAGGATAACAATAAGGAAAAATGACCAACTCATTGACACCAACACCTACATCCTAACCTTTAATACCCCAAACCCCCACCTAAACTAAAAATTGGGTACATGATGGAGAGGGTTGAAACTTCGATGCTACAATTGCCAGAAATATGGGCATCACGAAAGCCATGCACAAGAAAGAAAATATGCAAAAAATGTGGAGAGGATGGTTCTGACCACTCAGAATCCATATGTAATCAAATCAAATGTGCAAACTGCAAAGGAGACTACTCGGTTGAATCTAGAATCTGTGAAGCATGGAAAAGAGAAAAAGAAATTATGAAAATTAGATATACCCCAAAACATCCCTTTTCCAGAGGCTCGAAAAGTTGTAGAGTCCACCTTCCCAGCTCAGTCATACTCAAGGGTAACACAGCCGCTACAGAGCCCTCCCACTCCAGAATGCCATAAATGCAATTCCCTAATAGAAAAACTGCTAAATCTGAAACCTGAAGAATTGCCAATTCTTATTAAGGAACTGCAGAATTCCATACCCCAAACTAAACAACCTCCACCTTCAAATCCAACCCCAACAGTAAATCCTATTCAAAAAGAGCAAATGACACCATCATCCCTCCAATCAAAAAAACCCTCTCAAGGTAACAAAGACCCTTCAAAACAGAGACCATCACGATCTCCAACAAAACAATCCCTCTCTATGGCAACCTCACCGACACCAAAAGAGAGAACCCCAACTAAACAAAAGTCTCCTAAACAAAAGCATCAAGACAAATCACGACAACGATCCCAATCCAGACACAAAACGCAAGAAAATAAAACTTCCAATGAATCTTTGGAAACTCACAACAAATCTGATATACTAACAAAAATGGAAACTGAAGAAGACCCCCAACCTACCAAGACATAAATCCCAGAAAACATTCAAAAACAAATAAACAAAACATAAACATGGGTCAAAACATTATTCAATGGAACTGTCGTGGAATCAAAGCAAACCGTAACGATTTACTTTTACTACAAGCAGAAATACATCCTGCTATAATCTGCCTACAAGAAACTATTCTCAAAGAAAATGACAAAATAAATATCAAAAACTTTGAAAGCTACAACTACATACATAAAAATAATTACAGGGCTTCTGGGGGGAGGGGGCTCTCAATCTTGATAAGAAATGACATACCCCAAAGCAAAATTAACCTTCAAACTGAACTCCAAGCAGTTGCTGTCAAAGCAATTCTACATAGAACAATCAATATCTGTTCACTATATATCCCACCACATGATCCAGTCAAGGAAGATGAAATCAACAATATACTACTACAACTACCTACTCCTTATATATTACTAGGCGACTTTAATAGCTACAATACTCTATGGGGTTGTAAAACCACAAATCAAAGAGGCAGAACACTGGAAAACATAATCAACAATAACAACCTATGTCTTCTTAACAGAAAATCTCTAAAACACCTTCACCCACCTTCTGCTACCTACTCAGCCATAGATTTGACCATCTGCGACCCTTTAATCTATTTAGATTTTTCCTGGAAGGTGTATGATGACACATACGTGAGTGATCACTTTCCAACTGTGATTGAAAGCATACACCCCCAGGAAGATGAACTACCTCAATGGAGTTTGAAGAAAGCTAACTGGGAGAAATTCAAATCCCTATGCAGCAAACACCTCACACAAAATATTATTTGCTCAATTGACCATTTCACACAAACTCTAATTACATAGCAAAAAAATGTATTCCATATAATACCGCATCTACCAAACAAAACAGACCATGGTCCAGCAAAGAATGTAAAGAAGCCATTCGACTACGACGCACTGCTCTACGAAAATTGCAAATCGAACCCACAATCCCCAATCTAATATCATTCAAATTCTATCGGGCAAAGGAAAAGAAAACAATCAAGGAAGATAAAAGAAACTCATGGAAAAATTATATAAATAAACTAAATGCCCCCTCCACATTAAAAACAGTCTGGGACATGATCAGAAAAATAGCGGGAAAAAAACCAAGTCCATTAAACCACCTCTCCATAAGAAATGAAAAAGTAACAACAAAAAAGGCTATTGCCGATTTACTTGCTCAAAAATTCTTCCTGTCAAACCAACAAAAAATTCCTAAAAAACGAACAAATTACAGAAAAGAGAAACATAAACTTTACTTCAAAAAATTCTGAAGATTACAACAAGCCTTTTACAATGGCAGAACTTACTGACTCCATAACAAATTCACACAATACAACTGTCGGTTCTGATGAGATTCACAATGAATTTTTTTTTTAAATCTACCAGAAGAATCTCTCAGATTTCTCCTATAATCATCTATAATCATATTTGGAAAAGTAACACATTTCCAGAAACGTGGAGACAAGCAACAATTATACCCATTCCCAAAACTGGCAAAGATACCACTAATCCACAAAATTACCGACCCATCGCCTTGACAAGCTGCCTCTGCAAGACGATGGAGCGCATCGTCTTGCAGAGGATGATCAACAAAAGGCTGACATGGTATTTAGAAACAAATAACCTAGTTACAAACCTTCAAACAGGGTTCCCAAAAAAGAGAGGGACAATAGACCATCTGATCCGACTAGAGATCTATATCAGGGAAGCATACATAAAAACAGCATGTAACGGCAGTCTTCTTTGACCTGAAGAAGGCATATGACATTACTTGGAGGTATGGTGTCATGAAAGACATGCACGATCTAGGGTTACGAGGAAGACTGCCACTATTTATAAAAAAACTTTCTCTCCAATAGAAATTTCAGGGTACGAGTGGGATTCATTTTTTCTGACCTCCAAACCCAAGAGGAAGGCATCCCACAAGGAAGTATCTTATCAGTAACTCTATTTTCTATAAAAATGAATAATATGATAAATAGTCTCAATCCTATAATCAACTGCGCTCTCTATGTTAATGACCTTGCAATACCCGCAAAATAGAACGACAATTGCAGATGGGCATCAACAAAATAAACAAATGGGCAACAGACAACGGCTTTAAATTCTCGAAAGCCAAAACACAATGTGTGCATTTCTGTTCCTTAATAAAAATGTACAACGACCCAACCATCAAAATTGAGGAAAGTGAAATACCTGTTGTTGACCAGTACAAATTCCTAGGCGTTATATTTGATAAAAAACTAACTTTCATCCCGCACATAAAATACTTAAAAAATAAATGTACTAGGGCCCAACAACTATTACAAGTAAACACTACTTAAACTATACAGATCACTAATCCGTTCCTAACTTGACTATGCCTGCTTTGTATATAGATCTGCTATGAGGTCTTGCATCAAAGAGCTCAACTCTGTACACCATGAAGGCTTAAGGCAAGTCATAGGAGCCTTCAGAACTCCTCCAGTCGACAGCATATATGTAGAGGCTTATGAAGCACCCCTACAGCTAAGATGCGAAAAACTAGCCTTGCAATACTACACAAAACTCAAATCCTGCCCATCCAACCCAGCTTATGACTGCACCTTCAACCAAGGATACAAAGAATGTTTTTTAAAAAAAGAAAAAACAATAAAACCTTTTGGTCTCCGGATGAAACCTAGCCTCAAAGAATCTAAAATTCCTCTCACAAATATTCACAAAACCATTATACCAAAAACACCACCTTGGATCATTAAAAAACCTAAAGTGATCAAGAATGGTCAGCACGTACGCATTTTTTATTCGTGATCAGCTATACATAAAAACGCCAAGCACGAGGGGGGAAAAGGCGAGATGCTTTGGAACGTGGTATTGCGAATACGTTGAAGACTGCTGTAATATTCTTGCAAACGGAGAGACTTTGTTGTCAGACTTTAGAAGCTGGGAAATCGATTGCTCGGATCAATTTTCAGTTAAGAATAAACCAGGAGTTAAGACCTTAAGGTTACAACTTTAAGAAGAAGCCGGAAGTGAAAACCTTAAGGCAATAAGATGCCTTTAAAAAGTGTAATTTTTACAAAATATTTTCTACAAAAAAACAAGCATAAATAAATTTAAACTTGTGCAGGGGTTGAGGTTAGGGTTAGGGTTAGGGTTAGGGTTACCCCTAACCCCACCCCTAACCATCAGCTTTGAATCAAGAAAGAATCTTAAGTTTGAAGTAAAGACATTAAAAGCGAACCATTCGGCTATCAAGAAGCAATCTTATTTTACAATGTTTACATAAAATGGCGGCCAGCAACACAGTGGTTGAAGATCTTCGGATTGGGCACGAAATGATTTATAAAAAGAATATGCACGATCATTTCAATCAGACCTTCATGTTTAATTTTTTAAAATCACCGATAAGCTTCGGTTACCCGTGTGCAGTGTGAGGTGGTGTGTGATTGAATATTTGGTGAAAACATTCATTAATTTTCTCCAATATTCGTTCAACTCATTTGATTTCTTTTTTTATTTGTTTGGTTTTGTTTTTGTTTTCTAATGACAGTCATAAATTTCTGCTTTTCACTTCGTGACAAAAACACAAAACTAATTTCAGTTTAATTGACTTGTTGCAAGGGAACATTATTTTTTTACGTTCTTTTTCTTTTTTCTTTTTTATGGATCAGTTGATTTCAGTGGTGATAGGTGCTTCTCTTGTTACAAACTTTAAAAAGAGATTAAGACGTGCTGAGTTTGTTTATTCATATTCATTCATGTGTAAGACATAAAAGAGAAAATAGAATAATAAGAGGTAAAAAGTAAAGTATAGAAGAAAAGGAAATAACGCTGTGTGTGCGTACGCGCGTACGTGAGTGAATGAGTGAGAGGAAGGGGATGAAATGGGGGGGGGAATGGTGTGTAATACAAAAACAGGAATCGGGAACGAAAGGTTCACTTTCGAATGTAGACATGATCTAGTGCCATTTGGCATTAAATTTTGAATTGTTAAAAAAATGTTTTATTGTTATTTATATACCGACCTATAACTCGGAATTGTATATAAATTTCCACGTCACTAAAAAAAGAAACAATATGAGTGTACAGAGTTGTTGAAGTTGTTCGTGGAGTTGTTTAGTAGAGGAAATTCAATATGGCGTTAAGTACATTAATGATAACACGAACAAGATTATTGCAATTTAGATAAAAACGATGATATGTAGAAATAAGCAAACGAAATATTTGGTAATTACTTGTAAAATTTCTCTTGTTAGGTTGTTATCAGTATTACTAGTTGTATTTACTAATTGTAATATATTACATTTAGTTTAGGAGTGTTATTCGTAAGCAGGACTTTCCTATATTAAATCCGGGTTCTAAAATAGAAAGTTGAAGGATAGTCTTTATTAAAAAGAATAGTGTAGAGTCGCTTTTATTAAAGTTTAGGATTATTGTTCGTAAGCAGTACTTGCCAATATTAAATCCGGTTTGAAAAATGGTCGTTATTAAAGATAAAGGATATAGAGTCTCCTTTATTAATGTTTAGGGTTATTATTCGTAAGCAGTACTTGCCCATATTAAATCCGGTTTGCAAAATGGTCGTTATTAAAGATGAAGGATATAGAGTCGCTTTTATTAATGTTTAGGATTATTATTGGTAAGCAATATTTGCCCTTATTAAATCCAGGTTGTAAGATGTTTAATAATAAAAATAAAGGACGTTGAGTCCTTTAATTAATGTTTGGGATTATTATTCGTAAGCAGTACTTGGCCATATTAAATCCGGGTTGTAAAATAGTCTTTATTAAAAATAAAGCATGTAGGATTGCTTTTATTAAAGTTTAGAGTAATTATTCGTAAGCAATACCTGCTCGTATTAAATCTGGGTTGTAAAATAGTAATTATTTAAAAAATAACATAGATTCGCTTTTATTAATGTTTAGGATAATTATTCGTAAGCAGTACTTACCCTTATCACATACGGGTTGTAAGATGTTCATTGTTAAAGATACATGGAATCGATTTTATTAAAATTCAGAATAATCATTCGTAAGTATTACTTACCAATATTACGTCCAGGTTGTGTAGAAGAACAATTATTCGTTCAATATCGATTTGTCGTACAGAATACATTCGAAAAGAATTCACGACGAACTAATTACAAGAATATTTTATTGCCTAACTCACATTCGGGTTGTAAAATAGTTATTATTAAGAAAGAAATAAAGGTCGTGGAGTTTGCTTTTATTCAAGTTTAGAATAACTAGTGAGAACCGTAGATATACAACATTTGATGTTTACTTAAGAGCTATTACAATAAATACGTAAAAAGTATAATAATGTCTGGCGAAATTCTTTCTTTCTTTTTCTCTTTTCTTTTATTTTTTCCCTTATATTTTCTAACTTTTTTCTTCCTTTCTTTTCTGCTTTTTTTCTCTTTGATTGAAACAGACGATAAGTTCCATCGCTTCCTGTCCCTTACCTTTATTTATTTATTTATTTGCTTTCTTTTTCTCTCTGAGGGGTAGCGCGTTCTTTTTCTTCCTTTTCTTTCCTCACAATTACAACATGGTCCATTATTTGTATGAGTTGATAACAGAGCATAATATTTGAACACACACATTCCTATCTTATGAATCAAAACGGAATGGTCCATAATTTATCTGAGGTGATAACAGGGCGTGATACACGTAGGTAGGTACCAGCGTATTAATATATAGATTATTTGTATTTAAAGGACGTTTTATTTGTTTTTATTGTTTACTATCGGTTTCCACCTTGTTTATAATGAGTATGGTGTATCTCAGATACCCTTGCGAATCCCTCTGCATCAATAAGTATTTAGAATTGATATTTTTGGCTTTGAGGGGTAATATAAAACATTTTATTGAAATAAGGTTTGTTGGTATTATTTCTCCTACTTGCCGTTGTTTTTCCGTTAAGCAACTAAGTGTCGTTGCGACAGGTAGTATAAAAGACAGTACTGCCAATGTCAAATACTTTCTCTTAGACCTTCCAGCTATCGGAGGTAACTCACGTTGTGTCTCCTGTCCATTAACGCAGGGGGGCTTCATCCCCCTCACGGGCCTTCCGTGTATCTGTTACACGAGAGCTTCTTCATGATTTGGCTTCGCAGAAGTCACACGCACCAGTTTGCGTCTTTTGTCTAAAAGACACTAGGCTTCGTCCCTGCCCCAGACATGCCGTGTACTTGATATACGAGGGACTTGTGAAAACCAGTGAAAACTGTTATTCTGTATTCAGACAGACTCAAGACTCTTATCCTATGAGAACATTTATTCTATACACATTGTATAAGATCTTCTTTATATTATTTTATTCTGTTTTGTATTATTGCTGTTGAGATTGTTCAGACAATAAAGTCTATTTGTTATCAATTTCGTCGGGAAATTGTTCAGTATTGATTTGTACCGTTTGAGGAAATCATTCATCATCACTTTTTCAGGATGGGTGACTGTTGAGATAAGATGAATTTTCTGTTACCAGCTCGATACCTAGACGCGATAGACAAGATCTAAGTATATATATATATATATATATATATATATATATATGTGTGTGTGTGTGTGTTTGTATGTGCGTGCGTTAAATGTTAAATATATATATGTTAAATGCTAAACTTTATATATATATATATATATATATATATATATATACAAAGAATATTTATATATTCATGTAATTAAAAGTTGAGGAATGAAATCGGATAAAAGATAAACAACTTCTTTTAATTAGTATTTCGCCTCGGTGTAATAACGAGGCTTCAGCAGAAATTTATTTATTAATGTTTTAACATTCAATTCTATGTCCTTTTGTCCTAGAGATGAAAAGATCTAAAAATGCTTTCAAATGTCTTCAACTGGAGGAATACTATTGTTGTATAGCCGTATATACCCTTCTGCCATACTCTGGTATATAATAGAGAGATAGAGATAGAGACAGAGAGATATATAAGATCGAAGACATGTTGGTCCTATTTGGTACTCTACTGGTTAATTGTTTCTTCTTCTATCTTGTCTGGCCGCCATCTTGTCTAGTTGACTTTATCTGCTGGAGATTGATTTTCTTCCTTACTTCTTCTTACTTCTTTGGGCTGGGCTGAGCTGAGTTGGTCATTGTCTTAATTATTTAACAAACACAACAAGACCTTGTATTTAATTGATCAAGTTTTATTTTCTTCTTGCCCATATTGGTTCCGCCGCGGGGAGAGATGGATCCTGTTAGAGACGACGATTACGTGTACACTCACTGAGGGCTGGCTCGCATCTGAATAACTAACTAAACTATATCACGTATCTGTCATGGCGCCCAAATCGCGCGCCTCTAAGGGGTCAGGGGTTATTAACAGTCACCAGTAATTTTCCATAGGGATTCCTTGATTCTAACGTTAACGGCCCTTAATTCAAATACTTAGCTATAGGTCTGTTCCCAATTCATGACCTCAGGAATGGTAACACTATCAACTCTCATCTCGAAACAACAATGTTTTAATATTCAATTCTAATTCCTTTTGTTCGACTTAATCCGTCCTAGAGATGAAAAGATCTAAAAATACTTTTAGACGTCTTCAACTACAGAAATCATATCAATTCTCATATCGAAACAACGTTTTTTACAACAAAAAAAAAGGAAGCTGATTCAATTGACCATGTATTCATTTTTTTTTTCAAGTTTGTCTAAAAGTGACATTCACTTCTTGTTGAACATGACGTCTTGTTGACATGACGTCTTTTTTAACGTGGGGGAGGGGCACGTTAAAAAAGACGTCATGTCAACTCGGCCCGGTGGGAGGTTTGTAAAGTAAATATGTTCAACTCGAGACATCTTGGATTTTACGTTACTCTGCTATATTAATTAAAAGAAAATCAGATCTTGGTAATTTCTGTAGAATAGTTCATTTTGGTCGTAACTATTTTTAGCTTCATTTAAAAGTGTTAGATCAAATTTCCGTTTAGGTTAGTTTGCTCTTTCATGGGAGAAAATTATTTCATATATATATATATATATATATATATATATATATATATATATATATATGTGTGTGTGTGTGTGTGTGTGTGTGTGTGTGTGTGTTTATATATATATATTAGTTTTAAAGAGGGCTCGATTTACAATGTTACAGTTATATGGAAAAATATAAAGGAAGAATATTTATTCATGATGAGACTATAACGTTTCGGTCTTTGCAATCTTCTTCAGGGCACGTGGTGAAATCTCGTGTGGATGTTAAGATCCTTCTTCTAGGTTTATGATCCTAAAATCCATACAAGATTTCACCACGTGTCCCGAAGAAGATTGTCAAAACCGAAACGTTACAACGTCGACATTATCATCAAGAATGAATACTCATCCTTTCATCCATCTTCCACATACTGTCGGATTGATTTCCCCATTTTACACCCAATGTCATATCTACAATAAAGTGAACTGAAATTATTTGGTTACAATTTTATCTTTTGGGACGAGATTGGGTTGGCGTTGGTTTAGGGCAGGGGAGACTCAAAGACTCAAAAGCGCCATTACGTCCCGGAGGAGAGTCACAGCAGACCAAAAGTGAGATAAGGGAGGGGCATGATATCCACCCCGTTATAATGCTTATCTGCAATATACACCTGATAAGGTGGGGGAGTGGAAGTTCTATCAAAATGAATACGGATTTGAAAGTGAATTTGTACAAAAAGCAGCTGGGAAAACTTTTCCGTTTTAACTTTTGATAAATTCCATTTTCTTCATTGCAATAAATTGTACAAGTCGTCGAGGTGAACAAAGGTTAGTATCAGACAGTGAGGGAGTGTATCTTTTTTTTCTCTAGCACTAGACCAAGGAGATTGTTTTTGCGTCTGAGGTGGAGCGCCACACCTACTATCAGCTCCTTACTTTACCGCTGAGTTGGCGAGGGCCGGTATCGAACCAGGAACCTTGTGGTTCATAGGCTGACGCTCTACCGACTAAGCTAAACCGGCACCTTTCAATTGCACTAAGAGATACTAAACAGCAAAATTCAAAGTTTGATCACATTTTAAACAAATATCAGATACTAGCAAGGTCTGTGGATATACCACAGTATTATAATTTAGTTATTACGACGTTTGATATGTCTACTTAAGAGCTATTGAAATACTTCAATATGTAAGTGATTAAAGTCGTCGGAGTTGCCTAATGTCGGTATCAGCCAGACAATGAGGGAATCTGTACCCTTTTCACTAGGGTTAGACCAGGGAGATTGTTTTGAGTCTGAGGTGGAGCGCCACACCTGCCATCATATCCTCCCTTTACCGTACCCTGTGCTACTCATGCACTGAATTGGTGAGGACCGGTATCGAACCAGAATCCTTGTGGTTAGTATAATAATCTTGATTTAACTCTCTCTCTCTCTCTCTCTCTCTCTCTCTCTCTCTCTCTCTCTCTCTTCTTTATTTCCTTCTTTTCATTAAGTTCAATTGAAACAGATTAGCGTTATTATTTCTTCGTGCCCACTCTCTCTCACTATCTTTCTTATTGTATATTTTCTGTGTAGCATATCTTTTTTCTTCTCTTACCTTCTTTATGATAAAAACGGAATGGTCCATTATTTAGCTGGGGTGACGATACTCATAAGAAATAAGAATTCGGCAGATAAGCAACTGCAGATAATCAGGATTTATATTTTTGTTTCTATCTTGGACAATTTTGACGGTCTGATTACCAGAGGGTGTTGAAAATCAGACCGTTTGTCATGATAACGGTCAAAAGGTTAAGTTTATTCAACAATTCGCTATTAACAATATTTTAATTGTCTTTGTTGCGTATCGTCTCGAGTATACTCCCCGCATGTTCTGGGTATGATGTTAAACTGCATCTAATGGTGAAGTTCCAATTCTGGAGCTCTGGGGAGTGTGGAGTGCCCCTTCATCGCTATTACTCCAAGGTCCTTTCTGACCCGGAGTAGTAGTACTTTTTAGTGTCCCATTTTTTAGTAAATAGTAAGGCAGACTGGACTCTTTAGCCTTGTTTTTGGCAACCAGCTTAGGGGAAAGAAAACTCTGAATTAAAACCTGTTAAACTCAAGAAACTTAAGAAATTGACCTTGTGCCACATCCTGCTCGTGCGGAGGGGTTAGCAAATATAATTATTTAGTATCTTTTAAGGTGGGACGACACATTTGCGTGGGTGAGAAAATTGTTTTCTTCCATGGACATATTGTAGTAGATGTCCAGTACTACTGTCAGGGTTACAGATGTATGGAAACTAGACCTTTTTTCGCTACCTTTTGAGCCAGATAAGTAAGTGCGAATTCGCATTTACAATCGACTGGTTACAACCTTCGAAATTAATTATATATATTTACCAACCCCTCCGCACGAGCAGGATGGAACACAAGGTCAATTTCTTAGTTTAACAGGTTTGAATTTAGAGTTTTTTCCTTTTCGTAAATTGGTTACCTAGCCAAGGTTAAAGAGCCTAGTCTGTACTACTATTTACTGATATCTGGAGGGAGAGTAGTTGGATACATACCTTTCCTAAGGGTATTAGCGCTATGAGAAATGCAAACAGCCTTGTCCGGGATTTGAACTCGGTTCAACGAGTCCATTTCCTACGACTCTAATCACTACACGCGCCTCTAACGAAAATAATTGTATTCTGGTTTTGAAGTGTTTGGATTTTAGCCGTCATGGACCAATTCCTTTGAACAAAACTAATTCTCTATGATATGGTATCGGTTGATTAATTAGGACTAAGCAAAAAGTTTCTAAATTAAATTCTGAGATTTAAATGAAAACTAATTTAGTGTCGACGACAATTTTAATGTCTACGCGTAACACAATCTCGCATTAATAAGCCGAGTTTAAAGTATAAGTTTACAAATTCTATTCTACTTGCACATTGTGTCGTCTGCGAATTCAATGGAAAAATGGCTGTGGGTGGCGACCCGTTATGTTTAAGGGCAGAATCCTGGTGACTGAGCAATCCATGACATGCAACACTCCACTTTGACACTTACTTGGGCTAGACAGGCGGCCAGAGAGACACCACATTATCAATCGGCTGGTCAGGTCAAGCCCTAGCTCGTATATGATGGTCCCAACCATATTGCTTTTATGGCAAACCCCTAACCTTTTTTATTATATTCATGTGCTAGAATCGGTGTCTAGGGGTCTTAGTGTCCTTGGTATGACGTTGAACTCTATCTGGTGGTGAGGTTCCAGTTCTAGATCTCTGGGGAATGTGGAGTACCTCTCCATCACCATTACTCTCAGGTTCAATCTGGCCCGGAGTGGTAGGACATGTTAGGGTCCCATTTATAGGTCAAATAGATATTACAAAATTATTCTTATTGGATAGGAATACTTAATACGGTATAACTGTGAGCATTATTTGTATTAAGAATAGTTATTTGAATCTATAATTGTCTTTTAATAATTTTTGTATTAGATAGGAATACTTGAAACCATGCAACTGTGGTTAAATTATTTGCATTAGGAATACTTGATATCATAATTTCTTATGAGCAAACAAATCATTATAGCGATATATTTAGAAATGAATCAAATGTAGGGCCGGTTTAGCTCAGTCGGTAGAGCGTCCGCCTGGGAATCACAAGGTTCTGTGTTTGATATCGGCCCTCGCCAACTCAGCGTAAAAGTAGCACAGGAATCTGTGCTGTAAAGCGAGGAGCTGATGGTAGGCGTGGCTCCACCTCAAATGCAAAAACAATCTCCTTGGTCTGGCGCTAGGGAAAAGGGGATAGACTCCCTCGCTGTCTGGCTGATACCGACATTAGGCCACCCCGTCGACTTTACTTTTTTTAAATTTATGCCGTTAAAGAAATAAAGAAATAAACCAAGCCATAAAAATGGTAATACATTTTAGTGGAACCTGAAATTTAAAATATTGACAAGCAATTTCCTTTTCTCAGTCATTTTCCCAAGAATTATACATTTTTGGAATTCTTCATACTTGTATTTATTCAAGGTAAGAAAATTGCCCGAGTTTACCTGGTCAGGAAGGATTGGCACTTGAATTTTGTTTTTTCTTTATGTTTTAAATTCTTTTAAAAATCGTTTTCTTTGTTATTGTTTTTATTTTTCCTTTTTATATAGCACACTGACTTTTTGTTTTCATGCTTTCGGACAGTAACCTTTGTTAGGACTGCCTTTACTGCACCCAACATATGACTGCCTTTACTGCACCCAACATATGACTACCTTTACTGCACCCATGATATGACTACCTTTACTGCACCCAAGATATTAGTCATTTTTAATTCTGTAGGATTTTAATAAGGTGCGCAGTAATTTTTACTGACATATTTTCGACTGGGTTTGGTGCAAAATACATTTTATTGTTAAAAACGATCACAAAGAAGTATAAAAGAATTAGCATAAGAAAATGAGAACGAGAAACAATAATAACAAATAGTTTTTGTTTTCTTGTTGAAAGCGTGGCGGTGTACTGATTACTCGCCGACCCGAGTTCAATTCCTGGACGCTAATACCATTGGGAAAAGTAGGAATCCAACTATTCTCCCTTCAGTTATGAGTAAATAGTTGTTTAAATTTAGTAAGGGATTTGCTTCCGGTTACACCGGTGAACACCGGCAGCAGCTGGCTGACCCCCTTATGATCACGTGATGATGACTATAGAACCGGGCAGCGGCTTCCTTCACCCACTTTTGTCACTCCTCCATTTGCGGGATAAGGTAGGTGGTAGCATTCTTGCTACTCTATTTTCTGCTTGTTCATTTAAGGATAGAAACGGACATAGAATATTAAACCCTTGTTCTTGTTCACCAACCCCACGAAACAACGGTCATAGAGATTTATCAACGATAAAACCGCCTACCTATTACTTCCGTATAGGTGATTTTAGAAAGCCTTCAACAATTTCCTCTGACAACCTCGGATATAGCTTTACCCTCAAACAACTCTGATACTCAGAAGTCAACAAGACTCCCCGCGCGACTTAACTCTTGCAACTCCCCAACTAAACAATTAACTAACTAAGCTCAAGCTACTACGGTCTTTTGGAGACCCATAGACAAACTAACGGTTGCTATATCCGACCTAACCTCAACAAACATTGAATTGAACATTCACTAAGCTCTTTCTTCTAACGTATTTGTATGCATTGTACATTTACCATGTATTAAACCCATTTTTGTAGCTTTAAACATTGCCGTCATAAGCTTGTCTTTGAATTTCCCGCCCAACTTTTCCTCTGTGTCATCTGTTCCTCGTAAATTATCTCCCCTACACCATAGAGGCAATTTAATTTACAATTACATTTCTTTATAGTAGGATATACTGGGCTCTTTAGCCTTGGTTAGGCAACCAGTCTAGGAGAAGAAAAACTCAGAATTCAAACCTGGTCACTACTAGGATATACTCAGGCCTACTTAGTGATCCATTTTCAATTTAAAAAAACATTTTTTAATTTTATTTTAAAACTTTTATTGGCCCAGAAGTCAGTCTTTCTTATGCCTACATTTAAAACCTTTGCTCTCTAATCAAGTAATTCTCTAGTATTTTTATACGAAGCTATAGCTAATTTTTCCTCCATGCATAAGTGGCAAGATTTATTACTTGAGTTATATTTAGGGCATTTTTTTTTTATTTCCCATTTTAACATAGGATTTTTGGGTAAAGTTTTCATTTCGTATTTGCTAAAACGAACCCCACGTTCGTTTTAGCAAATACGAAATGTAACATACTATTTTGGAAAGCCACACCTTAATACGTATAAAAGTATAAAGGTGTGGCTTTCCAAAATCTTTTTCTTGGGTGTTGCTCTTCTGTTTTAGCAAGAAAAATTGGTCTACGCAGGTAAAAAAAAAATTGTTTTTGAAAAATGCAAAAACAGTTCATTATTGTCATGAAGTGTGGTATTTCCCTCCTTTCTCCTCCTGCTGCTTTCCTTTCACCTCCTACTACTACTTTCCTTTCTGTTCCCTTCTTTTCTCTTTGCTTCTTTCTTCACTCACTGACGCCTGTTCACTGAAATACCCTCTCCCCTCGGATGTATTTTATCCCCTCACTTACCCATAAGGCATTGCACTCTCCTATAAGCTTCTCTCCCTTATAGCTTCTCTCCTTTTAGCGCTAATACCCTTGGGAAAGGTTATGAATCCTACTCTCCCTCCAGCTATGGACAAATAGCAGGGCAGACTGGGCTCTTTAATCATGGCTAGGTAGCCAGTCTAGGAGAAGGAAAACTCTGAATTCAAACCTGTTAAACTCCGCTTGATAAATTGACCTTGTGCCACATCCTGCTCGTGCGGAGGGGTTGGTAAATATATATAGCTTCTCTCCCTTATAGCTTCTCATTAGTCACAGCACGCCAGCAAACACTCATTAATCACACGCCCAGTTCCAGCTCGTCGGTAAGTACTTTCGACCACAGTAGGGGTTGTCGTTGAAACAAAAAATCAGGGTACTGTACCTGAAGTATTTTAATAGAGCCAGTGGTGGTGAGAGGCAGTCGCTACATTACAATATGTAGGAGAATGAAGTTGTCTTTACCGTGTGCTAACGTTGATAGTTTTATGCTTTGTGGAGGTTCTGTCATATCTTATATTATTATAATGGAAATTATGTGCGTGTGGCTGTAACCGAAACTACTTCACCACCGACGTCACAATTCCCTTAGTTACTTACGTTACATTCTCCATCTTTATTTAAATCTCGATTATTAAAAATATTGTTGGCCTTATCTATATATTAATGTGCAAATATCTATTTACGTATGTCACACTTTATATAGTATATGGTGTTGATAATTTACATAATGGTTTTAACAAAGTTACGTGAAGAATCGGAAATTGTTAAATGCAAATAGAAATCTACAACAATTTAATTAAGATGTTATTTCAGTGAAATAAATGAATGAAGAGATATAGGCAAATGTAAAAGAAAGAGCAGAGACATAAGATGACGGATAATTTTTATTATCAACTACCATGGAATTTCCATGGGCCCACTAGTCTACATATTAATAATATACAATGGTATTAATACATACAGTATATACAACAAAATAACGATTTACAGTGTGAATACAAATCCTTATTTGCATATTGATCTTAAAAATTTGATTTTTAATAAATATTTGCTTGATATTATTGATTTCTGATTGTTTTGTTTTATTTTGATAGATATGAGCAAAATTACCGTCAATAAATCTTGAAAGAAACCTATTAACAAAAAGAAAGCAATTCTATTCTTTACTGTCTAATTTAGTTAAATGTAACAATTAAAGTCGAGAGTGTTGAGAAGAGATAGCGTCCAAGTTGTTCTATTTATTAGAGTTTACCCCCTTTATATTATATGCGTTTTATTTAGTTTAATTAGTCGTTCTAATTTGATATCTATATATCAATACTCTTGTTCCTTAATCTCCAGACTGTTATTATCTTACAACACCCTCTGGTAAAAATGATACCGTCCAAATCGACCAAGATGAAATACAAAATTGTAATTCCTGATTATCTGGTGTCTCTTATCCGTAGAATTCATATTTCTTCGTTACCTCAGCTAAATAGTGGGCAATTCCGTTTTTATTATAACGAAATGGAAGAAAAAGGACATGCTACACAGAAAAATATAATAAAAAAGAAAGAAAGAAAAAAGAGAGTAGGTAAGAGAGAGAGAGAGAGAGAGAGAGAGAGAGAGAGAGAGAGAGAGATGTGTGTGTGTGTGTGTGTGTGTGTGTGTGTGTGAGCGCAGAAGCAATAACGTTAATCTGTTTCAATCGAACATAATGAAAAGAAGGAAAGAAAGAAAGAACAAATGTGTGAGAGAGAGTTAAATCAAGATTATTGTAAGTTTTACATATTGAACTATTTCTCTTAAGTAAACATATCAAACGTCAGTCGGTAGAGCGTTCAGCTAGAAACCACAAGGTTCCTAGTTCGATACCGGTCCTCGCCAACTCAGCGTATGAGTAGCACAGGGATCTGTGCGGTAAAGTAAGGAGCTGATGGTAGGTGTGGCGCTCCACCTCAGATGCTAAAACAATCTCCTTGGTCTGGCGCTATTGAAAAGGGGATAGACTCCCTCGCTGACTGGCTGATACCGACTTTAGGCCGCCCCGACGACTTTACTTACTTTACTTACTGTGGTATATCCACAGGTCCTGCTTGTAATATTTTATTACATTAAAACTTAGATATACTTGCTGGTATTCATAAGGCCTTGAAGTAGTTGTGATTATTGTTTTGGTAGCGGTAATAAAAATAAAAACAATTCGTACACCTCAGATTTTATTGCTGGAGAAGCTAAACATAAAAGTTACATAAAGTAATAAAATACAAAAAGGGTGAATGTGGGTGGGAGTGTATAAAGGTTTTTTAATGGTAAGCAATTGTATGAAAGTTTAGGAAATTAAATATATTGAATATGTTTTGAATACAGCAGTTACATTCTCAAATTTCTATAACTCATTTCCCACCAATTCTCCTCCCCCACCATTCCCCACAACTCTTCATATAATTCCTGAGACTTCCTCGTCCCCCCCTCCTTCTACTTCCTCCTAACACTACTCGGTTAGTTTTGTGCGTGTTCAAAAGAACCAGAACCAACTTGATTACATTTTGACCTGAGGATGGAACTACAAAGTGCCGAAAGTAATGAAAGCTTTGGTATTCTTATCAACCGACTCCACCCTGACATTAAAATCTGGCCAGCAAACTGGAAATGATCGAGAAGAAACTTGCCAGACATGAAATGTCTGTCGTGTTTAACTTGCATAAACGTTTGTGAAAGACATACATACTTGAGAAGAGGTCCTTTAGTTCTTGGTTGTGTGGAATCATAGATAATGTCGGTGCGTATAAAAGTAAGCTTACAGCAATATGTATTGTGTTCTACTGTGTCATGTCGTTTTCAATGTACCAAGGTGTCCTCTGGCGACGTATGTCCCCCAGAGGTAGGGGAGAATAAGTCATTGCGTGTATAGCATGCTGTTAAAAAGAAAATGAGGTCTTCATGCCTTTTTCTTTTATATCACACTCTGCTGCTATGGTAATACTCTTGTGTCGCTATCTAGCAGTCATCAGTAAAATTCCTTTTTATAGATAAGGGAGGTAATCCCATAAAAACTTAATAAACAAAAACTAAACTTGAACAGTGAACTATTTCAACAAGTGAGGCATTGTAAATTGTAAAATAAGGGTGATTGCAGCTAGCATGGTTTATTTGTTTAATGGTATGTCAACCTCTTAAAAGTTATTTAATACCGAAAGATCGTCCACTAAAATGCACTAAAAATCCTCGTTTTCTAAAAGCTAAATTTTGTGAAAACGAAGATTTTTAGTGCATTTTAGTAGATGATCTTTGATGCTATTTCCTCAAACAATGGTGAAAGTAAAAGATCTAATTTTTGATATCAGTATTCAGTATACTAACACACAACTTTCGCATAGATGGACAATTTTCTATTTAAAAAAATGAAAAATCAACCTACCCTAACCTAAAACCCTAAAATGGCCACATGAATCGAAATATGATGAAGGATGGTATAGAATCAGCCACAATTCTTAGGTGAGCTGATAACAGAAGAATGCTGCCCCAAACCAGCGTGACAAATATTCTTTAAACACTCCTTTTTGAATTCAGTTTTTCCTTCTCCTAGACCGGTTGTCTGACCAAGGCAAAATTTTTTTAAATTTTTTAAATTGAAATAGATCACTGAGTATGGCTGAGCCTATTCTAGTAGTGACCACCTCAAGCGGAGATTTAAGAGATTTGAATTCAGAGTTTTCCTTCTCCTAGACTGGTTGCCTAACCAGTCTGCCCTAGTATTTACCCATAGCTGGGGGAGAATAGTTGGATCCATACCTTTCCCAAGGGTATTAGCACTTAGTCTGCTATATTATTCACTCAGAGCTGGGGGCAACGAACCATTCGTGCCTTTCTTGATGGTATGAATTTACCAACCCCTCTGTACAAGCAGGATGTGACTCAAGGTCAATTTTTAATTAGTGTTTAACAGGTTTGAGTTTTCCTTCTCCTAGACTTGTGCCATGTCAATGTTACAGAGCATAGTCTGCTCAACTATTTACCCATTACTGGAGAGAGAATAACTGAATTCATGCCTTCATACCAAGGGTACTAGTGCTATGCGAAATGCAAATAGTCTCGTCTAAGATTTTAACTCGTGTCGTATCCATTTTCTACGAAGATAACCATCACAAAATGAGCGCCTCGTTAATGGTATTAACATGAGGCGAAAAGCAGCACCGTCCAGGATTTGAACCCGGCTTGCCAAATCCATTTCTTAATCCGATAACCGTTACGCATGCTTTCGTTAAAAAAAAACTTTCTTTTTTTAAGAGACGTCTTTCTGTAGATATTTATTTTGAATAGTTTCATTGTTTTTAAATATTTGCACAAAACGAGTATTGCTGAATAAAGGAAAAATGTTTGTAATTTATGATTTTTAAGCGTACAACCGCTGACTCTCTACTAAACTTGTCTTTGTGGTAGGCGTATAATAAGTGGGTCAAGTGTTTCTGAAATGTTACTGCGTTATTCGTGACTTGCCATAAAGGAATTTAGCAGAGAATACATAAATTCAAAACTTTAATTAAATATCAATAATTGATATTATAGTCGTCTAATATTTGTAGTTTACCATAACATAGAAAAAACGGTACATCGCAGCGAGTATTTTGATAACGCAATAATTTGACACAGTAGGCTCTTCTGTTCTTGGATGCCCATGTTTAGGTGCAATAATTCATATTAGTGTAGGTGCAATTATAGATATATGAGTAGTTAAAAGTAAAGAAATGAATCCGACGGTATATAAGGATAAGATATGAAAAAACACAGATGTAGTTCAAATAAATGTATTTATTCAGCTTTATATTGCTGATATTGCAATATTTCGATTTTTTTCAAAAATCTTCGATGTTTTTTCATATCATCTTATCCTTATATGTATGAGTATGTATGAGTACCGCATATGCATGTACGTAGATGCGTGTGTATAGTAGTAATAGTAGTATCAAAGCATAACTTCGAGAGGTCGGCTGATTTTAATAGAAAAAGAAGGGTTTTTCGATGATAAGAGAGAGAGAGAGAGAGAGAGAGAGAGAGAGAGAGAGAGAGAGAGAGAGAGAGAGTTGTTTTTTAATGTCCGTCATAAACTAAAGTCATCGGCACTAGTACGGTCTGAGTTCAGAAGGCAAAGATTGGTTAAAGGTATTTTGATTCGGGCAAGGGGCAGTTTTACACTACAGATTCTTCTTCACTACAGATTTAACTTCCTCGTCACTGGAATAATCACTATCATCTCTTCGGCCCTATGAAAGAGGGTTTGAAAGGCAAAGATTATTCCAGTGACGAAGAAGTGAAATCTGTAGTGGCTCAAAGAACAGTCAACAGAATTTTACCGGGCAGAGATACATGCTCTCATTCGAAGTTGGAACATTGCTATTGAGAGAAACGGCGACTATGTGGAGAAATGGGGATGTGATCCACAGAGAACCAGTTTCATGTTAATGTATGATACATGTTCCTGTGTTGGTAATTATACCTGTCCTAAACAAAATGGCATTACTTTTTGACTCACCCTGGTATATATATAATATATATATATATATATATATATATATATATATGTGTGTGTGTGTGTGTGTGTGTGTGTGTGTGTGTTTGTGTGTGTGTAAACTCAGATACTACGCTCTGATCCTTGGCAAAAGTGTTGATTTATATGCAATCTCATTTTTTTACGGATATTATGCTTTTTTTATTTTAATAAAAAGCGGACTTGCTTTCAAATAAAAGTTAGCAAAGACTTTGGAAAGAAAAGCCGAAAGGATTTCAGTTTGTTTGTTTGATTGTTTGTTTTTGCCTGATTTTCTTTTTCATCAAAATTTAAATATTTAAACGATTCTTTAAAAATCCTTCGTAAGGTTTGGTTTGGTCTCTCTGTTAAATGGCATATCAACCTTTGTGGGTAATTTAATGCCAAAGCCATCCTTGTAGAACCATAGCAATGCTACTATTCAACCCATACCTATGGGATTAGGAGGTTGTTTTTTGTGTTTTTTTGTGTGTTTTTTTTTTGTGTTTTGTCTTTCCCAAGGGTATTAATCAAAAAGTAAACGTAATAGCTGGACTGGGGTTTGAACTGGGGTTTGAACTGGGGTTTGAACTGGGGTTTGTCGCAGTACGCCACTGAGACTAAATTTATTTAATGTCTTTTTTTATTATTTTATTTCCTCTGATTTAGTTCAGGATTTTGTTACATCAATATCCGGTAAGTATAGGGGCGAAGCAGTGGGTGGGGTAGTCACTTCCTTTGCAAACAATGACGTCGAGGTAATTCCCGGAAGCTCCATGAAATGTCAACTGGTGTAAGTTTATCTACCTTTTTACGGAAAAGTGCGAAAGTTTCTGATTGATGCATAGATAAATAAGAAAAGAAGAAAAGAAAATACGTTGCTGGATGTCTAAGTGCACATCTCTATGGCCGTGAAAAAATATATTAGCAGGAAAATAAAAACATTTTCTCTATTCTTTCTAATTACGTACAACATTATGGTGTTAAAAATTGAATGTATCTTATCATAATGGAGATTTGGTGTATGTCTCTAACTGACACTACATCACTGTTTATGTCATAATACCCTCAGGATTTGCGTAAGTATATCAATGAGTATTTCATTTATAGTGAAAATCATTAATACATAGAATAAATCTTATTTATTAACGATATCTCTATGAAAATCTGGGTTAGATTCGCCTCAAAACAGCCCATGTTATTAATGCATTTACCTCGCATCCCACTTAAGCGGGTATGACACAAGGTCGTTTAATGTGAGACCCCGCCCCACACGAACCGAAGTTCATGGATGGTAGGCATAAAAGGAGGCGCTCTAGGCACTGGGCAATAAAATCAGCCCCGCCCCTTTAAATCAAGGGCGTGGGTGTTGCCTGGGGGAAAGCCCCCTGAGATCACGTCGGTTAATTTAACACTAATAGTCCAAAAGGCCGGATTATTAGTTCATCTAAAATCCTGCAGTGTGTCTTATATACCATTAAGAAATAAAGGTTTACATAATATATGGTGTAGTTAATTTTAATACTGGTTTTAACAAAATGATAAATAATTTGATAAATAATTTGATAAATAATTACTTTGTGTCAATGACCTCTAATATTATTGTTTTATTCTCAAGCGTATTAAATCAATCCTATGAATGATTTTATATAGAAACCGATTAAAATATAACTAAAATAAGTGTAATCTTTTTATATGCTTTCTTATTTAATTTCATTAGTCTTTCTAATTTAATATTCTTCATTACATTAAAATTTAAATACTTATGCCCGGAGGGTGCATATTCTTGCTAGTTCAGTTAATATACAGGGTGTTTAGAAAATTGATATCATTAAAATGTAAATATCTGAGTAATTACATAATCTAAACCAGTGGTACTTAAAGTGGGTGGTACTCCACCTTTGGGGTGGTGGAAAGATCTAGGGGGCGGTAAGGCAAAAAGGGGCAGTTGGGTGTGAAATTGTGGCATTATTTTTCAGAAAATCTAAATGAAAAATATGTCATAAACTCTGAGGTAAAGAAACACGTATGCAGTTTATACAGAATAAAACTGATATAAGAATTATAAATGAATGCGTAGTTTTGTTATGTAGTCCGAAATCAGAGTCAAAAGTCTGAACGTTTGCTTGACGCCTGTACACAACACTTACCAAAAAAGTGTGTGTTCACATGTGTGTATAAAGAAGGCGCTAGGAAACCACTGGTAACCCAAGGGGACATTAGCATGAACAAAAATGTTATATAGTTTCAAGAATTCTTATCTAATAAGAATAATTCATATACCATATACGCTGGAATAACAACATCCACAATAAACTCTTCCTAATCAAACCCACTTTGAGAGGCTGGAGACCAGCCTTAAGGAAGTCCAGAAAGGAACAAGACATTGTGTCCCGATTACGCATTGGTCACACAAGACTAATGCACTCCTATATACTCAAACAAGAACAACCACAGTGTGAAACATGTAAAACACCTTCTACTGTTAAACACTTATACATAGAATGCAGGGTTTTTGCTCGCATCAGAAATTGTTATTTTAAGGCAAACAATATGAAAGATCTGTTTGAAAAAGTCAACATGGAGGACATTCTGTCCTTTTTGAAGGAAATAAAATTATACCATAGAATATAGACATAACCCTAATCAATACCATACAACATGATCCCCAATGATGCTAACATATTGTTAAAACCAATTACTACAAAAGTGTAAATATAGATACATAACATATATTACTTCCTAACCGCTAGGCCTGACGGGTTGATATGCCGTTAAAATCAATCAACCAACCAACAACCTTTATGCATACATACTCATAGAAACGCTCGCACTTACATGCATTATTTCTCCTAAATATGTGCACCTAGGTGCAGAAGGGCAGAAGGGCAGAAGGGCATTTAGTGTCATTTGGACACTAAATTTTCTTTTCGTAATATAATTATTCAGTAAACTTAGAAGTTTAGTTGTGGCATAAGACCTGAATTATAATGCACTCTGTGAGAGTATAACTCATCAGACCAGTTTGCTTACCATTAAACCAGGCGAGGTTCTCATTCCATACACGTTACGGCCAATTATTGAATCTGAGTATTCTTGGATACAATTCTCTTTGACTCTCTTCGAACTTTGCACGCGCTTCCACTTAGAAAGTCACGTCTATGGTATCCCAAATTAATTCCTTGCACTTTCTTAATTAAAAGTTCCCAAAAGCTATTAATGTCAATACTCGGTTGACTGATCGAGTTACCTGAGTGTGCTAAGTGTGCGGATACTTTCAAAATTCTCCAATGTTGCTCCATGTTTATTTATTTATTAACTAGTTGGACTACAGTATGATAATTTATTACGACGTTTTATATGTCTACTTAAGAGCTATTGCAAATACTTCAATAAGTAAAAAGTATGATAATCTTGATTTAACTTTCTCTGACTCCTTTTTTTCTTTGTTTCCTTCTTTTCATCTTTTCATTATGTTCGATTGAAACAAATTAGCATTATCGCTTACACACAATCAACCCCTCTTTTTCTTTCTTTCTTATTATATTTTTTCTGTATAGAATGTCCTTTTTCTTCCCTTTCTTTCTTTATAATAAAAACGGAATGTTCCATTATTTAGCTCGTAAGACACTCATAAGAAATAAGAATCCGCCGGATAATAAACACCGGATAATCAGTATTTACGTTTTTGCATTTCATCTTGGATGATTTGGACTGTCTCATTGTTAACCAGAGGGTGTTAGAAGATGCTAACGGTCGTACAATTAAGAAACACTAGTATTAATGAATAGATTTTTCGTTTCATAGAATTTGGTTTGCTCTTTTCTCTTGTTGCGGGAGCTATATTACCAACGAGTGAGGATAGGTCTTGCACGAATGTAATTGTCTTAAGGTACCATAATTCGCACTATGCAGTAAAGATTGGGATGTAAAACAAATATGGAGATAAGACGTGTTTGAGTTTGTTTTGTTTTTTGGGGGGTTTTTTTGTTTTGTTTTTTTGTTTGTTTTTTTTTTTTTTAGATAATCTCGGAGATTTTAGTTAAATGTTATCGCACCATGTACTTGGTTTTTATCGCATATTGTAGTTGGTCGTGTCTTCATTAAAGTTGTTGCTGCTGCTTCTTAGTGATCAAAGTTGCTACTGCCAGGGTCCTTTTTTTCTTTTTGCTCTGACTTCTGGTTTCAAATTAATCCCTCTTATTGTCAGTGACTCGAATCTGCTTAGAAAGAGACTTTCAAAAATCGTGTAACGGTTTCTGATTGGTCGGAAAATATCTTTATGCACCCCCTCCCCCCCCTCTCTCTCTCCTCTCTCTCTCTTCTCTCTCTCTCTCTCTCTCTCTCTCGTGTTCATCCCGGAAGTGGATATGTGGAACCCGTTGAGATTTCAGTTCGGCTTTGTGAACACTTCCGGTTGAGTTATTTAAACGAGTTACGAAAAGTCTTATGAAAAACAAAATACTTTCTATGAGAAAAATCGAACATTATCGATTTCCAATATATCGAAAAAATGTCTGTAAATGTAATTTCTCAGATATCATGGGAAATTATTTTCTTTTTCTTTTCAATTTTCCGATTTCTTTAACTTTATCTTCTTAATGACCTAATTGATTTTTTTTGTTTTTCGTTCTTTCAAAAGAAATTCACAAATTGCCATTGAAAATAAGGTAACTCTTTAATGAGAGAAACACGGGCTGTTTCTGAAAAATTGTTATAATTTTTTTATCTAATATCTTTGTAGTAAGATGCTACAGATGTTATATACACATACTCTTCCGCTGGATATATACGATGGTGTTTCAAAAAGTAATGCCTTTTTGTATAGGACCGGTATAATTACCAACACAATAACATGTATCATACATAAAAATGAAGTTGGTTCTCTGTGGATCACATCCCTACTCTTCCACATAATCACCGTTTCTCTCAATAACAATGTTCCCCCTTCGAATAAGAGCGTGTATCCCTGCCCCGTAAAATTCTGTTGAATGTTCTTTGAGCCACTTTTTCACAACAGATTTCACTTCTTCGTCACTGGAATAATGTTTCGGTCTAATGAAAGGGGTTTTGAGAGGAAAACTCACTAACAAATCACTAACAATGGTCTGTCCTAAACAAAATGGCATTACTTTTTGACTCACCCTCGTATATCATGGATAGGGGGATCCGTGTCGGGTTCTCTATTCTTTTCATGCATTATGAAAGACACCCGTGGTTATACCCTCATATCTAATCTTCTACTTACCTTTTTGTGTAGCTGACTGGTACTTATTATTATCTTCTGTTTCTTGTGTAATAGCTGGACCGGTATTCTACTTACTGTATTTCTTCTATCTTCTCTTCACTTCTTCTTCGCACCTATATGTTTATCTCGAACCTATTGCCCTTACGGTGAGCCTCAACCCTTTGAATTATATATGGGCTGGAAGGTGGTGACTGAGGGTCTTAGAGAAATAGACAAAACGTCTTCGGCAAAAAAAAAATCCAAACCAAACCAAATATTCTATGTTTTATTTTATTTAATTCATTAGGTATAGAAATGTCCTTCACAGGAAAAGAAAAAGCATTTAAACATAAAATTTGGAATTCTTTCCTCACATGCTGTTAATCATTTAGGCAACAGTAGGTAGTGTAAGTAACCGAATATCAAACGTGAGACAACAGGAAATAAATTATTTGCAAGTACCCGATAGGATGCGAGCACGAAGATGACTCTTCAGTTCACTCAGACTCTACTACATAGTAAACATACTTGAGTGCCAGTAGCATTTGACACTGTATCCTTGTGTTTTCTCAGATGACTCTTCCACATAAATTGCATGTTGGAACTTCTCCACTTTGGATATTGCTGGACTGTGAGACAATAGGAAAGAAATTGACCAGATCAGTATCTGCCGTCCATATGGAGATGGCGAGAGAACAGTTCATATAACGAAGTATCATTCGCCCCCCCCCCCCCAACCACAATCAGGATAAACTCAAAGAGAAAAAATATATTCTCGGAATGCGTTTTTGAATATCTAAATACATTATTGCCCATAAATAAGTGCAATCCTATTCATTTTATAATATGAATTATCTATTTCAACTTGAAATAATAAAAAACTGGTATATTTGTTTTAGAAGAACATTAACTTTTCAAAAGAAGAAAATTCTTACGGGTAAACTTATTTATAGGAGATTATCTCAGGTTTTTCATATTTATCTCTCTATCCATCTATTTGAGATAAATCTATTTGTCAATCTATCGATAAAGGGAAACACTGAGATAGATAGGTATGATCAGACTCAGATAGATAGATAGATAGATAATGAAAATATTTAGATATATATAGTCATTTTTATTAAATTCGCTAAAGCAATGATTAAATGGTGAATTTAGCCACGAATTTCCGGACACGTTGGCAAAGTACTTTGGGGGCTTTGGCGCTTACTAATAATCGCATATTCTCTGACAGATCCCTTTTTGTGTGAGTTGGAGTTTTAACTTATGTAGAAAATTTACTTTTCAGTATCCAGTAATATGTGCGGTATTTCCCATAGGCTAAATATTTCGACAAATTTCACACGGATAGTAACATTTTTTTTAAATAAAGATATGTACACAATGTCATAGATAACACAATGTCTTCATGGCATTTCTTGTCTCTTCAGTTGGTTGTTGCATTTGGAAGCGTTGAAATTTCTCTTCTGACTTTATCTGACAATTTCAAATGACAAATATCTTTCAATTATCCGGCCCAACGGGAAAAAAGTTTGGTGATCCCTGCTTAAGTTGAATAGAAGATAGTACAGATAGGAATACTTGAAACTAGATTGGGACCTCCCGATAAAAGTTTGAAAAATAAACACATAAGAACAGAGGAGATTTGTTTATTTTCAGATTTAATCTGGCCACTTTGAACTAATTAAAAATGGTTTTGAGTATTTATACTCCTTTAGTTATAGTGGGTCTTTTAGAGTTAATATATCAACAGTTTGGGTAATCTGACTCTGCAGTAAAGTCCGCAGCTGATGGTAGGTGTAGCGCTCCAACCCAGGTACAAAACAATCTCCCTGATCTAAAACGCAAGTGAAATGAGGATAGACTCTCTCGCTGTCCGGCTGATACCACCAATTGGCTACTTCGCCTACTTTTATTTATTTATTTATTCATTTATTTTACTTTTTACATAGACTGTGGGTTCAGTAACAGGTATGCTTTTCTGACTCGGACAAAATTGCCAATGAAAAATGTATATTCCTCTTCCTTCTGTTTGATGTTACGTTAGTTTATTTTATTTATTGTTATTATTGGGGGGTATTACATCTTCGTTTGCCCTCTCTACGGCTCACAAAGCAACGTTATTTTTAATGTCAATGAATATAAATAATCCTTTGTACAGATCATTATAGGGACATGCCCCCGCCCCCAGCATAAATCTATAATACGAACCTCTACTCTGCTACGTGTCTATTTTCATAAAGTAGTATTCATTAACCATTCATTTAACCAGAGGGTGTTGCAAGATGATAACGGTCGTACAATTAAGAAATACGAGTATTAATTTATAGATATGAAACCCGCATTTCAGGCCCCCCCCCCCAAAAGAATACGCCAGGGGATTCTTAAGGTTTAAATCTGCTTATGTCATTCTTGTTTTACTCAACAGAAAGTCATCCACTTAAATATGGTCAACGCGTGTTGTAATGGTTACCGACGTAGGAAATGGACACGGCGAGACGAGTTCATATCCTGGACGAGACTGTTTGCATTTCACATAGAGCTAATATCCTTTGAACGGCATGAATCAAACTATTCTCCCTTCAGCTATGGCCAGACTGGGCTTTTAAACCTTGGTTTGGAAACTAGTCTAGAAGAAGGAAAACTCTCAATTCAAACCCGTAAAACGAAATTGACCTTGTGTCGTATCCTAACAAACTTGGAACATAATCTTTGTTGTTGACCTCACAATATATGAAGACAAAGTGGAACTCTTTTGTACAAAAGGGTCGTTAAACGCAGAAGGAGACACGAACAAGACAGTCTTCTTCTGTTTGGAAATAAAACAATAGGTATAAATGTCTCTTTGTATGTTTGTGTATTGTGTAAAGAAATGCAACTAATATCACAATCGGTAAACAGTCATAAAACTTAATAGTGAACAATAAAGATATATTAACAACCTCCCCCAAATGTCTATAACCGGAAATTTTTAAAAACTTATTGTGCTTTCTAAAAGCAACGGAGTAACGGGTATGTTTTTCTAGCTCAGACAAAATTGCCAATGAAAAATGTACATTCCTCTTCCTTCTGTTTGAGGTTACGTTAGTTTCTGTTATTTATTGTTATTATTGGGGTTTTTCTATTAGAGCTTCATTCGCCCTCTCTACCACACAGACAAAAAAACGTTATTTTTAATGTCAATGAATATGACTAACACTTGGTACAGATCAGGGCCGGTTCTAGGGACTTATGCCCCCGCCGTGAATCTATAATACTCTACTACGTGTCTATTTTCACAAAGTAGTATTTATTAACCTTTCATTTGACCAGAGGGTGTTACAAGATGATAACGGTCGTACAATTAAGGAACACGAGCATTGATATGTGGATATGAAACCCGCCTTTCAGAGACCCCCGTAAAAGAATTGCCCTCAAGCACCCTCCAAGTCAGGGTGGGCTCAGGAGTACTATATGCGGGGTCTGGTCTAGATACAGACAGACACTTTTCACACGGTGTAATGTTTAATATCTTAGTCTCGCAGATCCATAAAAAACTGAACTCCGACATATATTCTCGTGGAATGCTATATACTTGCGAACGAGTTGGGTAAATACCTACAACTCTCGCAGATCCATTACTACAGAGCAGCAAGTTTGATCCTCACTGGATGCCATATACTTGTGACCTTGTGTCACGTCCTATCCGTGGTGAACGAGTTGGCTAAATACCTACTACTCTCGCAGATCCATTACTACAGAGCAGTGAGTTTGATCCTCACTGGATGCCATATACTTGTGACCTTGTGTCACGTCCTATCCGTGGTGAATGAGTTGGCTAAATACCTACTACTCTCGCAGATCCATTACTACAGAGCAGTGAGTTTGATCCTCACTGGATGCCATATACTTGTGACCTTGTGTCACGTCCTATCCGTGGTGAATGAGTTGGCTAAATACCTACTACTCTCGCAGATCCATTACTACAGAGTAGTTAGTTTGATCCTCACTGGATGCCATATACTTGTGACCTTGTGTCACGTCCTATCCGTGGTGAACGAGTTGGCTAAATACCTACTACTCTCGCAGATCCATTACTACAGAGCAGTGAGTTTGATCCTCACTGGATGTCATATACTTGTGACCTTGTGTCACGTCCTATCCGTGGTGAACGAGTTGGCTAATACCTACTACTCTCGCAGATCCATTACTACAGAGCAGTGAGTTTGATCCTCCTGGATGCCATATACTTGTGACCTTGTGTCACGTCCTATCCGTGGTGAACGAGTTGGCTAAATACCTACTACTCTCGCAGATCCATTACTACAGAGCAGTGAGTTTGATCCTCACTGGATGCCATATACTTGTGACCTTGTGTCACGTCCTATCCGTGGTGAACGAGTTGGCTAAATACCTACTACTCTCGCAGATCCATTACTACAGAGCAGTGAGTTTGATCCTCACTGGATGCATATACTTGTGACCTTGTGTCACGTCCTATCCGTGGTGAATGAGTTGGCTAAATACCTACTACTCTCGCAGATCCATTACTACAGAGCAGTGAGTTTGATCCTCACTGGATGCCATATACTTGTGACCTTGTGTCACGTCCTATCCGTGGTGAATGAGTTGGCTAAATACCTACTACTCTCGCAGATCCATTACTACAGAGCAGTGAGTTTGATCCTCACTGGATGCCATATACTTGTGACCTTGTGTCACGTCCTATCCGTGGTGAACGAGTTGGCTAAATACCTACTACTCTCGCAGATCCATTACTACAGAGCAGTGAGTTTGATCCTCACTGGATGTCATATACTTGTGACCTTGTGTCACGTCCTATCCGTGGTGAATGAGTTGGCTAAATACCTACTACTCTCGCAGATCCATTACTACAGAGCAGTGAGTTTGATCCTCACTGGATGCCATATACTTGTGACCTTGTGTCACGTCCTATCCGTGGTGAATGAGTTGGCTAAATACCTACTACTCTCGCAGATCCATTACTACAGAGCAGTGAGTTTGATCCCCACTGGATGCCATATACTTGTGACCTTGTGTCACGTCCTATCCGTGGTGAACGAGTTGGCTAAATACCTACTACTCTCGCTGATCCATTACTACAGAGCAGTGAGTTTGATCCTCACTGGATGCCATATACTTGTGACCTTGTGTCACGTCCTATCCGTGGTGAATGAGTTGGCTAAATACCTACTACTCTCGCAGATCCATTACTACAGAGCAGTGAGTTTGATCCTCACTGGATGCCATATATTTGTGACCTTGTGTCACGTCCTATCCGTGGTGAATGAGTTGGCTAAATACCTACTACTCTCGCAGATCCATTACTACAGAGCAGTGAGTTTGATCCTCACTGGATGCCATATACTTGTGACCTTCTGTCACGTCCTATCCGTGGTGAACGAGTTGGCTAAATACCTACTACTCTCGCAGATCCATTACTACAGAGCAGTGAGTTTGATCCTCACTGGATGCCATATACTTGTGACCTTGTCACGTCCTATCCGTGGTGAACGAGTTGGCTAAATACCTACTACTCTCGCAGATCCATTACTACAGAGCAGTGAGTTTGATCCTCACTGGATGCCATATACTTGTGACCTTGTGTCACGTCCTATCCGTGGTGAACGAGTTGGCTAAATACCTACTACTCTCGCAGATCCATTACTACAGAGCAGTGAGTTTGATCCTCACTGGATGCCATATACTTGTGACCTTGTGTCACGTCTAACCGTGGTGAACGAGTTGGCTAAATACCTACTACTCTCGCAGATCCATTACTACAGAGCAGTGAGTTTGATCCTCACTGGATGCCATATACTTGTGACCTTGTGTCACGTCCTATCCGTGGTGAACGAGTTGGCTAAATACCTACTACTCTCGCAGATCCATTACTACAGAGTAGCTAGTTTGATCCTCACTGGATGCCATATACTTGTGACCTTGTGTCACGTCCTATCCGTGGTGAACGAGTTGGCTAAATACCTACTACTCTCGCAGATCCATTACTACAGAGCAGTGAGTTTGATCCTCACTGGATGCCATATACTTGTGACCTTGTGTCACGTCCTATCCGTGGTGAACGAGTTGGCTAAATACCTACTACTCTCGCAGATCCATTACTACAGAGCAGTGAGTTTGATCCTCACTGGATGCCATATACTTGTGACCTTGTGTCACGTTCTAACCGTGGTGAACGAGTTGGCTAAATACCTACTACTCTCGCAGATCCATTACTACAGAGCAGTGAGTTTGATCCTCACTGGATGTCATATACTTGTGACCTTGTATCACGTCCTATCCGTGGTGAACGAGTTGGCTAAATACCTACTACTCTCGCAGATCCATTACTACAGAGCAGTGAGTTTGATCTTCACTGGATGCCTTATACTTGTGACCTTGTGTCACGTTCTAACCGTGGTGAATGAGTTGGCTAAATACCTACTACTCTCGTATATCCATTACTACAGAGCAGTGAGTTTGATCCTCACTGGATGTCATATACTTGTGACCTTGTGTCACGTCCTATCCGTGGTGAACGAGTTGGCTAAATACCTACTACTCTCGCAGATCCATTACTACAGAGCAGTGAGTTTGATCCTCACTGGATGCCATATACTTGTGACCTTGTGTCACGTCCTATCCGTGGTGAACGAGTTGGCTAAATACCTACTACTCTCGCAGATCCATTACTACAGAGCAGTGAGTTTGATCCTCACTGGATGCCATATACTTGTGACCTTGTGTCACGTCCTATCCGTGGTGAACGAGTTGGCTAAATACCTACTACTCTCGCAGATCCATTACTACAGAGCAGTGAGTTTGATCCTCACTGGATGTCATATACTTGTGACCTGTGTCACGTCCTATCCGTGGTGAATGAGTTGGCTAAATACCTACTACTCTCACAGATCCATTACTACAGAGCAGTGAGTTTGATCCTCACTGGATGCCATATACTTGTGACCTTGTGTCACGTTCTAACCGTGGTGAACGAGTTGGCTAAATACCTACTACTCTCGCAGATCCATTACTACAGAGCAGTGAGTTTGATCCTCACTGGATGCCATATACTTTGACCTTGTGTCACGTCCTATCCGTGGTGAATGAGTTGGCTAAATACCTACTACTCTCGCAGATCCATTACTACAGAGCAGTGAGTTTGATCCTCACTGGATGTCATATACTTGTGACCTTGTGTCACGTCCTATCCGTGGTGAATGAGTTGGCTAAATACCTACTACTCTCGCAGATCCATTACTACAGAGCAGTGAGTTTGATCCTCACTGGATGCCATATACTTGTGACCTCGTGTCACGTCCTATCCGTGGTGAATGAGTTGGCTAAATACCTACTACTCTCACAGATCCATTACTACAGAGCAGTGAGTTTGATCCTCACTGGATGCCATATACTTGTGACCTTGTGTCACGTTCTAACCGTGGTGAACGAGTTGGCTAAATACCTACTACTCTCGCAGATCCATTACTACAGAGCAGTGAGTTTGATCCTCACTGGATGTCATATACTTGTGACCTTCTGTCACGTCCTATCCGTGGTGAATGAGTTGGCTAAATACCTACTACTCTCGCAGATCCATTACTACAGAGCAGTGAGTTTGATCCTCACTGGATGTCATATACTTGTGACCTTGTGTCACGTCCTATCCGTGGTGAATGAGTTGGCTAAATACCTACTACTCTCGCAGATCCATTACTACAGAGCAGTGAGTTTGATCCTCACTGGATGCCATATACTTGTGACCTTCTGTCACGTCCTATCCGTGGTGAACGAGGCTAAATACTACTACTCTCGCAGATCCATTACTACAGAGCAGTGAGTTTGATCCTCACTGGATGCCATATACTTGTGACCTTGTGTCACGTTCTAACCGTGGTGAACGAGTTGGCTAAATACCTACTACTCTCGCAGATCCATTACTACAGAGCAGTGAGTTTGATCCTCACTGGATGCCATATACTTGTGACCTTCTGTCACGTCCTATCCGTGGTGAACGAGTTGGCTAAATACCTACTACTCTCGCAGATCCATTACTACAGAGCAGTGAGTTTGATCCTCACTGGATGCCATATACTTGTGACCTTGTGTCACGTTCTAACCGTGGTGAACGAGTTGGCTAAATACCTACTACTCTCGCAGATCCATTACTACAGAGCAGTGAGTTTGATCCTCACTGGATGCCATATACTTGTGACCTTCTGTCACGTCCTATCCGTGGTGAACGAGTTGGCTAAATACCTACTACTCTCGCAGATCCATTACTACAGAGCAGTGAGTTTGATCCTCACTGGATGCCATATACTTGTGACCTTGTGTCACGTTCTATCCGTGGTGAACGAGTTGGCTAAATACCTACTACTCTCGCAGATCCATTACTACAGAGCAGTGAGTTTGATCCTCACTGGATGTCATATACTTGTGACCTTGTGTCACGTCCTATCCGTGGTGAATGAGTTGGCTAAATACCTACTACTCTCGCAGATCCATTACTACAGAGCAGTGAGTTTGATCCTCACTGGATGCATATACTTGTGACCTTGTGTCACGTCCTATCCGTGGTGAATGAGTTGGCTAAATACCTACTACTCTCGCAGATCCATTACTACAGAGCAGTGAGTTTGATCCTCACTGGATGCCATATACTTTTGACCTCGTGTCACGTCCTATCCGTGGTGAATGAGTTGGCTAAATACCTACTACTCTCGCAGATCCATTACTACAGAGCAGTGAGTTTGATCCTCACTGGATGCCATATACTTGTGACCTTGTGTCACGTTCTAACCGTGGTGAACGAGTTGGCTAAATACCTACTACTCTCGCAGATCCATTACTACAGAGCAGTGAGTTTGATCCTCACTGGATGCCATATACTTGTGACCTTGTGTCACGTCCTATCCGTGGTGAATGAGTTGGCTAAATACCTACTACTCTCGCAGATCCATTACTACAGAGCAGTGAGTTTGATCCTCACTGGATGTCATATACTTGTGACCTTGTGTCACGTCCTATCCGTGGTGAACGAGTTGGCTAAATACCTACTACTCTCGCAGATCCATTACTACAGAGCAGTGAGTTTGATCCTCACTGGATGCATATACTTGTGACCTTGTGTCACGTCCTATCCGTGGTGAATGAGTTGGCTAAATACCTACTACTCTCGCAGATCCATTACTACAGAGCAGTGAGTTTGATCCTCACTGGATGCCATATACTTGTGACCTTGTGTCACGTTCTAACCGTGGTGAACGAGTTGGCTAAATACCTACTACTCTCGCAGATCCATTACTACAGAGCAGTGAGTTTGATCCTCACTGGATGTCATATACTTGTGACCTTGTGTCACGTCCTATCCGTGGTGAATGAGTTGGCTAAATACCTACTACTCTCGCAGATCCATTACTACAGAGCAGTGAGTTTGATCCTCACTGGATGCCATATACTTGTGACCTTGTGTCACGTTCTAACCGTGGTGAACGAGTTGGCTAAATACCTACTACTCTCGCAGATCCATTACTACAGAGCAGCTGTTTGATCCTCACTGGATGCCATATACTTGTGACCTTGTGTCACGTCCTATCCGTGGTGAATGAGTTGGCTAAATACCTACTACTCTCGCAGATCCATTACTACAGAGCAGTGAGTTTGATCCTTACTGGATGCCATATACTTGTGACCTTGTGTCACGTTCTAACCGTGGTGAACGAGTTGGCTAAATACCTACTACTCTCGCAGATCCATTACTACAGAGCAGCTAGTTTGATCCTCACTGGATGCCATATACATGTGACCTTGTGTCACGTCCTATCCGTGGTGAATGAGTTGGCTAAATACCTACTACTCTCGCAGATCCATTACTACAGAGCAGTGAGTTTGATCCTCACTGGATGTCATATACTTGTGACCTTGTGTCACGTCCTATCCGTGGTGAATGAGTTGGTTAAATACCTACTACTCTCGCAGATCCATTACTACAGAGCAGTGAGTTTGATCCTCACTGGATGCCATATACTTTTGACCTCGTGTCACGTCCTATCCGTGGTGAATGAGTTGGCTAAATACCTACTACTCTCACAGATCCATTACTACAGAGCAGTGAGTTTGATCCTCACTGGATGCCATATACTTGTGACCTTGTGTCACGTCCTATCCGTGGTGAACGAGTTGGCTAAATACCTACTACTCTCGCAGATCCATTACTACAGAGCAGTGAGTTTGATCCTCACTGGATGTCCATATACTTGTGACCTTGTGTCACGTCCTATCCGTGGTGAATGAGTTGGCTAAATACCTACTACTCTCGCAGATCCATTACTACAGAGCAGTGAGTTTGATCCTCACTGGATGTCATATACTTGTGACCTTCTGTCACGTCCTATCCGTGGTGAATGAGTTGGCTAAATACCTACTACTCTCGCAGATCCATTACTACAGAGCAGTGAGTTTGATCCTCACTGGATGCCATATACTTTTGACCTCGTGTCACGTCCTATCCGTGGTGAATGAGTTGGCTAAATACCTACTACTCTCGCAGATCCATTACTACAGAGCAGTGAGTTTGATCCTCACTGGATGTCATATACTTGTGACCTTGTGTCACGTCCTATCCGTGGTGAATGAGTTGGCTAAATACCTACTACTCTCGCAGATCCATTACTACAGAGCAGTGAGTTTGATCCTCACTGGATGTCATATACTTGTGACCTTGTGTCACGTCCTATCCGTGGTGAATGAGTTGGCTAAATACCTACTACTCTCGCAGATCCATTACTACAGAGCAGTGAGTTTGATCCTCACTGGATGCATATACTTGTGACCTTGTGTCACGTCCTATCCGTGGTGAATGAGTTGGCTAAATACCTACTACTCTCGCAGATCCATTACTACAGAGCATTGAGTTTGATCCTCACTGGATGCCATATACTTGTGACCTTGTGTCACGTCCTATCCGTGGTGAACGAGTTGGCTAAATACCTACTACTCTCGCAGATCCATTACTACAGAGCAGTGAGTTTGATCCTCACTGGATGCCATATACTTGTGACCTTGTGTCACGTTCTAACCGTGGTGAACGAGTTGGCTAAATACCTACTACTCTCGCAGATCCATTACTACAGAGCAGTGAGTTTGATCCTCACTGGATGTCATATACTTGTGACCTTGTGTCACGTCCTATCCGTGGTGAATGAGTTGGCTAAATACCTACTACTCTCGCAGATCCATTACTACAGAGCAGTGAGTTTGATCCTCACTGGATGCATATACTTGTGACCTTGTGTCACGTCCTATCCGTGGTGAATGAGTTGGCTAAATACCTACTACTCTCGCAGATCCATTACTACAGAGCAGTGAGTTTGATCCTCACTGGATGCATATACTTGTGACCTTGTGTCACGTCCTATCCGTGGTGAATGAGTTGGCTAAATACCTACTACTCTCGCAGATCCATTACTACAGAGCAGTGAGTTTGATCCTCACTGGATGTATATACTTGTGACCTTGTGTCACGTCCTATCCGTGGTGAACGAGTTGGCTAAATACCTACTACTCTCGCAGATCCATTACTACAGAGCAGTGAGTTTGATCCTCACTGGATGTCATATACTTGTGACCTTGTGTCACGTCCTATCCGTGGTGAATGAGTTGGCTAAATACCTACTACTCTCGCAGATCCATTACTACAGAGCAGTGAGTTTGATCCTCACTGGATGCCATATACTTGTGTCCTTGTGTCACGTCTAACCGTGGTGAACGAGTTGGCTAAATACCTACTACTCTCGCAGATCCATTACTACAGAGCAGAGTTTGATCCTCACTGGATGCCATATACTTGTGACCTTGTGTCACGTCCTATCCGTGGTGAATGAGTTGGCTAAATACCTACTACTCTCGCAGATCCATTACTACAGAGCAGTGAGTTTGATCCTCACTGGATGCCATATACTTGTGACCTTGTGTCACGTTCTAACCGTGGTGAACGAGTTGGCTAAATACCTACTACTCTCGCAGATCCATTACTACAGAGCAGCTAGTTTGATCCTCACTGGATGCCATATACTTGTGACCTTGTGTCACGTCCTATCCGTGGTGAACGAGTTGGCTAAATACCTACTACTCTCGCAGATCCATTACTACAGAGCAGTGAGTTTGATCCTCACTGGATGCCATATACTTGTGACCTTGTGTCACGTCCTATCCGTGGTGAACGAGTTTGGTAAATACCTACTACTCTCGCAGATCCATTAACACAGAGCAGCAAGTTTGATCCTCACTGGATGCCATATACTTTTACCTTGTGTCACGTCCTATCCGTGGTGAACGAGTTGGTTAAATACCTACTACTCTCGCGGATCCATTACTACTGAGCAGCAAGTTTGATACTCGCTGGATGCCTCATACTTGTGACCTTGTGTCACGTTCTATCCAATGTTTTGGGTAAATACCCTCGTAAGACTCCTCGCCTCTGAGTCCCGTACAGCATCAATGTTTCTCTCTGTTCTAGCACTCACCTTCCGACCAGAATAAGTTTCGATATCGCCGTGCTCTATCAAATCCAGGATTTTTGAATGGGTCCAGAAATTCAGAAATTGGAACTGTGCAAAATTTTAATTCTAAAGTAGACCTTTAGAATTAAGAGTTTGCACAGTTCCAAACACTCTGAATTTCTGGACCCAGTCAAAAATCCTGGATTTTGATAGAGCACGGCATTATCGAAACTTTCTTCTAAAATTGGCTTGCACTACAGAGTATGAGTTTTTTTGTGAAATAGGCCTTTTTTTTTCTTGGTTGACCATGACATATTGGGGAAAATTATTTTTACAATATTTTAAGCACCAAGTTGATTATATATTCTGAAAGAAAAAAAATTAAAATTAAGTTTTATAACAAAATGTGTGGTATGAGTTCTGTTTTTTTTTTTTGTTTTTTTGGGGGGGGTCATCCTGAATTTTACTGCTACTCCAATTATTGAACCAAAATATCAATTATGAATTTCACAAATATTCTCCCTCCAGATATGGGTAAATAGTGGGACAGATTGAATTCTTTAACCTTGGTCTAGGAGAAGGAAAATTCTTAATTCAAATCAAAGAGGTTCTCTTCTCGTTAGTCAAAACTACTTTGAAAGCTCACCCTCCTCCTCCTCCTCCTTCTCCTCCTTCTCCTCCTCCTCTTTCCTCCTAACATTGGAATGAGAAACTGTTGAACACATGAAATTTATCGATTTAATTTTTTTTTATTTCTAATTAAACAATGAGTAGAAAAGTAAGTTCAATTGGCAGAGTGGCTTGTTGTCGGTATCAGACGGACAATGAGGGATTCTATCCCCTTTTTGCTAATGTTAGACTAGTGAGATGTTTTTGCTGAGGTGGAGCACCATATCTACTATCAGCTCCCCAATTTACCGCACAGATCAGATTACCCAATCTGTGCCACTCATAATGCTTGCGATTACCAAGGCGATTGCTCGACCGACTGAGCTAAACCAGACCCTAAATAATAAAGTTATGTAATTATTTTGCATCCGTTTCAAACCAACAATTTCCAATGAAATTCTATGAGAAATATAGAAAGTGAGACTTTTTTTCTTCGATACATTCCTGATAAAGTATAGATATGTATCTAAGTTAGGAGAATGAAATACTAATTTACAAAACATTAATTGTGCCATTGTGCCATTGTTCCACGGATTTGAACTTATTTGAATTTATTCGCAGCAGCAACTGTCCAAATAGAATATTATGTCCACTACAACCTCCTCCCACAAAAAAACGACAATTTTTAAACCAAACATTATTTTAATATTTCTTATAAAGTCCGTTAAATGGAATCTCATTATTTTTAGCTACATATTTTTAATACAATATTTTCTTTAATTAAATAAATATGCATTTGCCTTCCAATGAACCTTCCGCTTAAGAATCTAATTACAGCAGCAGTAGTAGAATTAATTGCACGCGTGCAACACGGCAGCTTAATCTAATTAAAAAACATTAAAAGAATAAGAAAATATGTGTCCTGGCTTACTGGTCAAGCTGGCGTTCGGGCCTAGGAAAATACACAATATAATATAAAAGTAAAGACAAAAGACGTTAATCCAGCCTGCTGACACATCCACCATCGAATTGGATATTGATTCTGAATGAATGTTATGACTCAAAGATAAGTAATTATTTTTATTAACCAGTTAAAAGATATTGCTCATACCTCACACAAACAAAAACAAAAAGGAACTTTGCTCTAGATATTTTTATGCTAATTTTTGTTTGTTCTTCATCGATTATTACAAATTTCTTCGTAAAAACAAAAACAAACGAAAAAAATAATTAACATTTTCAATTTAGAGTAAACATTTATTTACAATAAAAGTTCTTCTTTTATTACTTTATATACCGAAAGTTTTATTAAAACTGGATTGTTAGTTTATGTTAGTTGATTTTTAGAAGAATTCCCTGTGATCAGCAGTCTCCGTAAATTGATCATACCAACTCCCCATAACGTTTAATCTTTATTTTTTCCAAAACAAAAAGAATTATCGAAAATAGGCGAAATTCTTTTGATAAAAGCGTCCAAAAAGTTAAACGTTCCAACGATCTACAAATCTCAGATTCATATTGATACGAATCGAGACAGAATCGGTCTTGAAAGATTTCATTACAGTTTGTCATGAATTGGATAACAACAGAGACCCCCGGGGGGGATATGAAACTATCTTAAAAGGTTCCACTTATGTGAGTGCATGTTATGAAGAGTAAATGATCTGTTTCTGTCCTTGTCGAGGAGGATAATCTCGTCTCTCCTTTTGTGTGAGATAGAAATACAACACACTTGTGTGTATTAGAGAAATACACTTGAGAGAGAGAGGGGTAAGAGAAAAGAGACAAATATAGACTTGTATGTGAGAGAGAGAGAGAGAGAGAGAGAGAGAGAGAGAGAAGAGAGAGAAAGAGACAAATATACACTTACATGTTTGAGAGAGAGGGGGAGAAAATAGATAAATATGCACTTGTATGTATGTGTGTGTGTCTGTGTGTGTATGTGGAGAGAGAGAGAGAGAGAGAGAGAGAGAGAGAGAGAGAAATACACTTGTAAGTGTTAGAGAAAGAAACAAATATACACTTAGCGCATAAATAACACAGCTTGGATCTGTGAGGTAAAGTGGAGAACTGGTGGTAGTTGTGGCTCTCAACCTTAGACACAAAAAATCTCCCTAGTCCAGCGCTAGTGAAGGGGGGATAAACTCCATAACTGTCCGGCTGATACCGACAATAGGCCACTCCGCCGACTTTACCTTTTTTACTAACAATATTTTACTTTAAGTGTGCGTGTACGAATCTTTGTGGAGGGGAGGGTACGAGTATTAAAATAAGAGGGCGAGTCAAAAAGTAATGCGATTTTGTTTAGGACAAGTATAATTTCCAACAGAGAAACATCTATGATACATCGATAGTGATATAATGAATATGCAAATACCTTGGTACCCCCTCACTATAATCTGATTGGACAGTGTCATGTATAAATAGTCGACACTGTGTTGGTTCTAGACCTAATGCCCACAAGCTAACTTTACTCGCTAGACGACACCACGACTGCTCGGAGATGGATTACTATTCGATGTACAACTGCGATAATATACCAATTACTAACTTCAAGAATATATCCCTTAACCTGGATATATCAGATAGGAAGCTGGTTCTCTGTGAATCACCTCCCTACTTCTCCACATAGTCATTGTTTTTCTCAATAGCAATGTTCCATCTTCGAATGAGAACATGTATCCGTGCCCCGTAAAAGTCTGTTCTTTGAGCCACTTTTTAACTACAGATTTCACTTCCACGTCACTGGAATAATGTTTGCCTCTCAAACCCTCCCTTCGGTTCCATGAAAGAGCGTTTGAGAGGCAAACATTATTCCAGTGACAAGGAAGTGAAATCTGTAGAGGACCAGCTGTAATGAACAAGCTTACTTACCTCCGGCAAAACGCATCTGCTTAGCTTGTCAGGTTCTGTCTGAATAAGCATGGTCGCCGTTGACGAGCGAATTTGTAAGGTGTGGTCTCGTTATGTCTCGTTCGTGGCGTGAGCATGGCCTATGCAAATTACGCCTACGATATAAAAGGAGCTCATTTATCTGCCAGGGGGGCAGCAATCTAGTCACGAAGAACGAGGTGTGAGAGTGAAGTTACTGCTACGAGAAGACACAAGCTATTTCGGACCTACTCCATAATGAACGGTTTCGATGTGAAATTGATACCCGAGTTTGATGGATCCCCCACTGGTCCGTCTATTGTTGAATGGTTTGAAAAAGCGGAGCGCGTCTGCAGGCTGTCCAAGATAAAGGCACCAGCAGAAGTTATCCCGTTGAGATTGGCGGGAGGTGCTTACACAGTCTACCAACAACTCAAGGATGATGCGGACTTAGACGAGATAAAACATGCTCTGTACACAGCATTCGGCATGGATGAATCTTTTACTTGGAAGCAATTCATTGGACGACGACTCAGCCCAGGTGAAACTGTTGACGTGTACCTGGCTGATTTACGGAGGCTGTCGGTAGCATTTGGCGGCGTAAGCGACAGAGTACTTGGATGTGCATTCATGGAAGGACTGCCTGAGGACGTCAGCCGGCTCATGCGAGCATCATCAAAACCGGGAGAGATGGATATTGACCAGCAGCTTGCCAGGGCCCGTGCCATTGTAAAGGAGGCTGAACACGCTGTAGCAGCTGCAAGGGTAGAGCAAACGCCATCTAAATCGGAAGGTGCTGCTGATGATTTCCGTGGTCTAAAGTGCTACAAGTGTGGGGGTCCTAATCACTTCTCCCGGGAGTGCCGGAGTCAGAGTAATGCAGGGGGTACAAGTCGGAACAAACCGCGTTGCTACCGCTGCAACAAACTGGGACACATTGCACGCAATTGTCCGGGAAACGGGTCTGGGGACAAGGTACTGTTGCCACCCTTGTTCCCTTCCGGTCAGTGAATGCGGCTTTGCCAGTGGTCAGCATACGTGTGGATGGCATATGGTGTTCGGCTCTAGTAGATACGGGATGTTCCCGCACTATAATTAGTGCAAATTGCTGTCGGGCCTGGACTAGGCGACATATGGTGATTAGGACAATCGACGGGACGTCCCAGGCGTGCTGTGGAGTTGGAATTGTTGCGATTCTTACGGAAAAAGGTGACTGTACTGAGGTTGACGCTCTGGTAGTGCACTACAAGCCTCTTGGATACGATCTGCTACTCGGAATCGACGCTATACGTGCACTAGGCGGTATGGAGATCGGGCCTACTGGAGAAGTGCGGCTCAGGGGTAAACGCGAATCGTGTGCAGCCATCACGATCGATGAACAGGATTTCTTTGTTGATTTTGACCACAAGAAGAAGGCTTGGACGGCGAGGTGGAAGTGGACAGGGAACGAGGCAACAGATCGACTGCATAACACCATCGCAGAGTATACAGTGTCCGATAAGAGTAGAGCTGCATATGAGACGGAATTGGGGACATGGATCGCGAATAGCTGGCTGATACCATATCCCCAAAAACGACTGGGCCCCCCTAGGGGATTGATCCCATTGATGGCCGTCACGCAACCCACCAAGGCTAAGGTACGGCCAGTGATGGATTATAGAGAGGTGAACAGATATGTGGACGCCTTCACCGCAAACGCGGATGTGTGTGCCGAAAAAATGGCGACGGCAGGGAGCCAATGTGGCATTGCTTGATTTACGGAAGGCGTATCTTCAAATACGGATCGATGAATCGCTGTGGCCATTTCAATCAGTCATCGTCAAAGGAAGGAGATACTGCTTGACGCGTCTTGGGTTTGGCCTTAATGTGGTGCCCCTAATTATGAAAGCCATTGTCAAGAGAGTGTTGGAGCAAGATGAGCTGATGATGGGAGCTACGTCAGCGTATGTTGACGACATATACGTTAACGAGGACATACTGTCACCTGACGAAGTCAAGAGCAGGCTGGAATCCTTCGGTCTGGCTAGCAAGGACCCTGCTCGATTGAAAGATGGAACCCTCGTACTGGGACTTAAGGTCTGGAGGGGAGCACGACACACTGAGATGGAAGCGTGGGAGCGTAATTCCAGAACTCCCTGTTCCACTGACGCGACGCTCAGTATTTTCAACTTGCGGGAAGCTGGTGGGACATTTTCCTGTTTGCGGGTGGCTCTGTGCAGCCACAGGAACGATAAAGAGACGGGCGAGTATGGTGACACATGGATGGACAGATGCTGTGAAGGATGCCCCTCTCAAGACCATGATGGTTGAAGTACTGACCAGAGTACACCAAGACGACCCTGCCCAAGGGAATTGGTGCGTGGCAGGGAATGAAATAAACGTGTGGGGTGATGCAAGCTCCCTGGCGATGGGTGTGGTGCTAGAAAGCCGTGGTACTATTTTAGAAGATGCATGCTGGCTTCGACCGACGGACGATGTTCAGCATATTAACCTGGCAGAATTGGATGCCATGCTGAAAGGTGTTAACCTCGCATTACAGTGGCAAGCCAAGGTGTGCACATGTACACAGATTCGTTGTGTGTATACCACTGGCTGACGAACACCCTGACAGGTAAAACCAGAGTGAGGACGAAAGTCGCGAGTGAGATGCTCGTGCGCAGACGATTGTCGACGCTCCAGAAAATAATTGAGGAGTACGGTCTGGTAGCCGACGTCAAACTGACCACGTCGGAGAGAAATTTGTCTGACAAGTTGACTAGAGTGCCAAAGAGATGGCTTAATATGCTGAAGGAAGGAGCAGAACCACCAACGTGCGCCACCCTGATGGGCCAGTTAACCAACGAGGAGATCCGCGCCATACATAAAAAGAGCGGACACCCTGGCGTTCGGTGCACAACTTACTTCGTCCGAAGAGTGTGTCCCGCAATCGCCAAGTCAATGGTCAGGACGACCATACGAAACTGTGAGGAGTGTTGTACGTTGGACCCTGCCCCAATACGGTGGAAGAAGGGTAAACTCGAGGTGGACCAGAACTGGTGGCGATTAGACATGGATGTAACCCACTACGACGGCAGTCATTTCCTATTGTTGACAGATTGCGGCCCAACACGTTTCACCGTGTGGCGCCCACTAGTGCGCCAGGATGCATTGTCAGTTATACGACAACTGAAATCTGTCTTTTGTGAGCGCGGTGCCCCCGTTGAGATACTGACAGACAACGCCCCGACTTTCTGCAGTCGAGACTTTCGGGACTTCGCAGCCGAATGGGGAGTGCGAGTGCGGTACAGAGGCGCATACACCCCGGAGGGTAACGGGATAGCGGAACGGTGTCACCGCACCGTTAAAAGAATAGCAGTCAGGGCGCAGTGCTCCATCCAGGATGCTGTGTACTAGTACAACGTCACACCCAGAGACGATATAACAATGTCAACTGCGCCAGCCAACGGTATATACAGTTACGATCAGCGGATAAAGGGGATAGACAAAGTGTCGGAGATTCCGAAAGATACGAAGGAACCGTATAAGATAGGTGATCTCGTCTGGGTCAAACCCCCAAACGTACGATGCACCATCAGATTTGGTAGAGGACGAGTTGACGGAATGATCAGCTCCCACACCGTCCAGGTCAATGGCGTGCCACGCCATGTGAGGGATCTTCGCCCACGGCGAGAATCTACTGCTTCGGAAGAAAGCCATCAAGAAATGTCCTCTAGCAGTGAATCGGAGACACCGATGCTGTACGTGAGGCAGTCAGAAGACTCACTTCCTGTACAGAAGATGCAGAGACAGACCCAGACGACAGCAGTGATGACACCGGGAATGACTCTGATCCGCACGATATCGACGCGGAAATGTTGCCACCTGAGGAGCCCCCTCCTCTCCGAAGAAGTATTCGTCGAAGGCGGTTGCCCCCTCACTGCCATGTGTGTAATCATGAGATCAGGGGGGAGTGTAATGAACAAGCTTACTTACCTCCGGCAAAACGCATCTGCTTAGCTTGTCAGGTTCTGCCTGAATTTAGCTGAAGAAGCATGATCGCCGTTGACGAGCGAATTTGTAAGGTGTGGTCTCGTTATGTCTCGTTCGTGGCGTGAGCATGGCCTATGCAAATTACGCCTACGATATAAAAGGAGCTCATTTATTTGCCAGGGGGGCAGCAATTTAGTCACGAAGAACGAGGTGTGAGAGTGAAATTACTGCTACGAGAAGACACACCAGCTTTGTATGATACATGTTCCTGTGTTGGTAATTATACCTGTTTTGACCAAAATGGCATTACTTTTTGATTCACCCTCGTAGATAAATGCATTTTTTCTTTGTGTGTACTTAAATGTTCCAGTAAAAAAGAAATTGAAACACAGCCGTTTACCTGAGGAGGGTCATTTGGTTATATAAAATAACAATGGATGATGATGATGATGATGATGATGATGATCATCATCATCATCATGTCGCTCTAACGTCATGGATACCCATGATTCTCCCTCGTCATCCATCCTTATCGACCATCGCCCCCTGGCAGATCTTCCGCACGACATTCAGAATCCGTAGAGTTGATTGATGTAGGTTTTTGCTGGTCGGCCTACAATGGTGTGTCCATGTGTAGTTGTTCACAGGAGAACGTCACTTCTGTCTAGCATATCTTGTTCATCTTACTTGGATGGTTTGTGTGATTAGATGTAAGTGACCACACAGCTGTTTATTCAAGACAGCACATAGCATTCTTGTGTGGTTACAATCTAGCTTTTTCTCCAAGCATTTCGTGAGAGTCTAAGTGATGCAGCCATACAGTAACACAGACACAGCTACAGCTTCGATGAATTCTCGCTTTATCAGTGAGATATATTTTACTTTAAGTGCACGTATACTAATGCTTGTCGAGTCGGGTATGCGTGTTGAAATAGATATAAGCATTTTTTCTTTGTACGTAATTTGATGTTCCAATAAAAAATAAATTGAAATACAACCGTTTACTTGAGGGATTTGTCATTTGATAAGATAAAAAGTCGCTGATACTTCATTATTATTGTTTTTTAGACTTTGAGGGGGGCTTTGTTAAACGAGGATCTAGAATATCACTTAAGAGGGGGGGTTACTGTCGGGGCGAAGGATAACTTACCTCAATAGGGAATTCTGAAGATAAGAATTCCGATATCCCAGCCAGTCCCCGTTCGTATATCTTATTATAATGGAGATTCGGTATCTGTCAATCTGTAACCAAAACTACGTCACAATACCCTCAGGAATTATGTAAGTTTATCAATGAGTATTTAATTTATAATCATAATCAAAATCATTAATACGTAGAATAAATCTTATTTATTAACGATATCTCTATGAAAATGTGAGTTTGATTTGCCTCAAAAAAGTCCATGTTATTAGTGCGTTTAAAATTCTGTAATGATCTTATATATCACAAAGAAATAAAGGTTTCCATAATATAAGGGTATGGTTAATTTGCATACTGGTTTTAACAAAAACGGGTTTAATAAATAATTACTTGGTGGGAAAATTTGGCTCAGGGTGGCGACAGGCTCTCTGTAGATGACTGTTCAAATCTGAAGCCACTCTGGCGCAACACCATGAAGCTAGGGGGTTCAGAAGAAAGCAGTGGCAACAAAACACCGGCACATCAACATCTTCAGGGACAGCCTTCACATGCGACATCTGTGGTCGTGAATGTTTTTCGAACAGTGGACTTCACAGTCACAGGGGGCACAACAACTATATTATAGTCTTCCGAGACTGAAATGTCAATAACTTGATATTGATTTCTAATATTATTTTTTCATTCTCCAACGGATTAAAATCAGTTCTATGAATGATTTTATATAGAAACCAATTAAGATATAATTCAAATAAGTGTAATCTTTTTATATCCGTTCTTATTTAATTTCGTTAGTTTTTCTAATCTATTTCATTATATTAAAACTTAAATACTTACGCCCGCTAGTAAGTAATTCGAGTTTGGTTTGTCATTCCATTCAAAAGGTTCGAATGGGTAAGATCTAACAAGAGAACAATATCCACGAAAGAAACACGACAACGGTCAATGGAAGAAACAAGCAAACACGTGGGTTGAAATTTAACAGAATTTTAATTTGCCGGACAATACGAAAAGAAAAACTTATCTGTCTGTAACCCCCCCCCCCAGTAATAGTAGTAAATCGTTTTGATTAGCCCGTGGCTAATCATGTTTATCCTGTATTGCTTATCCACCGAATTCTTATTTCTTATGAGTGTTGCCACCTCAGCTACATAATGGGCCATTCTGTTTTTATTATAAAGAAAGAAGAGGGCGAAAAAGAACATGCTATGCAGAAAAAATATAATAAGAAAGAAAGATAGAAAGAAAGAAGGGGAAAGGGAGAGAGAGGTAATGAGCGTACGAAAGCGATAATACAAATCTGTTTCAATCGAACATAATGAAAAGATGAAAAGAAAGAAAGAAAGAAAAAAAGATTGTGTGTGTGTGAGAGAGAGAGGGGGGGAGTTAAATCAAGATTTATTATACCTTTTACACATTGAACTATTTTGGAATATCTTTTAAGTATACATTTCAAACTTTCTAATAATTAATTTATCATAGGTTCTGCTAGTAAAAAAGTTATCTGAAGGAATTTAATCTGTTGTCTGATTACTGTTATAATTGCAGGTATATTCATTAAGACTACTATATAGACTACTATAGATTGCTATATTGCTCCACAGCAGCAGTGTGTATCTTTTGGAAATTCTTGAGGATTTCGATACCTGTCCCATTTAACAACTCTCCTACACGGCCTCTAGCTTTTGTTAAAATATTACAGTTTAAGTTTCTTTTAAATATTGAATAGTATAGTTTAATCCGGCCACATATACGTGTGTCTGTAAATAAATTAACTAATTATTTTAGTTGGTGTAGTTAAAAAATACTTTTCAAAGTAATATTTCCGCTTTTAATTATTGGACAGTATCTTAATCTGTGTGTGCTTAGATGAATACGTATTTTTAATCAGTGTTTTTTATTTATTTTTTTATGTTGTTTTGTTTTTATTTTTGTTGTTTTTTGGGGTTTTTTTTGCCTTAGCTAACTTAATTGTCTTTGTTTATTTATTCTTTATATTAAAAAGAAATGGTCAGCTATCGGTAGGCCCAGCCATGCCGATGAATTAAAAAATGTCTAAGCCACGTGAACTTGTTTGTAACACCTACTCTGAATGTTGATTGGCTTTAGCATTAACCAATCAGATGTACAGAAGCAGAGATCTGCGTTGGCAAAACTCTATTTAAAGCCAATTTTTTTCTGTTAGCGTTAAAGGAGCGTACGAAAGCGATAATACAAATCTGTTTCAATCGAACATAATGAAAAGATGAAAAGAAAGAAAGAAAGAAAAAAAAGTGAAACGCGATAAGAAAAAAATATTTCGCAGGTACAAAGGATAAAACAAAGAGTCCCCAAAAGTAAAGAAAATAATTTTCAATGCAAAGTTTGTGGGAAAAAAATCATACAAAAAGTGATTGTTATTTTAAAAATAAACCTTGTTTTAATTGTGAATTTATAGGTCACACATTTTCTGTATGTAAAAAAAGGAAAGAACAAAAGCCCAACAATAAGGTAAATATTGTTTTATCCAAAAAAAGAAATCAAAGACAACGGAAAAAGAAAATACGTTGACATTAAAATTAATGGACAAACGGTACGATGTTTGTTAGACACGGGTAGTGACATTTCATTTATTGACGAATCAACTTGGAAAAAAATAGGTCGACCAAGACTACTGAACACTGATAAAGTCGCTAGAGGCGTATCGGGAAATAGATTAAAATTTACAGGCGAATTTCAATCTAACGTATCTTTTGGTGGAAAAACGCATAATGCAAAAGTATAAGTTGTACCCGGTAAGAATTCGTGTCTTTTCGGTATTGACTGGATAATTTTATTTGATTTATGGGAACTGCCTATAAACTCTTTTTGTAATAAATTAGACGCTACAGAAAAAAGTAAACCCAGACAAACAGAGGAATTTTTAACAGAACTAAAAAATGAATTTCCTCAAGTATTTTCTGAAGGTTTAGGTTGTTGCACGAAAACCGAAGTAAGATTCAAAATTAAAGAAAATGCAAAACCAGTTTTCAAACCTAAAAGAAATGTACCCTTTTCATCTTTGGAGGTGATAAACAAAGAACTCGAAAGACTAGAGAAAGTCGGAGTGATCGAAAAGGTGGATTATTCAGATTGGGCGTCACCGACAGTATACGTAAAGAAGAAAAACAAAAAAAATAAGAGTCTGCGCTGATTTCTCGACAGACCTAAATGACTGTATAAGAGATAATTGCTATCCTCTGCCGACTGCAGAATACATTTTTTCAAAGCTTAACGGAGGAAAGTTATTTTCTAAAATTGACTTGTCAGAAGCATACCTACAAGTTAAAGTCGATGAGGAATGTTCCAAATACTTAATCATCCATACGCACAGAGGTTTGTATACCCTAAAACGTCTGCCATCTGGACTAAAATTGGCATCGAGCCTTTTTCAACAGATCATGGATGCTATGCTGGCTGGTCTAGAATACGCTATGGCGTATTTGGACGACATACTAATAAAAAGCGAAAATATGGAACAACATAGGAAACATGTTCGAGAAGTATTAAAAGAATTAATGAATACGGGTTTAAGCTAGAACCTGAAAAGTGTGAATTTTTATGCATAGATTGAAATATCTGGGACAGATAATTGATCAAAAGGCTCGAAAACCTGACCCAGAAAGGGCTAAATCCATAAAAAAATATGCCCTCACCGGACAATGTAACGAAGCTACAGGCATTTCTAGGTCTAGCAAGTTATTATAGTATATACATACCGAGAATGTATGAGCTAAGAGCCCCATTAAATGAATTACTAAAAAAGGGTAAAAAATGGTGTTGGTCTAAAGAGTGCGAAAAGGCATTTCAAGGAATAAGAGAATGTCTAATATCAGACCTCATACTAACACACTTCGACCCAAATAAAGAACTGATCGTAGCAGCGGACGCAAGCCAGTATGGACTCGGAGCAGTTCTACTCCATAGACTTGAAGACGGGCCGACAAAACTAATAGCTCATGTATCCAGAACATTACTACCAACAGAAAAAATTACAGTCAAATTGAAAAGGAAAGCCTTTCAATTATTTATGCTATCAAGAAATTCCATAGATTCATACATGGTAGAGTATTCACACTACAAACGGACCACAAACCTCTACTAACGATTTTTGGCTCAAAGAAAGGTATACCGACACATACAGCGAACAGGTTACAACGATGGGGTATTATACTTCTAAACTACAATTTCAAAATGGAGTATATCTCATCGAAAAAAATGGGTCACGCAGATGGTCTCTCAAGACTAATTCCAAAGAACACCGAACCTTTGGAAAAAACAGTGATAGCATCATTGAAGGAGGAAAAAGAACTTTCAGGGTTACTGATTAATACTATTCGAGAGTTACCTGTCACCCTGGAACGGACGATTTTATTCAGCAAAGAAAAAAGCAAGTCAGAATGAATGAAAGAAACAGAAAGGGAACAAAAGTTTCTCCATTTTCAATCTGCGATCAAACGCTTATGTACGCGGATAGGGTGGTAATGCCACACTCTTTACAAAAAAAGATTTTAAAAGAGTTTCACACAGGCCATCTGGGTATGTCTCGTATGAAATCCTTGATGAGGAGTTACACGTATTGGCCATGCATGGACCAGTATATTGAGAAAATGATTAAAGAATGTAGGGGTTGCCAACTAGCAGTTAAGGCCCCTCTGATTAAAACTCAACCCTGGCCAAAGTTTTTCTAAATGGCCGGATATTTACAAGTTCAGACACCCTACATCTACGAACACCATCAAAGCATTGGACGAAGTGTTCAGTCGCTTTGGAACTTCAAGAATATTGGTCAGCGACAATGCTACAATGTTCACATGTAAAGAATTTAAAGACTACTGCTCTTCATTGGCCATAGAACACATCGCGACACCTGCCTACACTCCAAGGTCCAACGGGCAGGCAGAAAGGTTCGTGGATACATTCAAAAGAGCATTAAGAAAGAACCAAGGACTAGATACGGACGAACGTAGTATACAGAAATTTCTTGTATACAGGATCACACCAAATCTAAACATTAGTGCTATGCTATTACCAGCAGAACTAATGTTTGCACGAAAGATAAGATCCGTATTCGACATGTTACTAACTAGGCCGAAAAAGAAAATTCCTAAAAGAAAAAGGAATTTTAATACAAAAATGTATAAACCGGGTGATAAAGTTTGTTTAGGAACTATCGAACTGGAAAGAGTTACTGGGAGGACGGTATTGTTACCAATCTACATAATCAAGGAAAAGCGATTTGATCAAAAAAGACATGTAAATCAAATCAGGCCACGATATATTGAAAATATCGAGCATAACGACGTAGAGCTTCCCATGGAAGTGTTATACGACACATTTGAGATCACACCTCCCATTAACCAAAAAGTACCAGTGAATGTGCCGCCTGCACCATCAACTTCTTATTCTCCACCAATTCCACGAGCATCCCCCATCGTTAACCGTGGGGTGAGGAGAAAAAGTTTCAGAGAAAAGAAAGCGGTAAAACGACTACTTCCAAATCCAAAAATGAAGAAATATTAAAAGTTAAATTCCAACGAAAGAATTTATCTGAGGGAGGGGTGATATAATGGAATGACCCATCTCCCCCGTACCTTAACAGTGGCGATGATTCTAACCACAATTTAAGAACACACAGATTACTCTGTACAGAACTCACTTGAAGTACTTAGACGACGGACTCTCCGCCTAATACTCACGTGACCTTACTATATAACAGGTACATTCTATGCTAATGGAACCATGTTGAGGGATGCTGGATCCATTGTATGCAGTCAGTACAGTTGACTCCTTATGTGTTGTACCAGGGAGTGGCTTTCCAGAATTGCTGACTTTGTTTGGAAACATCTTGCGGAAAACACGTAATGGGAGGGTATTTCTTTAAACTTCTGTGTCAACTTTGGCTTTTAGTTTGTGGGTGCCTGGTAAGTTGGGAAGCTTAATTGTAAGGTCTGCGAAGTCCTCAGTCTTAATGTCTTTTTTCTCTTGCCGCTTGATAGTATCAAATGTCATTTGTGCAAACTGGTTGTATATCTCCTGGTTATCCTGATTGGCATTTACTGAGTATACATTTTTTTTTTATAATGGTGTCTGTACTGCTGACGTCCGGGGTCTCCTTGTGCCCAGGTTTAAATGTGGGTCCCTTTGGTTTAAATTGTGTCTGAGGGTGTCTTCCTTTATTTTCCTGTCTGTTGTCACAGACTTTAGCCCAGTGATTTTTTTGTACACGAGCTGAGCAAGATGAACCCCAAACAGGACACTTTTCCTTCTGGTGGGACTGCATGCTACCGTACCGCTTACGACTGCTGTATTTCACAGAGCCAATTTCCTGGCTTTCTCCATTGTGGATTTCCGCCATTTGCTTCATGTGGCCTATTGAAGCTTCGTAGGCTCTTCCTATAATTTGGGCTTCTTCCAGTGAGATATTTCCCCTTTTTCTAAAAGCAGCTTCTTTAAACCCGTTCTAATAACCGTGTTTCAGTATCTCGGAATTTACACTTTTTCGCCTGCAACCTGCACCTTGCTAAAAATCGTCAATGCTTTCAATGTCTTTTTGTTTGTACTGTCGAAAGGACAAACGATGTATGTGAAAATTCACTTGGAGGTCTAGACGTTCCTCGAATTTCTGCCAAATAATCCGTGGATTATTTTCGTCGGCTTCGTCCGTAAAAGTCCAGGAGTTGAACCTTCTTAGGCCCTCTGCCCCAGAAAATAACAAAATATGGCCGACCTGTCTGTCTACTTGAATTTCTTTAATGGAAAAATACAGTCTGCATCTTTGCTTGAAGAATTTGAACTCTTTTACTAGACTGTCTGCTGTTTCAGCACATTGACGGCTCGCTAATGTCACTCATTTCGACAAAAATATTCTTAATATTAATACAGTGTTATTAAATGTATTACAAGACTTACTTGTTTGTTCCAGAGAACTTTTTTTCTATACTGCAAACACTTAATGTTTTGTTTTTAGAACTTCATGTCGGCGATAGGACTTAACTTCTTAATTCGTCCAAACAGGGTTTTTTGTCCAAAAAGTTGACATAATTTTATTTTTAGTTAGTCTTGTTCAGTGTTTTACTCACTGTTTTCGGTGAGGGTATGTCTCATCGCTGCCACCATATTATGGTAATCTGAATTAAAATGATAACACTCGAACGACGTGTGAAGGGTTAAGCAGCCATCTTCTATTGTGAATCTCTGTCTGCCAGTCAAAGGGCAGTAACTCTTAAGGGTTCAGATAGGGTTCAACTACAGAACCATCACAGATGGGTTATTTTATGCCGAAGACATTTTATTTTATTCATTCTTATTAGGTATTCCATTTTTTTTTTCAAACTCATTTTTTAAACACATTTTAATATTCATTTTGTTTTTCTCTATTTCACCCCATAAATGGGACACGATGAGCTACTACCACTACTACGGATTATGATTAGCCTGGAAGTAATGTCGATAAAGGGGTACTCCACATTCCCCAGAGTTCCAGAATTGGAACTTCACCACTAGATGCAGTTTAACGTCATATCCAGGATACTAAGACTCTCAGTCAATGCCAAAAGCACATATATGATAAAAAGGGTTGGGTGTTTGCCGTAAGGGTTGGGGCAATAATATAAGTGATAGGGCTTGACGTAACCAGCCGATTGATCGGGGGGGGGGGTGCTCCGACTGCCCGTCAAGCCCAAGTAAGGGCCAAAGGGGGGTGTTGCATACTACGGCCAACAAGTGACTCCATGGGGGAATTTTACCCCTCTGCAGAGGTGGAGTCGGCGAAAAATGTAAATACTGATTATATAGTGTTGCTTATCCGTCGAATTCTTATTACTTATGAGTGTCGTCACCTCAGCTAAACAATGGATCATTCCGTTTTTATCATAGAGAGAGAAGGGGAAGAAAAAATATGCTACATAGAAAAATATGATAAAAAAGGGAAGAGGAAAGATAAAGAGAGGGGATAAGCACGCGGAAACGATAATGCTAATCTGCTTCAATCGAACATAATGAAAAAATGAAAAGAAGGAAAGAAAGAAAAAAATAGAGAGAGAACTAAATTAAGATTATCATACTTTTTACATATTGAACCATTTTCAATAGCTCTTAAGTAAACACCTCAATTGTAATAATTAAATCATCATACTGAGGTAGACCCACAGGTCGTACTAGTATATTTCTTATTATAATGGAGATTAGGCGTCTGTCTGTCTGTAACCGAAACTGTGTCAATACCCTCAGGAGTTGGGTAAGTTTATCAATGAGTATTTAATTTTTAATCAAAATCGTTAATGCATAGGACAAATCTTATCTATTAACGATGTATCTCTGAAAATCTGAGTTGGATTTGTCTCAAAACAGCCCATGTTATTAGTGCGTTTAAACTCCTGCACTGTGTCTTATTTCTTAGTGAAATATCACTCAGAAATACAGGTTTACATAATATATGGTATACAATGGTGTGGTTAATTTTCATACTGGTTTTAACAAAACCGGGTTTAATAAAATAACTTGCAGTTATTGATATATAAAATCATTGTTTTATTCTTCGCCGTCTTAAAATCAATCCTATGAATTATTTTATATAGAAACCAATTGAAATATAATTAAAATAAGTTTAATCTTTTTTATAGGCGTTCTTATTTAATTTCATTAGTTTTACTAATTTAATATAATATTTTATTACATTAAAACATAAATAGTTACTCCCTGAGGGTGCTTTTTTTTTTTTTTTTTTTTTTTTTTTTTTTGGCTAGTACAAATTGCTAGTACGGTAATTCTTTGAAGTGTCAAATTTTAATTTCATGATTATAACATTTTTACGACTCGAAACTTTTAACATCCCAATTAAAGTCATTCTTGGATTCTTTTTCTTTTTCTTTTATAAACTGTCGAAAATAATGAGAGATATTTTAATAATTTCATTTTTCTCTGTCAAATTTAATTTGATGACAAAAAATTGCAACAAAAAAGATACTAATATTTCAATTTCCTTTTACCATGACACTAACAAGTTATTTATTAATCAAATAAAATTGTATTGTAGAGACAGAAAAATGCGATTAACTTCCGAACTGTTGTCCTCATCTTTATTGTGTATAAACAAAACGTTAAGGCCACAGTAACCACTGGCACTGTTCAGATGTTTGGGTTTTTTAGGGGGGGGTAGATTACCTTAAAATAAGTATTCTTCAGGCGATTTCCCAAGAATTCAAACATTTAAAACATTTAAGTTTCCAAATTTATTACACCAAAGAAAAATATAGTGGTACCTTGAGTTACGAGAGTCCTAACTCATAAGTTCACCTGTCACTCGGTCAATTTTTGCTTTGTGTTGTGAAACTCACAAGTTAAGTTCACATTTAAGTTTCCAAATTTATTACGGAAAGAAAAATATCATTTATAAAAAAAATAAACATTAAAACACATTAAAGCTCATAATTCATTACATTCTATGTTATTCTATTTTTATACATTTTTCTCATTTAAAAAAAAAACGGTAGTTTTCTTTGGGGGGGGTCTGAAACGGATTAATGGCATTTCAGTTTATTTTAACGGGAAAAATTGATTTGATAAACGAGGAAATTGAGTTAAGAGCAGAATAAATTAAACTCGTAAGTCGAGATACCACTATATATATATATATATATATATATATATATATATATATATATATATATATATGTATATATGTATGAACTCCTAGGTCAAAGTACCAATGTATTTTTTTTTTTTGAAAAATTGAAATGTAATGTTATCAATAATCCAAAAGTTAGTATTATTCAATGTTGTATCAGTGCTACTGTACGGCTGCACCACTTCGACTCGTGCATAGTGAATAAGCTAGATGGTATTTGTACAACAATGCTACGTGCAGTTTTAAACAAATTGTGTAAAAAACACGCAACGAGAAAGCAGTTGTACGGCCACTTGCTCCCTATCACACAAACCATCTGATTAAGACGAACATGCTGGACACTGCTGGAGAAGCAAGGACAAACTCATAAGTGACGTTTTCCTATGAAAGTTCTACATATGGGCAAACTAGTGTAGGCCATCTAGCAAGGACATACATCGATCAGTCCTATGCGGATACTGGATGCTGCACCGAGGACCTCCCGGGGGTGATGACCGATAGGGACAGTTGTATATTCGCGCTGCCGGCACAACCTGATGATGATAATAAGGTAGGGGTATCAGAGGCACAAGGCGTTAAGACATGATTAAGGAGACATACTCACACAGGTACTTGCCATTGAGCAATGGTTAGCTTGTTAGTCACGCTGGTTTAACGATTTTTTTCCTGTGATGCCATATAAGTTGTATATTCATATTATTTCAGAAAATCTGGTGTAATATGATCACACCACATATGCATTTACCCAACCCCTCTGCACGGGCAGGATGTGACACAAGGTCAATTTCTTAAGAAGAATTTAATATGTTCAAATTCAGAGTTTTCCTTTTGACTACTCCGATAGTGCAAAGGGGCGGTGCTGTCAGGACAGCGGATGTCCGGAAACTAGACCTTTTTTTCGCTACTCTTTGAGACAGATCAGTAAGTGCGAATTCGCATTTACAATCGACTGACTACAACCTTCAAAAGTAATCATATATATTTACCAACCCCACCACACGAGCAGGATGCAACACAAGGTCAATTTCTTAATTTAACAGGTTTTAATTCAGAGTTTTTCCTTGGTTGCCAAACCAAGGTTAAAGAACCAAGTTTGTCCTACTATTTACCCATAGATGGATGCATACCTTTACCAGTGGTATTAGCGCTATGTGAAATACAAACAGCCTCGTCCAGGATTTGAACTCGGGTCGTCGTGCCCATTTCCAAAGGCAATAACCATTACACCACGCATTTTCAACTATTATAAATTATTAAGCTTATCTTTATCGTGGCACAAGGCCAGAAATATGGAGTACCCAGTGAGAATCAAACTCATTCGTATTGATCTCAGATCCCATCGATCCAAAATACTTTTTTTTTTTGACAAGTAATAAATTCTTGTGCGCCGTCGCTAAATTGAAAGAGCACAAAAAAAAACTGTGGACGTGGGAAACAGCAGCTGTTAATAATTAGTTATTAAAATACTCGTTTATACATCGGCAAATCTAAAGATAATGACAGCTCGACAAATTTGCACTGTAGGAAGTCTCTATATATCGAAAACACACGCTTACGCACGCACACACACACACACACACGCACACACACACACACACACATATATAATATATATATATATATATATATATATATATATATAAATACTAACATTTGTTGACCATCATTTAGATTATGTTCATAACCGTGCAAAATAAGCAATTTGCTTAACAACTTGAGCGTGAATATTGTTTCAAATGTTATTAAACATACTCTCTCTCTCTCTCTCTCTCTCTCTCTCTCTCTCTCTCTCTCTCTCTCTCTCTCTCTCTCTCTCTCTCTCTCTCTCTCTCACACACACACACACATTTGTGCATAGAAATGTTGCGATTTTAGATAATTTGGGACAGCAATGATCACTAGAATATGAGTAGTTTACCACCGCTATAACATAGGAGCTACACTCTTACTTTGTAATTAGCTGCTCTTCTCCTACACTGACTGCCATTCAAGTTTAAGTAGTCTCAATTGTCCTGTTTAATCATAGCCGAGTTGAGGGTTATGGCTTAATGCTCCCCCTAAGGGTATCATTACGACGCGGACGTCAATAGTCTCGTCTAGTTTCGTTTGCCGTGTCCGTACCCACTATACCACACGCCCGTCTATTTCTGATTGAATAGTGTTCAGTGCAAATGAACCCCGCCCGTTAAAATTGCAACATAGTTGTAAATTGGACTGGAATTTGCTTTATTTAAAAAAATTAGAACATTTAATTTTTTGTATTATTTAGATTATATATCCCCATATTTATCGTTATCTACACAACGTTTCGGCCGATGGGCCTTCCAGCCCTCTTCAGGTGTTTCTTGTCAAACTTGGGAACCTTTTTGAACTTGGGAATCTTCTCTTCGAACTCAGGAACCTTCTTGTTGAACTCGGGAGCCTTTATATTATAATCGGGAGCCTTCACAGAATTTCGAACTGAACCCTATATTCACTCTATGGGGGTAGACTGTTATTATTCCGTTAATTTTTTAATCTCTAGCTCTATCAGTGGGGCTTCAAATACGCTTCAGAGATCGATAAGATCCCCCCTAAAAGGGGCACCCTGGAGATTTAGGAGGGGGGCTAACTTTTTGTTACCATTACTCTCTGGATTACTTGCCAATCAAGCTTAGGTTGTCTCGTTTACTTATAGCTGAGTTGAGAGAAGTTGTTTTCCCCAAAGGTCTTAATGCGAACAAGATGTCGGCAATTTTTATTTTCTGTGTCCGTAACCACTATGCCACCCGTCCGTTTATTTCTTGATTAAATAAAGCTATTTTGAGATTTGTCTTCAAATTATCGTTCTATGTCCGGTATCTTAACTAGTTAGAAAATAATCGGTCTTCACACAATGAACTCTGAACACACTCCCCAACAGCAATGTTGAGGGTGGGTACGATGACTTCGCAGCCACCATCTTGACATACGTCTAGTTACCTCATTATAAACAGGGGTTAAAATAAGCTGACTGTATCCCCTGAAGAGAGGTAAGACCCCTTCCCCTCATACACACGAGAGGTATCTTGGGCATGATACTAAACTGTACCATGTCCTGGGTATGACGGTAAACTGCATCTAATTGTGAAGTTCCATTTCTGTACCTCTGGGGATTGCAGAGTACCCGTTCATTGCCATTACTCCCAGGTCCACTCTGGCCCGGAGTGGTAATACCTGTTAGGTCCCAACAATGGTCCAAATACATATGTTTGAAAATCATTAGTATTTGATAGAAATACATAAAACCATGCAACTGTATTTAATAGGAATACATAAAACCATACAACTGTGAAAACCGGCTTTTCTATAGGTTGAATAAAAAAAATGAGCTAAGAAAAATGTATTTAAAAAATTGAGTTTTAAAAACATTTTGTTTAATACTCATCAATAATGAATAAAGTAAAATGTCTTTGGCATATAATAACCCAACAAGGATTGACATGCCATGAAATCAAACCAACTAACTAAACTGTATCTGATGGTCAGGCTCCAGTTCTGATGAGTTTGGAGTGCCCATTTCATTGTTTTCATGTCAACTTTGACCCAAACTGGATTACCTCTTATTGTACCATACCATCTTGTGATCAAATAGAACTATATATAAATTATTTGTATTAAGAATAGTTACTTGAAGCAATAATTGTTTACTAAGGATTATTATCATTAGTTACTTGAAACCATATAACTGTGTGCAAATAAATGATTATTATTGAAGAGAAATAATTAATTGAAACCATATAATTATTAGCATGAATAGGAATACTTGTTGTATACTGGATCATACAATATTCAGTATACTAGTACACCCATATACAGTTTACCCCAGACATAGAGTAACGCACAACAGAGTGCTAAAACATTCCTTTAAATCATTAAATCATTTAAAATTGCCCGGGGGTGGGCATATCCCCCTGGGCTCAATGCTGTTAATTTTATTTAGCTGCTCCAGAGGGCTCTCTGCAGTCTCTTTGCTACACATCTTACTGCATATTTCTGCACAGTTGCCTTCCTCATCTCGGCGTGTCATCTGCAATTCTTAAACTGGACCCTCACTGTTGTATCCGTGCCGAAAGCGCTTCCGCCATCCCCACCCCTGCCAAAAAGGTAAACAATCAATAATCAAGAGAGAGAGAGAGAGAGAGAGAGAGAGAGGGAGAGAGGGAGAGTGTGTGTGTGTGCGTGTGTGTGTGTGTGTGTGTGTGTGTGTGTAACAAACTACAAAGACAGAGTAGGTTTCACATCTAAAAATGAACAGAGAGACTGTATAAGACTCGTATTCATTCTCCTCTTAC
>CM042155.1:45140566-45328066 GCA_023376005.1 Doryteuthis pealeii
ACCCACCATTCTCTCTATCTTTCACCTGCTTTCTTTCTTTCGCTCTTTCTTATTATATTTTTGTGTGGCATGTCTTTTTTCTTCCCTTTCTTTATTTAAAAAACGGGATGGTCTATCATTTAGCTGAGGTGATGACACTCATCTGAAATAAGAATTAGGCGGATAAGCAACAACAGATAATTAGGATTTACATTTTTGCATTTCATCTTGGACGGTCTCATTTTTGACCAGATGGTGTTGCAAGATGATAACGATCGGAAGATTGTAGAATAAGAGTATTAAATTATATTTATAATGTAAATGCTAATGATTTTATCATAGAAATGCATTGAAAATCAAGAAAGGGATTGTCAGTTGAAAGGTGAGCTGGATTTATTGGTCGGTGCCTGAGGCGCCCCAGAATAAGAATGCTGACGGAACTTTGGAGTGCCACGCCTACCGCATAGATCAGATTACTCAATCCGTGCTATTCATGCACTGATTTGCTGGGTACCAGTATCGAACCAGGAACCTTGCGATTACCTTGGCGAGTGCTCTACAGACTGAGCTAAACCGGCCCCTGCAATAAATACTATCTTACATAATCCGAACAGATTCAACTGTGATAAGCTTGAACACTTCATTAATGGCAACTTATCGATATCCGATGACAATGGCTGTCGCCGACTCAAAGTAACATTTGAAAACGACGCTAATGTTAGATTACACTGTGTCACTGTGTTTATGGACACAGATACGATCAATGATCAAAAAAACAGAAAATCTCTCGACATACAAATCACGCCATAAACTATTTAATCATGATAAGGTCGCAGTTTTCTCTTTATGGATTTTCTCCCACCCACCTATTTCCCCAAGTTAGATAAACATTTACTTAGCTTTAAGGAGAACAATTTGCAAGCGTAATCTAAACATCACAAAGCCAAATTATCTGATAATTCCCAGATGCAGAGGTGTGTCTGGCCAGTACTCGGATGGGTGACCATTTTAGTAACAGCGGATACTGTAAGCGACCTGAAGAGTGTGTACAATCATAAGATTGATAAATTAGAAAAAGAAAGAAGTTAAGCAACAATGTAACACTTCAATGCTTTGATGAGTGACTATTTGATAACAGCAGGTACTGTAAGCCTAAGATTAGTAAATTAGAAAAAGAAAGAAGTTAAGCAAAAAAAAAACTCTTAACAAATAATTTTTAAAAATGACCTATCAATTCTGTCGAAAAAAAAGTATCGACTCTGGTGACCAAGTCTACCTTGGTCACCAGAGTCGATACTTGCCGATGTGTCAGGATTGCTAAAGAATATACTTCTTCAGTGACCCACTTCTGCCTTGGGTTAGATAATTACGGTGTAACTTTACAGAAACAGGTAACAGTCGTTTCTAAAGAAGAAATTAGAATGAAACTGAAAGTGGAGGGCAGCCAATTTATAGGTGTAGTTTAACTATCTGCCCCCCCTCCAATTTCCGTCAGGAGATTATAAATTTTATCCTTTCCAAGCCTCGCGTTCTTAGTACTCACATGCCGTCAGAGGCTTCCTCGACCGAACCAGCCACTCCCCGGTAAGTCACCAGTCCACCCATCTTTTTTCACAATTCTTACGGATTATGAAATTTTTGGTTTGGTTGGGATTAATTTTTAAAAAATGTTTATTCTTGCCTTTTTTTTTTTTTCTTTTTTTTTCTGTTTTATTTTTTCTTTTCTTCTTTTCTTTTTCTCTTTTGCTTTTTGCTATTTTTATCTTTTTTTCTATTTTTCTTTATTCTTTCTTTTTCTATATTGCTTTTTTCTTACTTTTTCTTGTTTTTTCTCTTTCTTTTTTTTTTTTTTCTTTTATCTCTTTCATTTTCTTCGTTTTTATTCTGTTTTCTCTTTTCTTTTTTTTTTTTCTTTCTTTTTTCTTTTTCTTTTTTTTTTTTTTTTTTTTTTTTTTTTTTTTTTTTCAAAATTTTGACAGCATTTGTCTCTTTACCGAGCATGGCTGCAAAAAAAGATTCAGAACTAAAATAATATCCAATATTAACCATTGGAAAAATGTTGATTCTCCAAAGATAAAATTGCTGTTAAAATTTGAGCGGATCCCTCACACCACAAATTGAGTTTATCGTTGGTGAGAAAAACAAAATGCAACTTAATCATTTCTTTTCTTCATAAGCTTCCATACTTTAAAATCATGAACGTTAGCTTTTCGACGTACGCTAATAAAAAAAAATGACAAACCTTTTATTGTTACCCTTTACAGGGGGGGGGGCGTATTTATTAAGAAAATGTAAATATTAAGACTATGTAAATAGAAATATTTATTTATCAAAAGACACAAAACAGTAGATCTACCATCACCCCCCACTACTCCACTTTTACCTGCAATTCTCTCTCTCTCTCTCTCTCTCTCTCTCTCTCTCTCTCTCTCTCTCTCTCTCTCTCTCTCTCTCTCTCTCTCTCTCTCTCTCTCTCTCACACACACACACACACACACCTCTCTCTCTCTCTCTCTCTCTCTCTCTCTCACACACACTCTCTCACTCTCTCTCTCTCTCTCTCTCTCTCTCTCTCTCTCTCTCTCTCTCTCTCTCTCTCTCTCTCTCTCTCTCTCTTACACACACACACACACTATTTCAAATTAATTAACTCCCATTTGCAAGAATTTAACGATATATATCTCCGGCAGTTACCCTAATAATTTTATTTTCTTATAATCTCATAACATTTCTCAACTCTTTGGGTCCTTATGCTGAGCAATTCTTGTTCTAGCGGGTGACTACAGAGATTGAACTCGCAACCTTTTGATCGTGAGTCGTGGCTCAAAGTCAGACTACCCATCCTCGTTGGCGCGTATGCAAATTTTGCACAGGTCGGGCAGCGCTACGCGTAATAGGCCCGGGTGTAAAATCTTGGTGAGTGCCGTTAATTATTATTCAAGGCCTACCTTCCCACACCGCGGGGTAGTTGTGTTTGATCTTCCTAACGAGAACCGAGACGTGCGTTGGATTAGAAACGAGTGAACACTGGCGGTTTGATCGACGAAACTGATTACCGTTGTTGCTTTTGGTCGTCACTTCAAACAGGACAGTGGGAAGATTACTTGGCAGCGCCCACCCCCTCTTCAAGTTACATGTGACAGTTTGCCCTGGGTTACATGGTAACATTAGCCTAACTAAAACACGGCAAGTTGCCACGCCAACAAGTTGGTTTCAATTCAGCCTTAATAATTTGCCCTATTATTTATTGATACGTCCTATTGGTAAGGCTTAGAACATGCCGACTTCATTCTTTGCAGATAGATAAGACCCTCGCACCAAAAGGAGGATGGGGGATGGGTATGACATTAAACTGCATCCGGTGGTGAAACTGGTGAATATGTAGTCCCCATTGACATGAATACCAGATCCACTCTGACCTGGAGTGGTAGAACACGTTAGGGTTCTAGCTATGGGTCAATCACTATCAGTCCCTCGCAGTCTGGCTGATACCGACTTGAAGCCAACCCGACGACTTTGTTTTACTTACTTTATTTAAGCCATAGCTGTTGGAGGAAAAGGTTCATACTTTTCATACAGAAGTTCAAGCTCGATTACTTTGAGGTCGTACTTCAGCACGTTGGCCACCACGCCACGAAGCCTCTCCGACCATATATATATATATATATATATATATATATATATATCAATCACGCTAGACCAATGAGATTGTTTTTGTTTTTTTTGCATCTGGGGTGGGCGTCACACCTACCATCAGCTCCTTACTTTACCACACAGATCCCTGTGCTACTCATACGCTGAGTTGGCGATGGCGGTATCGAACACTCTACCGACTGAGCTAAACCGGCACCTAGTACCATTACCATTCTTTTGCAAGGCTTTAGCATTAAATAACCCACAAAGGTTGATATGCTATTAAACAAAGAAACCAAACCAAACTTATTGGAATATGTTTATAAATATGGTGGCATCACATTCAATAGCATGGGGGGCCGCCGGTTTAGCTCAGTCGGTAGAGCATCTGCCATAAGGCTCCAGGTTTGATACTGGTCATCGCCAACCCAGCGCATAAGTAACACAGATTGGATCTATGTGGTAAAGTGCGGAGCTGATGGTATGTGTGGCACCACTCCTCTGACACAAAAACAATATGCCTGGTCTAGCGCTAGTGAAAAGGGGAAAGACTCCCTCACTGTCCGGCTGATACCGACTTTAGGCCAACCGGACGACTTTTACTTTTACTACCGCTAGTTTGAATTCAGAATTTTCCTTCTATCAGATTTGTTGCCTAACCAAAGCTAAAGAACCCTACTATTTACCTATCGGATGGGAAGAACAGATGGATTCATTCTTTATCCAATTCTTCTGCTTCAAGCAGAATGTCAAACCAGGTCACTTTTAAATGGAGTACAGCTGGTTTGAATTCAGTTTTCTTTCTCCTAACCAAAGCTAAATAATCCAGTCTGCCCTACTATTTACCCATAGCTGGTGGTGGAGGACCAGATGGATTTATGTCTTTCCCAAGAGCATTAACGTGAAGTATCGTCCAGTATTAGACTCCCTTCATGTCCGGCTGATACCGACAAAAGGCTACTCCACCGATTTTACTGCTTTTTACATACATTAATTGAAAAAGAGTTTTATGTCTATATTGGTTTGGTGGTTGGTTTTGAAGGCTATCAAAATGCAAGTTTAAAGAAAAATGAGTTAACTATGATGTTGTTTGTTAACCTTGATTAATTGAAAATATTTCTTTTATCGCCAGCAGAGTCTCTGTGCGCCCCTCCTACCAAGATGGCGATCACTCCACAAGGAATATGTTTCAGTGTTCACCCTGTATTTCAATTTGTTCCACTAGGCATTTGGCGGGAAACTTTTGATGATGTTATATGCAGTACATGTTGGCCTGCAAAAACAAAAATTGTTTCGTTTCTCTTGCAAATTTCTCTCCTGGGTCAACCGCATATTCTTCATAAATTGCCCGGATTGAAATAAACAAGTTTCGTTCTCTTAACCTCTTCCTCCCAACTACCCCCACACACATATACTCTTTTACCTGCCTTTCTTTCTCTGATGATTACAAATCATTTCAAATTAATTAGCTCTCGCTAGGCAACAAAAATTGACGTTGTTATATTTACGGCAGTCATCCAAATAATTTAATGTAATATTTGGTAATTATCTTATTAAAATTCATTAGGACTGGCCTAGAACGCCAAATACCCCTCCATCTTGCAACTTGGGTGATCTTTAATTAGCCTCAATTTAGAAACCTTTTACTCTGATCTCTATATATATATATTTACCAACCCCTCCACACGAGACGGATGCGTTACAAGCTCAATTTCTTAAGCGGAGATTAACAGATTTGAATTCAGAATTTTCCTTTTCCCAGATTGATTTCCTAACCAAGGTTAGAGCTCAGTCTGTAATACTATTAACCCATAGCTAGAGGGAGAATAGTTAAATTCGTACCTTCCCCAAAGTATTAGCGCTATGTCAGTATTGGATTTCTCGTCATTGTTACACTTCCTAGCAGGAGCCGAAACGGACCGGCATATTAATAGGACCTTTGTTTTTGCTCTGTTTGCAGTTTAATGGCATAATCAAACCTTTGTGAAACGAAACAAAGCTTACTATTTACAAAAGCTGTTACATTATTTTGTAACGTAAAAATAGTAAGACATAGATATATAAAGGGGATAAAAATGAACACATTTGAGTTAGAACATGGGTAAATACCCTAAAATATTTTAGATTATAGTTGGATAATCACACATTGTACATACAATTTCTATACTCTATCTAAGTCTGTATTCCTCAATCTTGTAGCTATATGTGGAAATATATGTGGATGCTGACTGTATATTATTTCATTTCATTCATTGAAATGGATGTTGATATCATAGCCTTTATTAAACACACACACTTATTCGAGGCACATCGATTCCTCTCAAATATATCGGGGCTCCGCTCAGTCTTTGAGTGATACGTTTCAGTAGACTGCAGCACTACGCTCGGGTCCTCTACAGGTACTGGACATAGCAACCTATACTTTCTGGGACCGATCTGAGTAGTGACCTCATTCATATATTGCGGTCAATATCCCTTTAGCTATAGGATGTTGAGAAATAGGTTAATTAGCATTTAGATAAAGAAGATATCTTGAACGGGCATATACACGGGTGTATTAAAATTCTTAAACCATATAACGGCTTTTTAAGAGAGAATTTTATTATCATTTTCATTGATCATTAATATAATATTTTATCTGGACGTCAGAATTAGGATGCCTGGTTTTCTGGAATTTTATCCACACAATCATCGTGTGTATAATACGTCGAGTGGGTCAATTGTCACATATTTGGAGGATTTTGCTTTGAGTTGAAACGTAAATAACGCCGTTCGTTTTGGATATGGGCTTACGCGTAATTCCTTAGGATTCTCAGGACTTCTTCTTCTGAGTATCATCTAGCACCGATTTAACGATCTAGCATACATGCATGATCGTTATCTATCTGGATGGTCTCATTGAGGCTATCCATTTTTCCTTGGTTAGTTTCACCCAGCTTCCCTAGTTGAAGATGAAGGGTTTTTGGCGGTTCTTACGTAGGTTCTCTAATGAATTTTAATAGAAATTACCAATATTTTTACTTATAATTTATTTTTTCTCCTAATCTTTTGTGGTATTTCTCTAAAACGATTCTGTGTGGCCGGTTTCAGTTACATGAAGTCAAATTGTCATATGTTGCCTAGCGCAAGACAGCTAATAACTCAATTGGTTGATAAATTGATATATTATTTAGTGTAATTCTAATCTAGAGTAAGTATTAAGATGCTGATTAATCAATTGGTATATTTGTAAGTTTAGTGTAGGTTTGTAGTTGGAGAAGAGGCTTGTTAGATGATGGAATCTGTGTTAGCACTGTGTTTGTTTCTTATATACTACATCTAATTATTAATTTGCTCGCGGTGCGGGTTCATTTGTATGGCATCTAGATATACTCGTGTCGCGTGATGGTTGACTCTACAGGAGAGAACTAATTGGCACCAAAAGGCACAACAAGTTTTGAATGTTTCTATATGGACAGGCCATACATGTACTGCATATGACCCATCACAAAGAGCATTAACCCAGTTCCCGACCACAAACCTCTACTGGAGCAGATAGAACATTAGAAAACTACAGGGTACTACAAATACTGAATCGCATTAACAAGTAATACCGTATGGTGAAAGGAATGATGCGCGCATCGTGGGGGGGCGGCGCGGGACGCTGCTGGCGATAAAGAAATATTTTCAATTAATCTATAGGCGTTATCAACAACATGTTTATCTTCATGTGTGGGGGTGGTCTTGGTTTGGGAGAACTTGGGGCGGGTTTTGATTTTTAGGCCTCAAGATCCCAACCACATAACAATTATTATATCTCTCACAACTTTTCTCTCGCACATCAAATAGTATGGTAAAAAGCCAGCCCCTAACCACCCCTCGGTGGCGCTCGCGCACTTATTTGTCGGGAATAAAATACCGCAGACAATTGTGAAGATAGTAAGTGGTAGAGGATAATCGCAGAGGTTCGAAACGATCTAGTACAAGGTTGAACGATAATACAAGATAGCGTACTTAGAGAAAGACTAAATTCTCTACATTCTGTGGCATATTGCGCACAGAGAACCTAGACAGGACAAATAGCGTGTGATGAGAAATGTAGGAGTGATGCAATAAGTTAGATATTATTATATTAGATATATATTAGAGAGTAGAGATAGAATCCATCAAACCACAACGTACTCCATTTAACAAGTGACCTGGGTTCTTGTGAAACACCATTCGTTCCTCATGATGCGTTTTTGCTGAGAAAAAGAATTGGGATGACATTTTGGGGATTAAATCAGGAATGAGTCGCAATTAGAATCCTGAGAGGCTCCTACCTCATCCAACCAGTAATCAAGGCTACAATGGTTAAGATGCGTGCTATAATACTTAGATAGAGCTTTTCGGTGGAGACGCCCTGAGAGGAACTCTCAAGCACTTCATTCACATTCGCAAAGTGACAATGACCTTCTAAGAAAGGTTGCATAGGAATAAGCAGCGTAGTATAAAATAAGTTAATAATAATAATAAATAAAGTAGTACCTGTGTATAGGCCTAATATAAAGTCAGATTGAATTAATTAAGATCACTGGAACTAGTGAGTAGAAATCTTTTACTCCTTTTTCCCATCGACGTTGAGGTCTTTCATTAAGATCCTATAGTACACCACAAGGAACTTATTAATTTGTTTTTTGTCCGTGTGTCAGAGGAGTGGTGAACACAAACGAAACAGTATTACGTCTTGAAGTGCATGAATCGCAAATAAATAGTTATCTTCAACATCATCTTAGTACTTCGAATAATCTCGTGATCGTATAATATATATACTATCTATGCGCTGTGTTGGCGATGACCATAGTATCAAACCTTGGGCTTATGGCAATGCTCTAACGTGAGCTACCGGCCGCCATCGACTGTCAATGGTTCACACAATGCTATATGTTGATACTAGTCTGCTGTCCACATCTACTAAACCAGTTGATTACACAATATTTTCACTAATAAGTTTGCTGGTTAATATGGGTGATGTTTCTTGTTGTTATAATTATATCATTTCCCCCTTTGTGGGTATTTATTGCTTCAAGCTTTGCAAAAGATGGACTCGGCTAAGGGTGGGCGGTTTGGCCTCCGTCGGAGACGTCTTCGATCACTGGCCATACGCCACTCGCGTTTGATTGGGCCGTTTTGCGTAGCGGGGTCCTATGGTAGGTTGAAGTATTAGAGGTGCTTGATTTGATGTTCGGTTTTTGTTTTCGGACAAACGCCCAGACGGCTAAAGATAGAAATGTAAACATAAGAACATCTCTATAGGGGTTGCGTGATTGATAGTTACTTTATGATCTTTAGGTTAACTAGTAGATAATAATGTCCAGAGAGAGGCCTTCGGTTGGTTGCGCTCTGGCAACGTGCTGAAGTCGACTCAAGCTAATTCGAGGGTGCCTTTGAATTCTCTGTTAAAAGCATTATGAAACCTTTTCACTCAACAGCTTTGGTCTTAATACAGTGTACGTAACATTAAAAGTCGTCGGGTTGCTATCAGTCGGTAATCACCAGACTGCCGAGGGACTGTGTGATTGAACAAGTAGAGCTCAGAAACCAAGAATTACGTGTTTCTAATTATTCTCACTCCAGAGTTTCAGAGGGATAGAGTCTTAGAGACTTATACTGAAATCGGGGAGGTGCAACATATAGTTCAATGTTTCACAAACACTGTGGTAACTCAGGATCAGTTATATTCATGTTCATGTATCTAGATGTCTCCACATGCCAACTCCTGACATCTTCATCACTTTTTGGTGCGGGTAGCAGTTGTCATTTTTACTTCTTTTTGTATAAAGTGTTCACTATGAGTATGCCTTATTGCCATGCCCCATTCGTTGTCTTTATATAAATTGCTCTATGTATTAATAGGCTCGATACTAATTAATCAAATAATGACATATTATGTGTGTGACAGCTTTAACTTTGGGTTATACATGAAGTGAGCTGATAGCTGCTGATTGAAACCACTGTTGCGTGGCACTTGCGTGTTTTAGTTGGTCTTAATATATGTTACCCTATGTAACCCAGCGGATAAACTGTCATGTAACTTCATGCACAGCAGGGTAGTGAGGGTGCTGCTCAAGTAATCTCCACTGTCCTGTTTGAGAAAGTGACGTGAAAAATGCATAGAGTGGTAAGTCCTAGTTTAATCGTCCGTATATGTCTTATAATTAATCGCCATTGCTTATTGTTCACCCACACGCAATGCGCCGTAGATCTCTAATATTCCATATAACGACACGCGTTCTCCCGCTTCCTGCTTGCTTTATAAGTGAGTCACAAGATTCACACCATCAACACCTCATGCGGTGTGGGCCATAGGTAGTAGGTCCTTGGAATATAATTAACGGCACTCACCAAGATGTAACTGGTACTCAATCGGCTCGCGTGAAGCCTTCTATTTCGCTCGTGCCGTATGTCTTAACGAATATCCTCGAATAGCACTATGATATTTTATGGCATAACGGTCCCGCACCTCAAACAGATATATACGCGAGAAAGATGGAAATGTAAGTAGTCTGACTCTAGCAGGCAGAAGTGAACTGCGACCGATCAAAAGGTTGCGAGTTCAATCTCTGTAGTCACCCCGTCTAGCAGCAGACCAAGAATTGCTCATTCGAGTACTTAGGTGAGTGATATTTTTTCTTCATTTTTAGGCAAACGTAGTCAGCTCAACACGATAGTTAGAGAAATGAAATTAAAGAGTATAAAAAGAATATTAGAATATAATAGGTATGAATACTTGCCATTAGGTATGATGTGAGACCTTATTGCCTAGTATGTAAATCATTTCCTTCTAAGGCAAATGGTGAGATTACGTTTTTGGAATACGAGAGTGTGTCCGCTGTCTCCTATGAAATGGTATGGCCAGTGATAAAGGATATGAAGAAGGAGAGCACAGTGCTGAAGGCCTACTATGGACCCGATAGCTGGAGGGAGAGAGTAAGTTGATGTGCATGATGTTCGACGTATGTAGAAAGCGTTTTTTTTCTGTAAGGTCGTCCAGATTGTGAACTGCGGGTCAACGGGAGTCAGGGATTCTCGATACGACGGATGACGTTTACGATTACATGTGCTAACGCTAGAGGAGAGCACTAGAATGATAGACGCTGTAACTATAACGTGAGTGGATTGTCGAAAGGGACTAGTGTATTTAAGACTGGTGGAAAGTGGTTTCCGCGTAATATAGTTTAGGAAATATATCGCGCATAATGTCTTGGTTATGAATGTATTTGACTGCGGTATTGTTGTAGATCGATGGAATAGTTCGTGTTCATCGTATGATTTTTTTAAGTTTTGTAATGTTTTGTCTTTGTTCTTTTTTGCTTCCAGTCTACAACAAAGCTACTCAGTCTCTCGAATGTCTCATCTGTCAATTGGACAACATGCACATTGGTTTATGATAGGTATGCAGTAATTTTGAGCAAATAAGGAGTGGAGAATATAGTATGATAAGTGACTATTACAACGGGCCACTACGTTTGATCATCAGTTCTCGGGAGAGAGCACAGCGAGAGAGGGAGTACACGTAGTGGGTCGTCTTCCACTTATAAATTATTTTCTTCTGCATGATTTGGGAGATGAAGGAGAGGAATGACGTAGATAGTCACTCTAGAGTGCGAGTCGTCGATCGCAGTGACTCTGCATCTTCTCCTCATGGCTGTCATGGTATGCTCGATCATCGGGTCTGCGTAGCGAGTCATGGGATCTCGAACTGTTTTATAGGGACAATTTTGAAAGATCGTTCACTCCTCACAGTAACGAACCGGTTGTCTAAATGGAATTTGCATATCCAATTAAAATCTTATCTGAAGTGAATTCCTTCAAAAGACACATTTTGTTAATTTATATGTCAACTAGTTTTTTCACACTGGTCCTGATTAGGATTCACACATCGACACTTTTTTTGGTACGTGCAATCATCACATGCACTTGATACATTGGATTTCATTGGGTTGAAACTGATTAATGCATGCAGTGGAATTGTTGGATCAAAACTTAAACTCTCAGTAATAATCGCAGCAACTTTTTTGTAACCAGTGAAAAGATTTTTCTTGGTCGTTTATACGTGAATAAGTCAACTGTCTGCATCTGTCTGTCTGGTCTGTCTGTGTTACTGTCTGTCTCTCCGTCTCTCTCTCTTCTTCTCTCTCTCTCCTCCTCCGTCTGCCAGGTGCTAATATGGTTATGGTGCCTCGCTGGCATCCCCATCTCGCCACCATTTAGTTGACGGCATAAAATTAAAAATTATTAAACAGAATTAACTTTTTGGGAGAATCAAAATACATTTTTTTCTCTATAATACTTGTTTCAACTAATAGAATTTGAGTTTCGCATTTGATGGTTTAGCTATATTTATTTTTAATCATCTGGCAGGCCTTATGTTCGCTACGCTGAAGGGACAGTACGAAATTGTATGCGTACTGCACGCAATAGGATTATTTATATTGATCACGATACTTATCACCATTTCTCTCATCCTATTTAATTCATTCCATCTCTTCATGTCTATTCTATCAAAACGTCAATAAGAGAATCTATTATTCTTGACTCTATGCTTAAAATAAGTAAGCAGAAAATTATTCTACTCTGGTTTCGAAGCCAGCGAATCGCTTATTTTCGCGTTTTAGTAAAAATCCTCCACAGTGCTCTACAATAGAGGACATTTAAACACCGAATGAATTCAATTTCAATCAACTATTACTTCTTAGAATCAATCTTTACACTTAACATCAAGCTTATTGGAGCTTTATCCTCAAGTAAGAACTATCGATCCTAGCTCTTAGGCATCATCAAGTTAGATCATTCTAGCACGATTAGTAGAAATAGCCATATATGGCACATTAATTAATTAAGCATATTACGTTTAATTAATCGATTGTGCGTGCATATACAGGACGCCACGAGCATTCGCTCCCAAGGATACAATAATGTCTAGCGTAAGTTAGATATTCGGGGCCGTAAAGACTGCCCTGCATATAATGCTTTTTAAAAATACTGAAATATGTGTTATATATCCCTAAGAATAAAGATTTACATAGTATATGGTGGGAATAATTTTCATAATGATTTTAACAAATCTAACATAATGATTGAAAAAATGTTTATTTGTTGTTACTGATTTCTAATATTATCATGTTATTCTCAAACGTATTAAATGCAATCCTATATTTCTTATATAGAAATCAATTAAAATTGCATTAAAATAAGTGTAATATTTTTATATTCGTTCTTATTTAGTTTCGTTAGTCTTTCTAATTTAATATATTTTATTACATTAAAATATATATGTGCGCGTGAAGCAAGGTTATAAAAAATAAATGTACTTAGCATAAAATAATAGTGAATTCAAATAGGCCAATATTCAAGATATACAATTGACTTGCACAATTAATCCAAATGAAACCGCTACTAATTTAAGGAGATTTATGTAGTATCTGCCAGTAGCTAGCTTCCGGTTTAGAAAGTATGGTGACTAATATTGACTTCATGTGAAGAAGATTTTTTGAAGTTAATGGATTTTGATTAGAAAGTAATTTATAAATTTATTTAGTTGGGAAAACTAATGAGGGGGTCTTATAATATTCTGGAATTCACCCGAAAAATAATTCGAGTGACCAACTAGAAGAAACCAAATGAAGAGGCCGGACAGAATAATATAACCAAAAAAAATTGAAAAGTAAGGGAAGTAAGTATTTAATACTTGCACCCAGGGGGTACATATTCTTGCTAGTCAGGTTTAACTGGTGGTTTTTCACTAAAGTCTGAGTGACAGCAAGTCTCCTCGCATCTCCAGGACTTTTCTCCTGAATGTTCTAATTGATTTCAACAATGCTTTACTCTGAATGGACATGATTCTTCCCCTTCAGTTCAAATAGTCTTTTTTTTTTCAGAGCAAAGTTATAATACACACATCTTTCAAATGGGATGTCTGCCTTGAAACATGTTCTCTTTCTCGATTTCCCACTGACCCGACTACCCAGCCGATCTTCCCGTGATCAATGGCCGTTGGCGTCACCGTTCTGTTCTTGTTTTCAGCTTGGACCAAGAAAGATCTCCATGTCAAATGATAAATTCGCCTCTCACCGATCGTCGGGATCATCTATTTTGGAATTTTCTGATCTTTACAAGAAATACTAAGGAGCCACAAGGTTCCTGGTTCGATACCGGCCCTCAGTGTATGAGTAGTACAGGAATCTGTGCAATAAAGTGAGGAGCTGGTTGTAGGTGTGACGCTCCACTCAGACGCCAAAACAATCTCTTTGGTCTAGTGCGATTGAAAAGGGGATAGCCTCCCTCGCTGTCTGGCTGATACCGACTTTAGGCCGCCCCATCGACTTACAAGAAATGCCCTGATGAACAGAAACTGTTTAGCCACCCTGTCGACGGGGCGTAGAATACACTATGTACTCTGTAGAGGAGTAAGACACCACACAAAAAATTACGAAACTACATCTGATGTTGAAGCTCCATTTCTAGAGAACTGGGTAGTATAGAGTACCCCTTTCATTGCCATTACTCCCAAGTCTACTGACACGGAGTGGTAGTACCTGTTAGGGTCCCATCTGTGGGTTAGATAGATAAAAAAAATTAGTTTTAAAAATGTTTTTAAAGAATTGGAAGGGTGAAAGACGTGATCGCGGAGTACCGAACACAGAACTGCCGCTGTGCCGGACATATCGTAATGTTCACAGGCACTAGGTAGACACGTGCAGTTGTCAAGGGGTACCCGGGAAACTAGATATGACCACTCAGAAGACATCCACGGCAATGGAAAGATGAAATTGTCACGTGATTCGGACCCATATGGAGGCACGTGGTGTAGTGGTTACCGATGTAGGAAATGGACACAACGAGACGAGTTCAATCCTGGACGAGGCTGTTTGAATTTCACAAAGCACTAATACCCTTAAGAAAGGTATGAATCCAGCTATTCTCCCTCTAGCTGTGGGTAAATCGCAGGGCATACTGGGTTCTTTAACCTTGGTATGGCAACCAGTCTAGGAGAAGGAAAAATCTAAATTCAGACCTGCTAAACTCTGCTCAATAAATTGACCTCATGTCACATCCTGCTCGTGCGGAAGTGTTGTTATATATATATATATATATATATATATATATATAAGTACCAGACGGACTGACCCACAAAGGGGATATATAACGAATGAAGTTTTTCAAAATGTTTATGGTTATAATTATCACCTCTTACATGACGAATATGGGTACGTCAGTCATCATCATCATCTGGTCGTGCTAACAACACGGATCTCCATAAGTCGACACTCGACACCCGTCCCTATCGGCCATCGCTCCTGGAATGTTCTCTGCACTACCTCCAGAATCTGCACAGAGCTGATCGATGAAGGTTTTTGTTCTGGTCGTCCCACACTAGAGTGCCCAAGTGTATGTACCCTCGGGAGTACGTCACTCATACCTTCTTATTTGTTGTGGAGTAGACAGACTATTCCCACAAGATGGACTGGTCTTCGGACTATTTAGCAGCCATCTCTCGGAGCTGCGAGAGCAGCTTAAGAGCGACGTATTTAACCGTGTACCGTATTTCTTCTTGAAAATAAACCTTCTTATTACATCTACATGTGTGTCAACCTTCACTGATTCCACGACACAGCATAAGTCTTAACGACATAAAAACTGGTATGAATCCAACTACTCTCTCTCCAGCTATGGGTGAATAGTAGGACAGACAAGGTCTTTAATCTTGGTTAAGTAACCGGTCTAGGAGAAGGAAAATTCTGAATTCAAACCTGTTAAACTCCGCTTAATAAATTGACTTTGTGTCACATCCTGCTCGTGTTGAGCGGTTGGTAAATATTTTAAAAAAACTTGCTATAATCATTTAAAAGTAACAAAAAATCGTTACATATCTAGCTCCTGGGCAATGTCGGTTACCCTTGCTAGTAGAGTATAAATCTTTAAAATGATTAATATTTCATTATGTAAGAATGTATCCGTAAAAATAAAATGTTGATATTTTTCTGTTATCTCTTAAATTCTTTTTCTCTCTCTCTCCTTTTTTTCCATTCCGTTTGTGAAAGGTAATCCATCATTCATTCTGACCTTCCATTTTTACAATGGCTACATTGTGTATATTTCAATTCCAACGTTAAGTAGGTATTTACCCAGTCCTTTCAGCGCAGGAAGGTTGTGACACAAGGTCGCAATTCAGCAGTAATGGATCTGCGAGACTAGTTTGGTACACATTATACCACGATGGGACGCCTTTTTTACCCAACCCTTTCACAACGGGTTGGGTGTGACATAAGATCACAAGTATGGAGCATCCAGTGAGAATCGAACTTGCTTTTCAGTAGTAATGGATATGCGAGACAATTCTTCCTCTGATTTCCAATTCGGCCAAATTCTTTTTCAAACCTTTGAGGACCGTTCCAAGGGCACCAATTAAAATTGGTTTCCTCAGTTCTCTAGCAAGGTCTAAGTATTCGTCTATCTTTCCGCTTTCTTTCGCTTTCATTTCGTAGTTAGCCGGGACGGCAAAATCCACGATATGACAAGTTCGCTTCCTCTTGTTAATCAATACTAGGTCTGGTCTCCTGGGCGGGATTAGGTGATCCATCTGTACCTCGAAGTTGCCAGAGAATTTTAAGCGTTTCCTTCTCCGGGACAGGTTCAGGCTTGTACATATACTATTTAGTTGTATGTTGAAAATTTAATTTCTTCTAGAATTCCCAGTGGATCACCTTTCCCACCCAGTTGTGCCGAGTCTTGTACTCTCTTTATGCTAGTTTACTGCATTCGCTTATGTGATTGACCGTTTCGTCTTTTCCCCCCACACATTCTGCACTTTCTATTCCATTGTGTTTTATCTATTTTTGCTTTTATATAATTTGTCCTAATGCCATTATCTTGTGCTGCAATTATAAGAGATTCAGTTTCTCTTTTGAGGTTTCCCCTTCTTAGCTATGTCCATGTCTTCTCATGTTTAATCTCTTCAGTTTGTCGCTTGAAATGTCCATATTGTTGTTTTTCTTCTGTTTTCTTGTTTTTGTTATATTTGTGCTCATCCATATGTTGCAATTGTTTTTTGGGGATGCTGCTGCTGCTGTTGCTGCTGCTATTTGTCTTTCTTTGCTCTTTTTAGTATATTCATCGAATGCTCAAATTGTCGAATCTACACAATCTTCAATGCTGGCGAGACCCCTTTCTCCTTCTTTTCTTGATACATATAGTCTGTCTGTGTCGTCCCTTGGGTGTAATGCTTTGTGCATTGTCATAAGGTTCCTTGTCTTTTGGTTCATCTGTCGGAGTTCCTTTTAAGAATGACCTAGTGTATCTTACAAGGGGACAGCCCACGTGTTTATGCCCTTGATGAGATTTCTGCTGCAGAGTTCACGTCACGACAATAATCAATCTATTTTCTTTTCATTGTTGATATTTATTTAGACAATCGAATTGTTAAACAAACTTTCGACTTGTTTTATGTGTTGGCCTCGTATTGTGTCAACTCTTTAAAGTCAAAAAGAGATTTTGCATTTTAAATGACTGATCTAAATATTTACATATGACAAACGATCATTGTTTGAATCTAAACATTTCTATGTAAAAACAATTTCTAAAAGATGAAACCATTGCCACGTATATTACGGGCAATTCTTACGTGCTTACAATAATCCAAATTTTGTTAATTTTGTGATTTTTTATCGCAGAAGAGTTTAGTTTCCTAAAACAATTTACAAAAATCTCCTTGGGTAGGGATTATTTTTCTGTATTATTCGGTATTCTTTGGGATTTTTCGACCTTCGGTATTCTCTGGTATTTTTTGATATTGTGTATTCTTTGGTATTTTTCAATATTCAATATTCTCCAGCATTTTTCGATATTCTCCGGTATTCGACATTCGGTATTCTCCGATATATTTTATTGGGTATTTGGTATTTTTCAATATTCGGTATTCTTCGGTATTTTTCTATATTCGGTATTCTCCGGTATTTTTCGATATTCGATATGGTATTTTTTTTTTTTCATTCGGTATTCTCCGGTATTTTGATATTGTGTATTTTCTGGTATTTTTTTGATATTGTGTATTCTTTGGTATTTTTCAATATCCGGTATTATTCGATATTCTCCGGTATTTTTCGACGTTCGCTTTTTTCTGTTATTTTTTCGATATTCAGTAATGTTTGGCATTTTTCAATATTCGGTATTCTTCGGTATTATCCAATATTCGGTATTGTTTGATATCTTTCAATATCCGGTATTCTCCGGTATATTTCGGTATTCTTTGGTATTTTTCGACATTCGATAGTTTGGTATTTTTCAATATTCGGTATTCTCCGGTATATTTCGATATTCGGAATTCTCCGTTATTTTTCGATATTCGGTATTGTTTGGTATTTTTCAATATTCGGTATTCTCTGATATTTTTCGATATTTTTTCGATATTCGGTATTCTTTGGTATTTTTCGGTAATATTCGGTATTCATTACATTTATTTTATAAGCTTGTCACACACACACACACACACACACACACACACATATATATATATCTAATATATAAAACAGAGATTTTGGTATGTACGTGTCGACGTATAACAAAAAAACGGGAGGTCACTCAGATTCAAAATCTTGCATACACATTGACATCGTTCTAACTAAGAAAAATTCCAAATTTGGTTATTGATTTTTACTGATTAAGGGATTTAATCGATTAATTAATCCAAAATCACCCAATTTGTGGAACTGTCCGTATATCAGCCCCTCCTGATAATAAAATATTGTCTCTGCCTGCTTATTGTTAAAGCGATAACAGCAGCGAAGTTTTGATTTTAATGAATTAATTTTGCAGTCTAAGCCGTTCAGCTCCGAATTTATGGCCTATTTATGGTCCAATCTTTAATAATTTTTATATCGTTAGAAAGATAAGAAAATACTCTTTCAAAATATGTAATTTGTGTGAGTTTTTATCAATTGAATCATTTTTTACAGCGAGTTAAAAAATTAAAAAATGGCTTCGGATAGCCACGCTGCCTATGATTATTGCGATACAAGCAGTGCAGTCTATATCAGTCAGATCGGAATCTCTTACCTAATTAGGATCTAATCTTTAAAATATTTATATCTTTAGTAATAAGATGAAATAGTCTTTCTGAATATGTAATTTGTATGTGTTTTTATGGATTATTTGTTTTTTTACAGCGAGTTAAAAAAAAAACTACGTATAGTTTACGTCGTAAGTACGGTTACATATTTGTATAAATTAAACTAAGATTTTCATTCGAATAAAATGACTTTTAATTCTTTAATTTATTTATTAATTTTTATTGTTAGAGTTTTAAAGGGTTAAAAGTAACTATAAGATTGACGAATTTCCTTAGAAACTGTTTTTCTTTTGGTTCGTTAACTAATTATTTTCTCAAACCACGATAAAAAAAACAAAAAAAACAAAGGTTACTAATACGGACAAAATCCGGTGTTTTATCTTTAGTCGAAGGCCCGACTGGAGATAAGTTAGTCAATTATTTGTAAGACAAAATTTATTTCAAGTTTATCCGACAATATCCAGTTATTGGAACATTTCAAAAAAATTTTATAAGTACGAAAAATTGTAAGCGCTTTGTTTATCAAAATGACATGATTCGTTAGTAAATTACCCGAAAAGTTGATAAAACAAAACAACTAACAACCAACATTTAAATTATTATTCAAAATACAATTTAAAATATTCCTCAGAATTTGCCTTACAAATTAAATTTTAAGTTTTATGATTTTACTCTTTATTGTGAAGTCAATAAACATCGCTGAGTTTATAGTGCAACTTTTCAGTTCTGAAAAATTGGCATGTTTAAATAGAGATTTCATAGGTGACATTTGAACTTTTATGAAAATTGATGTTTTGTAATTAATACAAATTTTGTAATAAAACTTAATTTTAACTAGGGGGAGGGGTTAGGGTTAGGGGTTGGGGTTAGTTTAATGGGAAAATAAATAAATAATTTGGGTTCCGTTCAAGCGGTTCCGATATGGGGGATCAATTTACTATAAACTTATACGAGGAAATGAGCACCCGTGAATACTCAAATAATAAAGAACTTTTAAGAATTTTTTTTTCAATCTGATAGATTGGTGTGTAATCGATAATAATCAACTGAAGGAAAAAAAATAGATGGGGGGGGGTCCAGATAATCAGGTCCACCAAAACGTTTTTAAACAATGTTTTTAAAATACTAGGTACCACCAATTTTACCCTGTGAAATTTACCCCCCCCCCCTATATTTAACACTATGAAACTTGCAGAAAAATTAATATTTTCTTGAAAAAAATTTTTCCATTTGAAAGAAAAAACATTAAATAAACTCCTGATGATTTTTTAACTTTTTTTCAGCTTACAGAAATAATGAAAATTATGATTGAAAAACAATCTTTTCATTTTTGCACTCTTAAATCAACTGAAAATTAACGTAGTTAAAAACAAGTTAAGATAAGAGTTTTTTTTAAATTCTATGAAAAATCAATTAATTATAAATAATAACAAAATATTTCCGTTTTATTCAAGATGGCCTAAACTGATCAATTGGTGGTCCCTATAATACTATCTTAGGTTTTAGCAAAAATAGATATTGCAATACGAAGAATTTAAATTTTCGATTCTCAGCTTCTTTTTAAACTCAACATGCAATTAAGAACTAAATGTGAATTGTTGTCATGTACAAAAAATTTAAAACAATAACAAACAAATATGCAAACGAATACTTTCAATTTGTTGTATAATAATATGAAATAATTTTAAACTATAAAACAGAAAATACAAATCCTGAAATATACAAATTCTCAATGATTTTAGTTTCAAGAATTATTTTCCTCTTACCCCTCTCTAACTACTGTCTCCACTTTCTCTCTCACTCCCTGGTGATCCAAATTTCATTTTAGTCCGGTCATGGACCGGGTACTTTAGCTAGTATATATATATATATATATATATATATATATACTAGCATAATACCTGCCCAAAATGATGGGATATTTTATATATAGATCAGCTTTTCTAAGATCAAAGTATAATGTCTGTTCGCTCTTAGAAAAGTGTTAAACATAAAAATTATATGATAAGCGCTTGACGTGTTTATCGTAGGTTATCGTCTTATGAAATGTAATCGGCGACCAGTTCAAATCCTGGATGTGAATGAGTTCGTTTCACTTGGGAAAGGCACGAATCCATTTGTTCTACCTCTAACTATGGGTAAATAGTAAAACACATTTGGTCTTTATTTTGTTAAGGGCAAACAGTCTAGGAGAAAAACAACTCTGAATTCAAACCTCCTGTAATCCACTTAAAATTGACTTTGTACAGTTAGGGGGTAAATACATAATATTTGATATGGTTATTTAAGAGCTATGGCTAAAATAGTTCAGTATGTAAAAAGTATAATAATTTTGATTTAACTCTCTCTCGCTCTTTTTCTTTCTTTCTTTCCTTCTTTTCCTTTTTTCATTATGTTCGATTTAAACATATTAGCGTTATAGCTTCCGCACACTCTTTTTTCTTTCTTTCTTTTTTCTTTATTCCTATTATATGTTCTAATGTAGCATGTCCTTTTTTATCTTTCTTTCTTTATAATAAAAACTGTATGGTCTATTATTTAGCTGAGGTGACGATACTTATAAGAAATAAGAATTCGGCAGATAAGCAACGCCAGATAATCAGGATTTACATTTTTGCATTTCATTTTGGACGGTCTCATTTTTAATTAGAGGGTGTTGCAAGAATTATTATTTGTATAGTAATACTTGTTATCATATAAGTGTGAATTGTTTCTATCAAGAAGAGTTACTTGAAACTATTTTTTACGAAGGATTATTATTAGTTACTTGAAACCATATAACTGTGTGCAGACAAAAATGACTATTATTAAAATATAAATAATTACTTAAAACCATATGATTATTAGTATTAGATAGAAATATTTAAGACGATAGAACTGTGTGAAAATTATTTGTATTTGATAGGAATACTTGATATCTTATAACTGTGTGCAAAAAATCTTAAGAAACAACTACACAAAAAATATGAATGTACAATGAACGCAATTCCCTAACCTCTAGGCATAACATAACTCTAAATGAGTTGATATTCCATTGAAATCAATCAGTCCTATGTAAAACAGGTACGTACTGCTAGTTAATAATCATATTTGATAAAGCATTATATAAAAAAAATATATTTTACAATAAACTGATTGTATTCTTTACTGTAATTAAGATTTAATTCATATACAAAAATATCAGTTATTCAACAAAATTCTACCGTTATTGATTTTGATAGATCGATAGATTACATTACTCAATCATCAATATACACTGATTACAATTCGATCGATTTGAAAACGTTGCTCTTCGCAATTGATTTTGAAGGATTTTGTCTCTGAAAATAATAAGATAGGAAAATATCTATGATAGAGTGAATTTCGTTTTTCGCTCAGAAAACAGACAGTGGCGATCCAGCATTTCAGAAGCTTAATTATGTGAGAGAGTGAGAGAGTGGGGGGGCAGCACCACCACCACCACCACGAAGCTCTTCACCTCATGTCTCGGAATGGTCATCCGGGACATTGACTGGGGGTTTCAGCTATGAACCCACCTCCTGATTCGCAGATGATATTGTATTCATTGCTGAAACCACTCATCAGCAGCCATGCTGATTGAATTGAACGATCGAAGTTCGGCCGTCGGCTTTCAAGATGAACCACATGAAAACTATCTTTACCACAGGTGGGTGTAGTGGTAGTGGGAAGCAATGAAATAGAAGGAGGGGAGAAGGTGAAAGATTGATTTTTAACGGTATGTCAACTCGTCGAGAATTAATTTATGCCTAAATGTTGGGGAATTACGTTCATTGAACGGTTATATTTACATTTTTTGTGTAGTTGTTTCTTGAGATTTTTTTATATTTTGCTCACAATCCTATTGGAGTGGTAATACATGTTAGGGCCCTATCATCGAAATTAAGCACTGATGAGCTTGCCCAGTACTCAGACTTGATTACCCATCTAAGTACTGAAGTGGCACATGGTTGCTTGACTTCTTGTTATTTACTAATTATTCAGTCTGGAATACTAGCTTCACGTTGCTTCCAGTACTCTTAGTAGACGGTCACTAATCTAAGTACTGAACAGGCTCGTGGTTGCTTAACTGTATCTATAATTCTTGGCTAGGTCACTCTGATATTAAATATCTTACCGGTCAAATGGCTGAAGCCACTGGACACAGACTTCTTAAGAAACAAGGTAAGTTGAAATTACTTGCTATTATTAACTGGTCACCCATCTGAGTATTGAAGACGCTGCTTAACTTTAGTGTTTTGGTAGGAGCCGGTGCTTTTTTTACTTCAGTGTGAGTTGATTATAAGTAAATTTGTACTGTTGCTACATTTTCATGTCTGGGTCACCTTCTCGAGATATGTGAGATGTGCTAAGTTGACGTTATGCGACCGAAAAATCTGTCGAAATGCATTTTTGTTGCCTTTCCTGAGACTCGTGCAATTTTTAAATGTGCAAATGAATCTATCAAGTGGGTGGAGTGTTTCGTCGGTAATTTATCCCCCTCTCTCTCTCTCTCTCTCTCTCTCTCTCTCTCTCTCTCTCTCTCTCTCTCTCTCTCTCTCTCTCAATTGGGGCGTCTGTTTTACTCGACATGTCAAGTGCACACAAGAATCTTTTTAAAAACTATAAATATTCAGTGTGCGTGTGTGTGCGTGTGTGCGCACGCGTATACCTATATATGATTATACATGTATATATGTGTGTGTGTGTGTATATATGTATATACATATATATATGTATATGTGTGTAAACATACATATGTATATATGAGTATATACATATATATGTGTATATACATACATATGTGTGCATATATATGCATATGTGTGTATATACATATTTATATGTGTATACTTACGTATGTTTGTATATACATATTTAAGTGTATGCATACATATGTGTGTACATACTTATCTATATGTGTATAAATACATATGTATATAGTTATTTACTAAGCTTAGCTTAAATGCCGCACAAGGCCAGAAGTATGGGACGCTTAATGAGAATCAAACTCACTAATAATGGTATGCAAATCTAGCTTGTTAACCATTATAACACGTATATATGTGTATATACATGCATATGTGTATATATATGTATATATATATATGTCTATGTATATATGTATATATATGTGTATAAATGTGTATATACATGTGTATGTATATATGTGTGTATATAATATATATATATATGTGTGTGTATGTGTGTATGTATGTATGAACTAATGTGTATATATGTATTTATACATGTATCTAAAAATACTAAAATATCTATATACATATTTTATCGTAATCTTTATAGTTTATTCGTAAATATGTTTTAATATTTATATTTTCTCCTTAAATCTCTCTCTCTCTCTCTCTCTCTCTCTCTCTCTCTCTCTCTCTCTCTCTCTCTCTCTCTCTCTCTCTCTCTAGGCAATGTATTACTGTTTAATACGTTTGTTGCTTATAGTAATAAGGTACTATAGTGTTTGTTTAACTGATGTTAATGTGAGACCTTAACGCCGCCCAGACGGAGCCGACCATCAAACATTGTCTGAATTCCTTTTACAAGAGTTGTCTCCCATTAAATCTGTGGATCCACACGACCAGACTGAATTTCAAACTCTCATTTCTTTGCTAATAAGGCGGGTTGCAAAACATATGCAGCCAACAAAACTAACAAAACAAAGACTTTAGCATTACGCCTCGGAATGCTGGAATGTTAGGCACCATGACGCCCGGACAACTGACAATGTATTGGATATAAGAAATGCCCGCAAACTGCAGTCATAAATAAAGAAACTCTTGAAGAGACAAGTTTGACATCTCTACTCTTCAAGAAACCCGACGTCTTCTCATCAGACTACTGAAAGAAAAGAGAACTACACTTTTTCTGGCAGAGAAGTCTCCTGGTGAAACCAGGGAGCATGGAAGTTTGCTTTGGGCAAGTCAAGACACTCTATTTGGGAGCAATATTACCACCCACAGGTGGCTCAGAGAAGATTTGAACCTCGCCTGAAACTCTACCATAGATCTATCCACCTGTAAGTGTGTACGCTCAACACTAGAGCCCCTCAAGAAACAAAGGAAAATTTATGAAATGAGTTGACTGTAAAAAAACATCCCCTAAACAAGGATCAACTTACCTTCTTGGTGATTTTAATGCAAGAGTTGGTGCTGACCGACGACTCCTAGGCATCTTGTTGTTATCATCGCATTGGGTAGACAAGTAATCGGAGACATGGACAACGTCTCCCTTGATTCTACACATACACACCTATGCATCCACCAACTACTATTTTCACTCAAAACCTCGTCCAAATTTCATGTGACGACATCCATTATCAGCCACTGGCACCAATTGACCTGATCATAACACGGCGCTACGTTTTTTTTTGTAAAAAGTGCGTAGGTCTAACGATTAGTTCGAATCGCTTCATTAATTACAAATGTTTGCCAAGTTACAAGACTTTACATGCCCTTAGAGCTTCAAGGAAGAAGCTACAAAAACTGCACGTCGCTATGCTAAACAGTTACTGGCTACAGCTTTGCAGCAGTATTCAATTATACTACTGAGCCCGGTAATATCAAAGGCATGGTACAACGGCATAAAAAGGGCGTTGGACATTCACATAGCAAATCGCTCCTCTAAAATCAGCCTAGGAGAAATCATAAAAGATCGATTTAACAATTGAATCGCTAGGTAGAACATTACTCAGAAATCTTTACGCCGCGACACACTGTTTCTGGTGCAGCCCTCCGTCATGTAGAGCGGAGGAGCTAGATACAGACCTACAACTGAAGAACTTTGCATAGCACTTTATAGAATAACCTGTGGCAATCACCTGGCAGTGACGGGAATCAGAGCTGAAATATAAAGTGTGGGAGCCTGTTCTAGAAAAACTCCAACAAGCTCCTCTGCCTTATACTGGAGTGAAGGGGTTAAGCCCACAGACACGAGAAATGCCATCATCGTAACTCTATATAAGACAAGAAGACCGGAATGATTGTAATAACTACCGTGGTATCTCTACTCAGCATTACAGGAAAACTCTTTGCTAGAGAAGACTTACCTGAATAACAGGCCGGTTNTCAGAGTAGAAAGGTCCACTACTGACAGGATTTTCTCTCTGAGGCAGCTTCAGGAGAAATGTAGAGAACAGAGAAGACCACTTTACATAGCATTTATTGACCTCACAAAAGCTTTCGACTTTGTAAGCAGGAGTAGTCTCTTCCAGTTGATTGGACAAATAGGATGACCCCCAAAACTTCTCTGCATCCTTTCACACCGACATGCAAGGCACCATCCAGTTTGATGGGTCCACCTCAGACTCATTCAGCATCCGTCGTGATGTCAAGTAGGGATACGTGTTGGCACCCACTTTGTTTGGGATTTTTATTTTCCCTCCTTCGATGCTAAGCTTTTGGTAAATTAACAGAAGGAGTCTACCTTCATACAGGACAGATGGAAACCTATTCAATCTTAGCCGTCTAAAAGCCAAAACAAAGGTCAGGCCATTTGTCATTCGGGACATTCTATTTGCTAATGTCGCAGCAGTGGTAGCACACTCACATGAGCACCTGCAAACACTCATGGACCAGTTCACCCAAGCCTACTAGGACTTCAGCCGGACCATTAGTAATAAGAAAACCAAGACGATGGGTCAGGGAACCGAAAATCATCCCTCCACCACCATCACCACCACCACCACCACCACCACCACCACCAACAACAACAACAACCACACCCTGGAAGCCGTAAACACCTTCACCTACCTTGGATCCACCATCACCGACAACCTGTCAATTGATACTGAACTCAGTTGCCGGATCGGAAAAGCTGCCACAATTTTTGGGAAGCTCACAGCGAGAGTGTGGGACAACAGGAAGCTCACAATCCGTACAAAGGTACAAGTGTATAGGGCATGTGTCATCAGCACCCTCATGTATGGAAGTGAAACATGGAACATGGAACACCAAGAGCTGCGGCTAAACAGCTTCTACATTCGCTGCCTTAGACGTATACTGGAGGGACAGGATCACTAACACAGAAGTTCTAGAGAGAGCCCAACTCCCTAGTTTCTGTTCTCTACTGAGACAGCGTCGTCTCTGATGGCTGGGTCATGTCCGCTGGATGGATGATGGACGAATCCTGAAGGACATTCTCTCTGCAGAGTTTTCGTCTGGTAAGAGACAGATTGGTCGCCCCCAGCTGCATTTTAAGGATGTCTGCAAGAATGATCTCAGGTGCTTTGGCATTTTTCCATCCAGCTGGGAAATTTTGGCTCAGGACTGCCCTCAGTGGCGGCAGGTCCTCCGTAGAAGACTGTTCATGTCTGAAGTCACCCTGACGCAACACCATGAAGCCAGAAAGTCCAGAAGAAAGCAGCGGCAACAAAAACACCGGCACATCAACATCTTCAGGGACAGCCTTCACATGCGACATCTGTGGTCGAGAATGTTTTTCAAACATTGGACTTCACAGTCACAGGAGGCGCTGTAACTTCAGGAGCACAAAAATTATATAGTCTTCCGAGACTGAAATGCCAATAATAATAAAATAATAAGTCCCTCAGCCACCACCTTCTAGCACATATATGATAAAAAGGGTTGGGGTCGCTATAAGGTCAATAGGCTTGGGACAATCATATGGGTGCTAGGGCTTGACGTAACCAGCCGATTGATCGGAGTTTATTTACTTTAAGAATGTTTAGTCTTTAACTTCATTAAAAACAAACAAAAAACCCCAAAAACATTTGATTGTATTGTAACAGTTCCATACGAGTGTGAATTAAACAAAGTTACTCGTGTATGGATTATATTCCTTACTTGCTACAGTTCTATTTTGATGCTAGGGGACACGAAAGGTAATTACTCCCGCGTTTGCAAATAGCCTCTATGTGGCGCACACAGCATAATTATAAAAGTAGAAGCGGCTAAGTAAGAAGTCCCTTTTACCTTCTATTCCCGAGAGAAAAACGCGCACCAGTTGCATCCTTTTGGCCACAGAACAGGAGGGCTTTGAGCCCCAAACCTAGTCTAACGTCACAATACCCACAGAAATTGCGTAAGTTTATCAATGAGTATTTAATCTATAGTCAAGATCATTAATACACACATAGAAAATATCTTATTTATTAACGATGCCTCAATGAAAATTTGAACAACCATGTTATTAGTGCGTTTATAATCTTGCAATGTGTTTTATATATCACTTAGAAATAAAGTTTTACATAATATATGGTGTGGTTAGAACATGGTCTATATCTGTGTTTATACTTTCATCTTTTAGTAGCAGCAGCAGCCTCAAGATTTTACCTATAAAAGACTATTACCCTATTAGGACTTTTCTTTTATATACGTATGTATAAGTTATTTTTTGTATCACCTGTTAATAGAAGTTGACGATGAACGATATGAAGAAAAATAATGAAATAAAAGAATAAAAAAGGTCACACTGAAAGTACTTGTTCCCACTAGATCGATGAAGTTAAGCAGCGATGAGCCTGTTCAATACTTAATTGGGTGACCACTTAAGCAACAACAACGTGAGTCCTTTGTTCATCAAAATGACTTGATTCGGTATCACGGTGACACGAAAAATTGATATGCCGTAAAACAAAACAATCATTAAAAAAAGGAAAGAAAAAAAAATTTAAAGACAAGAACTAATTCTTGCCTTCAAGGGAGCATACTTTCAAAGGAGCATACTTTCAAGGGAGCATACTTTCAAGGGAGCATACTTTCAAGGGAGCATACTTTCAAGGGAGCATACTTTCCATACTTTCAAGGGGGCATACTTTCAAGGGGCATACTTTCAAGGAGCTACTTTCAAAGGAGCATACTTTCAAGGGGCATACTTTCAAGGGGGCATACTTTCAAAGGAGCATACTTTCAAGGGAGCATACTTTCAAGGGGAGCATAGTATCCGTGTCTTATTGGACCCAACTTCAGTGGCGTAGTTGCTAACGCGCTGGACTACGACAACCGTAATACCCCCACGGGGCCTTTCGGCGCGCCTGTGTCTATTAATGAAATTAACGGCGTGATCCTAGGGGGGCTTCTCCCAGGCAACACCTGCCCCCTTGATTAAAAGGGGTAAGGCTGGGTTTATTGCCCAGTGCCCGAGGCGCCCACTTGAGGTGGAATGTCGACGCATTTTTGCACCTGCCATCCCATGAGCTTCGGTTCATGGGTGGTCCCACATTAAACGACCTTGCGTCATACCCGCATACGTGGGATGCGAGGTAAATAACTTAATAAAGGAGCTCAAACTCCAGTCGCACTATCATGTTCACTTTCAAGCTAATACCCTTGGGAAAGGGTATGAACTCCCTCATCCCTCAGCTATGGGTTAGATAGTACCACTATTGTTCTACTACAAAGATGGCTTTAGTTTTAAATAACCCACAAAAGTTGCTATGTTATTAAACAAAGAAACGAAACCGAACCCTTGTCTTATCATAAATGGCTACGTATATTATTACAATGGAGATTTGATGTCTCTTTGTCAGTAACCAAAACTACGTCACTGCTTACGTCATACTATCCCAGAAATTGCGTAAGTTTATCAATGAGTATCTAATTTATAGGCAAAATCATTAATACACACATAGAAAAAAATCTTATTCATTAAATAAAAATCTGCCTAAAAACAATCCATATTATTAGTACGTTTAAAATCCTGCAATGAAATAAAGTTTTACATAATATATGGTTTGGTTAATTTGCATACTGGTTTTAACAAAACCGGGTTTAATAAATGATGTTATTGATCTCTAATATTATTGTTTTATTTTCCAACGAATTAAAATCAATCCTATGAATGATATTTATATAGAAACTAATCATTAAGATAAATAAGTGTAAATGAAAAATAAGTGTAATTTTTTTATATGCGTTTTTATTTAATTTCGTTAGTCTTTCTGTTTTGGCTAGTAATTACGATTTTGCGATAAGAGTTACGTCCCTTACATCATTTTGTGTATTTTTCTTAAAACGGGATTATTTTCGCTATTCATCGGGCCCTTCCTATAAGTTTGTCCGTTCCCGCTAAATTCAATTCTCTTTCTACCTTCTCTCGGCAACCAATAGACGTGTTGCTGACTTCTCCCCTCTTAGAAGTTTATTACAGGCACTCGGTAAGGAAGATTTCTTTATCTTCTCTCCCTAAATTACTTAGCTACTTTGTTTACTACTATTTCTTATTTATCTAAGTATTCCATGTGACCCCCGGCCTATTTATCTAAGTATTCCATGTAGACCCGTGTCATTTTGTTTACTACTATTTATTCTCCCACTTACCGTTACTTTCTCTTTGTAAGTTACGTTAGTAGTCTCTGGCTCATAGCATTATTCCGAGAAATACGAGCTATCCTTTACCGCCCCTCACGCCTAAATATGTCTGTCTGACCTAGGCTTTACTTAGAGCCTTATGGGGGCACTTGTCTCAGAAACACCTTGCAACATTTTCCTACTCTCAGTAAGAATTATTGTATCCTCTCACTCATGTTGAAATGGCATTATTCCGAGTGATACTTGCCACCGGTCACTTCTTGGAGCTTTGAGTTTCTGTCATAACTCCCTGTTCACTGTTTGTTGCCTCCTCCTCCTCCTCCTCCCTCTCTCTCTTGTCCTCACCTCCTCCTACTACCCACTGGCCTTGAGCTGCTACCTTTACTGGTGTTATTGTCACTGCTACTCTATCTGCCCATTTACCTTGTGTCCCTTATCCGTTCTCTGTAATTCTTATAATTACCTTGCCTTTTGTACCTTGATTTGCTTTGTCTGTTACATGTTTCTTTTCTCATTTCAGCTTCTTACCTCTTTCCTGCTGAATAAGACTATAACTACACCCAAATGTTATTTGTGTTTCCTGGCTGGAGGGGTTAACCTGCACGCAATTAGACTGTCTCGACCAACCGGTAATAGGGTTAGACGGTCACCGTTAGGAGGCATGGCACTTTCTAATCTAATATATTTCATTACATTAAAATCTAAATACTTACACCCGGAGGGCGCACGTTCTTGCTAATAATAATAATAATAATAATAATAATAATAATAATAATTTCACGCTGGTAGCCCGGATATCCATGGCAATCTCTCACCAACTGTCCCTCTCATTCATTGTCCTCAGGAGGTCCTCTAGACAACATTAATATATTTCATTACATTAAAACTTAAATACTTACGCCCGGCGGAGGGCGCATATACTTGCTAGTATATATAACGCAGAAGTAAATATATAGAATAGACAAGAAAATATTTAATTCAAAAGATTTTCCACTCTGCAGGATAAAACCACTGAACAAATCAGTTGATCACACACTCACACGCACCTATGAATTTCATGTAATAAAACTGATTATTGGTCTACGAATCAAGCAAAAATCAACAAAACAAACCATAAAACGTAAAAAAAAAAAAATTAAACCACAAACATACAGCAAACTACAACCCCTGAGAAAAATATGGACTCGATACTCTTAGAAAACGTTTATTCCATTATTTATCACTAGCACCCTCCGCTGGACGCAAGCATGTAAGTTTTAATTTAATAAAATATATTACGTTTGAAAGACTAACAAAACTAAATAAGATTCTAATGTTATTTTAATTGATTTCTAAATAGAAATATATATATAGGATTGCTTTTAATACGTTTGAGAATAACATGAGAATAACCTGATCGTATTAGAATCAGTAAGAGCAAATGATCATCATCATGTCGCGAAAGTAGCATGGATATCCATGACAATCTCTCGCCAACCTTCCCTATCATTAATTGCCCCCGTGAGTTCTTCCGCGCATCAACCAGCATCCTCACATAGTTGGTCAATGTAGGTCCTTGCTGGGCGGCCCACATTAGCATGCCCTTGTGTTTGCTTCCACAGGAGAACGTCGCTTATAAGATCGCCCTTGCTTCTTCAGCAGTATCCTGCATGCCTAGTCCGTCTTACTCGGATGGTTTGTGAGATGGGGGGGGGGGCAGGTGGCCATACAGCTGTTTCCTTGTGGGGGTGCTGTTTCTACGACTTGCATTCTTCTGCAGTTCCCATCTAGCTTATTCTCAATGCGCTTCGTTAGGGTCCAAGTAGTGCAGCCATACAGCAGTACTGATATAACCACAGCCTGGTAGAATTGTCGCTTTAGCTTGTCATTGAGATCGGATTTCCATATGACTGATAATTTGTTTGTGGCCAACCATGCCTTTCCTATTCGTGTATCAACATCACTCTCTGTGGATGAGATATTACTACCTACGTATGTGAATTGTTTCTACTGGCTTAAAAGGCTTACCGACAAGTGTGGAGTGAAACTCAGTTTTATCAGAGTTCACATAGAGGCCGATGTTCTTTGCAGTCCCTCCAAGCTATGTAGTAGTGACTAAGCCTGTGCCGGTGTATCTACAAGAAGTGCGAGGTCATCAGCATAGTCTGCATCTGTGACTGTTTGTACGGGATATCACCTGCTTCTTGCCTTTCTTAGTGTGAAACCTTTTTCTTTTATGGTATCTAATGATGTTCGGAGTACATAGTCTAGGCATATTATAAATATATATGGTGCTAATGTATTTCCTTGTAGGACTCCAGCGGTGATGTCAAAGAAATCTGTATTGCCATCAGGTGAGCGTACCATTGATTTAGTGTCTTTGTAGAGCATCATTATAGCGGCAACTGTTTCTTTGGGGAGACCGTATTCTAGTAGTATTTGATCAATTTTTTCCTCTGTGTATGGAATCAAATGCCTTGGAGAAATCTACGAATAGCAGCATTGTCCCTAGTTTCTTTGCTCGAACCCCTTCTATGATTCGTCGAATAGTCAGGATCTGAGAGGTTGTGGATCCGTTTTGGTTTTTCCTTGGGATTTTCTCTATTTTGGGTCGGATACGATTAAGAAGAACGGCATTATATAATCTTGGCTGCAATAGCAGTAAGAGTTATGCCTCTGTAGTTTTTAGCGATTCCAAGGTCTCCCTTTTTGGGGAATGGGAGGATGCAGCCTTTCGTCCATTTATCTATTCTATTTTGTCTATATACTGCATTGCATAGCCTAAGCAGTATGTCATTGAACTTTTCCATCTTCCATACCTCAGGTGGTATTTCGTCAAGACCTGCTGCTTTTCTACCTTTTAGTTTCTTTAAGACTTCGTTGAGTTCTTCTGTTGTGAAAACCCCCAGTTTGATGTCTAGTTGTCTATCTACAATCTTTTGCGTATTATTTTCTATGATTTTAGGGGGGGGGTCCCCCAGATGTTTCTGGAAATGGTCTTTTCATTTCTGAAGTCTATCTTTTGAAAGAGTATCCTCAGATCACAGAATAGTCACAGCAAAATTAGTGTATCTTTTTGGCATACTCCTCTTTTGAAGGAGTATCTCCCGAAAACAGAATAGTCACAGCAAAATTACGACTAAGCCTACGTAGAAACAAAAAGCAAACCAGTAAACCTGTACAATATGACTGGTCGATACTTGCCAACAGTTATATATGCAATCGCTATGCTGTGGCAGTAAGAAATAAATTCGATATCCTCCAGGAGGAAACTGAAAGCTTCACTCCAAACAAGGAATACGAAAACTTTGTCAGTGCCCACCTAGAAGCAGCAGCTGAGTGCGTACCGACTAAACTAAGAGACAAACACTTCGTTCCCTGGGTGACAGAAGCAGTTAGAGAAAAGAGAAACAATATAAAAAAAGCAGCCCAACATAATAAAATAAACCCAACTAACACCAATCTACACAACCTTAAGAAAGCCCAGATAGACCTAACCAAAACAAAAAAGAACAAATAGAATACATCCAAGTACAGTTAAATAATATCAGACAATCGGTAAAAGACAGCCAGTCGCGATTAGCATGGCAATCAATAAATGAAATTAGTGGCAGATCAAAACTAAAGAACAAATAATCATTTATTAAACCCAGTTTTGTTAAAATCATTATGCAAATTATTCCCACCATATACTATGTAAATATTTATTTCTTAGAGATATATAACATATAACAGGATTTTAAATGCATTAATAATATGGGCAGTTTTGCGGCAAATCTAACTTAGCTAGACATTATTAGAGACATCGTTGATGAATAAGATGCTAATTAACATGCAATAATGATTATTTCATAATCGTTGAGAATATAACTTAAATAACTCGGGAAATCGTTACGTAGTTTCGGTTACAGACAGACAGTTACATTATCTCCATTATAATAAGATTCATGAAAAATAAATTTAGCACAAATCTGAGATAAAATCTTATTTGCTTCAAATAACTTTTCTTAATACAAATAATTTACAGACAGTTTCATGGTTTCAAGTATTCCTATCAAATAATTTGCAGTCATTTGGTTTCAAGTATTTTAAGCAATAATATGTTTTCAAGTGACTAATCATAGTAATAATCCTTTGTAAACAATTATAACTTCTAATAACTATTCTAGCATAATCTCTATTTTCATGACACTCCATCTTTGAATGGATAGCGCTAGCTTAACCTACCCCGGGTGAATGCTGCTACAATTATATATATATATATATATATATATATATATATGTGTGTGTGTGTGTGTGTGTGTGTGTGTGTGTGTGTGAGAGAGAGAGAGAGAGAGAGAGAGAGAGAGAGAGAGAGAGAGAGAGAGAGAGCACCCTTCCCTCACTCGCCGTTGGGGTCACTTCTCGTCTTCCTAGTATTGATCAGATGACTGTCTCTGGTCAATCGACTAGTTGATTGTCTACTCCTGGTTGGTGGTTAAACCCTCCACCTGCCACGCTGTTTTTGATCTCAGGTAGTCGGTTTGGTCAGGTTCGCGCCTGGACTGAGTTGAGCTGTCAAAGGATTGAAGTGGTCTCAAAACAAAATCAGTTCCATTTTAAAAAAATACGGACAGGTGGTTAAATTGTATATACAATTTTATATATAACAAAAAGTAAAGAATACAGTGTTAAATTCCGTCCGTTTTGAGTTCCTTCTGAGTGATGCAAGTTGGTATTAGTGACTGGATATACTTGGTTTGGTCGAAGAAGAATAAATTCTCAACTTAATGACAACGACTTAAGTTCTGTTCTTGTCAGCAAATACACTTTATGGAAGATCACTTTCTACCACTGACTTGGCAATTGTCTCAGGAACTGACTTTTAGCAACTCTGCTAGTTAGGAAGTTGGTCAAGAACTGACTCTCAGCAAATCTGCTCTGGAAATAACTAAAATTCACAAAATGCTTTGCTTAAATAAAATTTCCTCTTCCGCACTGTAATACAGTCTTCTAACCGCTTCACCCAGAAGTAGTTCTCAAGAAATAGTTCCATTTTCTAATTTGGAATCATCTCCGCCCTTTTTACTCAAACTCATTATAATTGTCATCTATTACTGACACTCAATATAGTTATCATTAGTTCCTTTCCCAACTTGGATGTAATTCGGTTTGTCATGGCCACTTCACTCAAAAGTAGTTCCTCAAGAAATTAGTTCCTTTCCTAATTTGGAATTATCTCCGCCCCTTTTACTCCCACTCTTTATAATTGTCATCTATTACTGACACTCATTATGGTTATCATCCCTAATGGGTTCGACTAGTACAACTTTCATAATCGGGTTTTTCCAAAAAAACAATATTTTGGCCATTCTCATATCTTATCACTGTCCAAAAACTTCAATTAACACTGTTTAAAGATCTCTTTCAATAGCGTTTCGTATTGACCAGATCAAACTCGGTCATTGTTTTCTTGCACTGTAGATTTCTCCATAAATCGTGAGACTAAGTACTTTAGATTTTTCGTAATTCATGTGAATAAAATTCTGTTATTATCTTTCACTTACAAAACTTTAAGTTTTAACCCCTTAAAAACCAATGGGATACCAGTCATTATATATATATATATATATATGTGTGTGTGTGTGTGTGTGTGTGTGCGTTAGGGTAGGTCGATTTTCAACTTTTTGGGGAATATCAAAATGTAACAAATGGAGAAAGTTGGGTATTGGTATGGTAAGTACTTACACCAAAAAGTAGGTTTCTAGCTTGCGCCAATTTTTGAGCATTTAGTTTTAAAGATCGTCTAATATGAAGCCCTCTGAAATCCTTGTTTTTGTTACATTTACATAATAAATTGCTTTAAAATCTTATAATTTCAATCCAGAAAAAATTGTCAATTTTCAAATGAAATGAATAGAATATATCGAAAATAATATTTAAAGTGAAATTATAACCCTCCACCTCACCCTAATATCTAACATAAACAGCATTTTACCTCATTAATTGAGATACATCATTAATAACATTGCAAGATATTGTTGTAGTGTTTTCTTTCTATTATCAATGGAACAAAAGCAAATAAGTATGTACTCTGCTAGAAACAAATGAAGGGATGATGATTTTAACAAAGGCTACCATTGTAATTTGAACATTCCTTTAAATATCTACTGGTTACTAATTGTGAGTCTTTTAAATTTCTATTTTATATAATCATTGTAATTCATAAAGTTATTAAAGATACATGAATGTTCTGGGGATAATAGTAACTTTTATCATGCCATCATATTAAACTGCTTTACATAAGAGTCCTTTGAAGCAAAGGAAGGCATAAAAATTTTGTAATGATATGCCTATGCCTTGCTTCAATTCCATAAACCGATTGGGAAGCTGAAGTTGTTAATTTTACTGCCCTTTCCACACTTTGTGAGTGTGAAGGCAAATAAGGCAACTCTAATTTTATCCCACTCTTTGATGACCCCAGTTCGTTATCTAAAAATTCTTCTGTGAATCCAGGCTCACAAATTCCATTTTGAGACAGGTCGATCAACTGTGACCAATGTCTAGTATCGACATTTATTTTTGGTATTTTTTTAGCCTCTTTTAGGTTGGCTTCTCTCTCCTAAAAAAAATGAAAAATCAATGTATTGAATTAAATTGAAAGTTCAACCTTGTCTTAATTTTTAATTTTCATCATGAAATTAGGATATTACTTTAAATTGAATCTATACATCGATGAAATCATTTTAATCAATCTTATCTAAATTACTTAGTGAATGGCTAAAATTCTTTTTATACTGGAAGCACTTCCTGATTTAAACATTGAATACAACATATTTTCTGGTAGGAGGCCAAAAGCATTATGCTGAATATTTTTGAATGCAATCTCCTGATTTCAGGTGGTAGCTCTTTGATTCTTTGAATATACAGTTGCTGGTTATGAAATTTATCGTCACTTCAAACCAGCTAACAATAAACTGCAACAATAAACTGGATTAGGCTGTGTAGTTTTGATATGTTTTCAGGGTAAATTCCACGAGTCCACAATCACATTAGTCAACCATCTTACTTGATTTAAAAGTTCAATTTTCCATGCAGCATATCTAGGGTTGACTTACCCTCGTGAAATCCCCACTGCATATTCTAGAAGAAGTATCTGATCACTACTCATATCATCTATCTGTTTCAAGCTAGAATATTGGCTCTCTAGAGAACTAACTATCGGTAAAAATTTGACCTGGGGTAAATTATAATATTCATTTGTACACAATCTCCCAATTGGACCAATAAATGATGTTGGACTTCTTGTACTGCCATCAATATGCTTAAAAACCGCTTTGAATTGAAGCTCATTGATGTAGAGGGCAACCAATGATGTGCAATTTCCTTTTTAGTTGTTTCTCTAGAACTGAAACTATCCCAGCTTCACAGCCAGTATTTGTATTGGTGTTGTCCAGTAAAACAGCTTTTAGGGTATCAACACTGTCATACTCCTCCAAAACACTAAAAACCTCCTCTGCTAGTTGCTCCAGAAGTTGGGATAACTTTATGTGTGAGGTATTTTCCACTTTTACCACAACCCATTTTCTTTGTGAATGTCAAATGGTGTTCTGTTCCCTTCGTTTTCTTAAATTGTTTCTTTTCATCTGTCTCCACAATCTCTTTGTATAAGAGAGTATTTTTATCCTGTCTTCCATCAACACCACTACAATTAATGTTTTTTGTTTTATCAATGTGTTTTTGATGTGCACATTTTTGTTCTTTCTTTTGCACAGTCTATTTTAGATTTATCTCAAATTATGTTTTTGATATCAACACTTATGTTGAGAAGACCCATAGCCTGTAAATCTAAAAGAAAGGCATTTGCAAGACTTGCTCCTAAGTTCGATGAAACATCACCACTGATCAATTCAGTAGCATACCGTGGAATTTTTAAAAGGCTGTAAACACTTGTGGGATATCTGCCAGGCTCATAATCTTCATCTATTTCTTCATTATTTAATGAATGGGAAAGAATAACATCCTGATCATAAGACGTAGAGGCAATAGGAGAGGAATCAATTTGTTTTTATCTTTTTCCTTCTACTACACTACTTTTAGGTTTCTGAATGGCAGCTTTATCCACATAGTTGGAAACTACCCTTGGGTCCTACTTCTGGTCCTTTAGATACTCTCTCTCTTCCATTTGTACCTTAAATATTAGATGTAATTTATGTTAAATAAATACATCTAACCAACTGAAATCTCAAAATCTCAGAATATTATAACACATAAAAAGAAAATGGTACAAAATGGACTATGTGCCTAGTCTGACAATCTTCTTTTTTGCATTTCACATTTTTGTCTTCACAACTTAAAATTGGCAATTGATAGGAACAAGAAGAAATGTTAAACAATGTATCCAGTTTTTTACAATAATTTTCTTTTGTGCTGAAGAAACAGATTTTTTATTTATCTGATGCGCTTTTTCATAACATGCCCTTTTCAGTTTAATTACAATAGACCTTTCGCTTAACAGAGGCAAACGTGGATTAACCGCATTCCAAATATCAATTATATTTTTTGCCATTAATTTTGAAATAGCGAAGTTTGTTAAATTTGAACAAGTATTTTTAGAAAATAACTATACTGGATGACTTGTCGAAAAGTAGACGGCTCTATCTTATTTAATGGAGAAGGTGGCCCTCCAAAATTTGTAGCAGAAGCACTACGAGTTCGTTTTCCAGCCATTTTTTTTTAGAAAACTATCTGAAAAAAAATTATTTGTTGTTATAAGAAATTGAACAAATTGAATTATAAATTCAAGAGCGAAATTTAAAGAAATGGAAAAATATAGGAAAAGATAAAATATGTATTTACTTACCATATAAATAAAGGCAAATCGCTTGGTAGCACGCAAAAAAAAACTTGCGAATGAAAAATAATGTCTTCAAAAATAAAAAAAATAAAAAAATTATCTATTACAGAGAATATAAAATGTCGAAATTTTGTTTGGTCCACAAAATTTGATGCCAGTAACAAAATTAAAAAAATAAAAGTGTAAAAGATATAGAGGAAAAAGGGAATCAACACAAGTCTAAAAGACGAGCCAAACTCTTACAATTAAATTAACTATATTTATTCAAAATTTTAAACTACTCTACTGTCTGCTGAGGGTTGCACAAATTTCCCGTGCAGTATCTTTACCTATGAAGAAAAACATTTAAAACATATAAAACCAAACAAGACAAAAATTTACATACATAATTACTCAATAAATTATTCTTGCAGAGAGGCGAAAGTTCGTAATGTCCTTTTGTTTTTTGTGGGCCCTTATTTTGGTCAGTGGATGACAGAGAACTCTGAATTATTTACCTTCTCTCGTTTATCTTCTTCCTTCCTTCTCTCCTATGTTCTTCAATGCTTTCTTCTTTCCTTTCTTTTAACTTTCTTCCTTGTTCTTTCCTCATTCAACTTTTCTTTGCTACTTCTTCAAATATTTCTGGACGTTCACGAATCCTAGTCCTTTATTTTGAAGAAGAACCTTCGCTGTTCACAGCGGACAACCATAGAAGGAGGGGAGGGCTTCAGCCCAAGAGAGACCTGTTCTCTCACCTCTGTTCACAGAGTGCCTGTCGTAATAAGTTGAAAGTTAGGAAATCCAGTCAGAGCCCTTCCTCGTCCCCTACAGAGATGTCATCTTCGACCAATCAGAGGCCTTTAAAAATTCACCCCACGAATACAAAAAATAAAGCACCATGGCCCAAAACAACAATACACTTTATTATTACAAAAAACATCCCCCGAGGTGGGGGGCTACATTTGCAGCCATTTCAGAGAAATTTCTCCCCCCCCCCCAAAAAAATTCAACAAAAGCTACTTATTTCTTTTTTTTCTAATAATTAAGTTTGTTCAAACAAAAAAGGGGAAAGATTTAATTATTTATGTGTTTTAAATCAGCTCAAATAAAATTCATATGTGAACAAAAAAACGTATTGATACGGTAGTTTCTGGTGAAGACTGAAAAATAACCGCTGAAAACGAGTCAAATTTGGTTAATATTTATACTTTCTTAAATTAAATTTTTTGCTGCGTTTTCTTTTTTTATTTACTTTTTATTTAATCTACCAAGAATTGCATGATTTTGAATGAAATAAAATCTTTTATTAATCCTATTTTTTACATGTTTTGTCTTAAAAACTGAAGTTTAATCTGACCTACTTATTTTTTCAGTTAACGCCGAGCGAAATTCAAAACATTCGATGTTGTTTGTATTTAAATGCGTTTGGTAAAGTTTTAGAGAAAAATATTTTGTTCAATTATTCTTTATGTTAATTAGCAACTTTCTCCGTTTAAACCCTGTGTTGATATAAAAATCGACCTATCCTAGTGTGCGTGTATATATATATATATATATATATATATATTATATATATATATATATTGCGTGCTACAAGCATATGAGTAGCACAGGGATCTGTGCGGTAAAGTAAGTAGCTGATGTAGGTTGTGGCGCTCCACCTCATATGCTAAAACAATCTCCTTGGTCTAGCACTATTGAAAAGGGGATAGACTCCCTCGCTGACTGGCTGATACCGACTTTAGTCCGCCCCGTCAACTTACTTATATATATATATATATAATATATATATATATATATACGGAGTATTATAAATAAATAAATTAAAGGATATATACCTTAATTTAGTTTCAAGTATATTCTATTTGTCATGTTTTAACCTAGCATTGCCTTTTGGTGAAATTGCTAGGAAAGTGGTAAATGAGGCGCACCTGAAATAGCCGTGTCACTCGTCCTCATTAACTCAGCAACCACTACTAAAAATAACAGTGTTAATTTCAAGTTTTGGTCACGTTTTTAATATGATGATACCTACACACCTATCAATGTTAAGTTATTTGCAGTGGTATTTTATTATTCAAACGGGACAATATATTGAACGAAATATCGATTCGATTTCACGACAACGACGCCTGAAGATCTGTACCGGATTGGACCATGGCAGGCCGCCTAGAGCTCCAGCATCTTTGGGCTCTCCTACAATTTTGGGGGGCCCTTGCTCTTGGAGGGCGAGTAGGCCTCAGGCTTTTTAGTGTCCCTCGATATCTCTTTCCTCTTTCACGCTCTCCTTTCGAAGAGTCAAATTTTCAGTGTATGCATTATATTTGTATATATATGAGTTTATATATATATGTAGTGGAAGGAAGCGGGCTAGGCTTTGCTTGGCGTGTAGGACTGACCTAGAGTCGAACCCGCTTCCTTCAGAATGTGAGAGCCGTGGACGATCAGTGTAATAAGAAATAGCATAGATGTAGGTGGTTGCGCCGAGCTGACGAGTGTCGCACGTGCTGCACGGACAATTATAAGTGAGGAGCCCGGATGTGGTGAAACTGAGGTGTATTTAAAGGACTTGTTCTCACAGACCAGGGAGAACGACTGCAGTAGTATTTTGTTGTCGAGACGAGCGGGACAAAGAAATAATTTTGGATATTGGATTTTGGAGCGTGATGCAGTTGGGAGTGTTTAGACTGTCGATTGGAACCTTGCGTCAGACTTGACTGTGACCCCCCCACACACACACTGATTAGAATATTATATACTAACTAAAGTACCGGTCCATGATCGGACTAAAGAAAAAATAGGAACACCAAAGAGTGGCGAGAAAATAAGAGATAGGTATACCCAATTTCGGTTCATTTTTTTAAAAATTTTCATAAAATAAAATAGGGGATGGGGGTAGACCTCGTAAAAAATATTTCCCCTAATATATTTTCGTGAAAATCGGTCCATTAATTGATTTCTCATAGTATATTTTAAAAATCCTCTTGTCATAAGTTGTTTTTGGCTACGTAAAATTTCAGTTGATTTAACGGTGCAAAAATGAAAACATTATTTTTAAATCATAAATTTCATTATTTCAGTTGGCTTGAAAATTTAAAAAAATCATCATTAGTTTGTTTAATGTTTCTTCTTTCGAATTGAGAAAAATCTTTAAAGATAATATTAATTTTTAAGCAAGTTTCATTGTGTTAAATATAGGGGTGGGGTAACTTTCACGGAGAAAATTGGTGCTAATAAGAGATAATTATTTATCAATTTAAAAAAAAAATCTCCGAGAATTGTCTAATGAATAAACGGTTGAAATAAATATTATATTCGAGACGACACTAATATGAATGAATTAAAGTGATTTCTAAAGTTAAAAAAAAATGTTAATAAATGATTAAAAGAAATCTCGAGATAAGGGCTGAACTTGAAAAATGGTCCGAAAATTAGGGTGACCAAAAAAAAAAAAACAGAACCCAAATTATTTATTTTCCCATTAAACTAACTCTAAACTCCAACCCTAACCCCTAAACCCCCCTAGTTAAAATTAAGTTTTATTACTAAATTCCCCGCTCCTCCTTAGCTCACACCAAAAAATTTCCCTGCTCCCCCTTTAGCTCACACCAAAATTCAACTGACCCAGCGACCCCGTCCTACCCAAAATTCCCCACTCCTCCTTAGCCCACACCAAAATTCCCCACTCCTCCTTATCTCACATCACCACACACTCACCCCCTTGACCTCCCCTTTACTCGCATAAATCAATATACACCCACACTAATTGACCTTCAACCACTGCCACCGCCCCAGCACTTCTAACAAACATCCTCTACCCCTCCATTTCAACTGATCCTACCCACAACTCCCCGCTCCTCCTTAGCTCACATCACTACACACTCACCCCCTTGACCTCCCGACACGCCACCACCACATGTATTTAAACGTATGCTTTGCTTCAATAAAGTCTCAGATCGGCTGAGAAAGTCTGTGCATACAGACGAAACGTACCACCCTGTGACTTGTTTTGAGTTGATCATTTCTTGACCACTTTCCTTCTTTCTACAGCATATCGTCGGATCCTAAACCCATCCACCCTTCCTTCATATATATATATTTAATTTATTATTTAATTTTTTTCCTTAACAACTAGTGTGCAATGGCTTGTGTGTTTGTATGTGTGGGCGAGATGTTGGGCTATAGATTTGAGTGCGTATTTCGTATTAGTCTTCTCGTTGTAGATTTGTTTCATTAGTAATTCTCCATTGTGCATGTGGGTATGTGTTTCGTGTGTGTGTGCATATACTGTTACATGTGTGCGTTGGTTGTGGGTTTATTGTATGATGAACTCTGCGCTGAGTTCACTCCTGTTATTGATCTCTGGGTGTAATCTAGCGATTAGCAAGGCCTCTTTAATTCTGAGATTACCCAAATTTCTCTCTCGAGCCTCTATATTGACTGTTATATTTCTTTCTGTGTTGTTGCATTTAACTAAGTGTTTACGGAAAGTGGATACTTGTGTGTGTAAGTGTTCTTTGATTCTAATGTGTAGTGGTCTTGTGGTGCTACCTATGTAAAATTGGTTACACATGTTACATTTTGTGCGGTATACCACATTCACTTCGTGGCACATACCTGTGTCGCGGATGGGGCAGTTCGCTAGTGTACAACTAGTGGCTTCCTTATGGCGGCTTTTGGAGAGTTTTTCTCCTGAGTGATGGTCCGTAATGGGCAAGTTGTATATCCAGGCCCTCCTTCCGTATCGCCCTACGTATTGCTGTGGTTATATTTTCGTTGAAATGTGGTAACCTTTAAAAACAGGCATTGGACGTGAGATGGTGTTTTGTGGATTCTGTTTGCTTGAGTCGTTTTGTGATTGAAGTGGGGTAACCATTGTCTTTTAGTGTGGATATAAATTGTCTGGTGTGTGTGATCTGGTCCTGCTTCTTGCTGTATTTGTTTCGGATACGGGCAAGTTCGTTCTTTATGTATCCAGTCTTTGCCCCAAGGGGAGTACAGTTTGTGGTGGACGAACAAGTCTCTGCTGGCCGATTTTCTATAGAAGTCGGTGTGGATTTCTCCTTGTTTAATACCTTAGTCGGAAATCCAACAGTGATAATGATCCTGTGCAGTCAGGATGTTCTATAGTGAAATGTATGTTGTTGTCTATGTTGTTGAATGTTGATGCAATTTTGTTGGCTTCTTCACGGGAAGAAAATGTGTGTGTAACTATCCAATTGGATTGACACTCTGAAATCTGAATGTGTTTATAGAGAAGAATGTTTTCCGTCATGAAGCTGGCAATAAACGAGGATGTTTTGAATTCTCTTGTCTCTCATTCGGATGACATGTCCATTTCATTTTAATTGTGATTGTACAAGGAAGGTTTCTACGCCTCCGATATTGTGATTAGCAAAGAAATGAGAGTTTGAAATTCAGTCTGGTCGTGTGGATCCACAGATTTAATGGGAGACAACTCTTGTAAAAGGAATTCAGACAATGTTTGATGGTCGGCTCCGTCTGGGCGGCGTTAACGTCTCACATTAACATCAGTTAAACAAACACTATAGTACCTTATTACTATAAGCAACAAACGTATTAAACAGTAATACATTGCCTAGAGAGAGAGAGAGAGAGAGAGAGAGAGAGAGAGAGAGAGAGAGAGAGAGAGAGAGAGAGAGAGAGAGAGATTTAAGGAGAAAATAAAATATTAAAACATATTTACGAATAAACTATAAAGATTAACGATAAATATGTATATAGATATTTTAGTATTTTTAGATACATGTATAATACATATATACACATTAGTTCATACATACATACACACATACACACACATATATATATATATTATATACACAACATATATACATACACATGTATATACACATTTATACACATATATATACATATATACATAGACATATATATATATACATATATATACACATATGCATGTATATACACATATATACGTGTTATAATGGTTAACAAGCTAGATTTGCATACCATTATTAGTGAGTTTGATTCTCATTAAGCGTCCCATACTTCTGGCCTTGTGCGGCATTTAAGCTAAGCTTAGTAAATAACTATATACATATGTATTTATACACATATAGATAAGTATGTACACACATATGTATGCATACACTTAAATATGTATATACAAACATACGTAAGTATACACATATAAATATGTATATACACACATATGCATATATATGCACACATATGTATGTATATACACATATATATGTATATACTCATATATACATATGTATGTTTACACACATATACATATATATATGTATACATATATACACACACACACACATATATACATGTATAATCATATATAGGTATACGCGTGCGCACACACGCACACACACGCACACTGATATTTTATAGTTTTTAAAAAGATTCTTGTGTGCACTTGACATGTCGAGTAAAACAGACGCCCCAATTGAGAGAGAGAGAGAGAGAGAGAGAGAGAGAGAGAGAGAGAGAGAGAGAGAGAGAGAGAGGGGGATAAATTACCGACGAAACACTCCCCACTTGATAGATTCATTTGCACATTTAAAAATTGCACGAGTCTCAGGAAAGGCAACAAAAATGCATTTCGACAGATTTTTCGGTCGCATAACGTCAACTTAGCACATCTCACATATCTCGAGAAGGTGACCCAGACATGAAAATGTAGCAACAGTACAAATTTACTTATAATCAACTCACACTGAAGTAAAAAAAGCACCGGCTCCTACCAAAACACTAAAGTTAAGCAGCGTCTTCAATACTCAGATGGGTGACCAGTTAATAATAGCAAGTAATTTCAACTTACCTTGTTTCTTAAGAAGTCTGTGTCCAGTGGCTTCAGCCATTTGACCGGTAAGATATTTAATATCAGAGTGACCTAGCCAAGAATTATAGATACAGTTAAGCAACCACGAGCCTGTTCAGTACTTAGATTAGTGACCGTCTACTAAGAGTACTGGAAGCAACGTGAAGCTAGTATTCCAGACTGAATAATTAGTAAATAACAAGAAGTCAAGCAACCATGTGCCACTTCAGTACTTAGATGGGTAATCAAGTCTGAGTACTGGGCAAGCTCATCAGTGCTTAATTTCGATGATAGGGCCCTAACATGTATTACCACTCCAATAGGATTGTGAGCAAAATATAAAAAAATCTCAAGAAACAACTACACAAAAATGTAAATATAACCGTTCAATGAACGTAATTCCCCAACATTTAGGCATAAATTAATTCTCGACGAGTTGACATACCGTTAAAAATCAATCTTTCACCTTCTCCCCTCCTTCTATTTCATTGCTTCCCACTACCACTACACCCACCTGTGGTAAAGATAGTTTTCATGTGGTTCATCTTGAAGAGCCGACGGCCGAACTTCGATCGTTCAATTCAATCAGCATGGCTGCTGATGAGTGGTTTCAGCAATGAATACAATATCATCTGCGAATCAGGAGGTGGGTTCATAGCTGAAACCCCCAGTCAATGTCCCGGATGACCATTCCGAGACATGAGGTGAAGAGCTTCGTGGTGGTGGTGGTGGTGGTGCTGCCCCCCCACTCTCTCACTCTCTCACATAATTAAGCTTCTGAAATGCTGGATCGCCACTGTCTGTTTTCTGAGCGAAAAAACGAAATTCACTCATCATAGATATTTTCCTATATTATATTTTCAGAGACAAAAATCCTCAAAATCAATTGCGAAGAGCAACTTTTCAAATCGATCGAATTGTAATCAGTGTATATTGATGAATTGAGTAATGTAATCTATCGATCTATCAAAATCAATAACGTAGAATTTTGTTGAATAACTGATATTTTTGTATGAATTAAATCTTAATTACAGTAAAATAAAAATCAGTTTATTGTAAAATATATTTTTTATATAATGCTTTATCAAATATGATTATTAAACTAGCAGTACGTACCTGTTTTACATAGGACTGATTGATTTCAATGGAATATCAACTCATTTAGAGTTATGTTATGCCTAGAGGTTAGGGAATTGCGTTCATTGTACATTCATTATTGTGTAGTTGTTCTTAAGATTTTTTGCACACAGTTATAAATATCAAGTATTCCTATCAAATACAAATAATTTTCACACAGTTCTATCGTCTTAAATATTCTATCTAATACTAAATCATATGGTTTTAAGAATTATTTATATTTAATAATAGTCATTTTGTCTGCACACAGTTATATGGTTTCAAGTAACTAATAATAATCCTTCGTAAAAATAGTTTCAAGTAACTCTTCTTGATAAAACAATTCACACTTATATGATAACAAGTATTTACTATACAAATAATAATTCTTGCAACACCCTCAATTAAAAATGGACCGTCCAAAATGAAATGCAAAATGTAAATCCTGATTATCTGGCGTTGCTTATCTGCCGAATTCTTATTTCTTATAAGTATCGTCACCTCAGCTAAATAATAGACCATACAGTTTTATTATAAAGAAAGAAAGATTAAAAAAGGACATGCTAATTAGACATATAATAGAATAAAGAAAAAAAAGAAAGAAAGAAAAAAGATGTGCGGAAGCTATAACGCTAATATGTTTAAATCGAACATAATGAAAAAAGGAAAAAGAAGGAAAGAAAGAAAGAAAAAAGCGGAGAGAAGTTAAATCAAAATTATACTTTATACATACTGAACTATTTTAGCCATAGCTCTTAAATAACCATATCAAATATTTATGTATTTACCCCTAACTGTACAAAGTCAATTTTAAGTGGATTACAGGGAGGTTTGAATTCAGAGTTGTTTTCTCTAGACTGTTTGCCCTTAACCAAAATAAAGACCAAATGTGTTTACTATTTACCCATAGTTAGAGGTAGAACAAATGGATTCGTGCCTTCCCAAGTAAACGAACCATCACATCCAGGATTTAACTGGTCGCCGATTACATTTCATAAGACGATAACCTACGATAAACACGTCAAGCGCTTATCATATAATTTTATGTTTAACCACTTTTCTAAGAGCAACAGACATTATACTTTTGATCTTAGAAAGCTGTCTATATATAAAATATCCCATCATTTGCAGTATTATGCTATATATATATATATATATATATATATATATTATATATATATATACTAGCTAAAGTACCCGGTCCATGACCGACTAAAATGAAATTTGATCACCAGGGAGTGAGAGAGAAAGTGGAGGACAGTAGTTAGAGAGGGGGTAAGAGGAAAATAATTCTTGAAACTAAAATCATGAGAATTTGTATATTTCAGGATTTGTATTTTCTGTTTTTAGTTTAAAATTATTTCATATTATTATACAACAAATTGAAAGTATTCGTTGCAATTTTTGTATTGTTTTAAATTTTTTACATGACAACAATTCACATTTAGTTCTTAATTGCATGTGATTTAAAAAGAAGCTGAGAATCGAAAATTAAAATTCTTCGTATTGCAATATCTATTTTTTGCTAAAACCTAAGATAGTATTATAGGGACCACCAATTGATCAGTTTAGGCCATCTTGAATAAAACGGAAATATTTTGTTATTATTATAATTAATTGATTTTCATAGAATTTAAAAAAAACTCTTATCTTAACTTGTTTTTAACTACGTTAATTTTCAGTTGATTTAAAGTGCAAAAATGAAAGATTGTTTTCAATCATAATTTTCATTATTTCTGTAAGCTGAAAAAAAAGTTAAAAAATCATCAGGAGTTTATTTAATGTTTTTTCTTTCAAATGGAAAAAATTTTTTCAAGAAAATATTAATTTTTCTGCAAGTTCATAGTGTTAAATATAGGGGGGGGGGGGTAAATTTCACAGGGTAAAATTGGTGGTACCTAGTATTTAAAAAACATTGTTTAAAAACGTTTTTGGTGGACCTGATTATCTGACCCCCCCCCCCATCTATTTTTTTCCTTCAGTGATTATTATCGATTACACACCAATCTATCAGATTGAAAAAAAAATTCTTAAAAGTTCTATTATTTGAGTATTCACGGTGCTCATTCCTCGTATAAGTTTATAGTAAATTGATCCCCCATATCGAACCGCTGACGGAAACCAAATTATTTATTTATTTCCCATTAAACTAACCCCAACCCCTAACCCTAACCCCTCCCCCTAGTTAAAAATTAAGTTTTATTACAAAATTTGTATTAATTACAAAACATCAATTTTCATAAAAGTTCAAATGTCACCTATGAAATCTCTATTTAAACATGCCAATTTTTCAGAACTGAAAATTGCACTATAAACTCAGCGATGTTTATTGACTTCACAATAAAGAGTAAAATCATAAACTTAAAATTTAATGTAAGGCAAATTCTGAGAATATTTTAAATTGATTTTGAATTATATTAAAATGTTGGTTGTTAGTTGTTTTGTTTTATCAACTTTTCGGGTAATTTACTAACGAATCATGTCATTTTGATAAACAAGCGCTTACAATTTTTCGTACTTATAAAATTTTTTGAAATGTTCCAAACTGGATATTTGTCGGATAAACTTGAAATAAATTTTGTCTTACAAATAATTACTTAACTTATCTCCAGTCGGGCCTTCACTAAAGATAAAAACACCGGATTTGTCCGTATTAGTAACCTTTGTTTTTTGTTTTTATCGTGGTTGAGAAAATAATTATTAAACGAACCAAAAGAAAAAACAGTTTCTAAGAAAAATTCGTCAATCTTATAGTTACTTTTAACCCTTTAAAACTCTAACAATAAAAATTAATAAAATAAATTAAAGAATTAAAAAGTCATTTTATTCGAATGAAAATCTTAGTTTAATTTATACAAATATGTAACCGTACTTACGACTAAACTATACGTAGGTTTTTTTTAACTCGCTGTAAAAAAACAAATAATCCATAAAAAACACATACAAATTACATATTCAGAAAGACTATTTCATCTTATTACTAAAGATATAATATTTAAAGATTAGATCCTAATTAGGTAAAGATTCCGATCTGACTGATATAACTGCACTGCTGGGGTATCGCAATAATCATAGGCAGCTGGCTATCCGAACCATTTTTTAATTTTTTAACTCGCTGTAAAAAATATTCAATTGATAAAAACTCACACAAATTACATATTTTGAAAAGTATTTTCTATCTTCTAACGATATAAAAATTATTAAAGATTGGACATAAATAGGCCATAAATTCGAACTGAACGGCTTAGACTGCAAAATTAATTCATTAAAATCAAAAACTTCGCTGCTGTTATCGCTTTAACAATAAGCAGCAGAGACAAATTTTATTATCAGAGGGGCTGATATACGGACAGTTCCACAAAATTGGTGATTTTGGATTAATTAATCGATTAAATCCCTTAATCAAAAAATAATAACCAAATTTGGAATTTTCTTTAGTTAGAACGATGTCAATGTGTATGCAAGATTTGAATCTGAGTGACCTCCCGTTTTTGTTATACGTCGACACTACATACCAAAATCTCTGTTTTAAATATATATATATATATATATGTGTGGTGTGTGTGTGTGTGTGTGTGTGTGGACAAGCTTATAAATAAATGTAATGAATACCGAATATTACCGAAAAATACCAAAAATACCAAATCGAAAAAATAATCGAAAAATACAGAGAATACCGAATATTGAAAATACCAAACAATACCGAATATCGAAAAATAACGGAGAATTCCGAATATCGAAATATACGGAATACCGAATATTGAAAAATACCAAACTATCGAATGTCGAAAAATACCAAAGAATACCAAAATATACCGGAGAATACCGGATATTGAAAGATATCAAACAATACCGAATATTGGAAAACCGAAGAATACCGAATATTGAAAAATGCCAAACATTACTGAATATCGAAAAAATAACAGAAAAAAGCGAACGTCGAAAAATACCGGAGAATATCGAATAATACCGATATTGAAAAATACCAAAGAATACACAATATCAAAAAATACCAGAAAATACACAATATCAAATACCGGAGAATACCGAATGAAAAAAAAAAATACCATATCGAATATCGAAAAATACCGGAGAATACCGAATATAGAAAAATACCGAAGAATACCGAATATTGAAAAAATACCAAAATACCCAATTAAAATATATCAGAATACCGAATGTCGAATACCGAGAATATCGAAAAATGCTGAGAATAATTGAATATTGAAAAATCCCAAAGAATACACAATATCAAAAATACCAGAAATACCGAAGGTCGAAAAATCCCAAAGAATACCGAATAATACAGAAAAATAATCCCTACCCAAGGAGATTTTTGTAAATTGTTTTAGGAAACTAAACTCTTCTGCGATAAAAATCACAAAATTAACAAAATTTGGATATATGTAAGCACTAAGAATTGCCCGTAATATACGTGCAATGTTCATCTTTAGAAATTGTTTTACATAGAAAATGTTTAGATTCAAACAATGATCGTTTGTCATATGTAAAATTTATCAGTCATTTAAAATGCAAAATCTCTTTTGACTTAAAGAGTTGAACACAATACGACCAACACATAAAAACAAGTCGAAAGTTTGTTTAACAATTCGATTGTCTAAATAAATATCAACAATGAAAAGAAAATAGATGATTATTGTCGTGACGTAACTCTGCAGCAGAATCTCATCAAGGCATAAAACACGTGGCTGTCCCTTGTAAGATACACTAGGTCATTCTTAAAAGGAACTCCGACAGATGAACCAAAAGACAAGGAACCTTTATGACAATGCACAAAGCATTACACCAAGGGACGACACAGACAGACTATATGTATCAAAAAAGAAGGAGAAAGTCTCGCCAGCATTGAAGATTTGTTGTAGATTCGACAATTTGAGCATTCGATGAATATACTAAAAAGAGCAAAGAAACAAAAGCAGCAGCAAACAGCAGCAGCAGCATCCCCAAAAAACCAATTGCAACATATGGATGAGCACAAATATAACAAAAACAAGAAAACAGAGAAAAAACAAACAATATGGACATTCAAGCGACAAACTGAAGAGATTAAACATGAGAAACATGGACATGCTAAGAAGGAAACCTCAAAAGAGAAACTGAATCTCTTATAATTGCAGCACAAGATAATGGCATTAGGACAAATTATATAAAAGCAAAAATAGGATAAAACACAATGGAATAGAAAGTGCAAATGTGTGGGAAAAGACAAACGGTCAATCACATAAGCGAATGCAGTAAACTAGCATAAAGAGAGTACAAGACTCGGCACAACGGGTGGAAAGGTGATCCACTGGGAATTCTAGAAAAATTAAATTTTCAACATACAACTAAATAGTATATGTACAAGCCTGAACCTGTCCCGGAGAAGGAAACGCTAAAATTCTCTGGCAACTTCGAGTACAGATGGATCACCTAATCCCGCCAGAGGAGACCAGACTAGTATTATAACAAGAGAACGAACTTGTCATATCGTGGATTTGCCGTCCCGGCTAACTACGAAATGAAAGCGAAAGAAAGCGAAAGATAGACAATACTTAGACCTTGCTAGAAACTGAGGAAACTGTGGAACATGAAAGGTCTACCAATTTAATTGGTGCCCTGGAACGGTCCTCAAAGGTTTGAAAAAGAATTTGGCCGAATTGGAAATCAAGAGAAATGTCTCGCATATCCATTACTACTGAAAGCAAGTTCGATTCTCACTGGATGCTCCATACTTGTGATCTTATGTCACACCCAACCCGTGTGAAAGGGTTGGTAAAAGGCGTCCCATCGTTATAATTGTATACCAAACTAGTCTCGCAATCCATTACTGCTGAATTGCGACTTGTTTCACAACCTTCCTGCGCTGAAAGGACTGGTAAAACCTACTTTAACGTTGGAATTAAAATACACAATGTAGCCATTGTAAAAATGGAAGGTCAGAATGAATGATGGATTACCTTCACAAACGGAATGGAAAAAAAGGAGAGAGAGAGAAAAAGGAATTTAAGAGATAACAGAAAAATATCAACATTTTATTTACGGAACATCTACATAATGAAATATTAATCATTTAAAATTTATACTCTACAGCAAGGTAACCGACATTGCCCAAGCTAGTAGTAAAAATTAAGTGAAACAAGGAACAGAAGAGAAGAGGCGAATACATTACGAACGAGAGTACAACGAAATCAAAATGCAAACAGTTTAATATATAAAAGACATAAAAATACAGAGAAGAAGAAAGTTTTTGTTTAGTTTAACAAGCTTCGCGAGTTTAATAACTTCTTTTCAAGCTAGCGGCACCTCCTCGTTTAGTATAAGCCGTAATGTATTGTTGGTTTAGGGTATTTAAGTTTAAAGTAGTAAGGTGCAAAATATTCTGCTAGCACCTATTGACTGCAAAGGTATCAAATGTAGCTTGTCCGTTGTGCAAAATATCTCGTCGGTCCCTCATGCTACCTGTGACATTTAATTGCTGTCACCGTCATGGTCCCAAAAGACACAATCTCTCTTTAGAAACCGGTTTGTAAGTCCGTCGTGGTTTTTCATCAACCTAGTTCTAGGGAGAGATAGAGCAAAGCTCTACCTGTTAGTATAGTCAGAAGATTCCCAAGGAGAAGAGGACGGCGTGAATGCCGTCCCCGAACTGACCCTCAGAAGGGTTACAACTAAAAGAGAAAAAACTACTAATCAGGCTATTTATAAGATCACCCTGACGGATGATATGGTGCTGCTGCTGCTGACAGTCCCCTAGGCAAGAGCAAGGCCCTCTAAATATCTTAGAAGGCGCTGCATAAGTCCTAGTAGTAAATAAAATTCAATACTAGATATTAACGATTTTTGTACTTTAAATGATTATAGCAAGTTTTTAAAATATTTTACCAACCGCTCAACACGAGCAGGATGACACAAAGTCAATTATTAAGCGGAGTTTAACAGGTTTGAAATTCAAGAATTTTCCTTCTCCTAGACCGGTTACTAACCAGATTAAAGACCTTGTCTGTCCTACTATTCACCCATAGCTGGAGAGAGAGTAGTTGGATTCATACCAGTTTTATGTCGTTAAGACTTATGTTCGTGGAATCAGTGATGGTTGACACACATGTAGATGTAATAAGAAGGTTATTTTCAAGAAGAAATACGGTACACGGTTAAATACGTCGCTCTTAACTGCTCTCGCAGCTCCGAGAGATGCTGCTAAATAGTCCGAAGACCAGTCCATCTTGTGGGAATAGTCTGTCTACTCCACAACAATAAGAAGGTATGAGTGACGTACTCCCGAGGTACATACACTTGGCACTCTATGTGGGACGACCAGAAACAAAACCTTCATCGATCAGCTCTGTGCAATTCTGGAGGTAGTGCAGAGAACATTCCAGGAGCGATGGCCGATAGGACGGGTGTCGAGTGTCGACTTATGGAGATCCGTGTTGTTAGCACGACCAGATGATGATGATGACTGACGTCCCATATTCGTCATGTAAGAGGTGATAATTATAACCATAAACATTTTGAAAAACTTCATTCGTTATATATCCCCTTGTCCGTCAGTATATATATATATATATATATATATATATATATATATATATATATAACAACACTTCCGCACGAGCAGGATTACATGAGGTCAATTTATTGAGCAGAGTTTAGCAGGTCTGAATAGATTTTTCTTCTCCTAGACTGGTCCATACCAAGGTTAAAGAACCCAGTATGCCCTGCGATTTACCCACAGCTAGAGGAGAATAGCGATTCATACCTTTCTTAAGGTATTAGTGCTTTGTGAAATTCCAAACAGCCTCTCCAGGATTTCATCTTTCCATTGCCGTGGATGTCTTCTGAGTGGTCATATCTAGTTTCCCGGAACCCTTGACAACTGCACGTGTCTACCTAGTGCCTGTGAACATTACGATATGTCCGGCACAGCGCAGTTCTGTGTTCGGTACTCCGCGATCACGTCTTTCACCCTTCCAATTCTTTAAAAACATTGTTAAAAACTAATTTTTTATCTATCTAACCCACAGATGGGACCCTAACAGGTACTACCACTCCGTGTCAGTAGACTTGGGAGTAATGGCATGAAAGGGGTACTCTATACTACCCAGTTCTCTAGAAATGGAGCTTCAACATCAGATGTAGTTCGTAATTTTTTGTGTGGTCTTACTCCTCTACAGAGTACATAGTGTATTCTACGCCCCGTCGACAGGTGGCTAAACAGTTTCTGTTCATCAGGGCATTTCTTGTAAGTCGATGGCGGCCAAGTCGGTATCAGCCAGACAGCGAGAGGCTATCCCCTTTTCAATCGCACTAGACCAAAGAGATTGTTTTGGCGTCTGAGTGGAGCGTCACACCTACAACCAGCTCCTCACTTATTGCACAGATTCCTGTACTACTCATACACTGAGGGCCGGTATCGAACCAGGAACCTTTGGCTCCTTAGTATTCTTGTAAAGATCAGAAAATTCCAAAATAGATGATCCCGACGATCGGTGAGAGGCGAATTTATCATTTGACATGGAGATCTTTCTTGGTCCAAGCTAAAGCAAGAACAGAACGGTGACCCAACCGATCACGGGAAATCGGCTGGTAGTCGGGTCAGTGGGAAATCGAGAAAGAGAACATGTTTCAAGGCAGACATCCCATTTGAAAGATGTGTGTATTATAACTTTGCTCTGGAAAAAAAAAGACTATTTGAACTGAAGGGGAAGAATCATGTCCATCAGAGTAAAGCATTTGAAATCAATTAGAACATTCAGGAGAAAAGTCCTGGAGATGCGAGGAGACTTGCTGTCACTCAGACTTTAGTGAAAAACCACCAGTTAAACCTGACTAGCAAAATATACCCCCTGGTGCAAGTATTAAATACTTACTTCCCTTACTTTTCAATTTTTTTGGTTATATTATTCTGCCGCCTCTTCATTTGGTTTCTTCTAGTTGGTCACTCGATTATTTTTCGGGTGAATTCCAGAATATTATAAGACCCCCTCATTAGTTTTCCCAACTAAATAAATTTATAAATTACTTTCTAATCAAAATCCATTAACTTCAAAAAATCTTCTTCACATGAAGTCAAATAGTCACCATACTTTCTAAACCGAAGCTACCTGCAATACTACATAAATCTCCTTAAATTAGTAGCGTTTCATTTGATTAATTGTGCAAGTCAATTGTATATCTTGAATATTGGCCTATTGAATTCACTATTATTTTATGCTAAGTACATTTATTTTTATTAACTTGCTCACGCGCACATATATTTAATAATAAAATAATTAAATAGAAAGACTAACGAAACTAATAAGAACGGAATATAAAATAATACACTTATTTTAATGCAATTTTAATTGATTTCTATATAAGAATATAGGATTGCATTTTAATACGTTTGAGAATAACATGATAATATTAGAAATCAGTAACAACAAATAAACATTTTTTCAATCATTATGTTAGATTTGTTAAAATCATTATGAAAATTATTCCCACCATATACTATGTAAATCTTTATTTCTTAGGGATATATAACACATATTTCAGTATTTTAAAAGCATTAATATGGGCAGTTTTACGGCGAATCTAACTCAGCTAGACATTAATAGAGACATCGTTAATAAATAATATGCTTATTAAGATTTAATAATGGCTATTTTATAATCGTTGAGAATATTAAACTTGATATCGAAACTAGATGAATTTTTACTTGAGAGAACTCAATAAGCTGATGAATGGAAAGATGTGATTCAAAATAAATATTGATTGTAAATTAATTCATGTTAAATTTTCATGAATGAACATATTTACCTAAAACTAAATTGTGTGATATTCCCTAAGAAATAAAGAAATACAAATATATGTGGGAATAATTTCATAATGATTTTAACAAATCTAACATAATGATTGAAAAAATGTTTATTGTTGTTACTGATTCTAATATTATCATGTTATTCTCAAACGTATTAAATCAATCCTATATTTCTTATATAGAAATCAATTAAAATTGCATTAAAATAAGTGTAATTTTTTATATTCGTTCTTATTTAGTTTCGTTAGTCTTTCTAATTTAATATATTTATTACATTAAAAATATATGTGCGCTGAAGCAAGGTTATAAAAAATAAATGTACTTAGCATAAAAATAATAGTGAATTCAAATAGGCCAATATTCAAGATATACAATTGACTTGCACAATTAATCCAAATGAAACCGCTACTAATTTAAGAGATTTATGTAGTATCTGCCAGTAGCTAGCTTCCGGTTTAAAAGTATGGTGACTAATATGACTTCATGTGAAGAAGATTTTTTGAAGTTAATGGATTTTGATTAGAAAGTAATTTATAAATTTATTTAGTTGGGAAAACTAATGAGGGGGTCTTATAATATTCTGGAATTCACCCGAAAAATAATTCGAGTGACCAACTAGAAGAAACCAAATGAAGAGGCCGGACAGAATAATATAACCAAAAAAAATTGAAAAGTAAGGGAAGTAAGTATTTAATACTTGCACCCAGGGGGTACATATTCTTGCTAGTCAGGTTTAACTGGTGGTTTTTCACTAAAGTCTGAGTGACAGCAAGTCTCCTCGCATCTCCAGGACTTTTCTCCTGAATGTTCTAATTGATTTCAACAATGCTTTACTCTGAATGGACATGATTCTTCCCCTTCAGTTCAAATAGTCTTCTTTTTTTTCAGAGCAAAGTTATAATACACACATCTTTCAAATGGGATGTCTGCCTTGAAACATGTTCTCTTTCTCGATTTCCCACTGACCCGACTACCCAGCCGATCTTCCCGTGATCAATGGCGGTTGGCGTCACCGTTCTGTTCTTGCTTTCAGCTTGGACCAAGAAAGATCTCCATGTCAAATGATAAATTCGCCTCTCACCGATCGTCGGGATCATCTATTTTGGAATTTTCTGATCTTTACAAGAAATACTAAGGAGCCACAAGGTTCCTGGTTCGATACCGGCCCTCAGTGTATGAGTAGTACAGGAATCTGTGCAATAAAGTGAGGAGCTGGTTGTAGGTGTGACGCTCCACTCAGACGCCAAAACAATCTCTTTGGTCTAGTGCGATTGAAAAGGGGATAGCCTCCCTCGCTGTCTGGCTGATACCGACTTTAGGCCGCCCCATCGACTTACAAGAAATGCCCTGATGAACAGAAACGTTTAGCCACCCTGTCGACGGGGCGTAGAATACACTATGTACTCTGTAGAGGAGTAAGACACCACACAAAAAATACGAAACTACATCTGATGTTGAAGCTCCATTTCTAGAGAACTGGGTAGTATAGAGTACCCCTTTCATTGCCATTACTCCCAAGTCTACTGACACGGAGTGGTAGTACCTGTTAGGTCCCATCTGTGGGTAGATAGATAAAAAAAAATTAGTTTTTACAAATTTTTTAAAGAATTGAAGGGTGAAAGACGTGATCGCGGAGTACCGAACACAGAACTGCCGCTGTGCCGGACATATCGTAATGTTCACAGGCACTAGGTAGACACGCAGTTGTCAAGGGGTACCCGGGAAACTAGATATGACCACTCAGAAGACATCCACGGCAATGGAAAGATGAAATCCTGGACGAGGCTGTTTGAATTTCACAAAGCACTAATACCCTTAAGAAAGGTATGAATCCAGCTATTCTCCCTCTAGCTGTGGGTAAATCGCAGGGCATACTGGGTTCTTTAACCTTGGTATGGCAACCAGTCTAGGAGAAGGAAAAATCTAAATTCAGACCTGCTAAACTCTGCTCAATAAATTGACCTCATGTCACATCCTGCTCGTGCGGAAGTGTGTTATATATATATATATATATATATATATATATATATATATATATATATATATATAATACCAGACGGACTGACCCACAAAGGGATATATAACGAATGAAGTTTTTCAAAATGTTTATGGTTATAATTATCACCTCTTACATGACGAATATGGGTACGTCAGTCATCATCATCATCTGGTCGTGCTAACAACACGGATCTCCATAAGTCGACACTCGACACCCGTCCCTATCGGCCATCGCTCCTGGAATGTTCTCTGCACTACCTCCAGAATCTGCACAGAGCTGATCGATGAAGGTTTTGTTTCTGGTCGTCCCACACTAGAGTGCCCAAGTGTATGTACCCTCGGGAGTACGTCACTCATACCTTCTTATTTGTTGTGGAGTAGACAGACTATTCCCACAAGATGGACTGGTCTTCGGACTATTTAGCAGCCATCTCTCGGAGCTGCGAGAGCAGCTTAAGAGCGACGTATTTAACCGTGTACCGTATTTCTTCTTGAAAATAAACCTTCTTATTACATCTACATGTGTGTCAACCATCACTGATTCCACGACACAACATAAGTCTTAACGACATAAAAACTGGTATGAATCCAACTACTCTCTCTCCAGCTATGGGTGAATAGTAGGACAGACAAGGTCTTTAATCTTGGTTAAGTAACCGGTCTAGGAGAAGGAAAATTCTGAATTCAAACCTGTTAAACTCCGCTTAATAAATTGACTTTGTGTCACATCCTGCTCGTGTTGAGCGGTTGGTAAATATTTTAAAAAAACTTGCTATAATCATTTAAAAGTAACAAAAAATCGTTACATATCTAGTATTGAAATTTTATATTACTACTACGGACTTATGCCAGCGCCTTCTAAGATATCTTAGAGGGCCTTGCTCTTGCCCCTAGGGGACTGTCAGCAGCAGCAGCACCCATCATCATCACCGTCAGGGGTGATCTCTATAAATAGCCCTGACCATTAGTAATTCTTCCTCTTTCTAGTTGTAACCCTTCTGAGGGTCAGTTCGGGGAACGGCATTCACGCGTCCCTCTCTCTCCCCTTGGCGAATCCTTCTGACTACTACTAACAGTAAGAGCTTGCTCTATCTCTCCCTACGAACTAGTTCTGATAGAAAAACCCACGACGGACTTACCAAACCCGGCTTCTAAAGAGAGATTGCTGTCTTTTGGACCCATGACGGCTGACAGCCAATTACCAATGTCACCAGGATAGCAACTGAGGGAGCCGACGAGATAATTTGCAACAACGGACAAGCTTCACACTTTGATACCTTTGCAGTCAATAGGCTGCTAGCAGAATAAACTTTTGCACCCCTTAAACTACCTTAAACACCTTAAAATACCCTAAACAACCCACAATAACATTACGGCTTATACCTAAACGAGGAGGTGCCGCTAGCTTCTGAAAGAAGTTATTAAACCTCGCGAAGCTTGTCTAAACTAAACCAAAACTTTCTTCTTCTCTTGTACCTTTTTATGTACCTTTATATATTAAACCTGTTGCATTTTGATTTCGTTGTACTCTCGTTCCGTAATGTCATTCCGCCTCTTCTCTTCTGCTTCCCTTGTTATCACTTAATTTTTATACTAGCTCCTGGGCAATGTCGGTTACCCTTGCTAGTAGAGTATAAATCTTTAAAATGATTAATATTTCATTATGTAAGAATGTATCCGTAAAAATAAAATGTTGATATTTTTCTGTTATCTCTTAAATTCTTTTTCTCTCTCTCTCCTTTTTTCCATTCCGTTTGTGAAAGGTAATCCATCATTCATTCTGACCTTCCATTTTTACAATGGCTACATTGTGTATATTTCAATTCCAACGTTAAGTAGGTATTTACCCAGTCCTTTCAGCGCAGGAAGGTTGTGACACAAGGTCGCAATTCAGCAGTAATGGATCTGCGAGACTAGTTTGGTACACATTATACCACGATGGGACGCCTTTTTTACCCAACCCTTTCACAACGGGTTGGGTGTGACATAAGATCACAAGTATGGAGCATCCAGTGAGAATCGAACTTGCTTTTCAGTAGTAATGGATATGCGAGACAATTCTTCCTCTGATTTCCAATTCGGCCAAATTCTTTTTCAAACCTTTGAGGACCGTTCCAAGGGCACCAATTAAAATTGGTACGACCTTCACCTTCATGTTCCACAGTTTCCTCAGTTCTCTAGCAAGGTCTAAGTATTCGTCTATCTTTCCGCTTTCTTTCGCTTTCATTTCGTAGTTAGCCGGACGGCAAAATCCACGATATGACAAGTTCGCTTCCTCTTGTTAATCAATACTAGGTCTGGTCTCCTGGCGGGATTAGGTGATCCATCTGTACCTCGAAGTTGCCAGAGAATTTTAAGCGTTTCCTTCTCCGGACAGGTTCAGCTTGTACATATACTATTAGTTGTATGTTGAAAAATTAATCTTCTAGAATTCCCAGTGGATCACCTTTCCCACCCAGTTGTGCCGAGTCTTGTATCTCTCTTATGCTAGTTTACTGCATTCGCTTATGTGATTACCGTTTCGTCTTTTCCCCCCACACATTCTGCACTTTCTATTCCATTGTTTTTTATCTATTTTTGCTTTTATATAATTTGTCCTAATGCCATTATCTTGTGCTGCAATATAAGAGATTCAGTTTCTCTTTTGAGGTTTCCCTTCTTAGCCATGTCCATGTCTTCTCATGTTTAATCTCTTCAGTTTGTCGCTTGAAATGTCCATATTGTTGTTTTTCTTCTGTTTTCTTGTTTTTTATATTTGTGCTCATCCATATGTTGCAATTGTTTTTTGGGATGCTGCTGCTGCTGTTGCTGCTCTATTTGTCTTTCTTTGCTCTTTTTAATATTCATCGAATGCTCAAATTGTCGAATCTACACAATCTTCAATGCTGCGAGACCCCTTCTCCTTCTTTCTTGATACATATAGTCTGTCTGGTCGTCCCTTGGTGTAATGCTTTTGCATTCGTCATAAGGTTCCTTGTCTTTTGGTTCATCTGTCGGATCCTTTAAGAATGACCTAGTGTATCTTACAAGGGGACAGCCCACGTTTATGCCCTTGATGAGATTTCTGCTGCAGATTCACGTCACGACAATAATCAATCTATTTTCTTTTCATTGATATTTATTATTAGACAATCGAATTGTTAAACAAACTTTCGACTTGTTTATGTGTTGCCTCGTATTGTCAACTCTTTAAAGTCAAAAAGAGATTTTGCATTTTAAATGACTGATCTAAATATTTACATATGACAAACGATCATTGTTTGAATCTAAACATTTCTATGTAAAAACAATTTCTAAAGATGAAACCATTGCCACGTATATTACGGCAATTCTTACGTGCTTACAATAATCCAAATTTTGTTAATTTTGTGATTTTTATCGCCAGAAGAGTTTAGTTTCCTAAACAATTTACAAAAATCTCCTTGGTAGGATTATTTTTCTGTATTATTCGGTATTCTTTGGATTTTCGACCTTCGGTATTTCTTGTATTTTTTGATATTGTGTATTCTTTGGGATTTTCAATATTCAATATTCTCCAGCATTTTTCGATATTCTCCGGTATTCGACATTCGGTATTCTCCATATATTTATTGGGTATTTGGTATTTTTCAATATTCGGTATTCTTCGGTATTTTTCTATATTCGGTATTCTCCGTATTTTTCGATATTCGATATGGTATTTTTTTTTTTTCATTCGTATTCTCCGGTATTTTGATATTGTGTATTTTCTGTATTTTTTGATATGTATTCTTTGGTATTTTCAATATCCGGTTATCATATTCTCCGGTATTTTTCGACGTTCGCTTTTTTCTGTTATTTTTTCGATATTCAGTAATGTTTGCATTTTTCAATATTCGGTATTCTTCTTATTATCCAATATTCGGTATTGTTGATATCTTTCAATATCCGGTATTCTCCGGTATATTTCGGTATTCTTGGTATTTTCGACATTCGATAGTTTGGTATTTTTCAATATTCGGTATTCTCCGTATATTCATATTCGAATTCTCCGTTATTTTCGATATTCGGTATGTTGTATTTTCATATTCGGTATTCTCTGATATTTTCGATATTTTTTCATATTCTATTCTTGGTATTTTTCGGTAATATTCGGTATTCATTACATTTATTTATAAGCTTGTCACACACACACACACACACACACACACACACACCACATAATATATATATCTAATATATAAAACAGAATTTTGGTATGTACGTGTCGACGTATAAACAAAAAAAACGAGTCACTCAGATTCAAAATCTTGCATACACATTGACATCGTTCTAACTAAGAAAAATTCCAAATTTGTTTTGATTTTTACTGATTAAGATTTAATCGATTAATTAATCCAAAATCACCCAAATTGTGAACTTCCGTATATCAGCCCCTCCTGATAATAAAATATGTCTCTGCCTGCTTATTGTTAAACAAACAGCAGCGAATTTTGATTTTAATGAATTAATTTTGCAGTCTAAGCCGTTCAGTTCCGAATTTATGGCCTATTTATGTCCAATCTTTAATAATTTTATATCGTTAGAAAGATAGAAAATACTCTTTCAAATATGTAATGTGAGTTTTTATCAATTGAATCATTTTTACAGCGAGTTAAAAAATTAAAAAATGGCTTCGGATAGCCACGCTGCTATATTATTGCGATACCAGCAGTGCAGTCTATATCAGTCAATCGGAATCTCTTACCTAATTAGGATCAATCTTTAAAATATTTATATCTTTAGTAATAAGATAAATAGTCTTTCTGAATATGTAATTTGTATGTGTTTATGGATTATTGTTTTTTTACAGCGAGTTAAAAAAAAAAACTACGTATAGTTTACGTCGTAAGTACGTTACATATTTGTATAAATTAAACTAAGATTTTCATTCGAATAAAATGACTTTAATTCTTTAATTTATTTATAATTTTTATGTTAGAGTTAAAGGGTTAAAAGTAACTATAGATTGACGAATTCCTTAGAAACTGTTTTCTTGTTCGTTAACTAATATTTTCTCAAACCACGATAAAAAAACAAAAAAAACAAAGGTTACTAATACGACAAAATCCGTGTTTTATCTTTAGTCGAACCCGACTGGAGATAAGTTAAGTCAATTATTTTGTAAGACAAAATTTATTTCAAGTTTATCCACAATATCAGTTATTGGAACATTTCAAAAAATTTTATAAGTACGAAAAATTGTAAGCGCTTTGTTTATCAAAATGACATGATTCGTTAGTAAATTACCCGAAAAGTTGATAAAACAAAACAACTAACAACCAACATTTAAATTATTATTCAAAATACAATTTAAAATATTCCTCAGAATTTGCCTTACAAATTAAATTTTAAGTTTATGATTTTACTCTTATTGTAAGTCAATAAACATCGCTGAGTTTATAGTGCAACTTTTCAGTTCTGAAAAAATTGCATGTTTAAATAGAGATTTCATAGGTGACATTGAACTTTTATGAAAATTGATGTTTGTAATTAATACAAATTTTGTAATAAAACTTTAATTTTAACTAGGGGGAGTTAGTTAGGGTTGGGTTAGTTAATGGGAAAATAAATAAATAATTTGGTTCCGTTCAAGCGGTTCCATATGGGGATCAATTTACTATAAACTTATACGAGGAAATGAGCACCCGTGAATACTCAAATAATAAAGAACTTTTAAGAATTTTTTTTCAATCTATAGATTGGTGTAATCATAATAATCAACGAAGGAAAAAAAATAGATGGGGGTCCAAGTAATCAGGTCCACCAAAACGTTTTTAAACAATGTTTTTAAAAATACTAGTACCACCAATTTTACCCTGTGAAATTACCCCCCCCCCCTATATTAAACACTATGAAACTGCAGAAAAATTAATATTTCTTGAAAAAATTTTTCCATTTGAAAGAAAAAACATTAAATAAACTCCTGATGATTTTTAACTTTTTTCAGCTTACAAAATAATGAAAATTATGATTGAAAAAACAATCTTTTCATTTTTGCACTCTTTAATCAACTGAAAATTAAACAGTTAAAAAACAAGTTATAGATAAAGTTTTTTTTAAATTCTATGAAAAATCAATTAATTATAAAATAATAACAAAAAATATTTCCGTTTATTCAAGATGGCCTAAACTGATCAATTGGTGTCCCTATTAATACTATCTTAGGTTTAGCAAAAATAATAGCAATACGAAATTTAAATTTTCGATTCTCAGCTTCTTTTTAACTCAACATGCAATTAAGAACTAAATGTGAATTTTTGTCATGTACAAAAAATTTAAACAATAACAAACAAAAATATGCAAACGAAATACTTTCAATTTTTGTATAATAATATAAATAATTTTAAACTATAAAACAGAAAATACCAAATCCTAAATATACAAATTCTCAATGATTTTACTTTCAAGAATTATTTTCCTCTTACCCCCTCTCTAACTACTCCTCCACTTTCTCTACTCACTCCCTGTGATCCAAATTTCATTTAGTCCGGTCATGGACCGGTACTTTAGTATATATAATATATATATAATATATATATATATATATATATATGACTAGCATTTAATACCTGCCCAAAATATATATTTATAATAGATCAGCTTTTCAAATCAAAGTATAATGTCTGTTCGCTCTTAAGAAAAGTGTTAAACATAAAAAATTATATGATAAGCGCTTGACGGTTTATCGTAGGTATCGTCTTATGAAATGTAATCGGCACCAGTTCAAATCCTGGATTTTTGAATGAGTTCGTTTCACTTGGGAAAGCACGAATCCATTTTGTTCTACCTCTATACTATGGGATAAATAGTAAAACTCATTTTGTCTTTATTTGTTAAGCAAACGTCTAGAAAAAACAACTCTAATTCAAACCTCCTGTAATCCACTAAAATTGACTTTGTTACATTAGGGGTAAATACATAATATTTGATATTTATTTAAAGCTATGCGAAATCAGTTCAGTAGTTATAAAGTATAATATTTGATTAACTCTCTCTCGACTCTTTTTCTTTTCTTCTCCTCTTTTCCTTTCTATGTTCGATTTAAACATATTTAGCGTAAGCTTCCCCGCAACTCTTTTTCTTTCTTCTTTTTTTCTTATTCCTATGTATATGTTCTAAGTAGCATGTCCTTTTATCTTCTTCTTTATAATAAAAACTTGTATGTCTATTATTAGCTGAGTGACGATACTTTATAAGAAATAAGAATCGCAGATAAGCAACTCGCAGAATAATCATGATTTACATTTTGCTATTTCATTTTGACGGTTCTCCATTTTAATTAGAGTTTGCAAGAATTATATTGTTATAGTAATACTTTATCAATAAGTGTGAATTTTTCTATCAAACAGATTACTGAAACTATTTTCTTACGAAGAATTATTATTAGTTACTAACCAATAACTGTGTGCAGACAAAAATGACTATTATAAATAAAATAATTACTTAAAACCATATGATTATTATATTAGATAGAAATATTAAGACATAGAACTGTGTGAAAATTAATTTTATTGCTAAATACTTGATATCTTTAAACTGGCAAAAATCTTTTAAAACACTACACAAAAATATAAGTACAATGAAACGCATTTCCCTAACTCTAGCAATACATAACTCTAATGAGTCATATTCCATTTGAAAAATCAATCATTCCTATGTTAAAACATACTACTGCTAGGTAATAATCATATTGATAAACATATATAAAAAAATAATAATTCTTACAATAAATGATTTATTCTTTACTTAATAAGATGTAATATATACAAAAAATATCAGTATTCAACAAAAATTCTAACCGTTATTGATTTATAGATCGATAGATACATTACCTCAAATCATCAATATACCACTGATACAATTCATCGAATTTGAAAAAACGTCTGCTCCAATAGAGATTGAGAGACTCTGAGAATATAGAGAGTAGGACATAGTGAAGTCGTTTCGGCTTCAAAAACAACTAGTGGCATCCAGCATTCAGAAGCTTAAATTATGTGAAAGGGAGAATGAGAAGTGGGGGTCAGCTAACCATACCACCACCACCACCAGCGAAGCATCTTCACTACATGATCTCGAATGGTTCATTCCGGGGAACATTACTGGTTTCAGCTATTAAGCTCTCACCTCCTATTCGCAATGTATTATTCATGCTGAAACCACTCATCAGCACCATCTGATTGAATGAACGATCGAAAGTTCGCCGTACGCTCTTCAAGATGAACCAATGAAAACTATCTTTACCACAGGTGTGTAGTGTAGGAAGCCAATGAAATAGAAGGGCGAGAAGCGTGAAAAATAGAAATATTTTAACGTATGTCAACTCGTCAGAATTAATTTATGCCTAAATGTTGGGAATACGTTCATTGAACTTATATTTACATTTTCGCTGTCTAGTTGTTTCTTGAGATTTTTTATATTTTTGCTCAACAATCCTATTGGAGTGGTTAATACCCATTTAGCCCTAATTCATCGAAATTAAGCACTATAGCGGCCCATACCTCAGACTTGATTACCCACTAATACTGAAGTGCAGCATGGTGCAGCTACTTCTTTTATTACATTATTCAGTCTAGGAATACTAGCTTCCACGTTGCTTCCAGTACTCTTAGTAGACGCACAATCTAATTACGAACAGGCTCTGGTTCTAACTGTATCTATAATTCTGCTAGGTCACTCTATATTAAATATCTTACCGGTCAAATGCTGAACCACTGGATCACAGACTCTAAAAACAAGTAAGTTGAAATTACTTGCTATTATAACTGGTTCACCCATCTGATATTGAAGACTTGCTAACTTTAGTTTTTCGTAAGCCGGTCTTTTTACTTCATGTGGTGATTATAAGTAAATTGTACTGCCTACATTTCATTCTGGTCACCTCTCGACGATATGTGATATGTCTAGTTACCGATTATGCGACCGAAAAAAATCTGTCGAAATGCATTTTTGTTGCCTTCCTTAACTCGTCAATTTTTAAATGTGCAAATTAATCTATCAAGTGGATTTTCGTCGTATTTATCCCCCTCCTCTCTCTCTCCTCTCTCTCTCTCTCTCTCTCTCTCTCTCTCTCTCTCTCTCAATTGGGCGTCTGTTTACTCACATGTCAAGTGCACACAAATCTTTTAAAAACATAAATATTCCAGGTGCGTGTTGTGTGCGTGTGTGCGCACCGTTACCTATATATGATTTACATTATATAGGTGGTGTGTGTTGTTATATATGATATAATTAAATGTATATGTGTTAACATACATATGTATATATGGAATATAACATATATATGTGTATATACATACATATTGTGCATAATATGCAATGTGTGTATATACAACATTATAGGTGATACTTACGTATTTTTATATACATATATATCGAGTACATGATGTGTTGTACATACTATCTGATATGATATAGTAGGAGTTATTATTAGTTAGTCGTAACTTAGCATTAAATGCTCTACATCAATGTTGCGGGCCAGATGAGTAGGTGGGTATCCGCTGATTAGTAGAGTAATCAAGAGATCACGATCTAATATGGTGATGCAAATCTAGGCGTAACCTATATAACACGTATATTTGAGGTAGTATACATGCAATTGTATAGTATATGTATATATATTATATGGTCTATATATATATATATATGTGATAAATGTAGGAGAGAGTTGTGGAGTGAGTGAGTATGTTGATATAAAGAATAATAGCATAATGGTGTGTGTATGTGTGTATGATGTATAACTAAATGTATATATGTATTTATACATGTATCTAAGAAATACTAAAATCAATACATATTTTATCGTAATCTTTATAGGTTTATCGTAAATATGTTTTAATTATGTTATATTATCTCCTTAAATCTCTCTCTCCTCTCTCCTCTCTCTCTCTGCTCTCTCTCTCTCTCTCTGCTCTCTCTCTCTTCTCTTCTCTAACTAAGGCAATGTATTACTGTTGAATTACGGTTTGGTTGCTAAGTTCTATATAATAAGTACTATAATGTTTGTTAACTGATCGAATGTGAACTTAACCCGCCCAGCACGGAGCCAGACCATCAAAACATTTTCGAATTCCTTTACAAGAGTTGGTCTCCCATTAAATCTGTGGACCACACACCCCAACTGAAATTCAAACTCTCATTTCTTTGCTAATCACAATATCGAGGCGTAAAACCTTCCTTGACAATCACAATTAAATGAAAGGGACAGTCATCCAATGAGAGACAAGAGAATTCAAACATCCTCTTTATTGCCAGCCATGACGAAAACATTCTTCTCTAAAAACACATTCAGATTCGAGGTAGTGTCAATCCAATTGGATAGTTACACACCACATTTTCTTCCCAGTGAAGAAGCCAAACAAAATTGCTATCACATCAACAACATAGACAACCAACATAAACATTCACTATAGAACATCCTGACTGCACAGATCATTATCCCACGTTGGATTTTCCGCTTAAAGGATTAAACAAGGAGAAATCCCACACCCACTCTATTAGAAAATTCGCCGGCAGAACTTGTTCGTGCCACCACAAAACCTTACTCCCCCTTCGGCAACAGACTGATACATAAAGAACGAACTTGCCCGTATTCCGAAAACAAATACAGCAAGAAGCAGGACCAAGATCACACACACCAGACAATATAATCCACACAAAAACAATGGTACCCCACTTCAATCACAAAACACTCAAAGCAAACGAGAATCACAAAACACCATCTCACGCCAATGCCTGTTTTTTTAAGGTTACCACATTTCAACGAAATATAACCACAGCAATACGTAGGGCATACGAAGGAGGGCCTGATATACAACTTGCCCTATTACGGACAATTCACTCAGAGGAAAACTCTCCAAAAAGCCACCATAAGGAAAGCCACTATGTTGTACACTAGCGCAACTGCCCCAGCCCGACACAGTAGGTGCCACGAAGTGAATGTGGTATACCGCATCAAAAGCTAACATGTGTACCAATTTACCAAAAATAAAATTTTAAAAGCACCACAAAACCACTTACACATTAGAACAAAAACACTATACACCACACAAGTATCCACTTCCGTAACACTTAGTTATAATGCAACAACACAGAAAGAAATAAAAACAGCAATAAGAGGCTCGAGAGAGAAATTTGTAATCTCAGAATTAAAGAGGCCTTCTATCGCTAGATACACCCAGAGATCAATAACAGGATGAACTCAGCTCAGATCATCATACAATAAAAACCCACTAACCAACCGCACACATTAACAGTATATGCACACACACACGAAACACCATACCACATGCACAACTGAGAGAATTACTAATGAAACAAATCTACAACGAGAAGACTAATACGAAATACGCACTCAAATCTATAGCCCCAACATCTCGCCCACACATAACAACACACAAGCCATTGCACACATTGTAAGGGAAAAAAAAATAAATAATAAATAAATAACTATATATATGAAAAGGTGGATTTTAGACACTCCACATCATCTGTAGAAAAAGGAAATGGTCAAGAAATGATTCAACTCAAAAACAAATCACAGGGGTACGCTTTCGTCTGTATGCACAGACTCTTAAGCCCGATCTGAAGACTTATTGAACAAAAGCATACGCGTTTAATATACATGGTGATGCGGTCGGAAGGTGTCAAAGGGTGAGTGTGTGGATGTTGAGCTAAGGAGGAGCGGAGTTGTGCGGTAAACCGTTGAATGAAGTAAAGATGTTGTTAAAAGTGATGCCGCAAGTGTTGATAGGTCAATAACTGGGCGTGTATATTGATTTATGCGATAAAGGAGGTCAAGGGTGGAGTGTTGTGATGTAATAAGAGAGTGGGAATTTTGGGTGTGGCTAAGGGTGTGTGCGCACTAAGGAGGATGAGGGAATTGGGTTAGACGGGGTCGCTGGTCAGTTGAATTTTCGTGTGAGCTAAAGGGGAACAGGGAATTTTGTGTACTAACGAGGACGGGAATTATAATAAATAACTAAATTTAACTAGCCCAGTTGTTTAATGGAAATAAATAATTTCGGTTCTGTTTTTTTTTTTTTGGTCACCCTAATTTTCGGACCATTTTTCAAGTTCAGCCCTTATCTCGAGATTTCTTTTAATCATTTATTAACATTTTTTTTAACTTTAGAAATCACTTTAATTCATTCATATTAGTGTCGTCTCGAATATAATATTTATTTCAACCGTTTATTCATTAGACAATTCTCGGAGATTTTTTTTTTAAATTGATAAATAATTATCTCTTATTAGCACCAATTTTCTCCGTGAAAGTTACCCCACCCCTATATTTAACACAATGAAACTTGCTTAAAAATTAATATTATCTTTAAAGATTTTTCTCAATTCGAAAGAAGAAACATTAAACAAACTAATGATGATTTTTTTTAAATTTTCAGCCAACTGAAATAATGAAAATTATGATTTAAAAATAATGTTTTCATTTTTGCACCGTTAAATCAACTGAAATTTTACGTAGCCAAAAACAACTTATGACAAGAGGATTTTTAAAATATACTATGAGAAATCAATTAATGGACCGATTTTCACGAAAATATATTAGGGGAAATATTTTTTTACGAGGTCTACCCCCATCCCCTATTTTATTTTATGAAATATTTAAAAAAATGAACCGAAATTGGGTATACCTATCTCTTATTTTCTCGCCACTCTTTGGTGTTCCTATTTTTTCTTTAGTCCGATCATGGACCGGGTACTTTAGTTAGTATATATATTCTAATCAGTGTGTGTGTGTGGGGGGTCACAGTCAAGTCTGACGCAAGGTTCCAATCGACAGTCTAAACACTCCCAACTGCATCACGCTCCAAAATCCAATATCCAAAATTATTTCTTTGTCCCGCTCGTCTCGACAACAAAATACTACTGCAGTCGTTCTCCCTGGTCTGTGAGAACAAGTCCTTTAAATACACCTCAGTTTCACCACATCCGGGCTCCTCACTTATAATTGTCCGTGCAGCACGTGCGACACTCGTCAGCTCGGCGCAACCACCTACATCTATGCTATTTCTTATTACACTGATCGTCCACGGCTCTCACATTCTGAAGGAAGCGGGTTCGACTCTAGGTCAGTCCTACACGCCAAGCAAAGCCTAGCCCGCTTCCTTCCACTACATATATATATAAACTCATATATATACAAATATAATGCATACACTGAAAATTTGACTCTTCGAAAGGAGAGCGTGAAAGAGGAAAGAGATATCGAGGGACACTAAAAAGCCTGAGGCCTACTCGCCCTCCAAGAGCAAGGGCCCCCAAAATTGTAGGAGAGCCCAAAGATGCTGGAGCTCTAGGCGGCCTGCCATGGTCCAATCCGGTACAGATCTTCAGGCGTCGTTGTCGTGAAATCGAATCGATATTTCGTTCAATATATTGTCCCGTTTGAATAATAAAATACCACTGCAAATAACTTAACATTGATAGGTGTGTAGGTATCATCATATTAAAAACGTGACCAAAACTTTGAAATTAACACTGTTATTTTTTAGTAGTGGTTGCTGAGTTAATGAGGACGAGTGACACGGCTATTTCAGGTGCGCCTCCATTTACCACTTTCCTAGCAATTTCACCAAAAGGCAATGCTAGGTTAAAACAATGACAAATAGAATATACCTTGAAACTAAATTAAGGTATATATCCTTTAATTTATTTATTTATAATACTCCGTATATATATATATATATATATATATATATATATATATATATATATATATATATATATAAGTAAGTTGACGGGGCGGACTAAAGTCGGTATCAGCCAGTCAGCGAGGGAGTCTATCCCCTTTTCAATAGTGCTAGACCAAGGAGATTGTTTTAGCATATGAGGTGGAGCGCCACACCTACCATCAGCTACTTACTTTACCGCACAGATCCCTGTGCTACTCATATGCTTGGTAGCACGCAATATATATATATATATATATATATATATATATATATATATATACACGCACACTAGGATAGGTCGATTTTTATATCAACACAGGGTTTAAACGGAGAAAGTTGCTAATTAACATAAAGAATAATTGAACAAAATATTTTTCTCTAAAACTTTACCAAACGCATTTAAATACAAACAAATCGAATGTTTTGAATTTCGCTCGGCGTTAACTGAAAAATAAGTAGGTCAGATTAAACTTCAGTTTTAAAGATAAAACATGTAAAAAATAGGATTAATAAAAGATTTTATTTCATTCAAAATCATGCAATTCTTGGTAGATTAAATAAAAGTAAATAAAAAAGAAAACGCAGCAAAAATATTTAATTTAAGAAAGTATAAATATTAACCAAATTTGACCTCGTTTTCAGCGGTTACTTTTCAGTCTTCACCAGAAACTACCGTATCAATACGTTTTTTTGTTCACATATGAATTTTATTTGAGCTGATTTAAAACACATAAATAATTAAATCTTTCCCCTTTTTTGTTTGAACAAACTTAATTATTAGGAAAAAAAAAGAAATAAGTAGCTTTTGTTGAATTTTTTTTTTTTGGTTGGGGGGAGAAATTTCTCTGAAATGGCTGCAAATGTAGCCCCCCACCTCGGGGGATGTTTTGTAATAATAAAGTGTATTGTTGTTTTGGGCCATGGTGCCTTTATTTTTGTATTCGTGGGGTGAATTTTTAAAGGCCTCTGATTGGTCGAAGATGACATCTCTGTAGGGGACGAGGAAGGGCTCTGACTGGATTCCCTAACTTTCAACTTATTACGACAGGCACTCTGTGAACAGAGGTGAGAGAACAGGTCTCTCTTGGGCTGAAGCCCTCCCCTCCTTCTATGGTTGTAGATTGGTGTTAGTTGGGTTTATTTTATTATGTTGGGCTGCTTTTTTTATATTGTTTCTCTTTTCTCTAACTGCTTCTGTCACCCAGGGAACGAAGTGTTTGTCTCTTAGTTTAGTCGGTACGCACTCAGCTGCTGCTTCTAGGTGGGCACTGACAAAGTTTTCGTATTCCTTGTTTGGAGTGAAGCTTTCAGTTTCCTCCTGGAGGATATCGAATTTATTTCTTACTGCCACAGCATAGCGATTGCATATATAACTGTTGGCAAGTATCGACCAGTCATATTGTACAGGTTTACTGGTTTGCTTTTTGTTTCTACGTAGGCTTAGTCGTAATTTTGCTGTGACTATTCTGTTTTCGGGAGATACTCCTTCAAAAGAGGAGTATGCCAAAAAGATACACTAATTTTGCTGTGACTATTCTGTGATCTGAGGATACTCTTTCAAAAGATAGACTTCAGAAATGAAAAGACCATTTCCAGAAACATCTGGGGGACCCCCCCCCCCTAAAATCATAGAAAATAATACGCAAAAGATTGTAGATAGACAACTAGACATCAAACTGGGGGATTTCACAACAGAACAACTCAACGAAGTCTTAAAGAAACTAAAAGGTAGAAAAGCTGCAGGTCTTGACGAAATACCACCTGAGGTATGGAAGATGGAAAAGTTCAATGACATACTGCTTAGGCTATGCAATGCAGTATATAGACAAAATAGAATAGATAAATGGACGAAAGGCTGCATCCTCCCATTCCCCAAAAGGAAGACCTTGGAATCGCTAAAAACTACAGAGGCATAACTCTTACTGCTATTGCAGCCAAGATTATATAATGCCGTTCTTCTTAATCGTATCCGACCCAAAATAGAGAAAATCCCAAGGAAAAACCAAAACGGATCCACAACTCTCAGATCCTGACTATTCGACGAATCATAGAAGGGGTTCGAGCAAAGAAACTAGAGACAATGCTGCTATTCGTAGATTTCTCCAAGGCATTTGATTCCATACACAGAGGAAAAAATTGATCAAATACTACTAGAATACGGTCTCCCCAAAGAAACAGTTGCCGCTATAATGATGCTCTACAAAGACACTAAATCAATGGTACGCTCACCTGATGGCAATACAGATTTCTTTGACATCACCGCTGGAGTCCTACAAGGAAATACATTAGCACCATATATATTTATAATATGCCTAGACTATGTACTCTGAACATCATTAGATACCATAAAAGAAAAAGGTTTCACACTAAGAAAGGCAAGAAGCAGGTGATATCCCGTACAAACAGTCACAGATGCAGACTATGCTGATGACCTCGCACTTCTTGCAGATACACCGGCACAGGCTTAGTCACTACTACATAGCTTGGAGGGGACTGCAAAGAACATCGGCCTCTATGTGAACTCTGATAAAACTGAGTTTCACTCCACACTTGTCGGTAAGCCTTTTAAGCCAGTAGAACAATTCACATACGTAGGTAGTAATATCTCATCCACAGAGAGTGATGTTGATACACGAATAGGAAAGGCATGGTTGGCCACAAACAAATTATCAGTCATATGGAAATCCGATCTCAATGATAAGCTAAAGCGACAATTCTACCAGGCTGTGGTTATATCAGTACTGCTGTATGGCTGCACCACTTGGACCCTAACGAAGCGCATTGAGAATAAGCTAGATGGGAACTGCAGAAGAATGCAAGTCGTAGAAACAGCACCCCCACAAGGAAACAGCTGTATGGCCACCTGCCCCCCCCATCTCACAAACCATCCGAGTAAGACGGACTAGGCATGCAGGATACTGCTGAAGAAGCAAGGGCGATCTTATAAGCGACGTTCTCCTGTGGAAGCAAACACAAGGGCATGCTAATGTGGGCCGCCCAGCAAGGACCTACATTGACCAACTATGTGAGGATGCTGGTTGATGCGCGGAAGAACTCACGGGGGCAATTAATGATAGGGAAGGTTGGCGAGAGATTGTCATGGATATCCATGCTACTTTCGCGACATGATGATGATCATTTGCTCTTACTGATTTCTAATACGATCAGGTTATTCTCATGTTATTCTCAAACGTATTAAAAGCAATCCTATATATAATTCTATTTAGAAATCAATTAAAATAACATTAGAATCTTATTTAGTTTTGTTAGTCTTTCAAACGTAATATATTTTATTAAATTAAAACTTACATGCTTGCGTCCAGCGGAGGGTGCTAGTGATAAATAATGGAATAAACGTTTTCTAAGAGTATCGAGTCCATATTTTTCTCAGGGGTTGTAGTTTGCTGTATGTTTGTGGTTTAATTTTTTTTTTTTACGTTTTATGGTTTGTTTTGTTGATTTTTGCTTGATTCGTAGACCAATAATCAGTTTTATTACATGAAATTCATAGGTGCGTGTGAGTGTGTGATCAACTGATTTGTTCAGTGGTTTTATCCTGCAGAGTGGAAAATCTTTTGAATTAAATATTTTCTTGTCTATTCTATATATTTACTTCTGCGTTATATATACTAGCAAGTATATGCGCCCTCCGCCGGGCGTAAGTATTTAAGTTTTAATGTAATGAAATATATTAATGTTGTCTAGAGGACCTCCTGAGGACAATGAATGAGAGGGACAGTTGGTGAGAGATTGTCATGGATATCCGGGCTACCAGCGTGAAATTATTATTATTATTATTATTATTATTATTATTATTATTATTATTAGCAAGAACGTGCGCCCTCCGGGTGTAAGTATTTAGATTTTAATGTAATGAAATATATTAGATTAGAAAGTGCCATGCCTCCTAACGGTGACCGTCTAACCCTATTACCGGTTGGTCGAGACAGTCTAATTGCGTGCAGGTTAACCCCTCCAGCCAGGAAACACAAATAACATTTGGGTGTAGTTATAGTCTTATTCAGCAGGAAAGAGGTAAGAAGCTGAAATGAGAAAAGAAACATGTAACAGACAAAGCAAATCAAGGTACAAAAGGCAAGGTAATTATAAGAATTACAGAGAACGGATAAGGGACACAAGGTAAATGGGCAGATAGAGTAGCAGTGACAATAACACCAGTAAAGGTAGCAGCTCAAGGCCAGTGGTAGTAGGAGGAGGTGAGGACAAGAGAGAGAGGGGAGGAGGAGGAGGAGGAGGAGGCAACAAACAGTGAACAGGGAGTTATGACAGAAACTCAAAGCTCCAAGAAGTGACCGGTGGCAAGTATCACTCGGAATAATGCCATTTCAACATGAGTGAGAGGATACAATAATTCTTACTGAGAGTAGGAAAATGTTGCAAGGTGTTTCTGAGACAAGTGCCCCCATAAGGCTCTAAGTAAAGCCTAGGTCAGACAGACATATTTAGGCGTGAGGGGCGGTAAAGGATAGCTCGTATTTCTCGGAATAATGCTATGAGCCAGAGACTACTAACGTAACTTACAAAGAGAAAGTAACGGTAAGTGGGAGAATAAATAGTAGTAAACAAAATGACACGGGTCTACATGGAATACTTAGATAAATAGGCCGGGGGTCACATGGAATACTTAGATAAATAAGAAATAGTAGTAAACAAAGTAGCTAAGTAATTTAGGGAGAGAAGATAAAGAAACCTTCCTTACCGAGTGCCTGTAATAAACTTCTAAGAGGGGAGAAGTCAGCAACACGTCTATTGGTTGCCGAGAGAAGGTAGAAAGAGAATTGAATTTAGCGGGAACGGACAAACTTATAGGAAGGGCCCGATGAATAGCGAAAATAATCCCGTTTTAAGAAAAATACACAAAATGATGTAAGGGACGTAACTCTTATCGCAAAATCGTAATTACTAGCCAAAACAGAAAGACTAACGAAATTAAATAAAAACGCATATAAAAAATTACACTTATTTTTCATTTACACTTATTTATCTTAATGATTAGTTTCTATATAAATATCATTCATAGGATTGATTTTAATTCGTTGGAAAATAAAACAATAATATTAGAGATCAATAACATCATTTATTAAACCCGGTTTTGTTAAAACCAGTATGCAAATTAACCAAACCATATATTATGTAAAACTTTATTTCATTGCAGGATTTTAAACGTACTAATAATATGGATTGTTTTTAGGCAGATTTTTATTTAATGAATAAGATTTTTTTCTATGTGTGTATTAATGATTTTGCCTATAAATTAGATACTCATTGATAAACTTACGCAATTTCTGGGGATAGTATGACGTAAGCAGTGACGTAGTTTTGGTTACTGACAAAGAGACATCAAATCTCCATTGTAATAATATACGTAGCCATTTTATGATAAGACAAGGGTTCGGTTTCATTTTCTTTGTTTAATAACATAGCAACATTTGTGGGTTATTTAAAACTAAAGCCATCTTTGTAGTAGAACAATAGTGGTACTATCTAACCCATAGCTGAGGGATGAGGGAGTTCATACCCTTTCCCAAGGGTATTAGCTTGAAAGTGAACATGATAGTGCGACTGGAGTTTGAGCTCCTTTATTAAGTTATTTACCTCGCATCCCACGTATGCGGGTATGACACAAGGTCGTTTAATGTGGGACCACCCATGAACCGAAGCTCATGGGATGGCAGGTGCAAAAATGCGTCGACATTCCACCTCAAGTGGGCGCCTCGGGCACTGGGCAATAAACCCAGCCTTACCCCTTTTAATCAAGGGGGCAGGTGTTGCCTGGGAGAAGCCCCCCTAGGATCACGCCGTTAATTTCATTAATAGACACAGGCGCGCCGAAAGGCCCCGTGGGGGTATTACGGTTGTCGTAGTCCAGCGCGTTAGCAACTACGCCACTGAAGTTGGGTCCAATAAGACACGGATACTATGCTCCCCTTGAAAGTATGCTCCCTTGAAAGTATGCTCCTTTGAAAGTATGCCCCCTTGAAAGTATGCTCCCTTGAAAGTATGCTCCTTTGAAAGTATGCTCCCTTGAAAGTATGCCCCCTTGAAAGTATGTTGAAAGTATGCTCCCTTGAAAGTATGCCCCTTGAAAGTATGCTCCCTTGAAAGTATGCTCCCTTGAAAGTATGCCCCCTTGAAAGTATGCTCCTTGAAAGTATGCCCCTTTGAAAGTATGCTCCTTTGAAAGTATGCTCCTTTGAAAGTATGCTCCCTTGAAAGTATGCTCCCTTGAAAGTATGCTCCTTTGAAAGTATGCTCCCTTGAAAGTATGCTCCCTTGAAGGCAAGAATTAGTTCTTGTCTTTAAATTTTTTTTTCTTTCCTTTTTTTAATGATTGTTTGTTTTACGGCATATCAATTTTTCGTGTCACCGTGATACCGAATCAAGTCATTTTGATGAACAAAGGACTCACGTTGTTATTGCTTAAGTGGTCACCCAATTAAGTATTGAACAGGCTCATCGCTGCTTAACTTCATCGATCTAGTGGGAACAAGTACTTTCAGTGTGACCTTTTTTATTCTTTTATTTCATTATTTTTTCTTCATATCGTTCATCGTCAACTTCTATTAACAGGTGATACAAAAAATAACTTATACATACGTATATAAAAGAAAAGTCCTAATAGGGTAATAGTCTTTTATAGGTAAAATCTTGAGGCTGCTGCTGCTACTAAAAGATGAAAGTATAAACACAGATATAGATCATGTTCTAACCACACCATATATTATGTAAAACTTTATTTCTAAGTGATATATAAAACACATTGCAAGATTATAAACGCACTAATAACATGGTTGTTCAAATTTTCATTGAGGCATCGTTAATAAATAAGATATTTTCTATGTGTGTATTAATGATCTTGACTATAGATTAAATACTCATTGATAAACTTACGCAATTTCTGTGGGTATTGTGACGTTAGACTAGGTTTGGAGCTCAAAGCCCTCCTGTTCTGTGGCCAAAAGGATGCAACTGGTGCGCGTTTTTCTCTCGGGAATAGAAGGTAAAAAGGGACTTCTTACTTAGCCGCTTCTACTTTTATAATTATGCTGTGTGCGCCACATAGAGGCTATTTGCAAACGCGGGGAGTAATTACCTTTCGTGTCCCCTAGCATCAAATAGAACTGTAGCAAGTAAGGAATATAATCCATACACGAGTAACTTTGTTTAATTCACACTCGTATGGAACTGTTACAATACAATCAAATGTTTTTGGGGTTTTTTGTTTGTTTTTAATGAAGTTAAAGACTAAACATTCTTAAAGTAAATAAACTCCGATCAATCGGCTGGTTACGTCAAGCCCTAGCACCCATATGATTGTCCCAAGCCTATTGACCTTATAGCGACCCCAACCCTTTTTATCATATATGTGCTAGAAGGTGGTGGCTGAGGGACTTATTATTTTATTATTATTGGCATTTCAGTCTCGGAAGACTATATAATTTTTGTGCTCCTGAAGTTACAGCGCCTCCTGTGACTGTGAAGTCCAATGTTTGAAAAACATTCTCGACCACAGATGTCGCATGTGAAGGCTGTCCCTGAAGATGTTGATGTGCCGGTGTTTTGTTGCCGCTGCTTTCTTCTGGACTTTCTGGCTTCATGGTGTTGCGTCAGGGTGACTTCAGACATGAACAGTCTTCTACGGAGGACCTGCCGCCACTGAGGGCAGTCCTGAGCCAAAATTTCCCAGCTGGATGGAAAAATGCCAAAGCACCTGAGATCATTCTTGCAGACATCCTTAAAATGCAGCTGGGGGCGACCAATCTGTCTCTTACCAGACGAAAACTCTGCAGAGAGAATGTCCTTCAGGATTCGTCCATCATCCATCCAGCGGACATGACCCAGCCATCAGAGACGACGCTGTCTCAGTAGAGAACAGAAACTAGGGAGTTGGGCTCTCTCTAGAACTTCTGTGTTAGTGATCCTGTCCCTCCAGGTGATGCCCAGTATACGTCTAAGGCAGCGAATGTAGAAGCTGTTTAGCCGCAGCTCTTGGTGCTCCATGTTCCATGTTTCACTTCCATACATGAGGGTGCTGATGACACATGCCCTATACACTTGTACCTTTGTACGGATTGTGAGCTTCCTGTTGTCCCACACTCTCGCTGTGAGCTTCCCAAAAATTGTGGCAGCTTTTCCGATCCGGCAACTGAGTTCAGTATCAAGTGACAGGTTGTCGGTGATGGTGGATCCAAGGTAGGTGAAGGTGTTTACGGCTTCCAGGGTGTGGTTGTTGTTGTTGTTGTTGGTGGTGGTGGTGGTGGTGGTGTGGTGGTGGAGGGATGATTTTCGGTTCCCTGACCCATCGTCTTGGTTTTCTTATTACTAATGGTCAGGCTGAAGTCCTAGTAGGCTTGGGTGAACTGGTCCATGAGTGTTTGCAGGTGCTCATGTGAGTGTGCTACCACTGCTGCGACATTAGCAAATAGAATGTCCCGAATGACAAATGGCCTGACCTTTGTTTTGGCTTTTAGACGGCTAAGATTGAATAGGTTTCCATCTGTCCTTGTATGAAGGTAGACTCCTTCTGTTAATTTACCAAAAGCTTAGCATCGAAGGAGGGAAAATAAAATCCCAAACAAAGTGGGTGCCAACACGTATCCCTACTTGACATCACGACGGATGCTGAATGAGTCTGAGGTGGACCCATCAAACTGGATGGTGCCTTGCATGTCGGTGTGAAAGGATGCAGAGGATGCAGAGAAGTTTTGGGGGTCATCCTATTTGTCCAATCAACTGGAAGAGACTACTCCTGCTTACAAAGTCGAAAGCTTTTGTGAGGTCAATAAATGCTATGTAAAGTGGTCTTCTCTGTTCTCTACATTTCTCCTGAAGCTGCCTCAGAGAGAAAATCCTGTCAGTAGTGGACCTTTCTACTCTGAAACCGGCCTGTTATTCAGGGTAAGTCTTCTCTAGCAAAGAGTTTTCCTGTAATGCTGAGTAGAGATACCACGGTAGTTATTACAATCATTCCGGTCTCTCTTGTTCTTATATAGAGTTACGATGATGGCATTTCTCGTGTCTTGTGGGCTTAACCCCTTCACTCCAGTATAGGCAGAGGAGCTTGTGGAGTTTTTCTAGAACAGGCTTTCCACACTTTATAATTTCAGCTCTGATTCCGTCACTGCCAGGTGATTTGCCACAGGTTATTCTATAAAGTGCTATGCAAAGTTCTTCAGTTGTAGGTTCTGTATCTAGCTCTCCGCTCTACATGACGGAGGGCTGCACCAGAAACAGTGTTGTCGCTGGCGTAGATTTCTGAGTAATGTTCTACCTAGCGATCAAGTTGTTTAAATCGATCTTTTATGATTTCTCCTAGGCTGATTTTAGAGGAGCGATTTTGCTATGTGAATGTCCAAGCGCCCTTTTTATGCCGTTGTACATGCCTTTGATATTACCGGGCTCAGTAGATAATTGAATACTGCTGCAAAACTGTAGCCAGTAACTGTTAGCATAGCGACGTGCAGTTTGTTGTAGCTTCTTCCTTGAAGCTCTAAGGGCATGTAAAGTCTTGTAATTTGGCAAACATTTGTAATTAATGGAAGCGATTCGAACTAATCGCTTAGACCTACGCACTTTTTTACCAAAAAAAAACGTAGCGCCGTGTTATGATCAGGTCCAATTGGTGCCAGTGGCCTGATAATGGATGTCTCCATGAAACTTTGTGACGAGGTTTTGAGTGAAAATATGAGTTGGTGATGCATAGGTTGTGGTATGTGTAGAATTCAAGGAGACGTTGTCCATTCTCATTACTTCTACCAATGCCATGATAACCCAAGCAAGATGCCTCGGAGTCGTGGTCAGCACCAACTCTTGCATTAAAATCACCAAGAAGGTAAAGTTGATCTTGTTTAGGGATGTTTTTTTTACAGTCAACTCATCATAAAATTTGTCCTTTGTTTCTTGAGGGGCTCTAAGTGTTGGAGCGTACACACTTACCAGGTGGATAGATCCTATGGTAGAGTTCAGGCGGAGGGTCAAAATTCTCTCTGAGCCACCTGTGGGTGGTAATATTGCTCCCAATAGAGTGTTCTTGACTGCAAAGCCAACTCCATGCTCCCTGGTTTCACCAGGAGACTTCTCTTGCCAGAAAAAGGTGTAGTCTCTTTCTTTCAGTGAGTCTGATGAGAGACGTCGGGTTTCTTGAAGAGTAGAGATGTCAACTTGTCTCTTCAAGAGTTCTTTATTTATGACTGCAGTTTTGCGGGCATCTCTTATATCCAATACATTGTCAGTTTGTCCGGGCGTCATGGTCCTAACATTCCAGCATCCGAGGCGTAATGCTAAAGTCTTTGTTTTGTTAGTTTTGTTTGGTGCATATGTTTGCAACCCGCTTGTTAGGATAAATCCCTTAGCTACATGCACCTAATAAAGCAGGCAGGTTGTGGCGGGACAGCATCTAATTGGCTGAGGGCTACACAACATGAGGCGGGCGGTAGCTGTCCAGTGATATGAAGACATCTCTCTCACCGACGGAGGTCGCCCTGACGCTAAACGAGAAAGGGCTTATAACAGGTAACTGCTGACCTCCCGTGCTGTGCCCTCACAGCACAGTGTAGAAGGAGTTTCCCCTCCAGGGCACAAAAAAGAGCTTGGGCAAGATGTGTGGAGGCCCTGGGTTGCCCAAGTGACAGGGCCTCCATCTCTCTCGCTGGCGTGATCCAAAGGAATGGTGAACCAATACATTCGGCGTCAGTTTGGCTACAGGAGTTGCCAGATAGTGTTTTACATACTGAACTGCCTAACGGAGTCAAAGCCGTGATTTCAGTCAGAGTTTTCTCCCTTAGCCTTTTCCTATCCAGAGGATACCCACAAAGCAGCGGGGGTTATTTAGACTATAACGCGCCTCGATACCAACCCAGGTATTTCTATGTTCTCACGTTAATGTGCTAGATGGCCGTTGAGCGAGAAGCTCTTTCCGCCCTTTCACAGGTTTTGATTTTCGTCCTGCTAAGTGTCTAGCCACCCTCCTCACCAGGCAAGCTTGGTTTAGTCGCCGATGATCAGGCAGGTAGTACGGGGTTACATAATACCCATAGCGCTTTGTGGCTGAGGGACTTAATGTCCTGGGCATGACGTTAAACTCTATCTGATGGTCAAGTTCCAATTCTGGAGCTCTGGGGGGGTGTATTCCCATGTCCATTCTGAGCCGGGATGATAGCACCTGTTAGGGCCCATCTATGGGTTAAATAGAAAAAATGTGTTTAGAAAAATTGAAATCTATCAAGAATGAATAAAACAAAAACGTCTTCGGTATAAAATAACCCAATAAGGGTTGATACGCCGTAAAACCCAAACAACCAACCAGCCTAAAGTAAGAAAAGTTCGTGGAGTGGCCTATTGTCGTTATCGACCGGACAGCGATGGAGTCTATTCCCTTTTCGCTAGTGCTAGACCTGAGAGATTGTTTTTGCTGGGGTGTAGCGCCACATCTAACGTCAGCACCCCCACCTTACCGCATAGATCAGATTACCCAATCTGTACTATTCATACGCTGAGTTTTGCAAGGACCGTATTCGAACTATGAACCTTGCGATTTCTAGGTGGATGCTCTACCGATTGAGCTAAACATTCCTAATTCCATCTAATGATAAAACCAGAACCTTTTAGGCCTGGCTAATGATAAGACTTGTTTCGTGTGTGTGTGCGATCGTCTGTGTTTGTTGTATTATTAAATTGCTTTTTGATTCAATAAATTTTCATCTTAGAAAGTTCACACTACTTTCTCGATGAACTTTCCAGTCATCACATTAATTCACTAACGTTACTTTTTCCTCGTGAAATAAAATTTGCCGTTGTAATTTTATGTGCAGAAAATATGCTATGATAATACGCAAAAATTAACTGATGTTCGCCGAACTGTATAAACAAATCCAGTTTTGACGGTTTCTTTTTCTTTCTTTCTTTTCTTTTCTGTTTTAGTTGGCTTGTTTAAAAGACATTACTAGTGTGTCTATTCTACCCAAGTAACCCAAAATGAGGTGCAAAATGTAGGGATCTTTAAATAGGTACTCTCCTGTGTCAGGGACAGCAAGGTGAAACGTAATTGAGTTGCGTAATTTAGCCACCAGAGGCCAGAGTTCGAACTCATTTTTTTTAATTTAAATGAATAATGATTTTCAAGGCAGGCAGATTTTTCCTATTTGAAAAACCGGAGCGACACATTGAGCTTCTGTTGGGGAGTGATGTATGTGGGTGTTGGCCAATATTTCACAAGCTAGGTTGTGATAAACAATGTACTTTTTACGTGTATTTTTTGTGTTCTTTTAACTATATATATATATATATATATATATATATATATATATATATATATATAGAGAGAGAGAGAGAGAGAGAGAGAGAGAGAGGAGATTTAAAGAAAAGACGAAAGAATATTAAGGGGAATATTAAAGAACACAACTGTTTGGTTTGGTTTGGTTTGGTTTCTTTGTTTAATGGTCTATCAATCTTGATGTAAAAGGAGAATAGTGGTACGATTTAACCGATATGCCTGCTGTGGATCGATAATGAATCAAGGATTTCATGAAAATCCATATTTCTTTCTAAATTGGGATGAATGACCAAAAGAAAAAATTCTAATCTGATTAATTAATTCTATTTACTCTGTTGCCATTATATTGGCCTAGTTTTTCTGCAATCGAGACATAAAAATATTAAAATAGATTAAAACAATTACTTATATATGTTCTTTAATTAAAAAAAAAGAAAAGAATTGATACTAGGGTGGGGTCGGGGGTGACGTGATAATTATTTTGCCACCTGTTCGTTTCATTGACCTAATGTCGTTTTGTCGAATCTGCTGCTAATGTCAGCCAACACCGCGACCGTGGGTGTGGTAGGGGTGGCAGTGGGGTGGTTTGGACGGTAGGGGAGTGTCTGGGCGGGGTGTAATCACTTCTGTGGGAACCGGTGAGAGAGAACTTAATTAATATTAAGTACCGCTTCAAATTATTTTCCGGTTGCCTTGTGCAATTATTAGAACACACGAAAAACATTCGCAGAATCTCAACACTCGCGTCACAATGCGACCGAGACATACCAATAATGGGTACCATTCAATCACAAAGAACGCTAATACCACTGCACATGACAGAGCGGTGACGTAATCAAAATGGGTGCTGATGAGGAATCCTCTAAGCTCAATAAATGAAATAAATGACTACCCAGAGATTTATAATTTTACGTATAAAAGATCTAATGAATTTATTTGTTGTTTCTCTATTCAAGTGACCTTTGCGTTTTCCATTATTCGTTAATGTATTTTTTTTATTCATTTATTTATTTTTCTCTCTTTTTCGTATCTTCGCCACTAATTCCTTTTTGAAAACACTGGTTCCCGCAAGGTCCATGAAGTTAAGCAGCAATGAGCCTGTTCAATACTTAGATGGGTGAAATAGATCACTAATTAGGACCACCGCAAGCAGAGTTCAACAGGTTTGAATTCAGAGTTTTCCTTCTCCTAGACTGGTTGCCTAGATGGGAAGAGTAGTTAAATTCATAGCTTTCCCAAGGGTATTAGCACTATGTGAACTGTAGCTTCGTCCAGGATTCGACGAGTTCATTTCCTACGACTCTAACCATTACACCACGCGCCTCCAGCATTTAAGCAACCTGATATCAAATTGACTTGATATTAAATGACCCGAAAAGAGTTAATATGGCGTAAAACAACCCACCAACAACTAACCAATTCCTTTTAAGAGCCTCTCAAGACGCTGGAGATAGAAATAGTGTTTTTCCGATTAATTTACCCTCCGGTTAGAATTTGACACAAGGTCACAGCGAGGATCGAACTCGCTTTCCAGTAATAACGGATCTGTGAGACTAGCTTTCTAACCATTACATTGACAATTTGATATATCTAACCACACATAAATCACTACAACATACGTGTGCTTAAAAGCGTTTGTTTTGATTGAATCAAAACAAACGCTTTGAAAGCTAAAAAGATAACACTCTCTCTCTCTCTCTCTCTCTCTCTCTATCTTCATCTATCTATCTATCTATCTCTCTCTCTCTCTCTCTCTCTCTCTCTCGCAATATGTAAGCAATATATTATATATATTTACAATTCAAATCATTCTATCCAATTAATCGTCCACTTTTATTTTTTGATTTATCATTTTCAAACAAAATTATTTTGATTTTTGATTTTTTCCGAATTCACTCATCTTGTTAATCTTTTTCCGATTGTGACTTCTCGTTGTCGTAGTCTAACCACTCGAGTGATTTACGATTAGATTCTTTTCTTTTTTTTTAATTAAAGATCAAAGAAAATACAAGTCAATCCACTGGGAATTATGCAAAAAACTAAATTTTGACCATACAACAAAATGGTATTTGCATAAACCAGAATCTGTTCTCGAGAATGAAGCACATAAAATTTTCTGGGACTTTGAGATAACGACGGATCTCCTTATCTCAGCCAGAAAACCAGACATCAGTATTGATTAATAAAAAAGAGAACTTGTCAACTGGTAAATTTTTCATTTCCAGCAGATTACTGGGTGGAGATGAAAGAAAACGAAAAGATAAACAAATACCTAGACCTCGCTAGAGGATTGAAAAAAACCTGTGGAATATTGTGTAAGTGATACCAATAGTTGTTGGGGCACTTGGAACGGTCCCCAAAAGCTTTAAAAAAACTAGAGAAACTGGAAATCAGAGGAAGAATTGAGACCATACAGATAACAGCATTGTTTTAGTCAGCTGGAATACTCAGGAGAGTCCTGGAGACCTGAGGAGATTTATGTCCCTCAAACTCCAATGAAAGACCATTAACTAACGCTGGTGGGAAAAACTAATAATGGTATACTTCTTTGTAAAAAAATTACTGATTTTGATTCAAAACGTTTTTCTTTCTCCTTTTCTCACATTGGCGAAAATGCTGGGGAAAAGAGGAGTTTGAGAGATATCGGCCTTCTAAAAGAAAGTTGACGGTTCACGCTCTTTTTTCGTGTTTGTTCTGCCTTTTTCTTGAATATATGTTTTCTTTTTTCTTTTTTGCAGTTGTCTATGTGGTTCTTACGTTTGTTTTATTTTCGAATTCTTGCTGCCAACAGCTTTTTGGGCAGTCAGACAAGGTTCACCCACTTTTTAAATAAAGACAAGGTGGTTCTTTTCATGCCTGTTCTTAAGTTTTATTTTTCTGATCTTTATGTTATCATAGACGAGTTCAAAGCCTGGGCGTGGCTGCTTGCATTTCACATAGCGCTAAAACCCTTGATAAATGTAGTTGGATACACGTGGCTAGAGTCGTAGGAAATGGACTTGTCGACCCGAGTTCAAATCCTGGACGAAGCTACAGTTCACATAGCGTTAATACCCTTGGGAATGGTATGAATCCAACTACTCTCCCTCCATCTATGGGCAAATAGTTGGGCAGACTGGGCTCTTTAACCTTGGTTAGGAAACCAGTCTAGGAGAAGGAAAACTCTGAATTCAAACCTGTTAAACTCCGCTTGGAGTGGTCACTACTAGAATAGGCTCAGTCCTAATTAGTGATGTATTTCACTAATAAAAAAATAATCTAGCTATTCTCCCTCCCGGTAAATAGTAGGGCAGACTGGGCTCTTTAACCTTGGCAACCGGTCTCGGAGAAGGAAAACACCAAATTCAAGCCGAGGGAGCTCTCTTGTCGTTAGTCAAAACTACTTTGAGAGCCTCCTTCCTCTTTTTCTATCAAAGAACACGAAGAAAAATATCTACAATTTCTGGTTGTTGTTGTTGCTTGTCATTGCGCTCGAATTTGTCAGTCTGAAATTGGTCATTGCTACAGTCAGTCCTTGGCTTGTAAAGGTGGCTTAGCGCCGGTATACGGTTCGTAACAGTGTGCAAAAAATAAAATTATGATAAATTATTAAATTCTATTTTTATTTTTTATTAAATGAATACGCTTATAAGACTACAATCTCACCCAACTGTGTTAACAGTCAAGTCATGTTGAAAGCGCCGGTTCCCGATAGATCACCGAAGTTAAGCAGCGATGAGCCTGTTCAATACTTAGATGGGTGATTATTTAAGCAACAGCAGGTACCGTAAGTAAACCGAATATCAAAATGACTTGATTCGGCATTAAATAGCCCGAAAATGGTTGATATGCCGTAAAACAAAACAACCAAACATCGTCCAACTGCCTTTGCGCATGCGCTGACTGACAAACTCCCACAAGCCTTCACCGGAAAAACTCTCCGCGCATGTGCAGAAAAAAGACCCACTTCTGACTCCCACGAGAATATCTCGGCTATTCGAGTTTAGGCCTTTACTGTGTCTAGTCGCTACTACTGGCCACGGAGATATTTCCTTGTCACGTAGTGGTTATGACCGGTGAATAAAGCCTAAATCATAAAACCACCTTCTGTTTTTGTCTCTTCCTTTTTCTTTCCTTGAATTCCTTCCTTTTCAGCGCGACTTTGTTAAAAGCAAACCCTAAGAACACGCACCAAGAATATCCAGCAACTTTTTAACCTAAAACACAAAACCTCTTGCCACCCCATAGACCGATACCTACGCATATGACCATCTCTCGTGATCACCGAAATGAAAATAATGACAAAGCTTTTGACCATTTTAAATTTCCATTGATCGCTCAGTTTTTATAACTATTTGAAAATCCGACACTTATTACTACTCTTAAGCACCTGGTCTTATTCTAAGTGTCGGGTTCGAAATCAAAAGACGGAACCTTCGTCCTTGAAAACATAAAAGTCACTCACAGATTTTAACACTTTTCTATTTTATGTTTTATCCGACGATATAATCGCCAATTACATTTTTAACTCTTTTTTATTGTCACAACAAGCTGGGACTTGTTGGTTTTGCACGATCGTCTTAAGTTAAACTTTATTAAATCGGTCTCAGGTTCGAATCTCAGTGCTTCTCGCACGTCTCCCGGGACTAATCTAAATTATTAAATAAATTTGAATTAGTGAAATACGTCACTAAGTAGGACTGAGCCTATTCTAGTAGTGACCACTTCAAGCGGAGTTTAACAGGTTTGAATTCAGAGTTTTCCTTCTCCTGGACTAGTTGCCTAACCAAGGTTAAAGAGTCCAGTCTGCCCTACTATTTACCCATAGCTGGAGGGAGAGTAGTTGGTATTAGCGTTATGTGAACTGTAGCTTCGTTCAGGATTTGAACTCGGGTCTACGAGTCCATTTCCTATGACTCTAACCATTGCACCATGCGCCTCCAACTTAATATCCTCCCGAATTATTTTTTAAATAATATTTGTTTCTAATTTCTTGTTTAATGATTGATTTTATCATGTCAAAGCGTCTAGGGTTATTTTATGCCTCGGGGTTAGGGAATTGCGTATATTGTCTATTTATATTTACATTGACATTTTTGTGTAATTCTCTTCTAAGATTTTTTTTTTTTTTGCACACAGTTAAATGATATCAAGTATTCTCATGAATTGCACACAGTTATATCGTTTCAAGTATTCCTAGCTAATACTAATAATTATATGGTTTCAAGTGATTATTTCTATTTAATAATAATCATTTGCTTGCAAACAGTTATATTAATTATATTATAAGTAACTAATAATAATAATCCTTAGTAAACACTATTCTTAATTCAAATAATTTACAGTTGATATGTGGTTGAACAAATGAACCATCTCTCTCTCTCTCTCTCTCTCTCTCTTTTCTTTCTCTTTCCCCCTCTCTTCCCCTTTCTTCCCTTTCTTTCTCCCTCTCTCTCACACACACAAAACTTTTTCTCTCTCTTTCTCTCCCCCCTCTCTCTCTCTCTTTTCATCTCCCCTTCTCTTTCACTTTCTTTAAATAACCAAGTCATCTTCTTCCACTTTCAATTCTCTAAAATTTGCCACTTAAAAAAAAGGTGACTATTTTCGTGACACTCAGCGAACAAAGAAAAAAATAAATGATTATAAGGATTTTTTTATTCTTTTTATTCTCTTATAAAAAAAAAGAAAAAGAAGAAAAAAGGACCCCCCCCTCTCTTCCCCAGTATGATTGTGTTTGAAAGTTTCGAACCCCAGTTTCTTCTTCTTCTCTTCACATCCAATAAAAAATGTCATTTAACAATTTTGTTTATGATGTAATAAAGACATTTCGTGATTTTGGAGAAGTCGTCGACTTGAGAAGGCCGCCGTGACGTCTTTTTTTTTCACAAGTTAACCTAGTTTAGTATTAATTGTTTTTTAACAAACGATGACCATTGGTATTTTTGTCAATGACGTTGACAAATCGTTGACATTTATTGGCTGTAAAGTGGACTTGCGTGGGCTTGTTGGTAGAAGGGGTTGCGCATTTCTTACTGGAATTAGAAGTCGGGGTTCGATCACAGAGTAAAACACTTCGGAAGCCGATTTGGTACAAATGCAGAATAGAGATAATATCATTAGAATCGTATTTTACGTATAAATAGCGTTAGATTACGGAAACTCCCGAAGTATCCCTTACCCTAGCCTCTTAAAGGTTTTCGAGTATTTCCGTGAAATGTAATGAAATCTAATACTTTTTATACGTAATCTAATGATAGTATCTCTTGCGTGCTATTCTGCATTTGTACCACCAAATCTATATATTTATTCATTTCAATTTTAATATCTTTTATTTTGAATTTATTTATTTATCTTTCTTTCTCTGATGCAAATGCAGAATAGCACGCAAGAGATAATAACATTAGAATTATATCTTACGTATGAATAGCATTAGATTTTATACGGAGTTAAGCGTTTGGTTTATTTGGTGCATGTTCGCTGGTTTCCTTTCTTTTAAACTTCATTATATCTGGTTCTTCCTTCTGTTGATCGTCGAGATGAAAATGAATTAAAAAGAAAAGAAGAGACAAAGACAAAAGATACTTTTAGGTTTCAGACTTTATTTTTAAGTTCATAGTTATATAGGGGATAGGAGATTTTCTCCTGATCCTGTCAATAAACCTACTCCCGAAGTAGTCTAACCCTAACCCTAAAAACCCTAACACTAACCCTAACCCTTAACCTAGTGTCTCAAAGTTTTCGGATATTTCCGTGAAATGTAATAAAATGCAATGCTTCCTATATGTAATCTAATGATATAATCTCTTGCGTGCTATTGTGCGTTAGTACCACCGATTTTTCAAGACTTTCCCTGTTAGGTGGACTGGGGGCAACACAATTTTTCCTCGCCCAAATTCATCCTAATTTAAATTGAACGTGTTCCAGACAAGGTTAACTTAAATAATGTTAGGTTCGGACCTAATGAAAATAGAGTTACTCCCCTTGATCAGTAGGGGGCTGATAGGAATCCGGAAGTGGGGTTTCCACCATGACACTCTTGGATTGGGATTTGTACCGAGTGGTAACGCACAGCATGGTTGAGCTAGTTAAGTCACTTTTGGGGTAGAAGCATTCTCTACCCTGTGTTAAATAAAACCTTGATAATTTCCAACAACCTGGTAATGCATTTTCATTCAGTGCTTCGTATTTTATCTGCATGTAAAAATATAACAAATATATATAAATAATTCAAGCAATTTCGTTCACAAATGAAAACCTAACCTCTGAATTCGCCCACGAAAGCTTGCTCTTCAAGCTGCTTCAACAGGATTTAGTAATGAAAGAGATGATATCATTGGAACTACATTTTACGTATAAATAGCATTAGATGGGAACCCATATTTTCAGTTTGACTTCTTATTTATTAAGCTTTCGTACACAGTCTCCGAGTTATTAAAGTGGGTATTTATCCAACCCGTTCGCCACGGATAGGATGTGACAAGATCACAAGTACGTGGCCTCCAGCTAGGATCAAACTCTATACAGTAGGATCTGCTATACTAGCTTACTAACCATTAGACCACGATGAAACGGCCTTATACTCAACCCGTTCGTCACGGATAGGATGTGACACAAGGTTGCAAGTGTGGGGCATCCAGCGAGGATCGAATTCGTTATTTAGTAGTAATGGATCTGCGAGACTAGCTTGCTAACCATTTGACCACGATGGGACACTCCCAGGCTGTTTAAAGTAGTTATTTATTGACATTCCACCGCGTCAGTTGAAGACAAGAATCGATTTACGTGGGGAGCACCGCACGAACCGATACGTTGCCAGTGCTAAATATTGCATGTATCCGTTCGTCATTTTTGTGTGTGTGTGTGTGTGTAATAAAGACAGCCCTGCCCCTTTAAATCAAGGGGCAGTTGTTGATTGGGGCGGTGTCCCCCTGGGATCACGCTGATATTAAATATCTTACTTGTCCAATAGCCGAAGCCATTGGACACAGGGCCCGAAGTAAGTTAGAATTTATGTATTTACAAAATTCCCCAACCCACCACTACGAATGACATGTGACACGTGATCGGTTTTTAAGCGGACTACAGCTGTTTTAGATTCAGAGGTTTTCCTTCTCGGAGATTGGTTACCTAACTAAGGTTAAAAATCCAGACTGTCCTACAATTTATCCATGGCTGAGGGGAGAACAGATGGATTTATGCCTTTCCCAAATCATAGTAGTGCTAACATCTCCGCCACGGGCAAGATTCAATTTTTAAGCGGAGTAAAGTTGATTTGAAGTCATTTTCCTTCTCCTACACTTGTTAGATAAAAAAAGGTTTTAAAAGTATATCCTTCTATTTGATGAGAGAACAGATGATTATTGAACCCTTAAGAGTTACTGCCCTTGGTCTGGACACAAAGCTGACATAGAGAATAAAGATGGCTTCTAAACCCTAATACATCGTCCGAGTTATACTCCATTTAATTTAAATATACTGACATGGTGGCAGCTCTGGGATAAGAATATTCATCAGAAAAAAACTAACTAGCAAAAAGCTATGTCAACGTTTTGGACAAAAAACCCTTTTTGGACGAATTAAACTAAACGTCCTAACACCGAACGCAACCCGAAATGTTCGAAGAAAAATTCTAAAATAAAAAAAAAGAAAAGAAAAGAAAAAAGAAAAGTGCTTGCAGTAAAAAAAACAAAAAAACATAATAAATTGTTCTCTGGAATAAACAAACAAGTCTTTTAATACATCCACAGGTTGTTTGGCGAAAGTTCGAAGAACGTTTAGACCCCCAGATAAATTTTCACATCTCTCGTATGTCGTTTCGACAATACAAACAAAGAGACACTGAAAGTATTGACGACTTTTTAGCAAGGTACAGGTTGTAGGCGAAGAAGTGCAAATTCCGAGATAACATGGATACCGAGATATGTTTATTAGAACAGGTTATCTATGGAACCAAACACACTTTCCCCCTTTTCCAAGTTGCAAAAACAGCTATTGGAAAAGGGGGAAAGTCTAATACTGGAAGAAGCCCAAATTATAGGCAGAGCCCACGAAGCTTCAATGGGCCACATGAAGCAAATGGCGGAAATCCAAAATGGAGAAAGCCAGGAAATTTACTCTGTAAAATACAGCAGTTCTAAGCGGTGCGGGAACATGCAGTCCCACCAGAAGGAAAAGTGTCCTGTTTGGGGTACAACTTACTCAGCATGTGGACGAAAAATCACTGGGCTAAAGTCTGCGACAACAGACAAGAAAATAAAGGAAGACACCCACAGACACAAATCAAACAAAAAGGACCCAAATTTAAACCTGGGCACAAGATGTTACAATTTTATGGGCCATCCTTTAGGCTTCAAGCAAGAGCGCATGTCCAGCGGAAACCCTTGGTAAAGAATCCTTTGGTTGTATTATAAGTTCCTCGTCAATGATTGCAAATGGGCGGTTCTCAGTATCAGTGCCTAAGTAGTCAACCAGCCACGCATTATAGCTGTTGATTGGCGAAGGAATAAACCACGTGACCTCGCCCAGTCTATAAATTTAGGTGGTGTATTGTAGGATAACTATATACCAAAATATTCCAACTCAAGGAGACCATAATAAAAAAAGTAATAACAATGTTTACTCAGTAAATGCCAATCAGTATAACCAGGAATCAGTTTGCACAAATGACATTTGATACAATCATGCGGCAAGATAAAAAAGACACTAGGACTGAGGTCTTCGCAGACCTTACTATTAAGCTTCCCAACTTACCAGGTATCCACAAACTAAAAGCCAAAGTTGACACAGGAGCTGAAGGAAATTCCCTCCCCTTACATGTTTCCGTGAGATGTTTCCTAATAAAGTCATCAATTCTGGACAGTCACTCCCTGGTACAATGCACAAGGAGTCAACTATACTGACTGCATCCAATGAATCCAGCATCCCTCAACATGGTTCCATCAACATAGAGTGTACAATGGATCCAGCATCCCTCAACATGTCCCATCATAGAGTGTACAATGGATCCAGCATCCCTCAACACGGTTCCATCAACATAGAGTGTACAATGGATCCAGCATCCCTCAACACGGTCCATCAACATAGAGTGTAACATGGATCCAGCATCCCTCAACACGGTTCCATCAACATAGAGTGTACAATGGATCCAGCATCCCTCAACACGGTTCCATCCAGCATCCCTCAACACGGTTCCATCAACATAGAGTGTACAATGGATCCAGCATCCCTCACATGGTTCCATCAACATAGAGTGTACAATGGATCCAGCATCCCTCAACACGGTTCCATCAACATAGAGTGTACAATGGATCCAGCATCCCTCAACATGGTTCCATCAACATAGAGTGTACAATGGATCCAGCATCCCTCAACACGGTTCCATCAACATAGAGTGTACAATGGATCCAGCATCCCTCAACATGGTTCCATCAACATAGAGTGTACAATGGATCCAGCATCCCTCAACATGGTTCCATCAACAGAGTGTACAATGGATCCAGCATCCCTCAACATGGTTCCATCAACATAGAGTGTACAATGGATCCAGCATCCCTCAACACGGTTCCATCAACATAGAGTGTACAATGGATCCAGCATCCCTCAACATGGTTCCATCAACATAGAGTGTACAATGGATCCAGCATCCCTCAACATGGTTCCATCAACATAGTGTACAATGGATCCAGCATCCCTCAACATGGTTCCATCAACATAGAGTGTACAATGGATCCAGCATCCTCAACACGGTTCCATCAACATAGAGTGTACAATGGATCCAGCATCCCTCAACATGGTTCCATCAACATAGAGTGTACAATGGATCCAGCATCCCTCAAACACGGTTCCATCAACATAGAGTGTACAATGGATCCAGCATCCCTCAACATGGTTCCATCAACATAGAGTGTACAATGGATCCAGCATCCCTCAACACGGTTCCATCAACATAGATGGATCCAGCATCCCTCAACATGGTTCCATCAACATAGTGTACAATGGATCCAGCATCCTCAACATGGTTCCATCAACATAGAGTGTACAATATCCAGCATCCCTCCAGCATCCCTCAACATGGTTCCATCAACATAGAGTGTACAATGGATCCAGCATCCCTCAACATGGTTCCATCAACATAGTGTACAATGGATCCAGCATCCCTCAACATGGTTCCATCAACATAGAGTGTACAATGGATCCAGCATCCCTCAACATGGTCCCATCAACACAGTGTACAATGGATCCAACATCCCTGAACATCAATATAGAGTGTACCTACAAAGGAGAGTGGAAATCACTCAAGTTTTTTTGTGATAACATCAGAAGGACTTTCTGATATTAGGAATGCCATCAATCAGAGACTTGGAACTGGTTACGATGTACTGCGTCATAGAAGAAAACCAGGCTCATATTAAACTCTGTAGAAGACCTGAGAAATATGTACCCGGATCAGTTCGACCGAATAGGCAGTTTCACAAGAGAATACCGGATTGTCCTAAAACCGGACAACCAGGAAATGCCCCATCCACATGAAAGATGAGATCAAGACTGAGCTAGATGACATGATGAAGCAAGGTATCATTCGCAGAGTAAACGAGCCCACAGAATAGGTGAACAATCTGGTAAATGTGCGAAAGAACAATGGTAAACTCCGCCTGTGTTTGGATCCCAAGGATCTAAACAGAGCCATCATGCGGTGCCATTACAAGACTCCCACAATGGAGGAGCTCGCACACAAACTTTCTAAAGCGAAATACTTTTCCGAACTGGACGCCAAGAATGGATACTGGTCAATCAAGTTCGATCCCGAATCACAGCTACTGACTACCTTCAATTCTCCTTTTGGAAGATATTGCTTTCAGAGAATGCCTTTTGGTCTGGTCATGTCACAAGATGTATTCCAGCAGAAAATGGATATGATTCTGGAGAAATGCCCTGGTACACTAGGACTGATAGACGACGTCATAGTATATGGCAAAACCAAAAAGGAGCATGATCAAAATCTGCACAACTTGATGGTGGTGGCAAAAGCTAAAGGGCTCAGGTTTAACAGCAAAAAATGCCAAATAGACCAGAAGCAGATACACTTCTTTGGGGCCATATCTGACAAAAATGGTGTATGCCCTGACCCCCAAGAAAGTGGAAGAAATCAAATTGTTACCCAACCCAAAGAGTATCACGGACTCACCAAGAGTGTTAGGAATTATTACCTACATGGCACAGTTCATCTCTCAGATCTCACATCACCAATGAGAGATGTACTAAAAAAAGAGTCGGTGTATGGGTGGACAGAAAGTCACCAAAAGATTTTGCAAACAATAAAAGATTTGATTTGTAAAGAAATGCTGCTAACATACTTCAAACCTAAAAAAGAAACTGTAATCCAGGTAGATGCATCCAATAGAGGTCGAGGTGCAATCTTGCTACAGGAGGGAAAACTCATAGTGTTTGCATCGAAATTGCTGACAGAAACAGAACAACGATATGCAAACATTGAGTGGGAGCCTTCGGATGTGAGCGTTTCCGAATCTATGGTTGTGCCTTCCAGGTAGAAAGTGATCACAAGCCCCTAGAGATGATCAAACTAAAAAAACCTGATTGCATCCCCACCTCGTCTCCAGCGAATGTTATTACGCCTACAAGAGTATGACATGACCATTGCCTACCGCCCAGGAAAAGAAATGGCATTAGCAGATGGTTTTTCCAGACTCCCCAACAAGAGAGCGAAAGAAGCAATCGACCTGGACATAAAAGTCGATTTTGTCTAATTTTCGGCACAGAAGTTGACACAGATTTAACTGGCAACCAATGTTGACCCAACAATGTGCGAACTAAGGGAAATGATTCTGTACGGTTGGCCCGATACGTTCAGAGAAGATGCGACCATACTGGCACTATCGGAATGAGTTAGCTGCGTATTCTGACGCAACATCAACTAAGATATTGACAGATTAATCCAGCTATGCGATGCCTGAAAGGAGCACCAAAAAATGCAAATTGCTGAGATCTTGATGCCACATGAGATCCCAGTAAGACCATGGCAAATAGTAGCCACTGACTTGTTCCATTTTGAAGGATCGAATTTTATCCTCATTGTGGATTACTACTCAAAATATCCTTTTGTGAGCAAGTTAAATAATTTCTCCAGCCATGAAGTTATGAACATAATTAAGCAAGTGTCTGGTGAGAATGGCATTCCAGAGAGAGTGATTAGTGACAACGGAGCGCATTATAATTCAGCAGAATTTAAGCAGTTTGCAAAAGAGTTGGGATTCGAGCATCGCACATCATCTCCGAGATACCCACAGTCTAATGGACTTGCGGAACGTTGTGTGCAGTCGATAAAATCCGCCATCCAAAAGGCCAAGTCAAGCAACCGTGACATCGACATGGTACTGCTATGCCTTCGGACAACTCTGATAGACCACACAATACCCTTACCAGGTATTTTCAACAGGAAATTAGTTCCAGTAAAATGTACTAACCACAATGCAAAAAAAAAAGCAGAAATATCAGCCCGTTTGTACAATAGACAAGATGAACAAAAAGCATACAATAATCAGCATGCAAAAGATCTACCTGATATCCAAATAGGACAGCGTGTTAGGATGTATGACAAGGACACAAATAGATGGAGCCCTGCACTTATCACACAAACTTGCATGGAACCAAGGTCATATATCATCAAAACCCCATCTGGACAGGTCCTCCGCAGGAATCGAAAACACCTGAGGGAAGACCCATCTACAGCAACTAGGTATCCACCAGAGATCATAACATCCAGAGTGGAAACCAACCCATCAAAAAATATTCAAACAAAAATACTAGATACCCCATCTCAAACTAGCAATCATAATGTCCCACAGGAATCACATACACGCTCTATCACAACAGAAAATAAAACAACTAAATTTGGCCGGATGATAAAGCCACCGGCAAGATACTGTGAATGAAGCAGAACAAAAACATTTTTTTTTCAGTTTGTGAATTTCTTATCGGAAAGAAAATCCCTGTATGGACACAAAAAAAGAGAATATTTCTTTTAATTTTTATATTGCTCACATATAAATATGTAGAAAAACAAAAAAAGAAATGAAAAATCTTTTTGTGAACAGTTATATTTTTATTTCTCGTGTTTATTGCAACTTAAATAAAATTAAAATAAAACTAATAAAGAAAAAATATTTTGTGAAAAGGGGGATGTGATGTTATTGAACCCTTAAGAGTTACTGCCCTTGGTCTGGGCACAAAGCTGACACAGAGAATAAAGATGGCTTCTAAACCTTAACACGTCTTCCGAGTTATGCTCCATGTGAACTTTTTACACACTTCGTGTTTGGAACGAAAAAAAATTTGGTACGTTTTCATAAATATCAACAAGAATACATTGTTAGGGCTAGGGTCGGGTTTGGGGTTGGAGTTGTGGTTAGGGTTGGAATTGAGTTAGGGTTGGGGTTACAATTTTATTTTTTAACAATTGATAATGGAAAATACCATTTTTCCATTCTGGAAAAATTCATGATAGTCAAATTTACCTCCATAATTTCCTTTAATTTTCTTAAAATCTTGGAAAAATTCACGTTTCATCACAAAGACCTTAACGGTATCTATATTTTTCATTTAGAAGATGTTTTGTATCTTTATCCTAATTATATATTATAGATATAAATGAATATAAATAAACTTTCGTGTTAAATCTGTGTTGGTATTTTTAACATTACTTGCATTAATAATAAAAATATTTATAGCGACAGTAAAATAAGCATAAAAGTAGGTTTGTCTATTTTACGAGGATTTTCTTTCATTTGATTTCTGTATTTCTCTTCGTGGGTGACACAAAACTTTAGTTAGAGGTGTGTGGTGTAATGGTTAGAGTCGTAGGAAATGGACTCGCCAACCCGAGTTCAAATCCTGGACTAGGCTACCGTTCACATAGCGTTAATACCCTTGGGAAAGGTATGAATCTAACTACTCTCCCTTTAGCTATGGTAAAAAGTAGGGCAGACCAGGCTCTTTAACCTTGGTTAGGCAACCAGTCTAGGATAAGGAAAACTCTGAATTCAAACCTGTTTAACTCCGCTTGGGGTGGTCACTACTAGAATAGGCTCAGTCCTAATTAGTGATCTATTTCACTAATTCCAACTGTAATGATTCCTAAGTAGTAAACATTTTTCTGAGATCCCACCATGTCAGATGAACACAAGATCCGTGGGGAGCCACGCACCAACCGAAGCTCATACGGTGGCCAGTGTTTAAAAAATGCATGTATCCTCTCCGAATTCTTCTTTTCGGGCGGCAGGCGTTGCCTGGGGGAAAGGTCCCCTGGGATTCTGCCAGTATTATATATCCATAGGCCGAAACCTCTGAACACTGGGCCCGAAGGTCGAATAAGTATATGGTTCCTAAGTAGAATATTTTAACCAAAAACAGATTTAAGAAACAAAACAAAAATCGTTCAAACCTGTTCAACTCCTAAAAAATTGACCTTGTGTCACCTTGTGTGTTACGGAAGGGTTAGCCAATCTTTAGACGGAGTTTAACAGGTTGTATTCAGAGTTTTCCTTCTCCTAGACTGATTGCCTAGCCAAGGCTAAAGAGCCCAGTCTGCCCTGCTATTTACCCATAGTTGGGGGGAGAGCAGTTGGATGCATACCTTTCCAAATTGTATTAGTGTTATGTGAAATGTAGACAGCCTCGTCTATGGTTTGAACTCGGATCGACGAGTCCATTTCCTATTATTCTAGCCATTACACCACGCGCCTCCAACTCCTGTGTTTGTTACTTTTCTGTTGTTTTTTTATTGAAACTTCATTTAACGTTTTTACCACAACACTTGAAAAACTCCTTCGCTAATTTTCATTACGGACCCTGTAATCATATCCACCAGTAACCTTCACCTTACAACACGACTTTTCCCACTCGAATTTGTGGCTTAAGAGTTTTAAGGTCAACTCTTAAGCGGTTTTCTAGATTTTTTAATAGAAAGTCTCCATAAATCTTGTTATTAGTATGTATTTACCCAGCCACTCCGCCACAAATATGACACAAGGTCAATTTTTTAGCGGAATACAGCTCCTGGTTTAGCTTAGTCGGTAGAGTGTTCGGCTAGGAACCTCAAGGTTCCTGGTTCGATACTGGCCCTCCCCAACTCAGCGTATGAGTAGCACAGGGATCTGTGCGGTGAAGGGAGGAGCTGCTGGTAGGTGTGGCGCTTCGTCTCAGATGCTAAAGAACAATCTCCTTGGTCTAGCGCTAGTGAAAAGGGGAAAGACTCCCTCGCTGTCCGGCTGATACCGACTTTAGGCCAACCGGACGACTTTACTTTTACTTTTACTACCGCTAGTTTGAATTCAGAATTTTCCTTCTATCAGATTTGTTGCCTAACCAAAGCTAAAGAACCCTACTATTTACCTATCGGATGGGAAGAACAGATGGATTCATTCTTTATCCACTTCCTCTGCTTCAAGCAGAATGTCAAACCAGGTCACTTTTAAATGGAGTACAGCTGGTTTGAATTCAGTTTTCTTTCTCCTAACCAAAGCTAAATAATCCAATCTGCCCTACTATTTACCCATAGCTGGTGGTGGGGACCAGGTAGATTTATGCATTTACTAAGAGCATTAGCGTGAAGTGAAATACAGTTTCCTCCATCCATTTCCTACCGGGATAACCGATACGGTAAGCGTACATGCCGACAGAAATGGAATAACAATCTTTCTACCCTCAAATTCATCCAAAGTTAGGCTGGTTTGGTGAGTTTGGTTTTTTCTTTTTCTTTTTCTTTTTGTTTGGAGGCGGTGGGGGGTAGAAAACTAAATTGCTGGTTGAATCTATTTATATTTGGATATATTTTTAAATATTGTAAAATATTTGGATATATTTTTAATGTTAAAATGAAATGTACAATCCAACATTGATATAATCCCTTATATCAATGTTGGATTGTACATTTCATTTTAACATTAAAAATATATCCATCTAAAAGAGGAATTGCCCTTTCGCTTTCTTCTTCTTCTTCTTCTTCTTCTTCTTCTTCTTCTTCTTCTTCTTCTTCTTCTTCTCCATTACTCCTTGGTCCACTCTGAACCGGAGTGGTAGTACCTGTTAGGATCCCATCTACGGGTTAAATAGGAAAAAATGAGTGTAAAAAACCAACTAGCTATAGCTTAAGTGGTCACCCAATTAAGTATTAAACAGGCTCATCGCTGCTTAAGTTCAGTCATCTAACGGGAACGGGTGCTTTCAGCGTGATTTGACCGTAATTTCGAAATAAAAGCTTAATCTTAAATTTTGTTTTATTTTTAATGTTCAATTGATTTCAACCACAAAAAAAAAACAATTCTCCTTTTTTTAATTTGTTGTATTTGGTGACCTTCGTCACTGACTTGAGAAATGAACTTTACAATCAGATGTGAAATAAAGAGTGATTGACAGAACAGGATTTCTGCGACAAATGAGTGACAATAATAACAAATTTGGTCTGTGTGAAGAGAAAAAGTCGACAGTCGAGATGTTCTAAAAGTTGTACCTCGTTACATCAATAAGTGCGACTTTCTTTTCTCTTTTTTTCTCTTTTTTTTTTTTTTTTTTTCTTTAGATGAAACTCTGTCAATCATTATTATTAGATATATTTAACTAGTTGTTGGTATCCTTTCGTCTACGAGAGACGATGGAGTAGTGTCCTTTTTTATTTTTTATTTTTTTAGTGGAACTACATAACCTGGGCGGGTTGGTATGGAGGATGAGTTGTTACCCAAACAACAAACCCCTCCTCTCCACACTGCCGCTGTGATCCAAACGAAAGGTAAGAAGTCAATGCAGTTTGGCAGCGGTAGTCTCGCTGGAGTTGCTGGGTAACACTGGATTTCAGCATCACACCACTGACTCCGGATTTGTTTTCGGGGTTTACCCCCCCCCCCCTTTAACTTGTATTGTCCTTTATTTTCTTCAATTCTTGTTATTTTTATTGACTTTTATTGCTTCCTCATCGGGTCGTCACTTCGGTACAACATTGGTAACACGACGAAAGAATTTTACCGAGAGGTTATTATTGTTTTGCTAATGTAAAGCTTACAGAAATATAGCAAAAAGAATCTTGGTTGGTTGGTTGGTTGGATTTTACGGCATGTCAACTCTTGTTGGGTTATTTTATGCCGAAAACATTTTTATTCATTCTTGTGGGAATACAATTGTGTGCAAATTAACAAACCTTACAGCTGTGTGTAAATTATTTGTATTAGGAATACTTTAAATCATACAGCAATGTGTAAATTATTTACATTAAATAGGAATGCTTAAAACCATACAACTGTGTGCAAATTATTTGTATTGGATAGGAATACTTAAAATCAATCAAGATGTACTACTTGGTATTCAAGTCAGAAACTCCAATACGAAAATTCAGAGTGTTTTGGGAAGAGTTCAGAGGATTCGAAAGAGTTGGATAACCCGAGTATTTTGAAGGAAATTAATTATTCCTTGTTCATTTCTATCTTGGTAAATACAGCTTCGATCTGCAAACTTTTTGGAGACACGTCGTATATCTTTTTTTTATTTTTGGAGGGGGCGTGGTGTAATGGTTAGAGTTGTAGGAAATGGAGTCGTCGACCCGAGTTCAAATCCTGGATGAAGCTGTTTGCATTTCACATGGCGCTAATACCCTTGGGAAAGGTATAAATCCAACTACTCTCCCTCAAGCTATGGGTAAATAGTAGGGCAGACTGGGCTCTTTAACCAGTCTAGGAAAAGGAAAACTCTGAGTTCAAACCTGTTAAACTCCGCTTAAAAAACTGATATTGTGTCACATCCTACTCGAGCGGAGAGGTTAGTATTATATATATATATATATATATATATATATATATATATATATATATATATTTAATTTCCTATTCATTTTCAAATATTTCGATTTTAACCAATTGAATTTCTCCAATAAAATCGATTGGCCACTTTTATCCAGTTGATTTCCTTTGATTTCTGTCAGGTTTTCACAACTGAATTTAAAAAAAAAAAGAAAAGATGAAAAAAAGATTCATGATTAATTTCCAAAATGAAAAATATGTGGGGGAGGATGCTTTTGTTTGGTCAGTGGCAAAATTAGATATTTGAAAAAAAAACGGACAAAACAATAAAACTATAAAACATTCAAAGAATTGAAAATAAAGAAAATGATGAAAGGAAGTTACAACACAAAAAAATGATTAAATCATTTACCTGAATTTTTGGCAGAAAAAATCCTACTATTCGGGTAAATCATTTTTCTGTGTGTTTGTGTGTGTGTTGTCTGTCCTTTTCTCTGCCTCTGTCTGTCTGTCTCTCTCTCTTCTTTCTCCATCTATGTCATCGTCTCTCTCTCTCTCTCTCTCTCTCTCTCTCTCTCTCTCTCTCTCTCTCTCTCTCTCTCTCTCTTCTTTCTCCACCTATGTAAGCGTTTCTCTCTCTCTTCTTCTTCTCCTCCTCCCCCCTCCTCCTCCTCCTCCTTCTTCTTCTTCTTCTTCAAAATTCCTGAATAGAATAATTTGTTAATGAAAGTCAAAAATCCTATTGAAATTCTTCATTCTCCATTGATCGACGACGCTATTATCGACAAAATCACGAGACACTTGATCATTTCTTCACATAAAAAATGTTTCACCAAGAATATTTTTAGGAAATAAGTTCGTCTCTAACAGTCAGGTGTGTGTCCGAGTGTGTGTGTGTGTGTGAGAGAGAGAGAGAGAGAGACAGACAGACAGACAGACAGACAGACAGACAGAGAAAAAAATTAAAACCATTTTGCGGACCTTCTTTAACAAATATTTATTCCTCTCTCTCTCTCTCTCTCTCTCTCTCTCTCTCTCTCTCTCTCTCTCTTCTCTCTTTCTCTCTCTCTCTCCACACACACACACGCACACACACACACACATATATATATATATATATATGAAGTGAAATAAAAAAAATTATTTTAAAAAACATAATCCATTTTGTGGACCTTCTTTTTTATGAAATATTTTATTTTCTCCCATAACAAAACTTTATATATATATATATATATATATATATATATATATATATATATATATAGAGAGAGAGAGAGAGAGAGAGAGAGAGAGAGAGAGAGAGAGAGAGAAATTAGAAAAATTAGAAAATCAAAAAATATCTTTGTGTTCTCTGACAAAACAAAAAACCTCTACGAAATAGTCTGGAACAAATACAAACAGCTAATACAGAACAGCATCACGAACAAATGAAAATTAGCCAGCCCAAACACTGACAACATTAACGATGAGGCCAAAAATTTGGCCAATAAACTAAACATAGATGACAGAATAGAGCAACTAGCAGAAAGAGAAGCCTTCATCACGTTAAAAGACCACAAGGCAGACTTCAATAATAGACCGATATGCAGGCTGATAAACCCAGCCAAAACAGAAATAGGACTAGCAAGTAAAAATATACTAAGGAAAATAAACACGATAACTAAAAACAACACCAGACTACTCCAATGGACAAACACAACAGCAGCGATTACCTGGTTCAACAAAATCCCATCCAAAAGGGCTCACAAATTCACCCAGTTTGACATTATAGATTTCTACCCATCCATAACAGAACAATTCCTATCTAACGAACAAGAATTCGCAAAAAAGCACACAAGAATAAGCAAACCAGAAACAGAAATCATTACACATTCCAGTAGGAAGAGCCAGGGTGAAAAAAGCCAACTCCAACGACGCATTCGACGTAGCAATGAATTCCTTCGATAGCGCGGACATCTGCGACTTAGTCGGGCTACATACTCGACTCGCTAAGAAACAACTTCCCAGAACACCAGTTCGCGATCTGCAGAGACGATTGTTTGTGCCTATCCCCAAAATGCAACGGGCATACCCTAGATAAGCTGGGGGAAAAACAACACATGCACAACATGGGCCTAAAAATCACAATAGACACAAACCTGACAAATGTCAACTTCCTAGGCGTTAACTTAGATCTAGATAGCGGAACATACAAACCATACCACAAACCAAATGAAAAATTAAGTTACATAAACATAGGTCCATGCCACCCACCTATAGTCTTTAAAAACCTAGACCACAACATTAGCCGTAGAATCTCAAATCTATCATCTAACAAAGAAATATTTAACAAAGCAGCCCCATACTATAATAAAGCCTTACAGGAGAGCAGATTTAAGGACCAAATACGATATGTAGATAGCAAAACGACCACACCAACCGCAACCAAAAACAGGAAAAGGAAAATAATCTGGTTCACACCCCCATATGCACTTAACGTCAGAACGAATATAAGCAAGAATTTTTTAGAATTGATAAAGAAGCGCTTCCCACCCAGACACAGGTACCACAAGATATTTAACAAAAATACAGTAAAAACGAGTTACTCTTGCGGACCGCTGATGAAGCCAAAGATAACAGCCAACATCAAACCCAGAGAAACCTTCACCTGCACATGTAGAGATAAGGAAGACTGTCCACTACAGCAAGGGTGTAACGTAAAATCAATAATCTACCAAGTAACTATTAAGCTAACCAACACAAATCGCCCAGCGACCAGCGAAAGCTATGTGGGATTGGTGTAAGATAGTTTTAAACAAAGATACTACGCACGAAAACAAAAGGAACGCGAGAGCACTATCTAACAAAGTATGGGAGTATAAAAAACAAGACAAACCCTTTAGCATAGAATGGAGGATCTTAGACCGAGCAAAACCATACATTAACGGATCAAAGAAGTGGTCACTGTGCACAACAGAGAAATTGCGGATCCTACAAGGATTAAAATCAGGATACATATTCCTAAACAATAAATCAGAAGTATTCAGGTCCTGCCCACACCGGAATCTTTTTTAATATGGTCTTGGACCGGTGAGAAAGAAGCACACAGGCAACCACCATAATTAGTGGCTCATTACCAAACGGGAAAGTAACTACAAGAAATAATAACAATGTTAGTGACAACAGATCCACCCAGGAAAACAGATAGCGAAAACCAAAAAACTCACACGTGCAGACAATAAAGGATAGCACCAGGAACCGAAACACAAATCTAGATAATAAGATCAAAGGAAACACAAGAAGGCATAGACCAATATAAACATAAGACACTATAAAAACAACGACCAACAAAAACGGAAGTCACGTACACACAAATATATAAAAGAAAGGACAGTCCACGTATTTCTTAACAGGCGCTTTGTCGTGATCAAGCATGCTGTTTGGAAACCAATGGTAACAATTGCACCTTAAATGTATTGTACACTATAATAAATAAATTAAATAAAATAAATATATATATATATATATATATATATATATATATATATATGTATGTGTGTGTGTGTGTGTGTGTCTGTGTGTGTGTGACTCTGTAAAGTAAACTTTGGTGTTGTTGGTGTTGTTTTTCATTCAGCTCAGAAAATGTCGGTTAATGAAAACCATTTGTTTTTTCAATCATCAAATCATTTTTCTCGAAAGAAACAAGTCAACCGTTGAGAATTTCTTGACAATTCATTTCAAACATTTCACCTTCTTTCTTTTTTCTTCTTTTTTTCTTCTTTTTCTTTCTTTATTTTTTTCTTCTTTTTTTTCTTTTTTCTTTTTTTGTAATTATTATTCGGTTTAATTAAACATAAAAATATAATTTCTATTTTGAATCAATAATTGCATTCTTCAACAGCAGAAGAAAAAATGTAAAGTAGATAAAACCGAAAATGAAAATCGTGTTGAAATCAACCCCCCCCCCCCGAGTAACGGTCGAATTTTGATTTATGGTGACAAAATTATTAATTTTCGAGAGTCCATTAGAATAGGTATTGTTAAAAAAAACACTGTCTTATCTACGAAACAATAAACTCCCAGAATATGAAACACAAGATGAGATCGTGTAGCGTCAGAAAAATGCAACAGGAACAATTAACACTTTAATACAGGACCAAGTTCTATCAAAGGAGAAATGCACTCCACATTAGAATTCATATACTATGAAATAGCAAAGGTGGTCACTACTAAAATAGGCTCAGTCCTAATTAGTGATCATCCTCCACACATTAATCATTTGTTGTGTTTTTTGTAAAAATGTAATGTGTGAAAATAAACATATTTCCATCTTTCTTTCTTTCTTTCTTTCTTTCTAGACTGTTCTTATACCATATCCCAAGGGGGTAGGAAGGGGGTAGATACCTTTATCCCGGACACAAGTTTTTAGATGCAACTAGATATTTTTGATGGCAAGAGGCCGTAGAAGATGAACCCCTTCCTAATGATGGAGCTCTGGGGAGTCTGAAGTACCCCTTCATCGCCATTACTCCCAGGTCCACCATAACCCGGAGTGGTAGTATTTGTTTGGGTCTCATCTATGGGTTAAATAAGAAAAAAATGTATTTAAAAAAAAATGTGTTAAAAAATAGAATTTGAGAAAAAAATTGAATCAAGCATGAATAGAACAAAATATCTTCGGCACTAAATAACCCAACAAGAGTTGACATACCGTAAAATCTAACAAACCAACCTTTCTTCTTTCATTTCCCTGCTCTTGTCCCATCTCTTTTTTTTTCTCTCCTTCTCTTATTTCTCTTTCTCCTTTCTTTTCTTTCTTCCTCTATGCTCTCACTCTATTTTCTCCCTATTCTCTTCTTTCAGTTGGAGGTGAGTGGTGTAATCGTTAGAGTCGTAGGAAATCATGGACGAACCTACAGTTCATATAGCGTTAATACCCTTGGGAAAGGTATGAATCTAACTACTCTCCCTCCAACTATGGGTAAATAGTAGGGCAGACTGGGCTCTTTAACTATGGTTAGGCAACCAGTCTAGGAGAAGGAAAACTCTCAATTCAAACCTGTTTAACTCCGCTTGGGGTGGTCACTACTAGAATAGGCTCAGTCCTAATTAATGATCTATTTCACTAATTTCTTTCACTCTCCTTCGTCTCTTCCTTCTGTCTCTATCGTCTCTTTCTTTCTCTTTCTTTCTCCCTTCTCTCTTACTCCACTTTTCTTTCTTTGTTCCTGTCTTCTCTCTTACCCCCTCTCTTTCTCTTTCTCCCTCTCTCTCTCTCTCTTCTCTCTCTCCTCTCTCACACATACACACACACACACACTTTCCTTCCTTTCTCTCTCTTCGTCTTTCTTTCTCTTATTTCTCTTCCCCTCCTCTCTTTTCTCTCCCTCTTCTTCTGTCTGTCTCACCTACCTCTCTTATTTTTGTCTTTCCTCTTTTGTCTCCCCCCCCCCCGCCGACTCAACCTTCCTCCTCTCTTTTTTCTTTCTTCCTGCTTTCTCTATCCCTACTTTCTCTCTATTTTTGTTCTCTTCTTTCTCTCTCCGTCTGTTTTCTCTCTACTTGTGCTTCTCTTGTCCCCCCTCCACTCACTCCTCTCTCCCCCTCTCTCTCTCTCTCTCTCTCTCTCTCTCTCTCTCTCTCTCTCTCACACACACACACACACACTCGTTTGTATTTGTTGATATTTTCATTCCTATTTCCAAATCCCTTTCAAATATCCTCCTATCTAATGATTCACTTTTTGAAATCTAAAATTAACATTCATTACGGAAAACAAGCAACTTGGATTTTCTTTTTCCAGTCTAATTTTGTCGTCGTCTGAAATTAGCGAGATATTCTTCTTCTTCTTCTTCTTCTTCTTCTTCTTCTTATTATTATTATTATTATTATTATTATTATTCTCTACGTCCTTCTCCTTCTCCTTCTCTTCTCTTCTTCTTCCTCTTCTCCTCTCCTCCTTCTTCTTCTTCTTCTTCTTCTTCTCCTCTCTCCTCCTTCTTCTTCCTCTTCCTCCTCTTCTTCTTCTTCTTCTTCCTCTCTTCTCCTCCTTCTTCTTCCTCTTCTTCTTCTCCTCCTCCTTCTTCTTCTTCTTCTTCCTCTTCTCCTCCTTCTTCTTCTCTTCTTCCCTCCTCCTCCTTCTTCTTCTTCCTTCTCCTCCTTCCTTCCTCTTCTCCTTCCTCTCTTCTTCTTCTCTCCTCCTCCTTCTTCTTCCTCTTTCCTCCTCCTTCTTATTTTTCCTCTTCTTCTTCTCCTCCTCCTTCTTCTTCTCTCTCCTCCTTCTTCTTCCTCTTCTTCTCCTCCTTCTTCCTCTTCTTCTCCTCCTCCAACTTCTTCTCCTCCTACTTCTTCTTCTCCTCCTCCTCCTTTTTCTTCTCCCCCTTCTTCTTCTTCTTTTTCTCCTCCTCTTCCTCCTTCTTCGTCTTCTTCTTCTCCTCATCCTCCTTCTTCTTCTCCTCCTTCTTCCTCTTTTCCTCCTCCTCCTTCTTCTTTTTCACCTTCTTCTTCTTCTTCTTCTTCTTCTCCTCCTCCTCCTCCTCCTTCTTCTTCTTCTTCTTCTTCTCATCATCCTCCTTCTTCTTCGCTCCTCGCACGGTGCGTGCAATTAAGCGATATAACTCCTCTGTCACCTGACATGGATTTTGTATAAATATCTCATTGGCTAGACAAGTAGTCAGGCGACTGGGCAGCTAGAGGATATCTTTTCGTCGTCATCATCATCATCATCATCATCATCATTAAGGCGTACTATAGCACAAAAACTCTCTCTCTCTCTCTCTCTCTCTCTCTCTCTCTCTCTCTCTCTCTCTCTCTCTCTCTCTCTGAAAAGCACTGGATTGATTGTTTTACATTTTGTAAAATTTCATCAATCCCAACATTTTTTGGGTTTTGAGGGGAAGATAGGGGTATTTGTTTTTTATTCATTTATCTATTTCTCAAGACCATTTGGTCAATTTGTTTTCTGGGCTACTTCAAATGCTATAAAAATAACATTTCCTCAAAGAAGGCCGAAGAATGCATCGACCGAATGATAAAATAAAAAAAGCAACAAAGATTAAGATAATAGCCGGGCAAAATATGCCGGTGGGTTCTGTGGGGATTAAAATAAAATTAAAATTAAAATTTGAAATTTAAAAAATACCAAACTCCCTTGGGCCATCATCGGAAGAACTCTCCGCGCATGTGCGGAAAAAAGGACTCACTTCCGATTCCCAAGAGAATCTCTCGGCCATTCGAGTTCAGGTCTTAACTGTGTCTAGTCACTACTACCGGCCAGGGAGATATTTCTTTGCCACGTGGTGGCTATGACCGGTGAATAAAACCTAAATTATAAAACCACCTTTTGTCTTTGTCTCTTCCTTTTTCTTTCCTTGAATTCCTTCCTTTTCAGCGCAACCACTAAATATGATAGGGTTAAAAGAAAACCCTAATAACACGCACCAAAAATAACCAGCTACATTTTAAACCTAAAACACAAAACTTCTTGTAACCCCATAGTTCTCCGGCTTTCCTCTAGTGTATATCGTTTCTACCAATCATAAAATATTTACTTCTGAATCTGATTTTTTTTAAAACTAGCCCATCTATTCCCCTATTGGTCAGCCTAAGAACTTTTCAACACCCCTGTACATTGCATAAGAACACACATGCTGCTTTTTTGTTTGTTGCTGCTTTTTTTTTTTTCTTCGTTGTTATTTATGTACGAGATGAACCTAAAGGACTACTTGAGGAAAGCTGAAGAGCCCACTGTTCGTGATGACCTTATTTCAACGTAAAATATATTTTATGAAACAATTTTTATGGAACCCTATGACTAATTTCTCTTATAAATTCATTGACACAAAATATACGTAACTAGTAGTACTTATCCATGTTGAGTAGAACTGATGGTTGGTTGTATATTGTGGCGATTAAAATGAAATTAAAACAGAAAAAAAATAACAAACTTCCATGAGCCTTCAAACCGGAAGAACCCTCCGAGCATGTGCAGGAAAAGGACACACTTCCGACCCCCAAGATAATCTCTCGGCCATTAACTGGGACGATACACTACTACTGGCCAGGAAGATATTTCCTAATCACGTGGTGGCTATGACCTGAGAATAAAGCCTAAATAATAAAACTAACCTTTTCTTTCATTGAATTCCTTTCCAGTGCGACCACCAAATATAATAGGGTTAAAAGCAAACCCTAGGAATACGCACTAAGAATAACAAGCTACCTTTTAACCTCTTGTCACACCACCATATCACATCGCCTCGAATGATTATAATATAAGAACAATTCACGACAAAAGTGATAACAATGATATTTATTGCCTGAGCAAACTTAATAGAAGCAGAATACAAAACATGATAGAAGAATTATAATCTTTTTGCTGGGCCCCATATATTTCCCACATTAACAGATAGGCGTTCAATTTCGGAGGAAAAATACTCAAAAAACAATATGAAAGTATAAACATATATTCAAAAAATACAAAAGTTGCAAATTTAATGGCATTGCGTCCAGACTTATCTGCTGAAGTCTATTTTGTTTCTGGGGGTGACAGGATAAAACGACTTGATGCAAGGATGGTCAGCACTACAAGTGATTCTAAAAGGAGTCAAGTTGGGTGTCAATCTACGAGAAGTGCGTTGATTAACCCCTTACTGCCAAGAGTAGATAATTAATCCCTATGTTTTCCAATAGAATAAAAAGAATAGCTATTAGGTTCAGACCTAACGGCATTTAGAGTTGCTCACATTGATCAGTAGGGGTCTGATGGGAACCCGGAAGTGGGGTTTCCACCATGACACTTTTGGATTGGGATTGGTGCACGTGCGTCCTGGCCGGACGCACGTGCATCAATGGTTGAGCTAGTTAAGGCATTTTTAGGGTAGAAACATTCTCTACCCTGTGTTGAATAGATCATTGTTAATTTCCAACAACCTGGTCTTGCATTTTCATCCAGTGTTCCATATTCTATTTGTATGTAAAAACATAACAATAGCTTATATGCATATGTGTATACAATAAATTTTCAATTGGCAAATAGTCTTTAATAAACAAAGTCTTGAGGTTGCTGGTAACAGAATAAAGTGGTTTGAGTAGGCTCTCGGCACACGGATTGCTTGGGGCGGGTGAGCCCTTCCCCTGTCCTATGGACAGGAAATGCAACTGGTGCATGTTACCTCTTCGAAGTTAGAGAATAAAAAAAACTTTCGTGTGCTATTCACACGGAATGCTGGGATAAAGCCCCCCTGTCCGGGGGACAGGAGATACAACTGGTTTGCTACCTCTGAAGGTTGGGGGTGAAAGAGGAGTTAAATTAGGCACTCCTGCTTTTATAAGCTGCCTATCATTGTCAGAAAACTGATAGTAAAATTATCTTCCCCTGTCGCTAGGGGTCGAATCGCCAACATCGTATGTTGGCGGCAAAACCAAACCCCATCACTTATCTGAAGGCTGTCGACCTGAGAAGTCACCTTAACAAGGGCTCAATCTACCGCCCACTTAAAGGGGCATTTAACTAGGCGAGTCGCTCAAAAAAAGCACTCCCCAACCTTTACTTATCCTAAGAACTTTCAAGCAAGCGTATTATAAAAGGAAAAAACAGAAAAAATTATTCTGGCCGAAGAAAAAAATAATAATAATAATATATATTTACGACCACGAGGGACACAAAAAAGTGAAGGGGTCACACAGAAGTCAACCTAGCAGTCTTCACAGCCACAAAAAAAGGGGAGGAGGAATCGCAACTGGCTCTCGTACCTTCAAAGAAAACAACAAAAAAAAACGCATTTTCATTGTTCCATTCTGTCTACCTTAATGATATTTGTTTAATATTATTTGTTTGATATGGTTTCTGTGTGCCTTAAATGATATTGTTGATGTTATTTGACCTTTAATGTCATTTTTTTGATATTGTTTAATATTATTTGCATAGGAAACTAGAATTGGCCTTATATATAGGTAAAGGATAATTAATTTCATTGAGAATGACTAATATAATGACTTATAAGGAAATAAAGGGTGTCAAGGCGCTAATTAAAGCTAAATTCAGTGCGAATATTAAATTAGAGTCACTCGAGTCTAATCCTGTTTTAGACGAAGATTTTTTCGTCGGAGTGGAGTCTACAATAATGACTTATCTTAATAAAGTAATAGACTCTAACGACAAAATCACGGAACTCTGCTTTGACGGTAATATGGACATGGGGGAGTCTTCACTAATAGAAGATTTTAAAGGAGATTGCTCGTATGAAGAAGGCATTAGGAAGCGCTTGTCGGTAATAAAAAAAAGATTTCGGACACCTCCTCTAGTACCACATGTGGCCGAAATTAAGTCACTAAACGAAAATTTAAGGTTACCCAAAGTAGAATTAGAAAACGTTAATACTAATTCTATTGAAAAACAAAATGAAAAAATAATTCTACCTAATTTAGAATTGGAAAATGTTAATTCTAATTCTGAGACATTTAATGAACAATTGTATTTACCCAAATTAGAATTAGAAAAAAATGATACTAATTCTATTGAACTTGATGAAAAAATAAATTTGCCCAAATTAGAATTGGAAAATGTTGATTCTAATTCTGAGACATTAAATGAACAATTAATTTTACCGGAACTGAATTGGAAAAGAAGAAAAAAGGTCAGAACTCTTCCAGAATGGACAGTAAAAAAATGTTTTAACCGACTACATGAAATGGACAACATTTATTTTCATCAAGAACCCAGCTATGTCTAGGCCATTTGTCAGTCAGGCCATATTTTTGAAGTGCCTTCGTGAGGACAAAAAAAAGTGCACTTACTCGGCATGGAACTACTTGGCTTCAAACCTCCATGCCCACTAGAGTTAATCATGGCCCACAGTCATGATGCAAGAGAACCTCCGGTCGATGCAGCACAACCCCAAGAAAAGGCCCAAGTAAGGCCTAAAAGAAAACAAAGGAATAATAAACATGAAGACGTTTTGTATTATTGAATAAATAGATATTAAAATAGTATTAAAGGATATAGATATTGATAAATACAGATATTAAAATGGCTAGAATAATGCCAGGGGAAACCTAGGGCAGTCTTCCCGTAAGGATCCCCATTTTTTTTTTTTTTTTGTTACCCACCATTCTTATCGCTGAGAAATTAAGGTTGAAGTTAGCCAGTTAACATGCACTGATGCTCATTGCATGTTTTCTTCCTTGTTGGGAGTATGTCAGAAAAGTGATAGCAAAATTATCTTCCCCTGCCGCTAGGGGGAGAATCACCAACATACGATGTTGGCGGCAAAACCAAACCCCATCACTTATCTGAAGGCTGTCGACCTGAGGAGTCACCTTAACAAGGGCTCCATCCACCGCCCACTTAAAGGGGCATTTAACTAGGCGAGTCGCTCAAAAAACACTCCCCAACCTTTACTTATCCTAAGAACTTTCACTCGGAGAGACGTCTCAACAGCAATCCAAAGGATGGCGAGTAGAAATCCCTTTTTAGCGCTAATTTACCAACGAACTGTTAATTTCACCTCTCAAGATAAGTCTGTAGCAAAGCCAACAAATTTGCAGCAATTTTGTTTTAATTCCATTGCGTTGTTTGTCTTCTTTCACCCGAAATAGTTGCCGACCACCGGGAGAATAAGAGCTCTCTACGAACCCCGTAATTCCTCTTATCATGCCACCTAGTGCCTAACGGAAGAACCATAGCAAGTGAAGAATATAATGCCTACATCCATATTACATACGGGTTGTAAAATAGTCATTTTAAAAAATAAAGGGCGTATAGTCACTTTTATTAAAGTTTAGGATAATTATTTGTAAGCAATACTTATCTATAGTGTAGCTGTCACTGTTTTAGGCTGATTTCCAGCAGTAAGCTAAATTTTGTCTTGTCATTGGCATCATGTCCGGTTTTAGGCCTCCCTTTCCCACTTCCTCCTCTGACCCCAAATAAAGTACCCCATGACACTGGTCACCCTCCTGGTAAAAATGGTTACCCTATAAGAAATAGTTCTTGGGTTTTTAATAACCCCTATTATATGTGTAAGTGCATTTTTTTTAGATTGTTTGGAGTACTTATTTTGCCTTTGTGATATATGATGAGTAACTCACTGCTGTTTGTGCAGTAAAATAGAAAAGGGCTTTAAATAAAAGATAAAGTCTTGGACTGAGTAGTAATTTTTAGTATTGTCAAGTCTAAAAGAGTGCTAGCAAGTATCTTTCTTTCCGTTGGTCACTTGAGCAAGTCAAGTTTTTTGAGGCTCCGATTGTGAGCAACTTTTGGCGGTATTTTGAAACCGCAATTCTTGGTATAAGAACCACTAAGATATTGGTCCTTTTTAATGTGCAAGTCCCTACGTGCCAGCAAAGGTATTTAAGTTCTCCATTCTCTTCTCTGAAACTGCATTTATGTACATGTGTTATTTTTTGGTTTAATTTGTGATTTCTCAAAATGAGAAATATCCTTTTCCCCTGTTAAATTATTGTTTGTGCATTCTTGTGGCATTTGAGTTCTAAATACCCCAAACCCCCCTTCATATGTTTAATTTGTAATTCATAGTTTTAGCTTTGAATGTTTTTATAGTTGGAATTTCTGTGTAATATTTGTCAATTTTATTGTATTTGTATTTTATTGTATTTTGTGTGATATTGTGACTTATTCGAATTTTCGTTTAATTCACAGTTTTCACGGCATTCGCCGTATGAAAAAATAAAGAACTATTTTTGTACGGTGTTGTCTGTACGTCCTTGAGCGCACGGTGCGAAACAACTTCTTTGCAAAGACACAGAAAGCCAAATTTGTTGTCAGCAAAATTGTGGGACTGTCATTAACATATAGTACATAAGTCTTGTAAGATGATCTTTATTTTTTTAAATAAAGGACGTGACGCAGCTTTTATTTATCCTTGATATCATATCTAGAACACGCTATATATAACATTATTTCTGGTGTCCCATCAAAGTGTAATGGTTAATAAGCTATTCTCACAGATAATTAACACTATATGGTGAGTTCGTCCTCATTAGGTGCCTTATACATAAGGCCTTGTGCCAAATGTAGACTATGCTTTGTAAATAAGTAAATAACTTTTCAAGGAGGATTGTCATTAGAACTGTTGTAATAAAAAGGTTATGACACAATATTGTCTGGCCATCTCGGCTTCTTGTTCTTGTTCGGTTGGTGATCGTTCTCCTCGCGGTCATCTTTTATTGTTGTTCCATGTTCTTTATTCACTGATGAATGACAAATACGCTTTTTTTTCTTGTGTGCACATTTCTTTTATTTCTCATAAGACGTCTTCTTGTACATTACCGACTTTACATACAAAAGTCGAGAGCTCCCCGTGCCAGAGATGAAAAATGAATGAGGACCTTGCTTTCAAATTGCCCTTAGGGTCATTGCGTATCTATTAAACTCATTTGAACACAGTTGGACATTAGAGGGTTTTGCTTTGCAACGACTGTTTAATTTTTTTTTAATACTACATTACATGCTGAATAAAAGATTCGGTTTCAGTTTCTTTGTTTAATGGCATATCAAACTGTGTGGGTTCATACCTTTCCAAAGAGTATTAGTCCAAAAGTGAACGCTGCAGAAATATTTTGTTATATAAGGTGTGCTTAAACTTTATAGACTCTATGTGGCTCCGTGGATTAAAGTCAGCCAATCAACACACTCGAATATGTGGTTAGTAAACTATTTAATCGTCTATCTTGAAAGCCGTTCAGTTGCTCGTATTTAACACGGACGAACGGATCAACAACCAAACGCTCTGCTTAACACAAGGATTCTTCACTAAGGAACAACCAAGGATTCTTCACTAAGAAACAACCAAGGATTTTGCCTAACAGTAAGGATCACAAGGGATCTCCACTGTAAAGTCTAAAGAATGGCCACAAAAATCGTAACAAACCCAAAAGCACGACTGAAGTTTGAATTCGTTTACTACGAATTCAAGCAACAGAGACAGAGAGTTTCTTTCAGATTTGGGCTATGTTTATTTTTGTTTTTTTCCTGGGTTGAAAATAATGGATGAAACTTTTTTAAGTGTGGTCAGACATTTTTGTTTTTTGTTTTTTGTTGTTTTTTTGCCAAGGGCTGTATTACTATATGGGTAATTTCATGTTAAATCATCCCAGGCCATATCAAATTAGGTGTTGACAATGTTAAAGTTAGACATTCCTCAAGATTTGAGCTTCTAATTCCATCAATATTTCAATGTGGCACTACATCTATGACAAAGATTTTTTTTCTATTATTATTTCATATCTATTGAATATTATTTGTACCAAAAAGATAGTTTGTTTTTTGCTCAGAAGCTAAGCAACAATATTTTGTTAAAATTTCTCACTTCAATTTTTCTGAAATTTTATCCAGGTTTATACATAGTCCATATGTTAAAGTTAGACAATTCCCAAAATTTGAGCTTCCAATTCCAAACATTGGCGGAATTATGTCGATTTTTAACTTTCCAAATGTGGGTAGTCGGTCGCAAAAAATGGCAATGTAATTTTGTAATCTATTTTTGTCTGTAAAATGAGTTCTAGAGCTTCCCTACTCCTAAAAATTGGTTTATAAAAGTATTTTTACCCAAGGAATCCCAAAATGCTATTAAAACAATTTGGAAGTTAACTAGTTTTAAATTATTAATGATTTCTGATTTACAAAATATTAACTGATGTTGTAGCTTCGGTTCTGGCCAAACACCAAACTATCTTTTTCATACAAATAATGTTCAATATATGTAAAATAATAATAGAAAATTTTTTGTCTTAGATTCAGTGCCACTGATCCCGATGGATATTGATCTTGCTATGAAAAAATCAGAAATCATCAATAACTTAAAATTGGTTGACTTTTTCGATGGCATTTTTGGATTTATTGGGTAAAAATACTTTTATAAACCAATTTTTAGGAGTAGGGAAGCTCTAAAACTCATTTTACAGACAAAAATAGATTACAAAAAGTTGCCATTTTTCGCGAACCCCACCAAATTTGGAGAACTAAAAATCGACATAACTCCGCCAATTATTTGGAATTAGAAGTTTAAATTTTGGGGAGTGTCTAACTTTAACATAGTCCACACATGTACAAAATTTCAGAAAAATTGAAGGGGATGGGTGACAATTGTACTTTTTTTCTGGATGATTTGACATGGAATTGCCCATATATATTTACCCAACCACTGCGACACAAGATAAATGTTTTTTAATCAGAGTTTATCATGTTTGAATTCAGATTTTTCCTCCTGGTTGTTATACCAAGGTTAGAGAGTTTAGTATTCTAATTGATTTCAATATAAAATTATACATAGGATTATTAGTTTGAGAATAAAACAATTATAACAGAAATTAATAACACCAAGTAATTATTTATTTAACACAGTTTTGTTAAAACCAGTATGCAAATTATTCACATCATACACTATGTAAACATTTATTTCTTAATGATATATAACACACATCAGAGGATTTTAAACATTAATAACATGGGCAGCTTTGAGCCTAATATATCTCAGGTAGATAATAAGATTATATTTGATAAAAATATTCTAAACATTATGGAAATCTACTAAACGCTTAATAAAAATATTCTAAACATTATGTGAAAAGGCTAAACACTTAAAATTTTGAATAAATAATTAAGAAATTTTACTAGCAATTCATTATTGTATCAATTTTTTTGTCAAAGTGTGCAACATTTATGGCCTTGTGCTAGACTAAGTAAATAAACAAAATCTTTTTAGACTTCAGCCTGAAAGATAATTCTCACAAAATAGAAATATTTTTAAGCTTTTCTTTTTGTTTGGTCAATTTAGAAAGAAAACTTAGTTGAGTCAAAAACTCTTTAGTATTTAAAAACGGCCTGTTTAGCATAGGTTTACCCAATTTGTCGAAAAATCCGTATTTTTACAGAAATCAGAAAGTTTTGAAATAAAATAACTGATGCATTATAAAATTCATTCATTCAACACTGAAACTTTCTTTAAAATCGGATAATTCTCTGATTTTTGGTAAATTTTTTTTTCAATCGGGAGGGTTAAATTTATTTTGTAAACACGGATTTTACGTCATCTTTATATAACGGTTACGGTCATATTTGAGCAAAATTGACCGAAAAATAGTTTTAAATGTATTAAAAGTAAATTACATGTGTGATATTATTATTATTATTATTTTTTTTTTTTTTTTTACTTATGTTACTACTCCACGACTTCGCAAAAATTTAACCTTAAATAATCGATTTAATTAATTTTAATTCGTTTTTAAAATGAAAAGCAGACGAAAATATGGGTATACCTAGCTTAGCACAAGATGTAAGTGTGGGTGGGTGGAGGTAGAAATGAATATGGGAAGATCATGTAGCAACAGTCTTCCAAAAATTCAAAATCGATGTTAAAAAATTAAAAAAAGAAATTTTGTTGCAGGAGTGAAATATTCACCACTGTCAGCCATGAATAACTTTAGTTGGCAACATGAATGTTTCTTTTCACAATGAGAAATTCTTTCATTAAGGGGAGATAACTGTGGAAGAATTCTAAATCTGAGAAAAAATACTTATTCATTTTGGATTGTTTTAAGCTTTTGGATTTAATTTGTTATTTCCAAGAAAAAAAAAAAATAAATGCAGATTTTTAATGTTATCCGTATTTCTTTAAGAATATTTCTGTTTATCTTTACAAATTAATTTATTCTGTAAATTCCGCGCAAAATATACGGTAAGATAATTTTTACAATTTCATCTGCAAAGGAAAAGAACCTTCTCAAAATCACACAGAAGTTTTCCTTTTCAGAAAATGATATTTGAAAATTTCCAGATTTGGTTGACTTTTTAGGATCAGATTGTTGCTGGATTGTAAAATTTTCAAAAGCTTAAAGTTGAATTTGAACTAATGTTGTATCTATCAAAAGTCAGAGTATTTATGATATATATATATATATATATATATATATATATATATATATATATATATATATATATGTGTGTGTGTGTGTGTGTGTGTGTGTGTGTGTGTGTGTGGAGCAAACATAATTAAGAGCAAAAGACAATCAATTTACTTCATCCAAATTTGGGATAGTGTGTATCCCAAATTTGGATGAAGTAAATATCTCAAAATGTGGAAACAGAAGATGTGGAGTGTGTAACATAATCATAGAGAGAACAATTCAAAAACCCTCACACAATATTCAAAATAAATAGAAATCTAGACTGCACCTCAAAAAATGTAATAGAATGAAAATATACATTGGATGCACTTCATCACTAAATAAAAGAATCTCCCTACACAAAAGCTATATTAGATTAGCAAACCATAGAAACCTACATGTATCAATTTTTTTCTATTTTGTGAGGATTATCTTTCAGGTTGAAGTCTGAAAATATTTTGTTTATATGATTTTGTTTATATGATTTTGTTTATATGATTGATTTTGATGGCAATGCAACCAATTTAGGATTATTTTATACCAAGAGGTTAGGGAATCACATCCATTGTACATTCATATTTACATTTTTTTTTTTTGTTTAGGTGTTTCTTAAGATATTCTTTCTTTCTTTCTTTTTTCCCTATCAAATACAAACAATTTTTAAACAGATCTATTTAAACTATAGATTTTACCCAAGGAAAAACTATGTTCAGAGTAGACCTTGGAGTAATGCCAATAAAGGGTTACCCCCCCCCCCGATCTCTAGAACTGGAGCCTCACTATCAGATACTGTTTAGTGTCATACACAGGATAAATATATGTTTAGAGGATATCATATATCAGATAATTTGTCTTTGTTATGTTGTTAGTCTCTCCCTTAAACGAGAGTATATTACTTTTTCCTGTACTGTCTGACCTCAGCAATGGAATTAAGGGTCACCAAGTAACAAGATACATTTAATGAATGCTTATATTTACCTATCAGGTAATTTTACGGATGTTTATTTGAAGTTTTAAACCTAATATAAATTTTTCTACCTTATAAACTGGACCTGAATATGTATTATTTTATTATCTAAAGTTTAACATTTTTTTAGTATAAAATAATAATAATGAAATTTATTATGTACAGTGCTCAGGTTCACCACAACTCATCAAAGTCTTATGTATAGTAGATAGAATAGTGTACTAATGTCAGGAACATGAACAGCGTACAGTAACAATATACATGTATGTGTGCGCGTGCGTGCACATGTGTGTGGAGGAAGTATCAGGTATAGTTTTGGCGAATTATAGGAAGAATGGAGGCTTTGTAGGGTGCAGTATTTCGGCAACCTACAACAGACGTAGGCACTTTATTCCATGCCTCAGCAACTCTGAGCGTGAAAAAATGTTTCCGAAAGTCATGTGAGCTATGCTGTTTTCTGATTTTGTAGGCATGCCCACATGTGTTAGAAACATGGAGATCAAAAGGTGTTCAAGGTTACTGTTGGTAAGATGATTAATGAACTTATGAGCATTTACCAAGTAAGTTGCCAAAATGCCGGAGTTTCAACGAATCCATTCCCAGGGCAGCAAGACGTTCAGAATATGTCAGATGCCTAATGGTGGGTATTCGTTTGGTTTGCACGTCTCTGTACGGTTTCCAGGGGGTTAATTAAGTCTACATTTTTCTTTCTGGGTTAAATCCACCCTCCTGTTATTTACTTCAATGCTAAACTTTCTAAGGAGTTACTAGAGCTTAACATGTATACTTGTGCCGTCTCTTGACATGCACCCATTTCAGAGTAAACATGTGCATCGTCTTTGATTTCATCAATCCCAACTTTAAAATGTGATTCACAAAAATATATGCTTTGATTTTGTTCCTAAAAGCAACAACAACCTTGACATCACTTAAGACACCAGAACAGTTAAGAGAAGAAACCACCCGGAACAAGAGACCAGACCAGACTCTGAAGAATTAGGAAGAAGCCATGAAGATTGCTACTCGTAGACACAGACTCACAACTAAGAAAGAAAGTACAGACCACAAGAAAGATAAGAACTACTCAAGAAACAGAAGAAGTTACAGTAAGAGGAATTGACGGACAAGTACAGATGAACTACAGACTCAAAACACTAGTAATTTAACAAGTAATTCATCAATTAATTTAAGTTAGGGTTTGCCGGCAGGTTTATTAACTATTGGGAAAGGGTAAAACTTTATATAACAATCCACTCTCAAACATTTTTGATGATTTTCTATTTGTGTGTGTGCGTGTGCGTGTGTGTGTGTTACCTTGTCGGGTCGTTCCTTACCAACCTTTACGGTCTAGTCAACCGCAAATCGGTCGTTCCTTACCAACCTATCAACTGACGAATCCGGCGCTTAAATACTATGGTGCCCTAGCGGGCACCAGCAAACTAAAAGGGGCAGACAACTCCACCAGGCAAATACAAACTAACGCTACAAATACACCCCCCTAAATTTTTAGCGGGGCTAAAAAATTTACTGACAAGGATGACAAACAAAAAAAATATTCCTTTAAGGAAAAGAACAGAGTCTCGAATGTTCAAAGTTCAAAGTTCCAAAAACAGAGAAACAAAATTTGCGCATACATATTCCCGCAAACTACAAAATAAAAGCATGAAAAAACAGGAATGTAATTTAAAATACAAACAAGAAGTCCAGTGTGAGAAAGTTCCTATGAGGTATGGTTACAATTTTTTAAAAATCACCTTGGTGCTGGCGAGTTTCTTCAAAATTCCTTAGTCGAAATAAGGACTGTTTTTATCTTTGTGGAATAATTTTTCTCCTGGAAAAAAAATGGTAGGCACAAAATGCCAAAAACGACGGGATCGTTAAAAGGGCGTTTCAAAAGAAACAAAAGTTAAAAGATTTTTACGAACTATATTTCAGGTTCAACTTTTGGCAAAAAAATTTTCTGTACAGGTGTACAATGTTAGGCACAAAATGCCAAAAACGACGGGGATCGTTAAAAGGGTGTTTCAAAAGAAACAAAAGTTAAGATTTTTACGAACCATATTTCAGGTTCAACTTTTGGCAAAAAAAAAATTTTCTGTACAGGTGTACAATTTTCAAAAGTTTGAGGAAAAATATGGAGCAAATGTCTCTGTGTGGTGTGAATAAAAAACTTGAAATTCAACATCTCTTCGTTCCATTCTTCAATGCTGACCTGGTTAAATGTCTTCTTAGACGCCAAGGTCGAGTTGAAATTTTCAAAGTCGGTACTTTGAGTCTGGGAGGCACAAATACCGTAGTCCAGAAATGGACATTTTACATGAACATCTCACTTTCTGAGGGGTAGCAAAAAATTTTTTGCTGAGTAGCCTGGTTGACATTCCGGTCATATGGTGTGGCAATGTCCGTATCTATAGTAGTAGTCGCCGAATTGAAGATGTCAGTATCCCTAGGGTGAGGGAACGTGTCAAACTGTCCCTGGCTGATGGCTGAACTATATCCTCTCGGTAAAAAAGATAATTCTTGGTGTTGAATTTTTTTTTTTAATTTTTTAGAAGATATCCAGCGCTGTAAAAAAATGTGTCCATAACAGTCGGAGAAAAAAGAAATAATTTCTTTGAGGGGGTCACCGTTTTTTCTTTTTTTTAAAAGTTCGTGTTGAAAGTCCCGAGTACTTTTACGACCATTTTTATGGTCGACTTGGGCCAAAAAGGGTACGTGTTCGTATCACGTCGGGGTCACCAGTTGTAACGTAGGTTTAAAGTTATACATACTTTGGATACACAAAACTCTGACGAAGGTTAACAGACAAACATTTAATATATACATCATATGGATAACAGTAGATACAACGTACATAGTAAAAGAGTTACATATATAAAGGGGTACACAAAAAAAGATAAAGACACATTCATGAATGGTACATTCTAACATAAAAGAGTACAGACATGAGACTAGCGATAGTCCATGCTGTAAAGAACTTACAGTAATGTAAGGGGGCGGAGCCCCAACGAGAGGGGTTAGATAAAATCTACCCCATGTGGCTCGTAGTTGCTGAAACAGGAAAAAGAGGCCGAAAGGGTTTGAACCCGGCGCTTAAATACTATGGTGCCCTAGCGGGCACCAGCAAACTAAAAGAGGCAGACAACTCCACCAGGCAAATACAAACTAACGCTACACCGGGTAGTCGAAGAATGTCGTACCCTGGAAAAGACGCTGTTTATCCAGCAAGGTTTCTTCCACCAAAGATGTTTTTGTCAGAGGAAATTTCCTTTGGCGAGTCGCCCAACAATACCAGTCTGGGGCTATTGTAAATAGTATATCCTCAGTCTCGTATGGTTTAGAAATCAACCGGAATGTATTATTTGTGTGTACATTGAGCCTTCCGGCCTCGAAGCTAACGCCAAGCTGACTCATTTCCGGTACAAAAAGGTGAAGGTCGAAAAGGTAGTTGTTTCTGACTGTTGCTTTGAAGTATCAGAAGGTGGGTGAGAGAAGCAGCGTGATAAGTAGCTGTGACAACCTTAAGTACACCTTCCATGGGTTCCCTCTAGATCAGGCATGCCAAACTGATTAGCCTCATAGGGCTGCATAGTACTGTCGCGTTCACTACTACGCTCCAAATTACTCGCTTCACTACTCGCCTTCTTCCTCTCTCAGACTCCCAACTTAACTGGGTCAAGCAGGCGGCCAGCACCCGGGCCAAATTTCGAAGCAAGGTCAAGTTCGCCCCTAAGACTTTGGTCTCCCACTTCCGTCGCTAAAACGGGCCGAAAATACCCACATTCGTGCAGGAATGTGCGTTTTCGGTGCGTTACGACCTGCACCAGGCTGTAACGACCTCAACGAGAGGTCATAAATAGTCATGGCTTTCTGCCTTGTGAAAGTCCGGTCCTGACCGCTTGCGTATAATTAATTCTGCCTACGAACGCATTTTCACCACGAAACGTGACGCGTTAGCGGCGGAAATTTCCAGTTAAGAAATGGGTTTCTGGCCTACGTCAGCGACCCTCGTCGATCCCAGAGGGCCATCCCTCCAGGCAATACCTGCCCCTTTGGGGGCAGGGCTGGGTTTATTGCCCAGCGCCTGAGGCGCCCCCCTTTAGGGGGGAATGCCGATGGGATCGACGCAATTTTTGTTCTCTCCCACCCATTAGCTTCGGCTTGTGGGTGGGCCCACGTTAAAACGGAGCCTTGTGCCCAGTCCATACAGGTGGGGTATGAGACAAATAAACCCTACGGGGGAGTGAGTGCACGAGTGTGCTCACTTCAAATATTCCTACGGGGTCCGGTGAGCTTCGGCCAGGCGTCAAATTAATAGCGTCGATCCCAGAGGGCCATCCCTCCAGGCATTACCTGCCCGTTTGGGAATGCCGATGGGATCGACGCAATTTTTGTTCTTCCATTAGCTTCAGCTTGTGGGTGGGCCCACGTTAAAACGGAGCCTTGTCCCCAGTCCATACAGGTGGGGTATGAGACAAATAAACCCTACGGGGTCGGGCTGACCGGATACTGTCCGGCTTCCCAGCACTGGGCATGTGCACTTGGGCTCGCTGCAGCGGCCGTCACATCGGTGACTCGATCAAACAAGACCCAGGTTGCTAAAGAACAAGTCCAGTTTGGTGAGCCTTAGGGCAAGATTCCATTCCTGGCAAACCCCCCCCTCTCTCTCTCTCTCTCTCTCTCTCTCTCTCTCTCTCTCTCTCTCTCTCTTCGACCTCGGCTTGGCTCGCATACACATCTCGGCTCCCGGTTTTCGCCTCCAGTCTCCTGCCTCCAACTAGCTGTCACTACCCTGTTCCTGCCCGCCGACGTTCCAGTCCTTCCGACAACCTATCCTGCCCTTCCAGTGCGACCCCGCTCGACCAGCTCCATGCGCCAGCCTCTTCTTCTACAACGGTCCTTTTCATGACCATCTTAGTCGTTTCACTTCCCTTCTCCCCTGGCCTCTCTCTGGCCACCTTCGGCTCCGGTTCGATCCTGCACCTAGGCTCTGCCTAGGTCCCTCGGTACCCGCTCGTAGCTACCTCGGTCCTGGCTCTCTCGTTTCGGCTTCGTCTCGGTCCACGCTCCCCGTCTGTCTCCCCGACGACCACACACGGTATCACCGACCCGCTGGTGAACCACGCACACACGTTCCTACGGTATCCCAATATACTGGCAAACCGTACACGTTCCGACCGACCATCGACCGGTCCGCTGCCAACGCTCGACTACGCCTTGGTACCCCGTTCCTCGCCCCTCGCTGCCGACGCATCCTGCAGTATCCCACGTATTGGCAAACTGCACACGTCCCAGCTAACCGACGACCAGACCTGCCTCGACTCGGCCCCGCCGGGTTTCTACTTCTCGCACCTCACTACCGACGATCCTGACTACCGCCGATCCAGCCTCGAACCAGCCTTCTCATTCGACTCTTCCTTCAGCGACCAGCTACTACCTTCATCTACCAGCATTACTTCACATTGGTTCATCGACGCATCTCCAGCCTCCGTGTTCAGCCATGATCTACATCGACCTTCGACCCGCAGTGCCCATCGCGCACATTCCCGATCGTCTACGCAACCAATCATCTGACGCAACCGACCTCTTCCCGGACTAAGATACCAACGACCCGACCAATATCCTTCAACTTTCAACCTTCATCTTTTTGTACTTCGGTAAATAAAGATTTCTGTTTCTTGTTAACCAAATCTCCTCGTTTGTCCTCCTTTACCTGGTGTGTGTCATTCAATCCCTTTTAAACAAAAGTCCGCGGAGTCGATGCACTTATCGACCACCGCGACAGTACCAGGATAGTTGAATGTTTGAGCGATCGAATCATCGTCAGCTCTATCAGAGCAAAAGTTGGTGAATGCTGGGCTACAGTCAGTGTCTGAATAAAGTCAATCAGTCGTAGATGTTCCTGGATCGAGTACCTATATTTTTACGCTGCCTAATACAAAGATGGGTTACCGTAAAATTGAAGGTTGGAATATCACGGCCACTATGCATCCTACTTCTTTTAGCGATATGTATAACAGGACTGAGCGAAGTCAGATTTGCTGAGACTAGCAACATCAGAGAGGAAACGGGTGCTGGGTCAATAAAATGTTTATTCTTGTGTGTGGGGTTAAGTGAGGGAGATGCTTTCTGTGATTGGATATACCAATCACGTGGAGAGTCCAGAAGTTTTGACGCAAAATACCAGAAAACACAAATAGATTCCGGGCCAGCTCCCGGTGGCACTTCGACCAGAAATCACTAACTCAGAAGATACCAGATATCCTCTCCATCACACCGGTATGTCTCTCAAACTTGATTCTATACACAGAAAGGACTTTATATTGTTAGTCATTGTTTTATTTGTTCTTTAATAAGTAGTTAGAATTGAACTAAGTTTTTATTTATTTATTTGTTGCTGTAGAATTAAATGCTATACCAACACTAATACGGACTACATCTACTGGAGCGGGAAACGTTCAACTGTGACAGAAGCGAATCCGGTGTGGCTTTTGGGGTCAGAAATAGTCTTCTGCCAATTATCTCTGAGGATCCTAAACATGGACATTCCTATAGGCAGTTAACAAGACGTAGCCAGAGATCAAATCAAATGGAGAAAACAGATTTGCAGGATGTCATCATCAGATAGGATGGACAGCTAACTACTATAACGGGACTGAGTCGATGGGATTCGAACTTGCAACACTAGGAACAACGGTTCATCTGCTTTTTACTCTACCCGATAAAAGATTGCCCTGTTGTAAGTTGGTTGGAGGTAATTTCTATGTGAAATGTAACATCAAAGAAACAAGCTAAACAATACAAGTATTGAAGTTTGAGTCGTAAGATGCTGATAGGTGCGCGTCCTGCCTCTCTGACGCACACAAATCTAAAAGGATACAGTAAATTCCTATCCGTGCGTCCCCGTGTTTTTCTTGTTTCTTCTCTCATCATTTCAAGCTAACTGTAAATACATTTCAATAGTTTCTTAGAAATGAATTACACAGGATAGGTTACAAGGTAGGAGTTAGACGGCTTTAGTTTTTTCCCCCAGATCATAAATTAAAAAAAACGACAATTTATTAAGAAACTTTAGTTGGGACCTACAAATTTTCCCGGGGACTCATTCAAAGCAAATATGTGCGTCCCAGGACGCACTAAATCAAAAAGCTATCATCATTACCGCCATTTGATCTCGGAATCTGAGATGTAACTGCGACTAATACTTCTTACTTTGTACATCATAAACACAAAGTATGAAAATCCTTAATTTCTGGAGTAATAAATTTAATACTTCTTATGCTACGTAAACTTTTACTTTTATTACATCTTAAGGCATAAATTGAACCTCATGTAGAGAATTATCGGGTCGTACTTTTTCTCACAGAAAACAAATAAATAACCCGTGTAAAATGCGAAGTTGATCTGGTGAATTCTCTTTTTTTAAAACATTCAATTCAGTTTCAAATGACAAACGGGTATTTCCGATAACAGGGTCGGTTTAGCTCAGTCGGTAGGCAAGGCTCCTGGTTCGATACCGGCCCTCGCCAACTCAGCATATGAGTAGCACAGGAATCTGTGTGGTAAAGTGAGTCGCTGACGGTATGCGTGGCGATCCACCTCAGACGCAAAACAATCTCCTTGGTCTAGCGCTTGTGAAAAAGGAATAGACTCCCTCGCTGTCTGGCTGATACCGACATTGGGCCACCCCGTCAACTTTTATTTTATTTTAAAGCATATCAACTCTTTTGGGGTCTTATTTGTCTGTATTTTTGAGATGACACTTGATGTGAATAATTTTGATTTTTCGGACTGTTGTCCTCTTCTTTATTGTGGTATGTATAAACACAACGTTTAGGCCGCTGTATCTTCGGACCTTGTTCGGGCGTTCCTTATTTACCTTAGACTAAAGTTATCATCAGACGATAACCCGGAATGCAAGTGTGGTTTCGGGGCTTTAATATCATTACCACTAATTAAAGGTGCTAGGGTTCACAGAATTTAATAGGAAATTGTAAGATGCAATTCCTACATTTTGGGACCTTCTCATTTCCAATTCCAAATCAATGAAAACGGTTTGGTAAGTAATAGTGTTCATTACGACATATTTTGAAATTTCTATTTTAGAATACGTCATTTTTCTTCGATTTTATTTCTATATCTATCATTTAATAAAATTTACTATCAATTTAGATCTAGCCAATATATTAATCACAATTCTGTTAATAAGTCTGGTGGCATTTTATGCTGCTAGGTGCGCCTTGAACCAATGGTAACGATATTAAAGCTCTGAAACTACGCGTGAATTCAGGGTTTATGTCTGGTGTTGACTTTAGTCTAAGGTAAATAAGGAGCAGCTGAACAAGACACTTTTCGGGTCATTTAATGCCGAATCAAGTCACTTTCAAAAACAAAGAACTCTGACTGCTTACAGTACCTGCTGATGCTTAAGTGGTCACCCTATTAAGTACTGAACAGGCTCATCACTGCTTAACTTCGGTGATCTGGTGAGAACCGATGCTTTCGGCGTAACTTGACCGTAATCGATGACATGAATAGGCTCTGCTAATTTTACTGTTGACTGAAGTTGACGGTTCAGGTATTTAAGAAGTTTCTATCCTCACACACTCGCCGCACATATTTTTGATAGAATTTTAACTATCCTGCTCTTCATGTAGGTAGTACAGGCGCCCCGAAGCGCGGAGTCCATTAGCTACAATAATGAATTGTAGGGACTAGCAAAAAAAATCGTATACTACGAGTTTTAAAAGCGAAATAAGAATAATTAAATCTATTATTTAAGGTTAAACTTTGTCTAAATCGATAAGTAGTAACTTAATAACCATCATTAAAAAAGAAAAATATCATTACATATGCAGTTTATTTTTAAAAGATTTAAAAGTATTTGTTTTGGTCAATTTTTTTCGCCGACGCCATTTTGGCTGTTTTTCAATGGTTTTAGGCGCTTGTTTACAATTTTAACGTAACATTTGAGATGAAATTTTTTTTTTTTTACAAAAAATCAGGTAATTATGCGATTTTAATGAAATTTTCAGTATTGATTTAACAATTAATGAATTTTATAATGCATCAGTTATTTTATTTCAAAACTTTAATTTAGTATTTTTGCTATGAAAAATGAATATATAAAATTCATTTAAAATATGAAAATCCTGATGTTAAGTTTTTAATGTTATATTTTTAGATTCTAAAAATAAATATCTACTTAATGCAAACCTTATTTTTTTAGACGAAAGTAATAAGTTTTGAAGAAAAACTCGATTGAAAATGTACCCCCTCCCCTTTTTAAGCAGAAAAAAACATCGATGTATAATTTTTTCTTTTATAAAATAATAGCCAATTAAATAATTATCGAAATGGGTAAAAAAGAAATCTCCAAAAAATGTATTATTTATTATTTTTTTACATTTTATTTTTCGATTTTCGGTACTTATTTTCTCATAGAAGCGCAACCGTAAAAAAAATTTTTTGTTTCTATTTATAACGTCGGTCTTTTATCTCATAATTTATACTGTAATTACTATCAGTCAAGGACCAACTCGAAACAATTTTACGCCCCCAGCATAAGGGGGGGGGGTCAAAATTAAGTGACCTGAAAAAATGAGAAAGTTTTGAAATAAAATGAATAATGCATTATAAAGATCATTCATTGACACATAAACACTGAAAATTTCATTAAAATCCGATAATTTCCTGATTTTTGGTAAATCATTTTCTGTGGGGGGGCTAAAGTCATTTTGTCAAAAACACATTTTAGGCTCAGTTTGCCAGTACCTAATGTATTGCGTTTCAAGAATAAAGTCTTTTGAAGATTCGTGATATAATTTCTTTTACTTTATGATATGAAATAAATGCAGCTTATAAATTATATTACCGCGATGGGGTACTTCGTATGGTGTCATGGTTAACCGTCTATAGTGAGGTTTAAAATTTTGCTTTGATTTATCGGGAAAAATAACCAATAATTCAAGAGTTATTTCCCTTGGGAGTGTATCTAGGGTTATTTCCCTTATATATAAACACTATTTTTAATTATACGCACAATGTTTAATATCAAATAGTTGTTACATTTTATCTAATTACAATAGAGATTATGCGTGTCTGTCTGAAACCAAAACTACGTCATCACCGACGTCACAATTCTCTTAGCTATTTACGTCCCATTCTTCATTATTTTGATCTCAATTATTAAGAAAATGTTTTATATCAATACTGTTGGTCTTATCTACATACTGATAACTTGAAATTGTATTTATATATATACAATCAAATGGCGGTTTACAGAGTGAATAGGAAGGCTTATTTACATCTTTAGATGTAAAATAACTTATTTAGATCTTTAGAATTTGATTTTAATAAATATTTGCTTGGTTTTATTTTAATAAACAGCAAAAATCCTATTGATAAATCTTAAAAGAAATCCATTAACAATAACAAAAAAAACTGTTTTTATTCTAGTTAATTAAGTAGTCAAATTATGAAAATTAACAACAAAAGCCTGGAGTGATGGAAAAAAACTAGCATCAACAATGTATATCTTATTATAATGGAGATTGTATTTTTTTCTGTCGGTAACCGAAACTATATTACTACTCAAATCACAATTCCCTTCGTTATTTACATCACATTCTCGATGATTTTATTTATATTTAAACCTCAATTATTAATAAAATTGCTTCACCTTTTTATTAGTGTTGTCCATATCTACATGATATTTTCAACGTACCCCACTTGTACGGGTCAGGCACAAGGCCCTATTTATGTGGGACCACCCACAGCCGAGACTCATGGGGTGGCGGGTGAAAAATTGCGTCGATCCGTTGGCATTCCCCCTCAAGGGGGCGCCTCAGGCGCTGGGCAATAAACCCAGCCCCCCCTTTAAATCAAGGGGCAGGTGTTGCCTGGGGGATGGCCCCTGGGATCGACACCATGGTCCAGAGGCCGAAGCCACTGTTGACCATATCTACATACTGTATTTACCGCGTACCCCACTTGTACGGGTCAGGCACAAAGTCCCTATTAACGTGGGACCACCCACAAGCCGAAGCTCATGGAGTGGCAGGTGAAAAATTGCGTCGATCCCGTCGGCATTCCCCCTCAAGGGGGCGCCTCAGGCGCTGGGCAATAAACCCAGCCCTGCCCCTTTAAATCGAGGGGCAGGTGTTGCCTGGGGGGATGGCCCCTGGGATCGACGCCGTTAATTGTATCAATGGTCCAGAGGCCGAGGCCACTGTAGACCAATCTTTTATTTACCGCGTACCCCACATGTACGGGTCAGGCACAAAGTCCCTATTAACGTGGGACCACCCACGGCCGAAGCTCGTGGAGTGGCAGGTGAAAAATTGCGTCGATCCCGTCGGCATTCCCCCTCAAGGGGGGCCTCAGGCACTGGGCAATAAACCCAGCCCTGCCCTTTAAATCGAGGGGGCAGGTGTTGCCTGGGGGGATGGCCCCCTGGGATCGACGCCGTTAATTGTATCAATGGTCCAGAGGCCGAAGCCACTGTAGACCAAATCTACATACAAATAACATGCAATTGTATTTATATATACAAAAAATAGCGGTTTACAGTGTGAATGGGAAGGCTAATTTGCATATTGATATTAAAAATGTCATTTTATTAAATATGTGCTTAGTATTATTGATTTCTAATTGTTTGGTTTTATTTTAATGAATATAAGCAAAAATCTCTTCAATGAATCTTAAATGAAATCCATTAACAAGAAAAAATAACTGTCATTTTATTCTTTATTTCCTAATTTAACTAAATAGTTAAATAAGTAAAATTCAGCAATGAAAGACGGGAGTGATGGAAGAGTAAGTTTCATTTCTATTTTTCTATTATACCCCCACTCTGTTACATATCTTTTTATCTGCCTTCTGATTAGACTAATTTAATATGATATTTTATTACATTAAAACTTAAATACTTGCACCCGGAGGGCGCATATATTTGCTAGTTCTTATAATACATCTTGTTTCAAATAAGTTTAATGAGATGATTTCTATATAAATTATTAATTAAGTAAAATAAAATAAAAATAAGTAATCTTTTTATATAAATTCTTATTCAATTTCATTAGTCTTTCTAATTTAATATATTAGTAGACTCTGCTGGTTTGGTTTATTTGTTTGACAGCATATCAAATCCTTAAGGGTTATTTAATGCCAAAATTTTATTCCTTTCTAAGGGTTTTTTTTAATGGCATATCAACTTTTGTGGGTTATTTATCTATTGAACATGCTTGATAACTATTATACCATGTAATGCATCCAAATGACAAAATTGTTGTTAAACATTTGAAAGATTTATTTACCAGTGAATAGATCAAGTTTATCTTACAAACCATTGATAATGAATTTGCTTCTCACAAAGTGCCCTCCAAAACAAGTGAAATATTATTTTTAGATTGTATGAGGTTTGAGAATGGTTCTGTTTGGTTATAGAATCTGTTGTAGACTCCACGTCACCAGATATGGAATGAAACTTGTGTGTGAGATATTTTAAGTGGAAAAAGGGAGCACAAACTTCAGTCCACTGTCTTGGCAGTCCGACAGTTGGTCCTATGGCAAGGGAAAGTCCAAGATGCTGCAGGGTGCTGTCTAAAGTAGTATTGAGTCACTTCTCTCTTGAGATTATTAAAATCAAATTCTAAAGATCTAAATAAGTTATTTTACATCTAAAGATGTAAATAAGCCTTCCTGGAAGTCTTAGGTTTTAGAATAAGGCAGATATTTTCCTATGTAGTACACACACACACACACATGCAGATACTCAGTCTCACAATAAATTGGAAACCATTTGTCAGTCCATTTCTTTTCCAGTTTAATAATCACCAAATTAAAATTCTCTACAATAAATTGCATCAAATCATCAGCTACAAGATTTTCAGGGAGGTGCCTGGTGTAATGGCTAGAGTTGTAGGAAATGGACTCGTCGACCAGAGTTCAAATCCTAGACGAGGCTATCTACATTTCACATATCACTAATACCCTTGGGAAAGGTATGCATCCACTTGCTCTCCCTCCAACTATGGGTAAATAGCAGGGCAGACTGGGCCTTGGTTAGACAACCAATCTTGGAGAAGAAAAATTCTGAATTCAAACCTATTAAACTCCGCCTAAAAAATTGACCTTGTGTCACATCCTGCTCGTATTGATAAATATGTACATGATTTTCAATTATTTCTTTTTTTTTTAACCGAATCAATTTTTTTTCTAACTTAATCAAATTATTTAAAATTTTTATTTTGTACAAGTAGGGATAAATTATCAGACCACTTTTTACTTTCACTGATCACAAAGAAATAATTAAAGTAATACAAAGACTAAGAATTTTTTTGTTAATTTAGTTATAAAAACTGTACAATCTTTAATGAAACTTGGAAAACTGAAGATGCTAAATTTTTTATAACATTTTTTTTCTAAATGATATACTTACCATTGCAACAATTTATATATGTTAGGTTAAAAAAAATAAATAAGCAGGGACATGCTCTTCTAAAAAAGAAATGTTTTATAGACTCAAAAAATTTCATGATCATCATTTTGAAATTCTTGAGTTTCACATTTAAAGATTTACAGTTTTGATATTAATGTTTTCCATTGAAATTCTAACGTGTAAAAAAAAAAAAAAAAAAAAAAAAAAAAAAATCATTTCCTTCAAAATGAATCTGAAAGAAATTTCAATATTTTTAGTAAAGAATTGGCCTAATCAAGCGAGACAATCAGATTGAGATCTAAAAATAACATTTTAAGGTAGCGGGAAAAACAATTCAAACCTTATGAGTTTCTAAAAAAAAAAACCGTGTAAACAAACATCTTTGCCTTAGTAAAGGGAAATAATCCTGATCAATTTTATATTCATTGAAGGAAATATATTCTCTTTATACTGGCTGTTATTGGATGCGCTCATTGTGTTACGGTTAGCATCGTAGTAAATGGACCCAGCAACGAGAATTCATATAGCACTAATACCCTTGGGAAAGATATCTTATTATTATAATGGAGATTCAGTGTCTGTCTTTCTGTCTGTAACCGAAACTATGTCACTGCTTATATCACAATACCCTCAGGAGTTGCTTAACTTTATTAATGAGTATTTAATTTAGAGTCAAAACCATTAATACATAGAATAAATGAATACATGAAAACTGGAGTTAGAGTTGCCTCAGCCATTTACATAATATATGGTGTGGTTAATTTGTGTACTGGTTTTAACAAAACAGGGTTTAATAAATAATTACTTGGTGTTATTGATCTATAATATTATTGTTTTATTCTCCAATGTATTAAAATCAATCCTATGAATGATTTTATATAGAAACTAATAATCAAAATAAGTGCAATCTTTTTATGGGCATTCTAGTAGGGCAGTCTAAGCTCTTTAACCTTAGCATGGAAATTGGCCTGGCAACACGTTTATATAGACTTAGAAATGTTCACAATTCATGAATTGTGAACAGACTTGTAGCTAGGAATATTTGAATTGGGTCTGTTGATTTGGAATCAAGGGAGTCTATGGAAAATTACTGGTGACAGTTATAACCTTTTGATCCCTTGAAAACGCACCATGACAGACATGTGAGAATAGTTTAGAGTTAGATGGGACCCAGCTTTGTTTGTACCTCATGATTAACGGTTTATTTATTCCATCTTTCCTCATAAATATAGTTGCTTTGAAAAAGACCGCTTTATTAAAAGGTCGAAACAGATCTGTCAGCAAACTAATAACATTTTTTTATTTTTTCTAAATATTTTCTATTCATACTGTTGGATTCAATTCCATTTACTTCATATATATATATATATATATATATATCAATATAAATATATATATAAGTAAAGTTGGTGGAGTGGCCTATAATTTGTGAAAATAAAATTAAGATCCATCAAGAATATGGTTAAAAAAATACAACACCAAAATAAAAAAAAACTTCTCCAGCCAACTACATAAAGATTGACTACCTACCCAGTTTTATCTCGTTTCTTCCCCCTACATTCTCAAAGAATCAAAATTCCCATCCTAACCCACCATAAAACTGAAGCCCTAATTTAATGACACCCAACACCACCTTCCTCCATATCAACTCCATGCAATAAATCAAACTCTCCCCTATCCAAGAATTTTACCCACTTCTCCCAACCACCCCCCTTTCCCAACCAGCACCTAGCAACCTCATCTTCCCACTCAAACCACCATCCTCTGAATTCCCTCCCTCCACTTTATATGATGTTATTCTCATTTCAATCAAATCCTCCCTACCCCTCAATTCCACCACTAACTCACTTTCTTTTCTATAAACACATATGTACATATTTTGCTTTGAATAAAGTCAAACTGAAGATGTTCTTCACTTGAGAAGGACGAAATATTTCTCTCCTACTTCTACTTGTTGGAGTTATTATTTTTGTTCACTTTTCCTTATACCTCACCTCATATATATATATATAAGAGGGAGAGAGAGAATATTTGCCATTGTTTCATCATAACACATGTACATATCTATTATTATACTAAAGCTGAGATTTTCACCTTTCAATCTCTTAAAGGCTTTTTTCCTGGTGACACAAAATTTATACTAAATTATTCCTTAGTTTTAGGATTACTAAATGTTTGAAAAAATTCCACTTTAATTGGTTCTAATTAGTCGTAATTTGCAATTAGGTCAAAAACTCGCCAGACTCTCTCTTAAATATCTGGTGCAATTTTCATCCCTCGCTAATATTGTCTAGAGAGTTAAAACAAAGAGAAGTGTCTGTAAAAAAAAAACTTTATCAGCTGAAAAAATCAGCTGTCAGAGGGATATTTCCCTTCCCTTCTTTCTCTCTTTACAGACAACTTTTGTTTTGTTTTAATTAAACAAAACAAAAGTTCTTTTTACGCTCAACTAAAATTGAATATCATGCTTTAAAATAGATTTTTTTTAAATTACTTTAATTATTTTTTAAATTTATAGTTAAAGGGGTAAGCAAATCAAAATTAGGAAGATGCTATTTAGCTGGTTTTGGTAAAATATAAAAACTTACTTGCTCAGCACTGTCAAATTTGCCACAAAATCCTTATTTTACAAAATACATGGGTGCAAAATATCGGTGGGGTTAAATAAAGTTTAACTAATTACAGCATAAATAAAAAGATAAAAAACTAAATGTGTGAATAGAAGAAAAAGATTAAGGGTGGCTATCCTGGTAGAAAATAACGAAAATCAAAAAATAAATTTAGAATAAAAATTAAAAAAATAATTTTGTTGATCTTTTTTTAAAAAAAAAAAAACCTTTTTAGTCAATTATTCATTAAAATCGGATAATTCCTTGACTTTTGGTAATTTTTTTTCAATCGGAGGGGCGGGGGGTAAGTTTATTTTGTAAAATATGGATTTTACGTCATCTTTGGCGACCATGTTTACAACATATTTGAGCAAAATTTACCGAAAAAAGTTTAAAATGTATTAAAAATAAATTGCATATGCAATATTATTTTGCTTTTTCTTTTTTTTCTATTTTTACTAATGCTCATTATGTTACTACTTTTCACCGTAGACAAAAAAAAATTGACCTTAAATAATCGATTTAATTGATTTTAATTCATGCCTATTTTTTGCTTATTTTACTATATTTCTACTTTGAATTTAAGTAATGTTAAAAATAACAGATTTGGCACAAAAAATTATTTATATTCATTTGTATCTGTATTTTGTGAAGGATAAAGATACAAAAAAATTCTTCTAAATGAAAAATATAGATACCGTCTAATGACTTTGTGGTTAGAAATGTGAACTTTTACAAATTTTTTAAAAAATTATAGGAAATGAAGGTCAATTTGACTATCATGAATTTTTTCCAAAGTGGAAAAATGGCATTTTCCACTTTCAATTGTTAAAACATAAAATTGTAATCATAACCACAAACCCAACCCTAAAACTAACCCTAACCCTAACAAGATTAAAATCTTGTCAAGTACCATTTTAAGAAATTAGATTTAAGATAGATTGTTTTAAAGTTTGATTGAATTGCACAACTACTTTTTAAGCAATTACTTTTTAGATTACTTGTCAAAACTATTTTAATCTTTTAGCCTTTAGATGGTTTGAAATATATTTAAATATATTTCAAATATATTTGCTGGCAAATTAGCCTGTGGTCTATTTTATTAGGACTGGTAAGATAAGCCTAAAAGTAAGTCTATTTTACTGAAACCGGCTAACTAGCCTATTCAAAAAATTTATATAAAATTACAGAATTAGATTGTTTTATTTCTAAATAAATGTAAATGAAATAAAATAAATAGGAAACTTAATCTTCGTAAATGAAGAGATTTTCAGCCATATGGTATGGCAGACAGATCTAAGCATCTGCACATGCGTAAAACTGACGTAGGTAAATTATAGAAGTTGCAAAAAAGTACAACCCTCATTTTTTGTGTCTATTCTCAATAAAATCCAACTTATTTGGACAGTTTTGGAAAACTTTAAATTGACGAAATCCTGTGAATTTTTTTTCAACAATCCAACCTGAGCTCAATGTGTGACCCAACAGGTCATGTTTTTTTCTAATATCTATATATATATATATATATATATATATCTATATCAATATAAATATATATATATATATATATATATATATAAGTTGGTGGAGTGTTCTACTGTCAGTATCACTCAGACAGCAAGAAAATCTATCCCTTTTTCACAAGCGATAGACTAGGGAGATTGTTTTAGCATCTGATGTAGAGCACCACACCTACCATCAGCTCCCCACTTTACCACACAGATCCAAGCTGTGCTACTCATGCACTGAGTTGGCAAGGGCCAGTATTGAACCCAGAACCTTATGGTTCCTAGGTAGATGCTCTACCATATGTGTGTATGTGAATATGTGAATGAATGGCAAATTATAAATGATGTTTGAATGTATTTGTGGACGTGACTCAAGGACCAAAAGAACAGGTAAAACTATGGATTGTTTAGCAGGGTTCTTTTCAGTATGCACCACCACCCCAAATAAAAAGAAACACTAGAAATTATTTCTAATTCAGGGTAATGAACTACAACACTTGTGATGATGGCATGGAATGGTGAGCATCATGTTTGTCATTAAAACTCATCTCACAAAATGGTGACATTTTATGGCCTTGGGATTAACTTTTTCTAGGGGAAGACCTAAAGACTCATGTCTTTAAATGAAGGACATTAACAACATGGACCTTTCGGAGCTTGTGTCTATAAATGAGATTAACGGCCTGATCCCAGAGGGCCTTTTCCCCCAGGCAACACCTTCCCCCTTCATTTAAAGGGGCAGTACTGGGTTTATTGCCCAAGTGCCTGTGCTCCTCCCACATCCCCTGAGAGGGAATGCCAACAGAATCTACAAATTTTTTGTGTCTGCCATTCCACGAGCTTCGATTTGTGGGTGATCCCAGATTAATAGTATTTTGTGTCATACCCACATATGTGGGAAGCAAGATAAATACCTTAAATGTAGGACAACTGACCAATTAAAATATTTTATTAGTAATAAAACAGTAGCCAGACCAAAATGATGACTAACCCTTGACCCTACTGAATTTGATGGGAGAAAGAATCTAAATGATAAAACCTTTAAAACAAAACAATGACGAAAACAAAATGAAATATTTTTTTTTCTCATCGTAAAATGACATTTTCAATTGGATTTATGTTGTCTTTTTCATTTATATTGCAAACAAGAGAGATCATTCTGCAGGACACCCAGGATTTTCGGGAGGTGGAGGGTATAAGTCAAGGAGACTCACCAGGGATGGGGCTATACGTCAGGGAGACTCGCCTGGATTTTCGGGGGTGAGGCTATAGGTCAAGGAAGACTCACCAGGATTTTGGGGGGTGGGGCTATAGGTCAGGGAGACTCAGGATTCTAAAGCCTAAAAGGGCTTTTTTTTCGTTCATTTGATAGGGAGAGGTTTCAGGAGTGTATAGTTGATGAGGGAAAACATTTGGACCATATAATTGTTATAAACATAAAATCAAAAACATATTCTTCTCAAATGGTTTGAATTATTTCCTGCTTCCCTAAAAGACAAACTTATCATCATTTCTGTTTTGGAGTTTTTTTTGGCAAGCATTCCAGGTTTTCTTTAATTAAAATCAAAATAAATGGACAAATAAAAATAAAAATAATAATTAATTTCAAACAACAAGGATTGACTGCTTTTTCGTCAAGGAGTTTTTCATCCAAGAATTTCATTTTTCTTTCTTAGCAAAATATGAAAATATATATTTACAAAAACCAACTCATAAAACTTTGAAAAAAAAAAAAAAAAAAAAAAAAAAAAAAAGGTAGTTTAGTTCTGAGGGATTTTTGATGATTATTTGATTTACCAGCAGAAAATTTTTTTTTAATGACAACAACAACATGACTGATACGAGTCATCAATCTCCTAATATCAACGTCACTTTTTTAAGAGCAAAGAAAAATTTTTTTTAACATTATTAACGATACATACGAAAGAAATATTTTCCATTCCAGGATTTTGTTTGTTTTCAATCTATTTGTATCTGTACACATTAAAGCAGTTTATAAAAGATAATTGACCCCTTGACCAAATGAGTATTGGTAGAAATTGAATCAGATAAAATGATTTTTTATTATTTTATAAATAAGCTAGTCAAAAAAGTATCAAGATTTTCGGTACTTTTTGACACACCTTGTATTCAGAAAAAAATTAACATTACATTTAGTGTTCATTCCTATCTAGGTAAATACAGCTTCAATCTCGATACTTTTATAACAAACCTTGTGTGTGTGTGTATATATATATATATATATATATATATATATATATATATATATATATACAAGGTTTATAAATGTATCATTAATTTGTGTGTATATAAACTTGACAAATTGTTTCTGGCATCTTCTGCTAGGATTTCAGAATTGATTCTAAAGAATAAAAATAATTTTACTAAATGCTCACTTGACATTCTGATCCTTAAGTTGGTATGTTAATACTAACAGAAATAGTTCAGTTGATTTCCAGAAAATAACAGTGACCAAAATCGGTAACAAAAGAGAAAAAAAAAACATCTCCTGTCAAATTCATATTGAAGGTTGCATGTACACTTTGACATAAGAATTGCTTCAATATATTCCTATGTAAAGATTTAAATATACATTTTTAAACTTAATAAAACAAATTGATTTGTCTCTTTCAACAGGACAATGTAGAAACTTTGTGAATTTCTTATAAAGTAATCAAGTTTGCATAATCATTTTTAGGAGGATGCCAGCATTCAACCTATTCATAATTCCTTGCAGCTTTTTCATTGAGATTTCTAAAACCAACATGACATACAAATAATAATAATGCTTTTTTAGTTTCTATTTCTAAGAAAAAAAGTTTTACAGAAAGAAACAGCCCCAAAACTAAACTAGTTGACATGCATACCATCAAGGAGAGTAAATCAGATTCTTTTAACAAACATCAACAAAACAAATATAAAACATTCACCCAATTCAACTGAAAACAAAAGTAAATTTGATAAATAAACAAAAGATTAAAAACGTTTTAAGACATTTGATTACAAAACATCTTTTAGAAAAAAGGATTTTTAGCATTTTCAAGTAAATTTATAACCATGATGTCTTTAAAAAAAAATATATAAAAAATGCACTTAATTTTTAAGCAAAGCACAATTTGATATTAAAACAAATTTTGATATTAAAACAAATAATCTAACCAAATTATTGCCTCAATTTTTCTTTTTTTTTAACTTCTATTTATATTTGGTCTATTTTCTATTTTAAAATCAGAATTGTATTTTTTGTTATTTCTTTTTTTTTTTTTTTTAATTTCATTTGTCATTCTAATAAACTCTGCTTGATGACAGTAATTCCCATGCAGGGGAGGAAAAAAAAAAAAAAAAAAAAAGAAAATGTTGAAACTGTAATCTAATGACGGCTTCTTCCTTTTTAATGGTTAATGAACACCAGCATCTGAAAATAGAGCTGTAAATATTTGCAGCAAGCAGCAAATGGTGACCAATTCTCCTTTCAACAAACGAAAGAAGAGAAATAAAGTAAATAAAACAATCATTGTAGAAAATGTTTACTTTGTATCTGATGAGACAGGTAAAATGCAAAAGTGTAAATGTTTTCACATAGATAGATGCACTTTGTTTTTATACACAGCTTATGACAAAGATGAAGGATGTGTGTGTGAATGGAAGATGATACCCACGGCATCACAAAAAATGAGATGATGATGAAGAAGAAGAAGAAAGATTTTTTATGTACAGAAAAAAGAGTCAGGTCTCTCTTATGGGTTTTGTTGTATTTTTTGTTTTTTGTTTGCTATAATGGGGGCCCATTAATTCCAGGGTGGAGGAATGCACAGTTACTTCCAAATCGACAACCATTTGGTGAAGTAAAATGTCGACAAATCTTTGGCATATCTGAAAAGAGACAAAAAAAAAAAAAAATATTTTAAACATTTCCAATAATCATTAAGTTTATTCTCTCAGAATTCATTAATGCACAAAACAATAAATAACTACAAGGAAAATTCTACAAATTAAAAAAAAAAATCAAGAGGAACTATCCAAGCAAGAAAGGATGATTTACAATTTTATCACATATAAATCCTATTGTTGCCTTTGCAATAGGGTAATTCGATGTCAAATCATCCAGACCATGTCACCCACCCACTTCAATTTTTTCCAGGTGTAGACTATGTAGACAATCCCCAAAATTTGAGCTTCCAATTCCAAAAATTAGCAGAATTATGGCGACTTTTTGTAATCTATTTTTGTCTGTAAAATGAATTTTACAGCTTCTCTAATACAAAAAAATTGGTTTATAAAAGCATTTATGCCCAAGGAACCCAGAAATGCCATCAAAAAGTCTTAGTCAACCAATTTTAAGTTATGATTTCTGATTTTTTTTCATAGCAAGATCAATATCCTGATGTGCGATTTTTTTTTATAATTATTTCACATATATTGAATAATATTTGTACTAAAAAGATAGTGGGTGGGTGACAATTTTATTTTTTTCTGGATGATTTGACTTGGAATTACCTAATAAATAATCCACAAAAATATACAATAATACTTAATATACATATTATCTGTTAATATTTAACTCTTTGTCTACCAAGTTTCCCCCTCAGCTGTACCAAATTTTCTCGGTATGTTTTTTTACCCATATAATGGGATATTTCAAAGTTCATTATCTATTCACCTCAGAATTCATTCTATTCAAATAAAGTCCTATCATTATTATTATTATTATAATCTGAGTCCTTCTGCTCAGTTATAATGAACTAACCAGCAGTTTTTATAATTTGCTTGGGTGTGGTCGGAGAGCCACTGTCAGCAGCTTAAAGTAGGCAAAGAGTTAATTCTACCAAAACTACAAAATTAATATATAATTGCATTTTCTGGATAATGGTATTGCTGGTACCGAGGAATCTTTGGAGCTCTTTTTCTTTTTCAGCTTTCAACAGCTGTTGAAGCTTATCAGAACTTCAAAGCTCATTGGATCCTCGGAGCTCAGCAGATCCAGACAATCAGAATTATAATATAGATTAAGACAGTAGCAATGATATTGTTTATCATTTTCAAACTTAATTTTTCACAGATTAAAAGATTATTGAATTATCAGATTTTAAAGTTCCAGTCTTCAACTAAAAGGGAGGTAACTTTTGATAAATGTGATATTTTTTAGAATTTTTCTCAAAGAGTAGGTAACTCTTAAGAAGCCATCTCTGAATAGAGCAAAACAAAAGATGAAATATGAACTAGGGTTTAAAACCTAATATTTAAGTTTTTAAACCCTAGCAAAAGGTTTTATTACTCATATTTAATCAATTCATTAAGAATATATTCTTAATTTATAAATTAATATTAGTTTTCTTTAATTTGGTACAAAAATTTTATAATTTCGCAAGTTTGTCATGCAGACAAATTTGCTTAAGTTTGATTCACCCTGGTTGGCAACATTTTAATTAGAAATACTGTAGCTTTTCATCGGGGTATAATGGTTAACAAGCTAGTCTCATAGATCCATTACTAATGAATAGCGAGTTTGATCCTCGCTGGATGCCTCATGTTTGTGATGATCTTGTGTCACATCCTACCCATGGAAATGGGTTTGGTAAAAAGCCATCCCACAACAAGCTAGTCTTGCAGATCCATTACTAATGAATAGCGAGTTTGATCCTCGCTGGATGCCTCATGTTTGTGATGATCTTGTGTCACATCCTACCCATGGAAAAATGGGTTGGGTAAAAAGCCATCCCACAACAAGCTAGTCTTGCAGATCCATTACTAATGAATAGCGAGTTTGATCCTCGCTGGATGCCTCATGTTTGTGATGATCTTGTGTCACATCCTACCCATGGTAAATGGGTTGGGTAAAAAGGCATCCCACAACAAGCTAGTCTTGCAGATCCATTACTAATGAATAGCGAGTTTGATCCTCGCTGGATGCCTCATGTTTGTGATGATCTTGTGTCACATCCTACCCATGGTAAATGGGTTGGGTAAAAAGGCATCCCACAACAAGCTAGTCTTGCAGATCCATTACTAATGAATAGCGAGTTTGATCCTCGCTGGATGCCTCATGTTTGTGATGATCTTGTGTCACATCCTACCCATGGTAAATGGGTTGGGTAAAAAGCCATCCCACAACAAGCTAGTCTTGCAGATCCATTACTAATGAATAGCGAGTTTGATCCTCGCTGGATGCCTCATGTTTGTGATGATCTTGTGTCACATCCTACCCATGGTAAATGGGTTGGGTAAAAAGGCATCCCACAACAAGCTAGTCTTGCAGATCCATTACTACTAAATAGCGAGTTTGATCCTCGCTGGATGCCTCATGTTTGTGATGATCTTGTGTCACATCCTACCCATGGAAAAATGGGTTGGGTAAAAAGGCATCCCACAACAAGCTAGTCTTGCAGATCCATTACTAATGAATAGCGAGTTTGATCCTCGCTGGATGCCTCATGTTTGTGATGATCTTGTGTCACATCCTACCCATGGTAAATGGGTTGGGTAAAAAGCCATCCCACAACAAGCTAGTCTTGCAGATCCATTACTAATGAATAGCGAGTTTGATCCTCGCTGGATGCCTCATGTTTGTGATGATCTTGTGTCACATCCTACCCATGGTAAATGGGTTGGGTAAAAAGCCATCCCACAACAAGCTAGTCTTGCAGATCCATTACTAATGAATAGCGAGTTTGATCCTCGCTGGATGCCTCATGTTTGTGATGATCTTGTGTCACATCTACCCATGGAAAAATGGGTTGGGTAAAAAGGCATCCCACAACAAGCTAGTCTTGCAGATCCATTACTAATGAATAGCGAGTTTGATCCTCGCTGGATGCCTCATGTTTGTGATGATCTTGTGTCACATCCTACCCATGGTAAATGGGTTGGGTAAAAAGGCATCCCACAACAAGCTAGTCTTGCAGATCCATTACTAATGAATAGCGAGTTTGATCCTCGCTGGATGCCTCATGTTTGTGATGATCTTGTGTCACATCCTACCCATGGTAAATGGGTTGGGTAAAAAGCCATCCCACAACAAGCTAGTCTTGCAGATCAATTATAACTGAATAGTGAGTTGATCCTTGTTGTATTCCCCATACTTGCAACCTTGTGTCACATCCTACCCATGGTGAACAGGTTAGATAAATACTTAGCATAGATTTTTTATTCCCTCTCTATCCCAAATAATTTTTTCATTTTACTTTGATCTACTAACCTCGTCGTCCGGGTCCAGGGCCAGGGCCGGGTCCAGGGCCAGGACCTGGTCCTGGTCGACCTCGCATGCCAGGAGGCATACCTCCTCTTCCTCCTCTTGGAGGAAATCCTCCTCTTCCTCCTCTTCCACCTCTCATAGGGCCAGGTCCGGGGCCAGGTCCCGGTCCGGGGCCAGGCCCATGTCCAGGTGGACAAGGACCTGGGCCTGGAGGACCACAACCTGGACCAGGGTGTCCTGGAGGTCCAAAGTGTCCTGGGGGACATGGGGGGCCAGGAGGACCTGGCATTCCTGGAGGACCTGGGTGTGGACCTCGTGGCCCAGGTGGACAATCCCGTGGACCTTCTTGCCATTCATCCATATATTCAGGGTAGTCATGATGTGGTGGGGGCATGGGACCACCTCCAAGACCTAATGAAGAAAAAACAATTAGACAAATTAAAAACAATGAAATTATCTCAAAGTCCCATATAACCAGAGAATTAAAAAAAGAGCATTTTAATCATTGTTTCCTTAACACTGTAAACACCAAAGAGGTTTTTAAAATAACCATTATTACAGCATTCAGCCCAGAAATTAAATACAGGGTGACCAAAAAAAAAACCAGAATTTGGGTTGTTTTTTGGGGGAGTCACCATGTACTCAAAAATACTCAATTGAGCACATTACTCCATCCAAATCTCTGTAGATTTGGGAGGGGATATTTTAATAAAAACTAGCAAAGTGAAATGGTTAATGACTATTTATAATGCCAAAATTAATTTCTAGTATTAGACAATAAGTAGACAATCACGTTTGTGGTTGGAATATAAATAAATATTAATATTTGGTGGCACTCTTGCGTAATGGTTATCATTATAGGAAAGTTCAAATCCCTAATTTTGCATTTCACTTTGTCTTTCACAAATGTCTTTGAGGAAAGGTGTGAATCTATCAGTTTTCCCCCTAGCTAAGGAGTAAAAGGTAGAAATGGGTTCTTTAGCCTTGATTAGGCAACCAGTCTAGGAGAAGATTAACTATAAATTACATTATGTGAGGGTGCCAATGTAATACAAAATATTAAAATAAATAATGTGCTTTCTAACAGGAATAAGTTTACATAAATCATTTAATGTATTAATGTGATGAAATATCACATTCCCAGACCGAAGAACCTCACCATCAGTTAAAAATCATTCCCAGGACATGAAGACCCTCAGTCACTGCCTTCTAGCACACATATGATAAATTCTTCCATTCTTTGAGGATTCACCCCCCCCCCCCCTATCGACATGGCACAAAAGGTCCTATTGATCCCTACATCTAAGAAACTTTGGAAGAGCTCCAAATCCTCCAATGAACAGATATCAATCTTAACCTTTACCTGGTAACTGATTCTTGAGGGGTTCAAGAATTTGTTTTAATTTTTCTGTCATTTCATCTTGATTTCCGTATTCATTGCCCGAATTGCCCATTAAAGAATAAAGAAGGTTTTGCATATTAGCCACTACAGGACTTGGCGTAGGATCAACAGGAATAGAATTCTCTGGGGGTGGAGGTTGTGATTGTGGCTGCAAAGAAGCCATCAAATTAGCAAGCTCTGGGGGTAGATTCACTGCCGGTGCGCTCGCTGATTCCATGTTTTCAACTGCTGCCATTTCTTGAACATGATCATATGGATAGATTTGTTCTTCAATCAGACCTGCCTGTTCCTAGAAAAAAAATAGAGTGAAATTAACAACTAAAAAAAGAAATGCATACAATAAAAAGATAGATGAATGTGTCCTATCATGTAAAAAACACTGGAAATACTAGGGTGAGTCAAAAATACTAGGGCAATATATTGGCATGTGCTAGTTTGCAAGCCATGGAAGAAGGTACCCATTGTGGTTGGTGCACTGACACATTATGCATTGCTTCCGCGTGTGTGGTTTGGTTTGTTTTATGGAATATCAACATCGGTGGGTCATATAATGCCAACTAAGTTTTGGATTTGTAGCGATATTTTGGTAGAAAACAAATGTATTTATGTATAGATTTGAACTATTGTTTAATTACTCATATTTTTTAGTATAATCCCACTTCTTTTTGGAAATGTAAAATCCTGGATGGTCTTATTTTTGTGAAAAGTTTTTTCAAATTGCTTGCTTAGTAGTATTTCGTTTGCACTAGATCAAAGTCTATACACTGTGTGTGTGATTTGAAAGCCACACAGATGAATGTGTAATATAGTCTAATTCAGGAACTTATTCTATACAAGTTTGAACTAGGCCATAACGCTACAGAAGCAATTAAAAACATTTGTTATTTGGCTGGTGAGGGCATAGTTAATCTAAGTAACCAGATAGTTCAAGATATTTTACTTGGTTTGCAAGAACCTTAATGATCAAGCAAGGTCAGGTAGGCCTATAACCATTGATTATGAGGATGTGCTTTAAGCCATTGGTAAATCTAGTGAGTAGTACTTGGAGAGTATCATGTGAGTTTGGCATTTCACAGTCCAGTCTGTTTTCATGTTATGTTAGAATGTTGTTGTTCCCCATAGAAAATCGATACTGCTATGGATTGAATATTCTATCTGGAACAGCATCATTCTGACATAACATGAAATGAGCACAAAATTCACCATTCACATTTCAAAAGTAAATACATGGTGTGCACTGGTCCATGTCATGATGAACAGAAATGGTAAAACATTAGTTCGATGGAGCTACTATTACCACTTGCCTAAGTTCACTTGAACCCCACAGGTGATACTTTAAAATGTGGGAGATATTTGTCACACTCTGTATTATAAGGTGTAGAATTGAGTTATTTCATTGTTTAGATTTGTTTGTATGACCAGTGTACAAGTCAAATTACAAACTTTAAGCTTCTCTTTCAGTTGCAAATTTAATTGTTTTCTTGTCTTATTGGGATTAGTTGGAATTAACTTTTAAAAGGTTTTAGACAAGTAAAAGTCGTCGGGGTGGCCTAAAGTCGGTATCAGTGAGGGAGTCTATCCCCTTTTCACTAGCACTAGACCAAGGAGATTGTTTTTGCATCTGAGGTGGAAACGCCACACCTACCATCAACTCCTTACTTTACTGGACAGATCCCTATGCTACTCATATGCTGAGTTGGTGAGGGCCTGGTATCGAACCAGGAACTTTGTGGCTCCTAGTCGGACACTCTACCGTATCTTTGAGAAAAGTTAACTCACCTGAAAAAATTTAAAAGTTCTTAAATAAAATAACTGGTGCATTATATCTTTTATTCATTAATATATCAACACTGAAAATTTCATTAAATTCGGTTAATTCCCTGATTTTTTGTATTTTTTTTCTTTCAGCGGGGTGACATATGATGGTGGAATTTAGGTCCATTAAGTTCGATTTAACCGGAAAGTCTCTTTAGAAGTTTGAAATCTGGGCCAGAACACTGCGGAAACAACTAGAAACATTTGTTATGTGAAAGCTGAAGGTGTAGTTGATCAGTGTAACCAGATAGTTCAAGATATTTTACTCAGGTTGCAAGAACCTCAATAATCAAGCCAAAAAACAGGGTTCCAAAATAAAGCTGGTTGGTTGTCTGGTTGTTTTGTTTTGCAGCATTTTCAAGTCATTTAATGCCAAATCAAATCATTTTGATATCTGTTTGCTTATAGTACCTGCTATTGCTTAAGTGGTCACCCATTTAAGCAATGAACAGGCTCATCATTACTTAACTTCGATGATCTAGCAGGAACCTTGACCATAAGCCCAAGATAAAGCTCCAAGCCATAGAAGCAAATCCAGCAAGTAGCACTCTGAGAGTATCAGGTGAGCTTAGTATCCTAGTCTAGTGTGGTTCGTCACCTTCACAACCTCAATAAAAGTATCCAGAGCTGCTGGATTGTGTTTTAAGTTACCAAAATATTGCAAAATTTTTGACCCACCCATGTAACTTAAAATGTTACAAAATCAAACATTTTTTAAAAGGGTTATTTATGCTAAATGGATTGAAGTCATTCTTTTGTGTACCAGTTTCTTGAGAGATTTTTGCACAGTTATATATCAAGTATTTTTATCTATTACAAATAATTTGCACACAGTCATATGGTTTCAAGTACTTTTATTTAATATTGATAATTAAATATTTCAAGTAATTATTTCTATTTAATAATTAGTTTAAATGGTTTTAAGTAACTAATAATAATCCTTAGTAAACAATCATAGTTTCAAGAATATATTCTTAATACAAATAATCAAGTTATATGGCATCAAGTATTCCTATCTAATACAAATAATTTTCAATGGGTTCGTTCCACGTACTACCACTCCAAGTCAGAATGGACCCGAAGTGTAATGACAATGAAAGGGTACTCTACAATTCTCACATCTCCAGAACTGGAGCTTCATCATCAGATGCAGTTTAGTGTCATATCCTGGACACCTCATTTTGAGGGGATCTGCAGTCAGCATTTTTTTGTTTTTATCAAATCAAACTTAAAGATTCTTTAAAAAAAAAAAAAAAAAAAAAAAAGGAAAAAAAGAATCCTATTGTTCTGATAGGAAATGAAAACTTACATCTTCTAATGGAATAATTTTATGTTCTTCTGGCTCAATTGTTTCCATATCTGGTTCACTTGGCCCATCTGGTAACCTAGTTGAAAAAAAGAAACAGAAAAATGAAGAGTAATGCTTTATCCATTGTTGTTTTAATTAATCAGAAAAAAAAAGTTTTAAATATTTATTATTGTTGTATTAAGAAAAAATTAAACTGTTCAGTCAAGAAAATGAAAAGACTTTTAAAAGGGATTCTTAAAATAACATCAAATAAAAAAATCTACTAAAAAAAAAAAATAAAAGATAAAAATAAAAAGAAGTTATTTTCCCTATTAGTAGGATTTGACACAAAGTGATGTTGATAACTTTTAATTTAGTGCATCTTGGGACGCACAGATTTGATTTAAATGAATCACCGGGAAATTTGATGGATCCAAACTAAAGTTTCTTAATAAATTGAAACTAAAGCCATCTAACCCCTACCTTGTACTCCATGCAGTGTAATTCGTTTCCAAGAAAATATTGAAATATATTTATAGTTAGCTGGAAATGGGGGGGGGGGTGACACTAGGATGCATGGATAGGATTTTTCTGCATCGGTGACGCAGGACGCGTACCTATCAGCATCTCTACACAAGTATGGGGCATCCAGTGAGGATTGAACTTGCTTTTCAGTAGTAACAAATCTGCAAGACTAGCTTGCTAACATTTACAAGACAGGACACCTTTATTTAACTGTACTGAAATAACAGTGAAATGAATTAATCATTTGCTTTTGAATAAAATCAATTTTTTTTTTTTCCAAAAAGATCAATTTTAGTTTATTCCTGAATAAATTTTTTTCCTGACTTTTAAAAATGTTATCAATTTTTGGTCAAAAATAGGAAAATTTCAGAATTTTCAAAGAATCTATGCTACAGTTGGAGTCGAAAAGACAGTCCATGAAATAGAAACCTGCTGATTCTCTCGTAAAAACAAATTCTGGGCATATCAGTCAGTAAAGAAGGTCACGCTGACAGTCTTCTGGGACATAAAAGAACCTATCATTATTGATTTCCTTGGAAAAGGTGTTACCTATTGTCAACTCCTTAGGTAGAATTCAACTTATTGAATGACCTTCATACATTCAGTTTCACATGGTAACTATATATTTCAAATAAACACATTTCTTTGCAGTTTTACTTATCAGAGCATGGATTTTTGTATTTTACAAATGGTATCCATTTGTAAAATACAAAAATCCATGCTCTGATAAGGTTTCCTTAGCTGATATTCATCCAGAAATTTTCAGGTTGAAGGATATATTAGATCAGAGGTCCCTAACTTGTGGCTATTGAGGCCCATCCATGCAGCTCTTCAACCAACTTTTCTCTTTGCCTTTTGTTATTGATGGTAGTTTAATTACAACCATTACATTACAATACCATTACAACTACAGATAGAACTCATTGATCTTCAGTGTTCAGTGTCCATCTGGTCCAGGGGTCACCAAATTACGGCCCACGAAGGCATTTTATCAGGCTCACCGATGGTACTTGAATGTGTTTGTTAAAACATAAGGAATGCTAGACGTTCTGATACCATTCAAATTTAGATATGTTATGGTTACTAAATCCTCACGGAATTAACCCATCAAATGAAATTGACTGATATCTTGAAAGGCAAACTTCAGTTTCACAAATCTCACTAAACCTTTCTGCTAATGTTGTGTTCTTTGATAATTTTTTGAAAATAAATATGTTGGTTAAATTTGTTTTTGTGCATCATATGCCACACATCCATGAATATAACATGGAAAGATAAATTTTATTTTACATCTTTTTTTCTCAGAGCTTTCGTTCTAACTAGAAAGTATCGAACACAATAATAATGTGGCCCGCACTCATTTTTTTTTCACATTATCTGGCCCGTGCTTGGTATTTTTTCAATTATCCGACACACTGTGAAAAAAGTTTGGTGATCTCTGATCTTGGTCAATTTCCCAACCTTATCACCCATAACCAGCAAGTAGTGAGCATATTTTGCACAGCACACCAACTGTGAAGCATGCCAATAGTATGCTGCATTAGAAACTGTCAAATCATCATTTGTGTGTGATGTTCTCCTTATGTCAACCACTTCATTTAACTCTGAATATCACATCTTTTTCTGATAGCAAATAACATCAGTCTGATGAATAAATTGTAATTGTCGCCTTTAAAGCCCTTGGGCTGGGGACTCCTGTATTAGATAAAATTACTTACATGTGTTTGGAGAAGTAGAGTGCTTGAAGAACCCCTTGTTCTCTTTGTTTTTGAACTCCTTTTTCTATACTGTGACAACCGGTTTCTGTAAGCACGTTTCCTTCAACAGGAACAGGCCTTCGCCACTGAAATGGGAAAAAAAGAAAAAAATTACTTCAATTCATCTAATGTCATTTGTTGTCATACAGAGTTACTTTTAGGTGTCAAATGAATTGAATTAAAAAAAAACTTGTTTTGTGAAAATTATTTTAGAAATAAAAAAAATGTCAGAATTATTTAAATAAACCTAAAACAGTTATGTCATGATGACATGTTAGCAAAAAAAAAAAATGATAAGAAAATAGATGGAAGTCATGCCAATTTATGTACCTTTCTACATTTATGTATATAAATGAAAATAACAAATATCACAACAAAATAGTCATGTTTAATGTTTTTGTTTTGTAATTTAAAAAAAAAAATGTTAATTTTGTAACAATAATATCTACTGACAACAAACAAGATATTTAGATTTTTTTTTTTTTTTTTTTTTTTTAATTTAAAAAAATTTGAATAAGAATTTTTTAAAATTGCATTGAAAGTAAAAATTCTTATTTAAATATCCAGTTTATGAGATTTTTTAAAGTGTCAAGAATGAAATGAAATGTTTTTCAGAATTACTTTTAACTTAAGTAAAATATTCTTGGGTGAACATAGATATTGTTTCAATTTTAAAACAAAAAAATATTAAAGTTAAATCCACAAGAAAAAAAAAACAACTAATTAACAAGAAATTAAATCTGTGATATGATCTTCAAATGCTCAAATGAAAAACAAATGAAGTGTCATTGTGGGAAGAAGTATATATTTATACACCTTCTCTGCCACAGGTAGGATATGACACAAGGTCAAGTTTTAAGCAAAGTGCAACTAGTTTAAAGTCAGTTTTCCTTCTCCTAGACTGGTTACCATACTAAGGCTAAAGAGCCCAGTCTATCTATTTACCCATAGCTGGGGTAAACAGGGGCATTAGCATCAATCCAGGATTTGAACACAGGTTGGTGAGTCCATTTTCTACAATGATAACTGTGCTGCCACCTCTTTGTAGCATAGTCTTGGCACATTTGACTTGGACACAACAGTCATTAAAAATTAAATTCATACTAATCACAAATATTGGTTTAATTAAAATAGGCTTTTTGCATTAAAAAAAAAAGAAATGGGACTCCAACCCACATGGTGCAAAATATAGATTTGGATGCGAAAAAGAGTGATGGGACTCTTCACACACATCTTGCAAAAGAGTGATGCGTCCCATTATATTTGATGAAGAAATATAAAAATGCTTTTAGAGTATATAATGTATTTGTTTTTTTAATAGGTATATTTCAAGAGATAACTGTGATGAAAGACAATGTCTTTTTTTTTAAGTTAGTGAAAAGGAAACAAGAGATACAAGTGTAAAATTTGTACAGGAAAATAAAAAGAATTTTACATTTATTTGCTCCTTCATAATGTCATGACTCAACCGTTTCACAGCCTGAAAGAAATGAAAGTTTTGATGAATACAAAATTTAATCAACTTGTTTAAAGTAAATAAAATCATTATCACATTTATTATTTTTCCAATAATATCATCCAATTCCAGATAAAAAGAATCTATGAAAATTCTTATCATGGATAAATCTTGTCAAGTTGTTAAAAATTGTAAATGACCAAAAACTAAAGACATTAAACAGAAATTATTCAAAGATTTTTCTTCTTAACAAAACAATTCACATCTCAAATGGCAGAAAAAAAAATGGTACAATATCAAATATCATGTGACCAATTAAAAAATGGACTTCTATTAAGTCATTATTTATTTTTTTCTTCCTTTCTTAGGAAAATTCAGTTCATCATATTTATACTAGGGTCAGTCATTTGGTTCATGCTAGTTTGTGGCAGATATATCACATGACCGAAGCAGTTCCAGCTGTGGAAACTACCCATGGTAGTTGGTATACTGACATATTGTGCATTGCTTCACTCCGTGCATAAATTAAAAGCTCCACAGATGAACATGCAACATAGTCTAATTTGGAAACTTATACTTTACGAGTTGAAACTGGGTCATAACAACATGTCAGCAACCAAACATATTTGTTATGCAAAAGCTGAAGTCACAAGTTGACCCCAGTACAGTAACCAGATAGTTAAAAAAAAAAAACTTGGCTTGTATTGCAAGAACCTCAATGATCTGGCAAGGTCAGGTAGGCCTAAAACTATAGATTCCAGCGTTGTGCTACAAGCCAAAGAGGAAAATCTGGCAACTATCAGGTGAACTCAGCATCTCAGTCCAGTGTGTTTCTTCAACTTCATGTCCTCAGCAAAAACTTCCAAATTGTGCCTCATGTTACTAAAATATTGTAAAACCTTTGACTCACCCTAGTATATTTTTATACAGTACTATGAATTATATCAGAAGAAATTTGAAAAAAAACATGCAGATGTTTTTAATTAATGTATTTATTGGCTAATATTGTAATTTCCCTTAGAAACTGGTCATATTTATCAAAAAACTATTTTCTTCATTTCATAACAGACCAACTCTGATGATGGTCTTTATACAGATTGAAATATTGCAATATTAACCAATAAATAAAACATTAATTAATAAAAGCTGAGTGTTTTTTCAAATTTCTTCCCTGATATACTGTCGGATTTACTTCCGTATTTTTTATTGATATAGTACTATGAATTGTAGAGGAATACATTCATTGTGAAACATTGTATTAACATCTGCCAAGTAGATCCAATTTGTATGAGATCAAGTCAATAATTATCCACAAAATATTTTTAACAAAATCTTCTTTATAAATTGTATCTTAAAAGAATCTTACCTAAACTGTACGTTTTTAAAGGATTAATTTCTTGTACAATTCAATTTAATGCAAAATAAACAGAGAAAAAAATGGGGGAAACTACTACTTACCCTTCGGTCCATCAACATTTCTTCTTTTTTCATTGCATCAAAGTCTTTCGGCCGATTTACATTTTCTGAAAGAAAATAAAGAATTATGCAATCAAAAAAGTTGTCATTTTCATTCATAAAAACTGTGTTCATTCAATATTATACTTTCATTCATAAAACCTATTTACATTTTTATTGGATATTTGCAGTTTTATTTCATGAAAAACATTGGCAATCATAGCAGTTGGAAGTGAATATTTAACAGATTTTAGATACCAAATAAAACATACAGTTCGATACAGACACAGAGACTTCAAAAAGAAAATGTTTACATTTTATGAATTATCTTCTTTTTTTTTCTAAAATTTGATTCTAATGAAAACGATGTCAATATACTCATAGGAAAGGCATTGACTGCTATATACAGGTTATCAACCATATCTCTCTGATAAAATAAAACAGGAATTCTTCCAAGCTGTAGCCATGCTAGTACTATTGTATGGCTGCACCACCTGAACTTTAACAAATTGCTAGGTGAAAAAGTTAGATGGGAAGTACACAAGGATTGTGAATGCTGTTTTGAACAAATCTTGGAAGCAGCATTCCCCACAAAAAAGTATCTTACAAACCATCCAAATAAAATGAACAAGATATGCTGGGCATTGCTGAAGAAGCAGAGATGAACTCATAAGCAACATTCTCCTGTAGATTCCCACACATGGACACACCAGTGTTGGCCAACCAGCAAAGACTGACATTAACCAGTTCTGTGAGGACACTGGATGCCGTCTAGAGTACCTACCAAGAGTTGATAGGAATGGATGGCAAGAGAAGGTCAAAGGTATCTGTGCTATCAGCATGACTTGATGATGAATGTTCTTATATATATAATATTTTTATTATTATTGCTTTTTATTGCAATATTTAGAAGGGGGTTGGTTTAGCTCAGTCAGTGGAGCACTCGCCTAGGAATTGCAAAGTTTCTGGTTCAGTACCGGTCCCCGCCAACTCAGCGCACGAGTAGCACAGATTGGGTAATCTGATCTGTGAGGTAAAGTGGGGAGCTGATGATAGGTGTAGCGCTCCACTTCATCAAAAACAATCTTCCTGGTCTAGCACTAGTGAAAAGGGAATAGACTCCTTTGCTGTCCAACTAATACCAACAATATACCACTCCAACAATTTTTTTTTAATTACAATGCCATTTTACATTCTGTGACCGTTACATAAACAGTCTGGATAAAAGATGAATGATTGTTGAAATTTGGTTCTTGCGTTTAAAAAAAAAATTTCTGCCATTGGTAAGGAAAACATAAGTATTGGTTCCACCATTTCTATTTGTCAATAAAAAAGGTGGTAGGACTCTTTCTCAGAAGCTAACATCTGACTGGAGTCTTCTTGTGTTGAATTTATTAGTTACCTTTCCAAGCAATCATGACAAAGTTCTTACACTAAAAAAGGATAGGAGTGGACTCTTAGAAAATGAAACAATTTCAAATTTATTTTTGTTAAATAATAACATTATTATTAAGTATCAGTGCTAAATAATTTTAGTAGGGTCTTCATTCACACTCACCCTGATCATTATAATTTCTAAAGGCAGATAACTATTAAATGCTAATTATAGAGTTCTTATTATTTTCTTCATATTGAAAAAATTTTAAGAAAATCCACTTTTAGTTCTCCTTTGTGAATAATAAATGTTGTTGTATTTTGGTAATTGAAATCCTCCATTGGTTCCGCCATTGTTATTTGTCAATAAAATGTTGATTATAAAAGCTTTGATAGATATGAAGAAAAAAAGAAAAATTTGGAGAGGAGGATTAAATAGTTTACTCACCTCGTTCCGTCTCATCAAGTTCAAAATAAAATATTTCCCGCAAATAGGATTCATCATTCCGACCTTCATCTGCCCACCTTACTGACTTTTTAGATTTTCTACGCACCATCGAGGCCGGTTGTCCCGAGGCTCCACTACCATCAGCTGCCATTTCAGATGCCTCTCCTAAATCACAAGCCTCACCTTCGGGTAAATTCACTAAAAAAGATATCAAAAATCACATTAAGTTTTCACTTTATATATTTACTAATAATTATAGGGTTTCAATATTTAGTAATAGTCATGTTTTCACAGTTATACGATTCCAAGTAGGGCACCTCATGGAGTGTAATAGTTAGCAAGATAAATCTGTAGACAATTGTTAGGGACTTCAATTCTCACTGGGTGCTTCATACTTCTGGCCTTATGCCAGATCTAAGCTAAGCTTAGTATATTCCCATATAGTCTAGTGGTTAGGATTCCTGGCTTTCACACAGGCAGCCCAGGTTCGATTCCCAGTGTGGAAACGTATCTTTTGGGCACCTCATGTGGTGTAATGGTTAGCAAACTAGATTAGCAGACCATTGTTCGATTCTCACTGGGTGCCCCCATAATTCTGGCCTTGTGCTGCATCTAAGCTATGCTGAGTAAATCTTAGGGCACCTCATGTGGTGTAATGATTAGCAAGCTAGAATTGCTGACCAATGTTAGTGAGTACGATTCTCATTGGGCACCCCATATTTCTGGCCTTGTGTCACATCTAAGCTAAGCTTAGTAAATAACTATATGATTCCAAATAATTAATAATAATTCTTAGTAAACAATTATAGCTTCAAGTAACTATTCTTAATAGAGATAATTTACAGTTATATGGTATCATATCAATATCGAATATGAAATTTTTTTAAATAGATCTATTTAAACCATAGATGGAACCCTAACAGGTACTACCACTCCAGGTCAGAGAGGACCTGGGAGTAATAGCAATGAAGAGGTAGTCCACACACCCCAGATCTCCAGAACTGGAGTCTCACAATCAGATATAGTTTTGTGTCATACTCAGACCACCACCTTTTTTTTTGGGGGGGGGGGTCTTACCCTTCCTGAAGAGGGGATATAGTCAGTGTATTCTAAAGCCCTGCCAACAGGGCAATAGTTAATTTGACAGATGATAAAAATTCAATTAAAAATAAAAATTTTTCTTACTTTCATCAGTTCTATCTTTAATTTCTATATCATTTGAATCACCATTTTTGTCTTCTGGGGATGAAGTCTCGTGTTCCATTCTGTTATCATCATTATGTTCTAACGTTTCTCGGTAAAACTACAAGAAAGAAAGAAAGAAAGAAAGAAAGAAAGAAAGAAAGAAAAAAAAGAAAAGAAAAGATGCAGTTAGTAAGAGCATTTAAAAAGAAAAAGAAAAACAAAAGCAACATTCCTTAACAAATTGAAATTCTGTCTATAAATCAGGAGTAAGCAAAATTTGTTTAATATAAGAGTTACAAATGATAAAGCTTGCATTCACCCTGATCAGTATAATTTCTCAAGGGAGATAACTATCAAATGTTAATTATAGAGTACATTATTATTATTATTAAGTATTAGTGCAAAATATTCTTAATAGGGTCTGTGCTTGAACTCACCCTAATCATTATGATTTCTCAAGGTTTAAGAGATACAGGAGATGAACAAAATTTACATATATTTTTATTGTTACATACACTTTTTGTTACAAAGATTTTATATAAATTTTAAGAAATGCATATTTAATGCAATAATATTTATTCATGCATGCAGTTTTTAAACTGTTAATTTGTATTAGTTATTGCAAAGACACAAATATCCAAAAGCAGCATTTTAAATGTCAACAATCCACATGTGGCTCTTTGGCCACACCTGGTCAACAGTTTGGAGAGAATTCATAAACATTCAAAGAATTATTTGAATAGGTAAACTGTTTGCAGTTTTTGTTGTTCAAGAAAGCAGCAGACATCAAGATATGAGGAAGCACTCCTGTGTTAGGTTGCTCAATGTGCTATTAGTACTAAGTAACCCAGTACTACCGGTTTCATATTTGGATCATTGGAGACTAAACCAGTAACCCCATAAATTTTGTTTGGTGATGAGGATGGTGAGACACCCTACAGAACAAAAAACAAGACCTGTAAAAAGGCGGAGGAAATTCTTTGCTCAACGACCATCTAACACATTATTTCTAAAGTCCAATCCCTTCACATCGGGGCAAGGCTGTGTAAACTTTGTAGTGTTAGAGCCATGCCGTTGGGAACTTAAGTTCCTGGTAGGGTCACCCAAGGTGGATAGGTCAAGCAAACAGTGGTATTAGGACTACAACCCAGCCAAAGGGGCTCTGGCAAAAATCCAAAGTGTGGAAAAATCTGCGGCAAACAAGTGCATCTCCTTCTCCTGGCTAGGATATGCCTGCAGGGTTTGGGGACCACTTATGAATTTCCTATTCCCTTATTGCTCCTATGAATTCACCACAGATGAATTTGTTTGATGGAGCCAGCTCAACCAACCCAGGGTGAATGCCAGAAATAGAGAAGAAACACTATTAGTGTAACGCTTATTAGTATTTTAAATATTCTTAAGAGAAAAAAAAAAGGCTGAAAATGTTGTGAGAAAAATTTGAAATATACAAGAATGAGAGAGTTGAAAAAAAAAAAAAAAAAAAAGAAATTTGAGACAAAAGTAAAAGAAAAGAATTTTGATGAATGAAGAAATGCTTTTCCCAAAAACAGAACAATGTGAGAGTTATTAAATAATCAGTAAATCTAAATAAATAGAAAAAACAAGAAGCTACATTCAATTAATACCCAAAATAATTTTTTTTAAAAACAAAAAAAAAAAAACATGAAAAAAATTTTTTTTCTTACCGATGGTAGCTGAGGTAACTTATTATATCCAGTGGGACTATTTGATTTACCGCTGACTGACATTGGTTTCTTTTTCCGTCTTAACATACCAACAACAGGACCTGCACTAGTAAGAGCTTCCATAAAACCACTACTGTCATGAATTTCATGGATAGAAGACTCTGAAAAAAAAAAAAATAAAAATAAATAAATAATAATAACAAGAGAAAAAATATTGAATATTAATTAAATATTACAAATGAACAATTTAAACAAAAGATTTTAAAATGTGTATTTAAATAACTGCAATATTTGAAATTAGTTTCTTTTTCAAGAAATAATGTTTCTACATTCAATTTTTGAGTTTTCGAAAGAAATCAGAAAAATAAGTATAAATTAAAGAACATGTCTTTTTGTGATCGATTCTATTAGAAAATCAGACTGAAAATTTACTAAATTGAACAATTATGTTCTCTTATTGTCACAAAATTGAAATCCTATAATAAAATTAGAGAAATGCCATAAGAATATGTTGGACAACCTAATTTACCAAAAGAATTCAGGCTTTACATTAAATTATTTTTAATACAATAATAAAAAATAATCAAGCTTTTAATTATTAGTAAAAGTCTATAGAGATGTACTCACGTCTGTGGGTTCTTGCTAGTCCCTTAAAAGATTTATGCAAATCTGTTGGGGAAGTTACTATAGACGTTGGAGAATTTGCTGTTGTCGTTGGGGTTGTAATACTTGTACTGGAAGTTGATGTAATGGGGGCCAAAGGACTCACTATCGTCAAACGAGGTTTCTTATCAACAACTGGGTCTAATGGTCGTAAATCAGTACTAAGAAAAGAAAAAAAAAAATATTTGTTACACAATAATTCCATAAATTCAAGATTTTGGAACTGTAGATAAAGAAACAAATGAAAGGTAGATATACATTTAGATAAAAAATATTTTCAATTAGAATTAAAATAGTAAGAGTATATGTTGAAAAAGAATTCACAATGTATGAAAAGATACACTCAATTTAGATATATGGAAGAAAAATCTACTAAGATTACTTAAGTAATTCAAAAGAAAAGACAGATTTTTGAACCCCTAAATATAAATGAGAAGATGGGCACAGTTATAGCTATCATAAATGGGAACAAAACTGGTCCTTTATGGGCAACTTTATATAAGTTGCAGTAAAAGTAAAGTCATTGGGGTAGCCTAAAGTCAGTATCAGACAGTAAGGGAGTCAATCCCCTTTTTACTAGTGCTAGACCAAGGAGATTGTTCTTGCATCTGAGGTGGAACGTCACACCTACCACCAGCTCCTTACTTTACCACCTGTGCTACTCATACTGAGTTGGCGAGGGCCTGTATTGAACTAGGAACCTTGTGGTTCCTAGGCTGACACTCTACCAACTGAGCTAAACCGACAAAATTTGTATCAATGGCTTCAAATTTTGTTTCTTTGTATTGGATTATTAAAGATATCTAAACGAAATTTGGTGATTAGATATGTCTGTATTAGATCTACAAACTGTACAAGTCTTATTGTTCTACTACAATTTGGAAAATGTATATTATTCATTTCTGGTCATAGTGAAAGTTAAAATTTTGATTCATAAAAAATGACAAAGTTTTAAGAGACAGAATATATCCCAAATTATTTAAGAATAACAAAATAATTAAATATTACTAAAACTACTAGAAGATAACTGTGACTTTATTATATAAATCTTGAATTGATTTGCTTTGAAGGTGACAAGGACTAAAATGTTACAAAATGAGTTGGGTAGAAGCTTATCTCCCCCTTATCACTACTACAGAGAGACTAATTTTTGTCAACTTACAAGATTTCAAATAACATTTCAATTTTAAACAGAAATTCCAAGAGTTTTAATTAAATTTCTGCCAACAAAATTTGTTTCCAATAAAAAAAATAAATTAAAAAAATTAAACTTTATGAATTTTTAAAAATGTACTATTCCTTATCAAAAAAAGTATAGTTTTGCTTACCTTTAGGTTATAAATATTTAATATTTAGAATCAGAAAAACTTTAAAAAGTCAATGATTATTCTTTAGATTAACTTTTAATTCTTTTTTCAACCGACCTACCTGTTTTACCTTGCAATTTGTCAAATATTAGCGGAAACTAAACTTACGATAAATGCCTCTTTGGTATCGGCTTGATATTAACATCAGTGCTAGGTTTCTTCTTTGGTGGTAAGACAGTAGCTTCCTCGAGACCTGTAAACAATATGGAAAATTCATAAGGTAAATAAAAGGTAATTGAATATAAATTGTATCTTATCAGTTTGTGGAGATACTTCAATTCAGACCTGTTTTTTTTTTAAATTTATCTACACACACACAACTGTGGTTATCTTATTTCTGGTTACATATTTCAACCAAATCTATTGAACTCACAGAAATAAAAAAAATAACCATGGCTACCAGGATTCAATATTTGAAATAAAATAATTCTCTTCATAGAAAAGAGACTCCAATACTTGATACAAAAAAAAAAAAAATTTTAATGTGATATTTGTGACATCCAAGTGTTGTAATAGTTGAAAGCATCAAGTCTTTGTATAAAAATAATTAAATAATTAAATGGATGAAAAAAAAATGTCTTTAAAAATTAAAAATAAGACTAAAATCAACCCCAGAAAAAAAAATGTTGGTAACATCTCTCAAAAATTTTTTTAAAATAAGAATAAAATAAAGCTTCTAGTCTGCCACAAGTTTAAATGACAAGATAATTACTAAAAAGATTTGACTGATGAATCTTATCCTTTTTGGTTGACTTCAACATCAGATGGATCTGTATGTCTTTTTTCACCCAGACTCACAGGAGATAGTTTTCTTAAAAATTTACTTAGAGGATCTTTAAGTCTTTTTAAGATAAATTCAAAAATAGGCTTTTAGTTAATATTAGAAATATGAATTTAAATTGTGGGTATATGCTAAAGAGCCACTTGATGTAATTTACACTAAAATTTGAGAGAAAAATATTTGAACTTGCAATCTATTCCAAATATTATCTGACATGTTGAAATAAAAATTCTATCATTCTGAATATATTATCTATCAGTGTGTATGTACTACTTCATTTTTACTAAACTTCCAGTTTTTGTTTTTCTTTTAAATCAAGTTTATATTATGTTCCAAATATCCTTCTAAACATACACACATTAACACACTTTTAATTCATCTATTTACATTTCTGAGATTTAAAGGTCTCCAATTTTATTAAACTTACATTGTTCTGTAAGCCTCTGAATTGAGTATGCACATCCTTTTGTAAAACCCCATCAGCCAGTTTTGTATTTACTGATCAAAAATTTATTAGTAATTTATCTCAAACCACTTTTTAGACACCAGATTCATTGCAAGATTTTTTTAAAAACCTTGATTTGTTTTTCTTTGTTTCTTATACCCTGCCCAAAATATTTATTTTTGTATTTTCCCCTTGGCAATTTTATCAAATAAAATTTAATTTCTTTTTTTAATGGCCAACACCAAAAACAATCTTCACACTCAACAATTAAATATTTGACAGAACCTCAAGAAAGTCTTCAGCAAGGAGCAGAGAAATCACAAAGATTGATTATTTTTGGTCAGATCTAATTTTAGGCCCACATAAAAGGGAAGAGTTCAAATGTTTCAAACAAATATAGGCATCAAAACTAAAAGATCATTAATTTTTCTTTCTTCCTTGTGTATTCTGAGCTCCATTATTTAAATTACTTCCTTTAGCTTTTAGCAAATGAATTTCTAAGCCAATTCAAGTTTGTCATTGACCAATTTAAAACTGGTTTTAAAAATCTTTCCCTTAGTTGAAGATATCAAAAATAAACTATCTTTTTAAGAAAATAAGTATCCATCTTCAGGACATATTCAAATGAGAAAATTTTTCTTCCCATCTTCAACAATTTACACATTATTTTACTTACATGTTATGTAGCTCTTTCTTATTACAATCAATATATCTAATATGATTATGAAGTTTCCCTTTTGTGGGTAATGGACATTTTCTCAATATAGTCCATAACTATGCAAGTCTTTTTTTTCTAATACAGCTAGTGGCCAATAGCGTAATAAAAAGAAAGAAGGAAAAAAGGAAAGGAAGCAACAGCATTTAGTAGTAGGAGCTGAAGACTTGTATGAAATTTGTCAAACAATTGATAATAACAGCAGCAGCAGCAGCCAACTAGCACACGGACAATAAAAGAAAGACTCAAAGTGAGGGTGTGCATTTTTTTTCTTGTTTATTGCAAGTTCACAAACACCAAACAATATCATGATGGAGTCTGTTGAGAATGTCAAACTCAATATCATCATCTCCTATTATCGTTACAGGAGAATGAGGAAAAGAGTAGAGAGGAGGAGGCAGCAGATTGATGGAGTGAAAGATGAATTCTGTAGTGCAACACCAGTCATGCCTGTCTGTCCCCCCACAAAAAAAAAACAAAAACAACAGAACTATGGCAATCTTGTCTTCTTTACAACAATAAACACCCATGAAGCAGACCTTGTTTTCATTTTTCTTGTTCTCATGATACAAAGCCATGTTGCTGCTCTGCACATGATCAGAACTCAAGTCTTTAGATTTCATCATCCAAGAACCCACAAACATTTTCTTGGGCATTCTGTACACATTACCGAGTTACAAATTTAAACTAGATCTTAAAACCTCTTCAATCAAACATTTGATAAATTATTATCAAATTTAATACATGCATTGTTTTTTAATATTTTTTTTTTTTTTTGTAATGCTTTATTGTTTAATCTATACAGGAATCTTGTTATTCATGTTAGGTCTATATTGTATGCTATGTACTTACCTTTGCTATTCTTCTGTCCAACACCAACAAATTGGTGCCAAATTTTTCTTGCAGACATTTTTATATACCACCTTTTAAGGATGCGACATCCATTCTCTTAACTCTAAAAAGTATGTTCCCTATATTTTTACAATATTTATTTGGATTTTTCCAGTGAAAAAATTGAAAGTTATACTCCTACAATTTAATGTTTTTTTTTGTTTGTTTTTTTGTTTAAAATTGGTTTACGTAACTTGTGTTCAAATAAAATTGAAATCAATGATCTTTATCATTATCTTGCTTTATTTTTCTATCAAAATTATAATATTTTTCAGGCTACTAAAATATGTTATTCATAAAAATAGTTTTAGTTTGGTTGCACAGAAATCTTAAAAAGAATATAGACAATATTTGTGAAATGTCAAAGACATTTTCAGATCCAGATTTTAGGGACATGAAAATTACAGTAAAGCAACACTTAGCACTAATTCTTCTTTGTTTTCCAAACTAATAAGGTGTTTATACTTTTTAAGGGAACTATTTTTATCCAAAAGTATTTAGAATCAATATTATTTTAATTGGAACAGAAATTCTAAATAGATATTGTTTTATATCAGTGGCATTTTTAAAGAAATCATGCCAGTTAAATGGAAGGATAAAGAATATCCAATAATTGACAACAGATGTTTAATCTTATAACGCAATTATCTCTTTTGAGGTACATAAACAGCAAAAAATTTTTTTTAAATTTAAAAAAAAAAAAAAAGTGATGCTTTTCCCATTAAAACCAACTGCCTCCCCACCCTCAAAAAAAATAAATAAATAAAATAAAAAATAAAACAAGTTGCCTGAACCTTCTTTTTTTTTTTTAGGCTACTTGTTTCAACAAAATAATTTTAATTTTTTAACAGAACGTTTTTTTTTCTGTTTTTTTTTTTTAAATTCAACATTTTCATTTTTAAAAGGAGAAAACTGAACAGAATCCTTGACAATGTTCTTGTTTTTTTATCCCCAGATAATAACAAAAGTCTCTGTAAATACAATTGTCACAAACCAGAACAAATGGAGTATCTCTCCATCAATCACTCACAATTTGGAGGTGAGATAAGAAACAGAGTCCCAGTTCCAAGAGAGAAATTAGATGATCACACACACTGGTGAAAGATGTAACAACTTTTTAATATAAAATCAAAATATGAATATAAAATTTTTTATAAATTCACATAAGTAAAAAAAATTGAATATCACAGTCAAATATGAATTGGAATCAAGTATCAGTTAGGTTCCAAATTCTTCAGAGATGGTCCACTTTTAAAGTTTTATAAAAACAAATTAATAATTCCAGGGGGGAGGGGGTCTAATAAAGAATTTTTTTTAAAATGATAAATAGTTTAACAACCGCTATGATTTCCAATGATCCAGGATTTAATTATAGTAAAATTAAATTCTAGATAATTCTTCAGATTGACTAAAATTAAACCTAAAATAAAATAGGCCAAAAGTTTTGAATGATTATATTTATATATCCCATAACAAGGTTTAAATTATTTCTTGTAATACTAGAAAAATAATTCAACTCCTTAAAATGTTACTGTCACATTGCAGTATGATTACAGTTATGTTGCTGATATTTTTCAAAGCTCTTTACATTATACACGTGCACACACTTCAATCAGACATTATCATCCTTTGTTTAATGAAGGCCATACAAAATAAATTAATTTTCAGGTATCAAAAATATATATTTTACAGAACTAAATGCTGGAGTGTTTGTTCCCAGTCAAGTCTGTAGAATGAAGATAGGATTGAAGGCCCAGTCACAATCTAAGGTTGCTTAGAATTTTTTTAAACAGTAATCCTTTAATATTTTTTTTGGATAAAACATCTAAGAATTTGGAGACACAGTTTAGTGCCACTAAAAATGTTACCCACCTGTAGACCTAAATTTGGAGGGATATGATTTTACAGTGTTAGGCCGTTTTCGCTCTTCTTTGGGTGCCTTATCTAAGAGCATCTTATTAATATTTTTATTAGCCATCACAGACTGTTCAGTGTCCATTTGTTCAGCTTTAACAGTAGTCCCTTCCGTAGAAGGTTCACCTGTTTTGGGGTCACCATTCCCATCTAAGTCTTTCTTTTCTTTGAAATCACTTTTAGTTTTATCCGGTTTTTCATGTTTCTTCTTCTTCTTGGAGGATTTGTCTGAAAGAGAAAAAAAAAAAAAAATAAAGCTACTTTTAAATCTTACCTTTAAATGTACACATTTAGAAAGAGGGAAAAAATGATCACCAATCACTTCTCGTAATTTGCAATAAATATATAAATAATATAAATGTGTCTGTGAGTAAAGAGACATGTGTAAGGGTGGATCTTTAGTTCAATATCAGACTATAGATTTTTTTGATTTTTTTATAGAACAAAGATTTGTTAATAATCAGGTAACATCATAATTGCAACCCACAAAGTCAACTAAATCAGTTATAAGCTTACCTCTTAAGCACTAAGTTATCAAATGCATTAACAAATGAATGGATTATTTAACATAATATCAACTCCTTATGGGTTATTTAATGCCAAAATCTGTCAATGTTCCATTACAATCATTTTTTTAGCACAATGACTATAATAATCATTTGTTTGCACAGTTATATGGTATCAAGTATTCCTATCTAAAACCAATAATTTGCAAGCAATTGTATGGTTTCAAATAACTAGAGATAATCTTTAATAAACAATTATAGCTTCAAGTAATTATTTTTAATACAAATAATTTGCACAGTTATATGGTTTTAAGTATCTATCTAACATTAATAATTCTCCTTAATTAATAACTATTAATAATCCTTAGATTTCAAGTCTTCTTATAATTAATAAATCTAATAATAGTAATAATTTCTTTGTGCAGTTACTTAATTTCACATATTCTTATCCAATATAAATAATTTTCAAACAGATCTATTTGATCCATACAGGCACTCAAGGTCAAAGTGGACCTGGGAGTAATGGCAATGAAAGAGTATATCATATCTACAGAAGTGAAATCTCACCATCAGATGCAGTTTAGTGTCCCACACGAGGCACCACTGTCTGGTGGGGGGAAGGAGGTCTTATCCCTCTGCAGGGGGGATACAGATGGTGTAGTTCAGCTGACAGGACAGATTAAGAAATGACTATAGACTTTGGAGGCGGTTTTATTGCAACTTTAGCTGAAAATAAATTCTACATTCTCAACCAAGGAATAAAAATTCCTAAATTTTGAAAAAATGTGCACCAATGTCAGTTTTAAAATCACAAGAATTGTTGCAATTAACTCTTTTGAGCCCTAAAATTCACCCTCTGCCATTTGAGCGTGACCTCTGTGTCAGTAAACTGGTATTACAATGTCAGGATAGAAATAAAAGTACTACTGGTATACCAATGTAACAAGCTCAAAGGATTAAAGTCTGACAAAGTGACCCTTTTTTCTTTTTCAATCCCAACTTATTCTGACAGTGAATAAACGGATCAGTGAGGTTTGAACTACAATACTCTTTTGCTTCAGAGAAGCTGAGTCAGCTGCTATACTGAGTGAGCTATGAGAATTATGATTGGCTCAAGATCAAATCTTAAATAACCTTTTCTTCACTCCTCTTCAATCCCTTTTAGTACCAAATTTCTTATTGCTTTTAATACTAAAAGAAATATTTATTTTTATTTTTTATATGAAGTACTGTCAAACTCTTAATAATAATGATTAACAATAAAATTAAAAAAATATACTAAGCATGTTTTTCATAGACATTCCTTGTGATATAAAAATAAACAAATTTACTTTTGTAATATCTGACTATTAATTTCCTGAAAGTCAAAACTAAATTTATATCCAAATTCCAACATTACTCAAAAAACAGAAGTATACACACACACACGTGTGTGTGTGTGTGTGTGTGTGTGTGTGTGTGTAAAATTTAAGTTAATGTAGACAGAGTCAAGCACATAGGCAATAAGCTAAAATCACCATTGACTTTTTTCACTATTCTAAATTAGATCTATATATGCTCTATCACTGATAGTGAGCACACTTTATAAATATAGCAAACTACATTATTTTATATATACATATAATATAGTTTGCTATGTTTATAAATAGTGCTCAATATCAGTGATAGAGCACATATATATATAAATTAGGGTAGTGTAAAAAAAAAAAAAGTCAACAGCACCTGGTAACCATCAGTTTCACACCTATACATTCATCAAATCAAATCTGGTTTGATGAATGTATAGACAACTGACAATTACCTGGGGTTGTTTACTTTATGTCTATGCTACCATATATATATATATATATATATATATATATATATAGTTGTAGAAAAAATTATCTCCCGTCCGCAGTTTCGGTGTTACTATTACACCTTCATCAGGAGGACTGAGTAATAGTAATATCCCATCAATGATATATATATATATATATATATATATATATATATATATATATATATATATATACACACACACACACACACACACACTAGTCCAGGTTGAAATGTATACACAAGGAACTGACAATTACCAAGCACTGCTGACTTTATATCTACACTACCCTAACTTATATTAGTCCAGGTTAAAAGTGCAGTATGGGTAGCCTGAGGCCAAACTTTTTAGACAACATTTTTCAAATGTAGGTATCATAAATGAGATTTTAACCTGAACAAGTATTTTCAGGTTTATTCAAACAATAATGACTAGAAGTGAGTTATTTTAAAATACCTTCAAATTCCAAATTTTTAAATTGCCTATATCAAAATACTAACTCACAATGAAGAATTAATATTAAAAAAAACATCTTGGGTGATTCAATATAACCAACACCTTTGCTGATAGTATTTTGCTTTAATTAATAAGAGATATTTTAAGTCAATATTTCATGCAATATCTTTCAACCAGAAAAACAAAAATAAATTAAAACTACTACTTTTTCTACTTAAAAGCCATGAATAGTAAGCTCTAAGAGGAGTTGAAATCAGTCCCAATGAAACTGATACCTTCAGAAAATGTGTTATTAAAGCCTAAAGGTTTGGGCTTTACATTTTAATTTCTCTTTAAACTGATCCAAAACTTGCAAAAATTCATGGCACTCTTTTTCTGCCAAATATACTTGCAAATATTTTTTTTTCTTTTCATTTTTTCATGCATAAGAAAAATCATTAATTTTAATATCAACAATTTAGCAATATAAGGCACACAAACCTATAACATCTGATATCATGTTTTAATATAATCAATTAATTAATATAAGAGAAATAAGAGGAGGTATTTTTTTTTCTTAAACTAAAAAAAATAGTAATAAATATGAACAATAGTGTTAACTTTCTCAACTGAAAAAGATTAAAAATCTTCCTTCATTGAACAAGTTTAAAAGAGCTTCAAAGCACTTTATCCCAGAATTACACATCAAATGTCCAGATCTTAGAAATCCTAGACTAGATTTGTGGTGTCTCAGTCCATTTGGGGATAAAATTGAAAACAAAGTCTTGTACCAAAGTCTAAAAATTTTTCTAGGGTAGACTTTTATGAAATATTCAGTGGTGCTATTCATATTTATTCCTGAATTCATTGGTTATCACTAGGGACTAAATTACTGACTGTGAAATGAGAAAATAGGAAAAAATAAATAGGATCAGAGTATACTTATTAAATTTAGGCCGTAAAAATACAGTTAGTATTTTATAATTAAACAGATCCCCCCCCCCAAAAAAAAAGAAAGTTAAATGAACCTATTTAAGTTCATTGATATTTCTACATCATTTATTCAGTGAATAATGTTTTTGGAAAAGATGGATTGATGATTGATTTATTGATTTTAATCACATGTAATTTCATTTAATGTTTTTTCATGCCTTGAATTATGTTCATTTTATGTTCATATTTACATTTTTTGTGATATTTCTTAAGAGATTTTTTCTTTTTTTAACAATTAGTCCTATTGAACATGAATAATTTTAAACAGATCTATTTGACCCATAGATAGGCCTCAAACAGATACTACCACTCTGATTCAGAGTGGACCTGGGAGTAATAGCAATAACGGGGTACTACACGCTTCCCCATCTACAGAACTGGACCCTCACCGACAGATACAGTTTAATGTCATACACAGGTAAATTAAGAGTAGGTAAAAAATTATGAAAATCTTATAGCATATACAGTATTTACTCAAGAGTGCAATCTCAACTCTAATGTGATCCTCACTAATTTGGTAGCTAATAAAGTTATTAGTAGATTTTCTCATACAATGCAGCTAAGAAGAAAATAATCTTATATAAAAGTACAAATCACTTTGTTGGTTTATCAAGAAAAAAAAAAAAAAAAAAAAAAAAAAAAGGAAGAAGCAGATTTATATATCCATGATGCTTTTCTTTTTTTTTTCTTCTTAAAGCTGAAAGAGAAAAAAGAAAAAAATACATGTCTTCCTACCTTCTCCATTAGATACCTCTTTACTCTTATCTCTCACCTTAGACTCCCTCCACCCATAACTGCCACTACATAAAATGTCCTGACAGTTTCTATAGGAGTTTTGAAAAGGAATTTTTTTTAATCCATTTCTCTTGACAGCTCCATTCAGGCATTTCAAATAGTTTTATTTAATTTCAAGTTAAAACTGTCTTAATTTACCTAATCTTTTAAGATTTAATTCTTTATGTTGGTTGGTCAGTATAATAAAATTTTTAAACATCCAAATATAATGCTACACCCTAATTTCTCTCAAATTCTACAATAAAAATATAAACACACTTTGAGAGCGGATTAATTTCTTTCTGACTACTCATAAACCTTGTTCTACTTTCCTCATGCAAAATCAGAAAGAGATGAATACACTCCATAACTGTGCTTGACCTGCGAATAGGGCAAAAATGTCCAACATAGCACTGACTTATCCCAGACAGAAAATACAGCAGGTAAAAAAAAAAAAAAAAAAAAAAAATGTTTTTAAAAGAAAAGAATTTCTAGGCATTTCACTGAAGACAACAACCAAACATGTTTAATATTAAATATAAGCTTAAAATTATTAAAATAAAGGAATTTGTGAAAACATTTTATTTTCAAACTTAGAGAAACTCTGAAGAGAACCAAGAAAGGAATGACCTAGAACAGGGCTTATCAAAACTTTTTACTTGATGAACCTCATCTAACCAGATTTTATTTCCATTCACTCCAAAAAAATTAATTCAAGATTAAATTACAAATCAACTAATTTACCAGTGTTTACATATAGGTTTGAGAGTTTGATTCACAAATTACCACATTCTATATTCAAAATGATTCTCTTTTATGTTTAGTAAGTAATACACATGGCTCAACATCAGAAAACTGTCTAAATTTTCACTTTCTACTTCAATGTCATTCCTTCATTTAAATGACCCATGTTTTAAACAGGTTATATGTGAACAACACATCACTAATGGCCATCACACCCAATCAGGCATTCTGCTAGGTGTACAATATCTGGCAACAAATGTAAACAATCCAGTGATTTTTATTCTTCTGTTATAAAGGGACTAATAAATGCAAACTAGTAAATTTGCTCCACCCCCAGGGATTTATATGGACCACTTTGAGAATGCCCTGACCTAAAACCATGAAATGAACATGGTTATCTACATATTTAAACAGACTTTCCGCAGCATTTATCAAGTTTAACCCTTCAAAATATTTTTTGAAAAGAAAAAAGTTATCAAATTCTTTTGAACAGCCAATATTTGTTTCTAAGTTTGAGTTGAATAACCTCTGTAGAGATTCTATCAAAAGATGATTGCACTATTAACTTATCCCTTTAAACCTTTGAAATAATTTAATATCTTCAGAATTAGGTGTGAATTTGAATTTCTTTGTAATAAAAACATTACAAACTACAAAAGCAAAGTCAAATATTAAAGAGAGATTCTCAAAAGGGAAAATGAGAGAGAGAGATAGAGAAATATTAAACAATTTGCTGAAACATATCAATAAATTTATACAATAGAATTGAGCTGCTGCTAAACTTAGCAAATGATAAGGTCATTTATTAAGCTATGGCACAAGGACAGAAGTATGGGGGCACCCAGTGAAAATCAAATTCACTAACAATGGTCTGCTAACCTAACTTGATAACCATTACCTTATGAAAGGTGCCCCAATCAAATCCTAAAACTGGTGCATTAAGATTGAAAAATCTGAACGACTCAACAGCAACACAATATACATTAATAACTTATTAAAGTGACTAGAAAAAAATTCTTACTTTTACTGGTTAGCAATCAAATATAGGAAATAAAAAGGTTTAGTAATTTAGTTAATTTAAATCAAAATTCACTTACGTAAAGCAAGTGATAATTAAATGTAATATTTGCCAAACTTTAATATAATAACAATTCCATGTGTCGTGTGGGTAGACAAGTAGATAAGTGCTTACCCTGAATAAAATTATAAAAGAGGTTAATTATTAACTACAAAAAGTCCAAGTTACCAGCATCATAAAGGTAACCCACAGCCAAACATTTTTTAGACCTTATTTATCTGATGCAAGTATCATTGGGAATGAGAAAATAGAAATTTAAGAAATCAAATTGTAGTTTACCAAAACTTTTCTAGTTCCCCAATAATACCTGCATCAGAAAAATAAGGTCTAAAAATGTTTGGCTTCAGGTTATCCTTACCGTGCTTTTAATCTGGACTATGTATATTTCTAACTTAATACACTAAATGTATAATTCAATAAATAGTTATTTTAATCTTAGGCAGAATTCCTTTCAATTTCATACATATATTTAATCGACATGTGATAGACACACTGTTCCTCCAAGCAGATAAAAGAGCATTTATACAACAGTAAACTTTAGACAAAAATTCTGCTTTTACTTGTCATCTTGCAGTCACCATACAATGAAAAGTGTGTACATGTATTAAAAAAAAATTTAAATACACATTTCAATTAGGTAAATTTTTTTAAATATATAAAGACTGAAATTTGAATGTTCCCCTTCTCCCTCCATTATTATAGCATTAATTGAATTTATTTTTAAAATAATTTTAACCTATCAAGCAGTATTCATGGAAATTCTAAAATTTATAAATATTGTTTCACTGATGGTAAAGATTTTTATGATGAGTTCAACAATGGTTGAGGTTATTAAAAAATTAGGATTAAAACAACTTACATCATGTGTAAAAATACAATGAATATAAAATAGTTAAGTCTTTTTTTTGATAAACTAAACAAAAAAAAAATGGTCATTTTTTGTAAACAACATAATTAAATGGAAATAATATATATCAAAACAGACTTTGCACCCTTCATAGATTAGTAGTAGTACTACTACTTTAAAAAAAAAACATAGGTAAACAATTTAGAAACAATATTTTGTATAAAGTTAATTGTCAAAATATTCATAATCAAAAGGGAAATGAAAATGAAAAAAAAAGACTTAAAAAAAATAAATAAATGACTTTAAAAGTTGCTGATTAAAAATCAACATTGTTTTTCTGATTTTTACATATTGGCTCAAAATATTTACCAGTCTTCATTCAAAATTCTTTTGAGTTGAAAATTTTATCTTTTTTATATTTCGTCTATCCCTGGATTATTTTTTGTTTATTTATTCATTCCTTTAGATGTAACTTTTAATCTAATAAAGTTTTTTCTTCTTTTTCTTAAACATAAAAAACTCCAGTAAACAATAACTTAAAACTGTTTTAAAAATATTCTTAAAATTTGATTTTTATACACTGCACAATTCTTTTGTTTAAAGAAAGAAAGAAAGAATCTAATTAAATTGGCATGAAATATATGATAAAAACGAAAAAATCTGTTAAATAATACATGCTATCATAATTTTTTGTTTAAATCATTCATTACAAATAAAAGGAAAATACTCTAATTATTTAAACTACATTTAAATTTTGCATTTTATTAGTCCTACTTCTAATACATATGTAATATGCTAAATGTTTTTTTTTAACAATTATCTCAGTCTGTTTATCTATCTTGATTCATATCAGTCATGGAAATTGCAGTTTTTATAAATCTTCTTTTACTTATTTTGATAAATTTTGAAATATTCTTTCAGTATGCTAAAGATTTTTCTCATCATGAACTGAATAATGAATCATAGCTGGATCATCGGTGACTAAACCAGTAACCCCACAGATTTTGTCTGCCAAGGAGAGTGATTAGATACCATGCAGAACAAAAAAAAAGACTAGTAATAAGGTGGAGGAAGCTCTTTGCTCAATGGCTATCTCACACATTATTTCTAAAATCCAACCCCTCCAGATCGCGGCAGGGCTGTGTAAACTTGGTAGTGTCAGGGCCATGCCGTCAGGAACTTAAGTTCCTGGTAGGGTCACCCAAGGAGGACAGCTCTGGTACCCAGTGGTATAGGGCCACAACCCAGCCAAAGGGTCTCTGGTGAAAATCTAAAGGGCATCTCCATCACTGTCAGGAATCAATGGCTTTTGGTGTACTTGTCACTGCGTCTGTGAAAAATCTGCAGCATAAGGGCATTTCCTTCCCCTGACCGGTATATGCATGCAGGATTTGGGCACAACTTGTGAATTTCCTATTCCCTTGTTACTTCTTCCATAAATTCACCAAAGGTGAATTCGTTGGATAGAGCCAGCTCAACTTACCCAGGGTGAATGGCATAACAGAAACAGATAAGAATGAATGGAGGTTATTGAAAAATTAAGGTTTAGATAACTTATATTACAAGATAAAATACAATATTACACATAGCTGAAAAGTTGTAAATCTAATCTTAAATATTTGAAGATAATTTAATGAAATCAGAAATTTATCAATATTTGTCAATCGGGTTAATATACACATCCCACCAAAAAAATGTACCCATTAAATTATATAAATTTGTATCATTATTTTTATGTAAATTTTATAGATTAACATTGTTACTCATTACTTGGTTCCATGCAAATGAATAAAGGTAATTAGACCAGTTTGGATTTAATGTGCAGTTTATTTTCATGTTAATGAATAAATAGTTAAGATTTTATTAATTGAATTATTAAATTTTGGAAGATTTTATTATTTATGAAATATCATGTCATTTTTGTGTTTAAAAATAAACTTTCAAAATAAGCCTTCTTCATTTCTTTCTTCCTCTCTCCTCCATTTCTTTCTCTTTTCCATTCTATTGAAGCAGACAATAAGTGTCTGATGCATAGTATTATTAATTACTTTTTATCTCTCTTCCTATTTTTTTAAAAATATTTACTTATTCTTCCCTTTCTTTCTTCACAATCAAAACAGTATGTTCCATTATTTATCTAATGTGATGACAGGAGGTAACATTTGAACACCTGTGCTCATGTCTTCATTCTATTAGATATTTACAATGATTGACTAACTACCTTACCTAAATAATTACTCACATGATTGAAATCAGGATTAGCTCGCTCCCACCACCCAACTAAAAAAAGCTTCTACCTTAAATGAAAACAAAATTCATCTTTTCAAGTTTAGGACTTACATAAAAGTTTAGCTAAGAACATGTTTAGATTTGATTGATAGAGCCAATACAAAAAAAAAAAAACAATCGCAAAACCCGAGCTAAAAACCAAAAAGCTTTAAGCAACTCTGGTGTCATAGAAGCAGTCACATAAATAGTTTAAAGAACTAGGATTTCTTTTACTGCCATTTTTGGGGGTTTCTTCTCTTTTTACCCCAGATAAAAAAAAAAGAAGAAAAAAAAGAATTGTCATAATAGAATTTATCATGCAGTCACACTCATCCAAATAGTTGCCTCATTGTGCACAGGAAGTAAACAAGTAGAGATATTTCTAATTTGGCTGCTTGATTAAATAAGCAATCAATAGTCAGATAAATCAAAATAATTTCATGCATTGTTACATGTTAGACTAAATTTTGTGTGTGTGTATGTATATATATATATATATATATATATATATATATATATATATATATATATATATATACATACATACATACACATATACATATAGATACACACACACACACCCCTCCAAGCATTTCAAATAGCTATACCCAGCATCACTCTTTTATTTTGTTTTTTTTTCTCCACCAAATAGTAGTAGCACTGACTGGTGGTAGAGTAATTTCTTACCATTACTATTTTCTATGTTGCTCTTCTCCCTAATTTTCTTCATCCATTGGTCCACTATTCCTCCAGCCAAAGTTTTTATTCCTGTAAAATAAAATACACATTAATACATACAGAAAATTAAAATATTAGTAAATCTAAAATACTTTTAGGAAAGAAAATTGGTTTATCTATGAAAATAAATGCAAAGCAGCAAAGTCTTGGGTGTCAAGAAAAACGAGAAAAGCAGGTTGGGGGGAGGGGGGCTTTCTGAGTAGAGAGAATCACCGGATGATAAATAAAAAAAATAAAAAAATATTAACTCAGCAGTTGACCAGAGAAAATTATTAATTAGCCTATTTGGTTTTAATGTAATCTAGAATACCAATGATTAATGTAGAAAATGCTTTGCAAATTGAATCAATATTTATGGTAGGTTTCCTGGGGTGGGGGCAGATATAACAATAAGTTTGCCTGTGTTTTCAATACTTTTAGGTTATTGAGAGAAATTCATATATTTGTGTATATTTTGAAAAATCATTAAAAATGGTGATACCAATCCTATAAAGTATAAATGAGTAATAACTTTAAAAAATGAACTTACTGGAATAATCAGATATTCTAAACAGCTAAAAACAACAGGTGGGGCCAAAGCAAGAGAGTTTTAATCTATTTCTTGAGAACAAAATATTCAAAAGTAACGGACAAAAATAAAATACCATGAAATATAAATTAAAATTTTGACTAACATTTTCTTTTCAGGAAATGTAGTTCTTTATTAGATAATGCATTAACCATTGGATTCCTTTTGCAGTCCATGATGATATTCATGCTTCTATTTAGGAAGCAGTGAAAAAGGATTCTTATTAGCATTTTATAAACAAATTACACGGGATAGGTAGGAGTTAGGCGGCTTTAGTTGTTTCCCTAGACCATAAATAAAAACCCAACTATCTATTAAGAAACTTTAGTTGGGACCCATAAATTTTCCCAGGGACTCATTCAAAGCAAATATGTGCATCCCAGGACACACTAAATCAAAAAGCTATCAGTATCACTGTATATATAATTATGGATATTATATTTCCACTACTCAAGTTTCATGGATTTAATACAATCCTCAGACAGGAGAATAAAAAGTGGTTAGTCTGTTATACTAATATTTGACTAACTACTTTTTACTATTCTCCCATTTGAGGATTGTGTTAAACATATGCAACTTGAGTAACCTATATACAGCATCCATAACCTTATAATTTTAGGTTTTTATACCTGCTTGGTTATTCTAGCAAGGAGCACTCTTTCTATGCAAAAAGTTTTTTTGCAGCCCTTCATTATACACACAATGAAAATTTAATATACTAGATAACTTTTGAGCCAGATGGGTTGCCATTGGTAATATTGATGCTTCTATTTAGGAAAGAGTGAAAATTTCTAATTAATATTTTCATAATCTCATATATATCAAGAATTTGAATGATTAAAATGAAACTGACAATGAATATAGATATTCAATTGCAAATCAGCCTGTAGATTACTTTATCATTTAAGGGTATTGCTCTACTAAAATTCTTACTATGATATGCTGTTTTCAATGGGTTACACACACACTTAACATTTTAGTAATATATAACATGATCCTATCACTAAATATAAGTTTGTCTATTGATTGTCTTACAGTATCTTTTCAAAAGTTTTAATTAATGTCCCCTAATAATACTTCCTTGATTAATGGGTAGAAGGTTGGGATTTGCAAAGACCATGTGCATATTTATAGACTTTAAAAAGGATTTTAAATTCTAAAAACTTTTTCATATTTTTAAAAACATGTTCAATTATACAGAAAGGAATCTATTGATAAAATGTTTTTGAGCAAATATAAATAATAATCTGACAACTAAGTACAAACAGTAAATCTGAAAATAAGAAACATGAAAACTCAAACACACAAATGAAAACAAAACTGATGATTAAAAATAAAAATAAATAAATAAATAAAAAAAAAAAAAAATATATATATATATATATATATATATATATATATATATATATATATATATATATTTCAATGTACATTGCAATAAAATAAAATGTTTCCTAACACCAGACTATTTTAGTATAAAGAAATATTAAGTTAATTTCAGTTTTCTAAGAATATTTACATGAAAATATTTAGATAGAAAATAAATGATTACCAAGCAGACCATTAGAAATATTCCAATTTTATTCAGTTAAAATACGAATGACATAAGATTTTTAATGACTGCTTTCATAGTGATATTTAAATCACTAAAATTAAGTATTTCACCATAGTATAATATTTTATCATTTAGAAGATTGAAAAAAGTCATTGAAAAAATGTATTATTTTGTATAACTTTATATAGGATTTGATTTTTTTTAATGACTAATGTTAATTAAAATCAAATATTTGATATTTAAATTTATGCATTTCACTTTTTTTTTCTTTTTACAAATTATGAATTATAAATACTTAAGAAAAACAAAAAAAAAACTGTCAAAACAATTCACATGAGGTTTTAATCCTAAAACAGATTTTTAAATTTAAGTTGTTAGTCTGAAGACAATCTAAGAGATACAATGGTATTTTTAAATATAATTCTAATATACAAAAGTATTTCATTTGATTTGAGAGGCAAGCAAAATAAATAAGTTAGCATTTTAAAAAAACTATACTAAAATCATGTTAAAAGCTCAAAGATTACAAAAAGGCATGAATGAAAAAATTACTGAAAAAAAAAAAAAAAAAAAAAAAAAAAAATACTAAAATAATTATTTATATAAAATAATTTATAAGACATTTGATAAAAAACTAGAAAAATAACAAAAAATGCTGAATTTAAAAAAAAAAAACAAAAAAAAACAAAACAATATTTATAAATTCAACTAGTTCAACATTTCTGTCTCTAATGAATGAATGAATGATCACGTTGCATAGAGAGTAAAAATGGTGACTTTGTTGTTCATTCAAAAAGTATAAATATGAAAAAAAAAAAAAATGAGGTGAAGGAAAAAACACAGAATCTAAAATTATGAACAAAAATGGATTCACATTACATAAAATTCATTGATTTATACAGGAAAAAAAAAAAAATCAAGAAAACCTTATAGGGTATAGATGAATGGAGACATGAGTTCAAAACCTACTCAATCTTAGAATTTATATCATATTGAACTTTAAAATAGTCTAAGCTCAGTAAATAGAAACTTAAATCACCCCAGTTATGAAATTGATTTTTTTTTTTTAATTTAGGATTTTCCTTTTATCTATTAATTTTTAAGTTTAAATTAAGGGAAAGCATCTTATATAGCAATATGAATTTTTAAAGAAAAATCAATGTTTGTGAATATATACATTTGTGCTACTTAAGATAGAGAAAACTTATCTGGATCAAATGATTAGATAAAACAAGGGAAAAAGGACAGATGTTTCTTTTTTAGCTTCAAAAGTTCAGACCCAACAGCCAGTGACAAGAATATTTATGGACACATTTTTTTCTTTTAAATGTTAATTATCAATCATTATAAAGATAATGAAATCAATAGAAAGATACATTTTATTTTAAGTATTGTAATGGATCAGATAAAATAAGTTTATAGATATTATTCCTGCAGTTACAATCTTTAAATATGAAATAAGAACTTTTGCTCAACTATCAGTTTCCCGTTTTATACCTAAATGAATTTGATAATTCATATTTTAATGAATTATCAAATTCAAATACAAGACATTTTTTAGCAAAAGAGTTACAAAATGAATTTACAAAAAATAAAACTATCAAAATTCAACAATTACCAGATTTATTTCTTGTATAGAATGAAATCTAAAATTTTCACAATAAAAAAGTAAAAACATCTTATTATAATGGAGATTGTGTGTTTGTCTGTCTGTAACCGAAACTATATTACTATACAAGTCACAATTCCCTTTGTTATTTACATCATATTCTCCATGATTTTATTTTTATTTAAACCTCAATTATTAATAAAATTGTTTTCATTACTTACACTGTTGACCATATCTACATACTAATAACATGCAATTGTATTTATATACACAACAAAATAGAGGTTTACAGTATGAATGGGAAGGCTAATTTGCATATTGATATTAAAAAATTGATTTTAATAAATATATGCTTAGTATTATTGATTTCTAATTTTTTGGTTTTATCTAATTGTATATGAGCAAAAATCTCTTCAATAAATCTTAAAAGAAATCCCTTAACAAGAAGAAATAACTAATATTATTCTTTACTTCCTATTTTAACTAAACAGTAAAATTAGGAAAATTTATCAATGAAAGACGGGAGTAACGGAAAATGATGGAAGAGTTAGTTTCAAAGTTGTTCTATTTTTCAATCATACCCCCTCTGTTCAAAATCTTTTTATCTACATTCTTATTCAGTTTCATTAGCCTTTCTAATTTAATGATATTTTATTATAAAATTTAACTAAAATACTTGCACCCGGAGGGTGCATATATTTGCTAGTACTTATAACAATTAATATTACAATTGATCAGAAATGTCAGATTCATCCAGAAAGTTAAAAAATTTTTTTCTTTTTTTAAATTAAAAAAAAAAATTGGCAGGAATGCTCCCTCACTGGGCAGAAGACTTAGGAAGAAAATTACTCAAAAAGGACTCATTCTTCCTCCTGAATACTTGGTTAATAGAAACATCTTGAAATTTGCACGTGAACTCCCTAGGCATCAAGGAGTATTTTAAAGACATCTGAAGGAGGGAGGAATGGAGGAGGTGTCTCAAGTGCTCTCTGAGGTGCCTGAAACATTTTAGCTTAAAACTGATCATAAAGGTCTAATTTGTCCATAAAGCAAATAAAATTGCCAGTCAAATTTCATTTTAATCCTTAAAACATCATAGCATAATTTTGCATATCCAACTTAAAAAAAAAAAAAAAAAAAAAGGTAGTGAAATGGTTAACAAAATGTGATTTAGTATATTATTTTTATCCAGAACAAACAATGCTGAGTTCTGCTAGTGTATGAGATATATATGTAAGGTAATCCAAATGACTGGTAAGTAAGGGATGATTATATATCTATGAGGAGTGAAGGATAGAGTGAATCCGACGAAATGTGGTTGAAAATAGAGGAATAAGTGGATATAACAACACAACAACTAAATTCAATTGATATTTCGCCTTGGTATTTAGCAAAGCTTTGTCAAAAAATTTATTGTAAAGACCAAAAACTTTTTAGTCTGCTTTTATACCGAATTTCACTAAATACTGAGGCAAAATATCAAATGAATTTAGTTGTGTTGTTATATCAATTTATTCCTGTATTTTCAACCTTTCAACCATATATATATATATATATATATATATATATATATATATATATATATACACACACATACACACTAATAAAGCCCAAATTGTTAACAACAGAAGACTAAATGAGTGCATTTCAAAAATGCTACGGATTGTTGAGTGTCCACATTCAGTTCTGTTGAATATTCACATCAGCAATTGTCAGCAATGGCAATGGACAGCTAAGACTTTTAGATGCAAAAGTTGAACAAATACTTTCTTCCTGCCAAATTTCAACCAACCAACATTAGAATTGTGGCACAAATTACAGATGGCTTTGATCAAGATCAAGAAAGGTATACACATTCCAACACACTCGGTTGGTCAGTGTTACTCTATATCCATCATTGGTGAAGGTTAGAAGTGAATGTTATATCCATGGAAGATCACTTGGTCCACCAATGATGAATTTCACTTTCTCTTGAATAAAGTGGACATCCAGGTACATGTGTGTTGTTATAGAAATAGAACCAGGATAGAGTGTGGGGTAAATACTGTGATAGAGGAAGTAGAGGGGTTTGGGCAACATTTTACTGGGAAACACCTAGTTTTATCATTCACCTTGCTCAACATCATTAAAGACTAGATACAGGCCTTTCCATGTGTTTTATGACGATGACAATTTTAATAATCAAGAAAGGAATTCATCAATAATCATTATCTTCTGTAATTTTAATAGATTTTGTTAAAGTATAAATTTAAATCTCTCTATGGAGATACCATTATGTAATAATCAGATTGCTCCTAGGACATTCACTATCAGTATAATTGTTAAGATATCTCTAGATTGGTTCAAGTTGTTTGGGGATAATTATCCAGTGGTCATATATTTGTCATGTCTAAGTCCAAATAGACATGACAAATATATGACCACTGGATAATTATCCCCAAACAACTTGAACCAATTTAGAGATATCTTAATAACTTACTTAGAGGTACCTAATCTTCAGCTTACCAACTGTAAAAAAATAAAAAATATCTAATGTAGCATGACAGATTATTTTATAAAATACTAGAAAGGCATTGCCTAGGAGAGGAAATAACACATGTAACAGTATAGTAAGAAATGTGTTCTCTAATATATTTCCACTAAATTTATTTATTTTAAGTGGATCTTAGTAAAATCTATATTGAATTAGTTTCATTTTGTTTATCTATAAACGAAAAAAAAAAAGAAAAGAGGGCCTTATTTGATTCTTTTTGTTCACTTTCGCCCAATTTGTTATCTTTTTAGCAATCCAATGTTAATGTACTATTTACTTGATTTGATTTGATTTTGAATGAGTGAAAGACAAGGGAAATAATCATGGTATGTGTAAGATATGAAAATCATCCAAAAACATGTCCATAACTCAGATCCTAATAACCAAATCAACTGAAAACCAATTTCACTTTTATCACCAGACAAATCATATAAAAACTTAGGCTAAAATGTCCCATTGTCCAAATAATTTGGTTACAAACAAACACACATTTAATATTATGTTATCTGCATTAGTTAAAATTAAATTTTTCGTAAGTTACAGTGCATTGTAAGCAGTTTTTGTTTCATTTCTATGTCCATAAGCAAATTCGGAATAGACAAGAGATTTTAGACATAAGAAAAGTAGACAAAGATAGAAGGATTGAAAGTAACTCAGTGGGGAGGGGGTTTAATGTTTCTGTAGTAGACTTACCTTCATCTTCAGACTTTCTCAATTGCTTAATTGTTTTAGCAGCATCATTTTTTTTCATGATATCAATTGTAACAGGCAACGTGTGATAAACTCTCAAAATTTCCATCAGTAAAGGAGTATTTTCAGACTCGCGGGCATCATGCAGCCAATCATTCATGATATCCCAGCCACCATTAATTAGAAACCTGAAATACAAAATGGATTAATCTCTCTCAATTCAAAAACATCATTTTCATCATATTTCAAAATAGTTTGGTTTTTTTTTTGTTTCTTTTTTTTTCCAAATATTCAACCATTCAAACTTCTGTAGTAATCAAATTTATTTATATGAAGCTTATAGAGATAAATAAATACCTTCAACCAATGAAGTATTTCAATTAAGTTGTTCAACACTCTAAAACTACATTATTCATGGAGAAAAGAATTCAAAAAGCTAATAATCAGATGAAACGAAAAATCACATGAGATGGACAAATGAAAACAATTTAGGTATGTGCAATATTTTTCAATAAGATTTTTTTTTTCCCAGTACTGAAGTGTATTGTTCATTTAAAAATCAGAATGATTTATTTATCTTAATGGCATGTCAACCTGTCCAAGGTTATTTTATGTTAGGTAATTGCATTCATTGTGTGTTCATATTTACATTTTTTGCGTAGTTATTTCTTATGAGTCATTTGCACAGTTACGACATCAAATATTTTGCACACAGTTTTATGGCCTCAAGTATTCATAGCATTACAAGCATTTAGCTGAAAAACGCTGACATTTTCAAATTTGCGACCTTAATCAGTTAAATTTGCAATTTCTCGAGTATTTCTTAACCAATCTTTAAAATATTTATATGGTTGGAAAGAGAATAGAATAATCTTTCTAAATATGTAATTTTTATCAGTTTTCATCAATTGAATTATTTTTTACAGCGAGTTAAAACCGTATTTTCGATCGAACAGCTGAAAACAAAAATATGACCGGGTTTTTTTAGGATAAATTTTACACGCTGTTTTGTGTTTCAAAATCAAAGTGGCTAATCTTTATCAATATTCTTGAAATTTTGCACTCAAATAGAAGACACCTGGAAGTACAGACGGGGTCTTTTTTTGTTTTGTTTCTAGGACGCGTGGAAATGAAAATATGAGAGGGCAAAGTTAAAGGTTATTTGTTTAAAAAATATAAGAGAAGCAAAAAAAAAAAAAAAAAAAAAAAAAAAAAGCACTATGTCCGTAATATTAGAGAGTTTAAAAATTATTTTCGCATAAAATGTGAAATTTAAAGATTGCTTAAAGTTCGGGATTTGCTCTGAAAGTTTGGATTTTGAAGAAAAAACGCAAATTTATGTGACTTTCGGATGTAAAAACACCCAGTCAACTGACGTCACAAATGGGACCTTATTGATTTAGAATTACAATTTCTCGTATATTTATGGTTCAATCTCAAAAAATATTTATATGGTTGGAAAGAGAATAAAATAATCTCTCTAAATATGTAATTTGTATGTGTTTTTATTAATTGAATCATTTTTTACAGCGAGTTAAAGATGTATTTTGCTTCAAACAACCGAAAATGCATGATAGGAATTTTTTTTCCGAGAATACATTTTACACTCTACATTTCTTTGGAAAATCTAAGTGGCTAATCTTTATCAATATTCTTGAAATTTTGCACTCAATTAGAAGACACCTGGAAGTACAAATGGGGTCTTTTTTGTTTTGTTTCTAGGACCCATGGAAATAAAAATATGAGAGGGCAAAGTTCAAGTCTATTTGTTTAAAAATATAAGAGAAGCAAAAAAAAAGCACTATGTCCGTGATATTAGAAAGTTTCAGAATTATTTTGATATATAATTTGTAAAATGTAAAGATTGCTAAACCGTTCGGGATTTGCTTCGAAAGTTTGTATTTTGAAAAAAAAAAAAAAAAAAACTCAAATTTATTTGTTCAACAGGCATACGCCTGTCTTCTCAGCTAGGCATTGTTTATGCACACAAAGTTTAAATTCATCGCTTATTTCTCGTCCAATTTTTTAAATATTTATATCGTTGAAAATAAAATAATCTTTCTAAATATTCAACTTTTATGTGTTTTTAACAATTGAATTTCTTTTATGTAATTCAACATAAGCATTTAGAAATGTATTTTTAAATTCAAAGTGATGTTATATATTTAAATTAATATTATATATGTGTATACATGCAGTATAAAAATGAAAATGTTGAATAATCTTGTGGTAAACTTTATCTTGATATCCCTACTTTTTATTCCCCAAATAATGGATTCTAGTATGGAGATACATAAAATCTAAGACCAAATTCAGAAAGAACATAGAATGTTACATAAGAATGCAAAGTTTTATCAAAATTGCTTCAAAAATAAAGAAATGGTGAAGAAATTACTGAATTTCTTGTTCTGAAATGGTCCATGAATTGACAGATTTTTTTTATCAAAATCATGTCCACTTTTTTACCCCAATTTCGGGGCTTTAAATTCTCATAACTTTTGAACCACTGGGTATATTTGTATAATTCAAACAGTTTTGAACTCCATTTACAAAGCTCTATATAACTAACGTGATTAAATAATAATCTCAAATAAAATAAAAAAATCAACCGGGAATGCTACTCCTAACTAATACTTATAGTTGAATGGTTTCAAGTAATTATTTCTATTTAATAAGTCATTTGTTTGCACAGTTACATGGTTTCAAGTAACTAATATAATTTGTTTTCAAATGGTTCTAAGTTAATAATAGTCCTTAGTAAACAATTATACTTTCAAGTAACTATCCTTAATACAAATAATTTACAATGATTGGATTTCAAGTATTCCTATCTAATACAAATAATTATCAAACAGATTTATTTTACCCATAGATGGAATCCTGACAACTACTACCACTCTGGATCAGAGTGAACCAGGGAATAATAGCAAAGAAGTGGTACTCCACTCTCCAAAGCACTAAAAATGGAGCCTCACAATCAGATGTAATTTAGTGTCATATCCAAGGATATCCTCCTTACCTTTTTGGGGGGAGGGGGAAACTTATCCCTCTGCAGGGGATACAATCAGTGTAATGTAAGCCCTGTCAACAGGGTGGTAAAATCAAAGGGCTTACTAACTATTTGGCTGTTAAAGATTTTTATAAGGAAGGAAAAAAAAAAAAAAAAAAAAAAAGTCTATTTAGGGAATAGAAAAATTTAAATAAAAAAAGAAATGTGTAAAGTAATAAAACTGACAATTTTAATTATCCAAATAAAATTGAAACTAATTTTAATGCAATAAAACTGATACTATTTCTTT
>CM042155.1:45333066-45670618 GCA_023376005.1 Doryteuthis pealeii
TTAAAACTCCTTGAGTAACCAAGAAAGAATGATTAATAACCTTAAGCTAAACTCAGCTTTTTAATGGAGATCTACAAAAGTAATGGACACAAAATTCACACTTGAGGAGGAAAATAATTTACCCCATTATCTTTAGAAAGTATTCTGAGCCTGATGAATACCTTTTTTCTTGATTAGTCACACTTAGAAATTAAAAAAACTGCTACAAAAGATAACATTTAGATAAAACCATCCCTCTCAGCCAATCAAAAGCAAGATTTTAAAAACATATGCACAAAAATATTTGGCAAACATTGGAGGATGGGGTGTATGTTTTCATGAGTCATTATCCAAAACATTTCCACTTCATGTTGTCTGTTGCCTATCAAATTTTTTTTTTTTTTTTTTTTTTTTTTTTTTTTTTAATTAGGGTCTGGTCTGATTTTAGACCACATATGGTCAGGTCTTAACCAACACCAACACTATCTGCCAACATTTTCGCCAAGGATTTATATAAATTGCAAAATGATTTTTTAAAAACTGAAGGAAATTCTCATCCCTGGAGAAAGACAAATAAACAAGACTTCTTTTGAGATTTGATCATTTTGCTAATTCCAACCAGTCCAACTTAAACTTTCTTTTTCAAACAAAAAAAATTAAACAAATTTACAAAGAGGAAAATAAAAATATACATACAAAAAATCTGAATTCAATCTATCTATATATATATATATATATATATATTTTAAATTAATCACTTGAATGTTTTATATTTAAAGTATAAAATATTTTCAAAAACTAATATAAAGAAAATATATATTTTTAAATTAATCATCAAAGCTTAAAAGGATTCATAAGTAAAAGGAAGAAAATTATTTCAGTGTTGAAAATGCATTTACTCTTCACTAGATTGATTGATTGAATTTATTGATAAAAAAAAAAAAAACACATCTGGAGTTTGGAAACATTAAAGATAAAATAAAATTTAAAAAAACATTGAAAGAGATGTAAAGATTATTATATCACTAAAATACCTTAATAGATATTATCAAAATTGTTTAATTTTCACATTCTTCTAAATTGTACCTACTAAACTTCTTTTTTATGAACACTTTTTAAATTAACACATACAACAGCTGAAATTAAACAGCAAGGAGTTTAAAATTCATATACTTAAGCAACTTAAAAGATTAGGTCAATGGTTAAGCAGAGATTGAAGAAAATTTTTAAATTTTGAAGCAGTGACACTTGAATCTTATAAAACTTTATTTTCTTCAAAAGTATTTTATGACCCAAATGCAGGATTATGTATATTTTCATAAGGTTATTCCTATAATAATGTGAGAACATTAAGTGAACTTACATACATTAACATAGTGATTTACAATAAATGAAAAATATTTACATTAAAAAAAAAAAAAAGAAGAAAGAAATGAAATGTAGATATAAACTGTAGTTTTTTTAATGCATATATTGCAAAAAATAATTTCAAAACAAAAACTAAATCAAAGTGATAAGATTGTAATTGGACTGAAAGTGAAAAACATTTCAATTTATTTAAGAAAAAAAGCATGCTTACTTTTCTAAAATATCTTGACCATCCGTTGATTTCAAAACATTTACATAAATGCATTTGCTAACCATTTTATTAGCATCCCTCATCAAACTGAAAAAAAAAAAAAAAAAAAAGTAAATAAAAGTCTTGAAAATGAAACAAAGAAAAAGATGATCAAATATTCCAATTTAAAATCAATAAACTTGGTTATCTTTCATCATCAAAAGTGTGCCAATAACATTCATAATAAAGCTTACATTATGGTATTTTAACAAAAACAGAAACCAATTGACAAAATGTCTTCAGAGAAAAAAACAAACATCTAATATTAAAAATAATTGCAACAGTAAACAAATGAAATAATCTGAATTATATCTTCTATAATATACAAAGCAACTACTAAAATCATTTTTAAGAGCGAGATTTAAATTCTAGCACTGACTTTGTCTTCATTACCCTAACTGATATTGAGCACGCTTTACTTATAAATATAGCAAACTATCTGTCTATCTTTTATATATAACAGGGATGGGCTGAAAAGTTTATGACAAGCACTGCAACAATGATGGAAGGAGTGTGGAAAAAAAAGGGGGAATATGTTGATAAATAAACCTCATTGGTTACATTTAATGAGTATATTGGTCAACCTATGAACTTTTCAGCTGACTATCATTCATATATATATATATATATATATATATATATATATATATATATGTGTGTGTGTGTGTGTGTGTGTGTGTGTGTGTGTCTTCTAGTAGCAGTAACTTCACGCTCACAGTTTTTCTTTGTGCTTAGATTGCTGCTGCTCTGGCAAAGAAATGAGCTCCTTTTATACTGTCGGCATAATTTGCATGGTCGACGCTATACTCACGCCATGAACGAGACCACACCTTATAAATCTGCTCGTCAATGGCGACAATGCTTCTTTAGCTTAGTTCAGGCAAAACCTGACAAGCTAAGCAGATGTGTTTCGCCGGAGGTAAGTAAGCTTCTTCATCATATATATATATATATATATATATATATATATATATATATACATACATACACACACACACACACACAGGTATCAGTAAAAAAAAAAATTTTTTAAATGTAATCACCTTTTAAGTGATATTTTAAAAAGATCTTATCAAGAATTAAGAAAATTTATGCAATAAAAAAATCAAATGTTTGTAATAATCAAAATTAAGAAAAACTGTGTTTGAATTAACCTAAGTGAAATTAGTCTTTCAAATTTAGTTGTAAAAGTTGGATTTTAACAACTAAATACTTTTTTTTTTTTTTTTTAATTCAACTTAACTCTTCTAATCAATGTAAAATAAATTGTAAACATTTTTTTTATAATATATATATACATATATACATTAAATTTTAGAATAAACTATGTTCATGTAATATGATTTTTAAATCACTGATTTCACTGACTTAATTTAATGGATTTTATTTTTCAAGCAATGGAAACCTCATCCCCAAACATTTTTCCAGAGGGCATAGGTCAACATTGGTTCCAAAAGTTTTATAAGGGTCATGAAAGTGTTGATGTCTTTTAGCAGTTGATGACAACCAATGGGGGAGAGGTTAGCATTTGCAGACAATTGAAGGAGAAAAAAATCAAAACAGCTCAACATAAAAAGTCAGCTGTGCGTTTCTTTTTGCCCAAAATGTTTCATGCAGTGGAGCTGTGTCTAAAACATTACCCTAAACCAAAATTACACCAAAAGTAGTTTATGGCCATTTGTTTAGTGGGTGGCAAATGGAATTATTTTCCAGTACAACTTATTGAATCTTGACAAAAAAGCATCACTGCATAGAAATATTGACATGAAATTAACAAAATGTACCAAAGACTGCAAAATATTTGAATCCGATATTGGTCAATGAAAAAAAAATCAATTATTCTCTTTGATTAAGACCAACTATTATCTTGTAAATGTCTCTGCAAAAATTTTACTAATTAAGCAACAAAACTATTTTACCCAACTAATTCACTAGACTTTTTCAAGCATCTCAACAACTTCCTGGCAAGAGAAAGTCTTCAATAACCAAACAGCAGCTTCAAAATCTTTCAAGAATTCTTCAGTTTCAAGACTCCAGAATTCTATGTTACAAGAACAGTTTTTTTTGACAATGCATGGATTCTAATGGTTATTTCAATTAATAAATTTTATTCTAAACAAGATATACTGCTTTAACTCTTAACTTCCCAGAAGCAATTCTAGGTCCAAACCCCTCTGTTTCCATAAGGATTTAGTAAAAACAGCTAAAAATGGGTCTGTACATTCAAAAGCTCATAGTATAGTTATTTGTGAACAGATTGTTGTGAAAATAGGCAGACTTGCAGAAAACAATTTCTTCCTCGATGTTATAAAGTTGTTTGCACTGAAAATGATTTTGCTTGTGCATAGTTATGGAACAATTACATAATGATAGGTAAAAAAAAAACAGGTATACTCAAAGATGTTGAAAAAACATTTTAAAACATGTTACATGCAGTTTGTTACAGAAATGAACGTACAAACATCACTAACCTCAGTGCATCTCCATTGTGAAGCAATCAACAGGTAAAAAGACAGGTGTCTGAGGTATTTTTTCATATTAAAAAAAAGAGAATTTTCACTATATATCCAATGATTCTGCACTAAATGAGATTCAGCAATATTACAGTTCATATTTTCTACATCTACATATTAGAATAGAAAAAAAGCTATTACATTCTATTCAGGTGAGTTCTCGAGTAATGGTCCTATTTTTTATGGTATTACCAGTCGTTAAAATATTCACTTGGCGTCGGTTTTCACACCAAGTTGATTTTAATTTTTTAAACCGAAAGAAAAATCAGAAGAAAAAAAAAGTCTAAATTTCAGAAATTCACACATAGTAATAATGATTAAAATTTACCTTAGTGTTGCTCAAAACACACTCTTTTCATATGCACGCAAATTGTTAAAAATATTTTAAAACGTCAATAAAAAATGGAAAATTAACTTTTTAATGTTTTCTTTTACGTTTAATATAAAGAACAATTCCAAGTTTGTGTTAAAAAAAAAAAAACACATTTCTGTTAAATAAAACCTAAATTTTTGCATTTTAAAGTAAATTCCCGTAAATTCTTAATCTTTGTTGACAGTTATTGCATCTTGATGTGCGCACTATTTTTTTGTATGGAGGATCGTACGTATAATTTTTTTTTTTTTTTTTTCTGAAGCAAAAACAAATTACTAATTTAGCATTTCCTTGATGCCTCACAATTTAGGTACCTCAAATAAAATAGGATTGTGAAATAGAAAACGCAAAACAAATGATCAGGCTGAGATTGATAAAATGTTACTTTTCACTAAATTATAATTTACAAGTTCATAAGAAATGAAAGCTCAAATATGATCTCTCTAAAATGGATCTTAAATAAGGAATTTAAAAAAAATATATTTTTAGATAAATAAAAACATGAGATTGATAACTGATTATTAAGTATAAATTTATGGTACACTTTTTTTTATCATTATCCATATGATTATCCTCATAATCATGAGCATCAAACAGGTGAGAAAATATGAAAATTTCACTTACCTAGCAACAGTAACTGCCTCTTCTTCACCCTTAATGCCTCCATTATGACAAAGAAGAGGAGCCATACTTTTCAAAATCTTACAAGGATCTACTGTTGGTGCCTGAAATAAAAGATATTAAGTTTACTAGTGTCTTGCAGAAATAAAAGGTTCATTTTCATTAAACAATTCATCGTTTACAAATTATTCAAAATTGTAATTCTTCAACAAATATGGGAATAAAACAATTTCATATAGGTTTACTGGTTAAAAAAAGCAAATTCACTCTTAAATTTTAAGTCTAATATTTGTGCATGACAAATCAGTATAATTAAAAGAGAAGACATTTTTACTTAAAATTCAGAAAAGGAAACTAATATTTTAAATATAAAAATGATAATTAAAATAAAATTAATATATAAAAACAATTTAAAAAATGCTAATAAAATAATAAATCAATTAGCAAACAAAATACACATATCAGAATTTGAAAAACTTGGACCATTTATGAAAATGTTTAAGTAAAAATAAATAAAAAGCAAATTTTGTAAGAAACATTAGTTCTGTTACATCTTTTTCATTACTGTTTAAATTAAAAAAGATTTAATATAATCTGTATAAATCCAAACACCAATAGGAGTAATCATTTTGGGATATGCTTTGTTGATATTAATCTGGGATTTACTGAATAGTATTCATTAGGAGCCAGCTTAGCTCAGTCGGTAGAGCACCTGCCTAGGAATCACAAGGTTCTGAGTTCAATACCAGTCCCTACCAACTCAGCCCATGAGTAGCACAGATTGAGTAATCTGATCTGTGCGGTAAAGTGGGGAGCTGACAGTAGGTGTGGCATTCCACCTCAACAAAAACAATCTCCCAGGTCTAGCGCTAGCGAAAAAGGGTAAACTCCCTTGCTGATTGGCTGATACCAACAATAGGCCACTGCCAACATTATGTTGTTTGTTTTTTTTATCTTATTTATTTAACAAGCAAATAAAGGCTATGATTTATATGAAAATAAAATAAATCATTATTTCTAGTAGCAGCCTTTTACTTTTTCAAATTAACACACATTTTAAATTACTGATCATAATTATATAAACATTTAAGTTTAACAGGGATTTAATCCTTTTGATATCCCCCCACCCCCACCATACGAAACACATCTATATTTATTCTTTCAGTTTATTATACATTAAATGTGAATGTCTTCTTACAGCATCAAGTAAACTAGTTTTTATAGAATCATAAAATCTTTAAAAAAAAGAAAAAGAAAAACGTGGGATGACAATTTTCATAAACAGTGAAAGAACACTAATAATTTATTCAAGTTTAAAAAAAAAAAATTAAATTAAACTTTTGGGTACAGAAGTAAATATTTTTCCTTCTAATTACATTTTCATTTGGTCTTAAGTACAGTAATTTATTTTAACCAGCCAAAGAAAAACAAATCTTCCTATATAACATGATTTAGATATTAAGAGATTACTTAATCAGAATATACAAAATAAAAGAACTTTTCATGTAATTTTTTAAAGTCCATTTAAAATTGCACAAGTAAAATATTTTTAGTCTTGTAGATCAATCGCAGTTAAGGGAATATCAAGGCAAATGGGGGTCAGTATTTTTCTTACCAAAATAATAAAATTAGATCATTTAAAAGTATTCAACTTGAAAATTAGCAGAACTCATAGGAGAGAAAAAAAAAGAATTCTCTTCACATATCACATGTACATGTAAAAAGAACAAAAAATATTATTGGGTAGCCTATAAAGTTCAGTTTATTAACAGTTCAGGACACCATTGAGAACTAATTTGTGTTTTACCCAATAAATCTTTTACTGAGAGTTTAAATCCATTAGTTAGAGCTAGTTGAAATCTTTCATTTCTATATAAAATATATTTTTCTCTCCCTCTACCCGTCAAAGCTATATTTATATCCCAACGACTTCAATGCATTACGTTAAAAAAACAATAAATAAACAGCCTCAATAGTGTTGTGGACTGTAAGTAAAACTAATGACATTTCTTAAACTTTATTTAACCTATTTGTCATCTTCCAGGCAACTTCATAATTATATAATTTTTTGACCTTTTCAGTTTTTTTCATTAAGACAATTTTGTAAAGAGCAGAGTAAATGCAGATATGACATCTCCTTATCAAGTGCAATACCTGATGAAAAAAATACAAAATCAATTTGTCTAGTCAACAGCAAAGACTAATTCTAGATAGATGTTTCAGCAATTGTCTAATTGGGAACAATATTTGTTTGACTCAATCATTTGCTTTTCCAAAAGGACTTCTCATAGTAGAGAACACCTTTAGTGTATAGAAGGGGGGAAAATAGATATTTGCTTCAACAAGGTCCAGCTGAGGGGGGGGGGGACCAAAAAGAAGAGAGTTCACCGTCTTCTCGCAGGCCAAACTTTCTTTTGGTCAACACAGTCTTCGACCAGCAGCTGAAAATACATCGCCGTCGTCAAAATAATATTTTCTCACTGCCGTCTCACGTAAGCCAAAAGCTTCTCTGCTCGCTTTGGCTATTTTATGGGCATATTACCCAAACATCCGGGCACATCAGTCGAACCTCGTATCCATCCAGTGCCTAAATCGAATTTGTTTTCGCATGTGAAAGGACACAGGTTCGATCCCGGCAGGCAAGACAGTGTCTTGCTCTTTTTCCTTTCTCGTTCTCAGTCATTTAGTGATAGTTTATTTTGATCAGGCCAGTCTGTGCAATGTAAATTTTCTACATCACCAGTCACAATTTGTTGTTTAAGTATCAAATTGCATATGGAAATATAATCCACTAGGTTGATTTTCATTGTTTTATAACTAAACAAGTGGAATCATTAGAGCTACATAATCAAGCTGGTACAAATTATTTGTAATGCTTGATTGGATATTTTATGCTTTGACTATCTCCCATATTAGTGTAATGAGAAAGAGACTTGTTCTTCTCTCAGTACAAGTTACAACTTTCTGACTGTTGTCAAAACAGCACTTCTAAAGTAGAGATTGCTTTTTATTTCCCCTCACCAAAGATAGAACTTGTTTTCCTCACTGTCTCTCCTCACAAACGTCCACTCTTCTGAGGGTTATTAATGAACTGCCTGTCACTTTGGACAAGTATTTTATATACACTATAACTTATGCATATTTATAAGTGATAGTAATATTAAGGACTCAAACCTGCACATGAATCACATCACAAAAGATGTGAAGCAGCACTTTTTTTGTTTTAGCTAAGTGAAAGTCAAACTTAATGTCTTGATTTTACTGCTATTAAACTCAACTAGTCTACCAAACTATGCCATATAGTTCTTAAAAAAAAATAAAAAAATAAAAAAACTTTTCAATTTACTCTTAAATCATTCATCAAAATACCTTTTTCATAAACTACAGTTTTGTTGAGGTTTTTTTTTTGCATGTCATGTGCAAGTAGTTAGTTAAAACTAAATGTTTTTAAAGTCATCTAATAACAAAAACAGAATGAATTTTATAAGTTACTTAATACAAAAAAAAAAAAAAAAAATCATGAAAAATTACTAAATATAAAAAAAAAAAAAATCCTATTTAGAATTGTTAATAGCTTAGAAAAGTAATTCAACAAAAGATTAAATGATTCAAATTCTTAAAAAATTCCTAAACTTAAAAACATCAACTAAAGTAAAAGGACTTACCCCACCCACTTGAGAAATAAGGCTAAAATTTCAAATATTTTTTTTTTTAAGAAATAGAAATCTTAATGCCATTTACAAGTTCCATTAATAAACAGCTCATTTTTTTATGCATCTATTATATAATCAAATTTTTACTGATTGTTATAAACAAAGATATCAATAACAAGAGATGAAGCTCTATGACAATATAGAAAGCTTATGTTCAATCTCTAGATCTTAGATGGGATTTAAAAATTAAAAAATGGCCAATTATTCATCAAATATTCTGTAAGTTATTAGAAACAAAAGCAATCAAACCAATTCTAAAACTAGAGCTCTATGTGTGTGCGTGTATATATATATATATATATGAAAATAGAAAATGTCAAAAGTATAAGAACTTTTTTGACTTATCTACAAAACTCACAAAATATATAGTCATGTAGTTCCTTATTCTTTTAAAATAATAATCCAAATTAAAAAAAAACTTCAACCAAAATTCATAAAATAATTTAGGTATAATTTGTAATTATAGACAGTAATAAAATGATTTCTAAATTTATCCAAAACAATTTTGTAGTCTCTGAATGTGAAATTGAAAACAATGCAGTCAAGACATTTTGAGAGATCAAAAGGATAAAATATTAATTTCAAAAAAATCTTTTTTTCAAACATTTCAAAAATTCTCTGTATTTTGACCGCTTTGATTTCAAACACTAAAGAATTTACTCTGACAAAGGCCGTTATTTCTTGTATACTAAAAGATTTTGTAATTTTCTATTATTATTATTTTATTTTATATTTAAAATAATAAGAGAATACATGTGTACATAAATAAAATCCTGACCGAAACACGTGTTAGTAAAATAAAATCTATTTTATCCATTCAGCATTTTCTTTCTGTTGCTATTTTTCCTTTCAGCATACCATCAGATGCACTTCCATTTTAAACTTTATATATACACACAACACGTGTGTGTGTGTGTGTGTGTGTGTGTGTGTGTGTGTGTGTTTGAAAATTGCATAGGTGAGAAACTGACAGTTACCAAGTGTCATTGACTTTACGTCTACTCTAGCTTAACTTTAACTTTAAAAACTTTAAGACAGACAGACACTCTTGGCTAAATGACACTTTATTTTTCAATAGTTCCTTAATACAAAAAGTACAGAGAAACAAGTAAAGAAGAAAAGGAGAAAAAAAAAAAAAAAAAAAGTCCTACAGATAAACTATTTCCATTAGAATATAATTAATCAAATGATTACTACAAAATGTTAGAATAAAAACAATCTAAATTGACAGTGATCAAAACACTTTTAGAAATACAGTAGATTTTTCACTCAGCACTGACAGTGGCCTGGCATTGTTGGATCGAAGGATTTTCATCCCCAGAACTGAACGGAAAAAAGTTCTGCACTGTCTACATTCTGCACACCAGGGTGTGGTTGGCATGAAAGCACGTGCTAATGAGTCAGTGTACTGGCCTGGAATGGATGCCTCAATCCACAATGTTAGGGCCAATTGCATGGTATGCTCAAAAATCGCCCCTAGTCAACCACGTGAGCCAATTACTTTGACAAAATCCCCTGATTGGCCATTTCAGCAGATTGTCATGGATCTATTCTATGTTAGGAATCATGCATACCTTGTATGTGCTGACAGATTAACTGGCTGGCTCATCCTATATCACTCGAGTCACGGATAAACAAACACCTCCAGGATCATCTCAATTTGTCAAGAGATATTCCAGACTTATGGTGCCCTCGGAAGAACTCAGCAATGATGGCGGACCACCCTTTACATCCTTACCATAGACTGTCATCAGTCGCCTATCCACAATCCAATGGTCGGGTGGAATTAGCCGTCAAGACGGCCAAAAGGATAGTGAATGGCAACATAGGACACCAGGGATCTCTGGATAATAACCAGGCTGCGAGGGCAATCCTTCAATATCGGAACACACACATTCAGAACATCGGACTATCCCCTGCACAACTCTTTCACCACCGACGACTGCGTGACTTCATACCATCCCAACCTGCACTATATAAACCGCATACTAAGTGGATAACAGCAGCTCAGAAACGCGAAATTAGCCTATCTCAGCGGAATGCACTGCTAATAGAGATACAATCGCAGAGCACATACACTGTATCCACTTCATAAGGGAGACACAGTGTCTGTACAACGTCCAAACAATCGACGGTGGGACATAACAGGCAGAGGTGTCGAAACACTCCCCAATCACCAATACCGAATCAGGATTGATGGATAAGGTAGAATCACATTGCGGAATCACCGATTCCTCAGAAGCTCCAAGCACCAGTGTCCCCTGTCCCTATTCCTAGCGCTTTGCCTGAGCCCCCTGAACCAATATTTGAGGATGTTCCACAAACCAAAAGAATGGTAACTTCAACTAGGGACCAAGCCTCGCCCAGTGTCACTCCAACCCCCAAGCCAATGCCATCAAAAATACCCCGTGCATTATCAAGATTATTCCCCTGTAATCGGCCGGGTCGAAAGGAACTAATTCCCCTTCAAAGGCCACTACGCCCACGTTAATGGGGGGGGGGGCGGAAAGGGGGAGATGAAGAATAATTAAAGTTCCAATTACCGTCAAACTGGGAAGACAAGGCAACTAACAGTTGTAACTGAAATACAAACACGAATGTCACAAAGTCTACTGCAGAATGTCAGGATATATATATAAGACTCCACAATGTCAAGCAGCCAATCAGAACTCAAGGAATGGAATGACCCAAATCACCCAAATTTATGAATGGGTCATTCTTGATTTCTATATATACCAACTGTCTTGGACACTGCTTAAGTTAGTTAGCTGCTGTTATTCAAACCAACAGACTTACTGACTTCAATACTAAAATTAAGAAGAAATTAGTATTACCACTGAAAATGAACAATGTTAACTCCTGTTAGTGACAAATTATATCATTATTATAGAAACATGTAAGTAGATCAATAAATCCCCAACCTAATAATGAAAAACAGCAGACATATACCATGTACAGCTAAAAATTTTGTTATGGCTTATTCTGTAACTTTTTCTTTGGAATAACATCCAATTAAGAAGCAAACTTTTAGATTATAAATAAATTTCTAGGTAAAAGTTGCCCTTAATTTTTAATGTGGGGTGATCAGTTTGCTACATTACTTTTGCATCAAACAAGACACCCCTTCTCAGTTTGGCTCTTAATATTATTCAAAAAACAAAAAAGATTTTGCAAAATGATCCATGACAAAATTTTTTTAGAGCCAGGGTTTAACAATACATGTCCACCTGAAAAACATTTTATATAACAAATATTTATTTTTCAACATAATCTCCTTCCTTGTCAATGCACTCAATTCATTAGAGAATTTTAATCATGTAGATCAAACATTATACATTGAAAATTTCAGATCAAAATTCAGCTCATAAACAAACATGACTGATTAAAAAAGAAAAAAAAATTCCAAGGTTTTAAGATTTATTGTTAGTAAGAAAAGTTTTAAAAATTAAGTAATTCTGATTCTATTATCAAAAGTCAGGAAATGAATGATTCTTGCTTTGAAAATATTTCCTTACAACATATTTCAATTTTACTAATCCAGTTTTTATAGTTAACAATTTTAACAAATTGAATATTTAGTTTTTTGCCAGTCATAATTCATAGCATACTAACATTTTTTTTTAAATCACATTATCATCTATAACTCCATGACACAAGACAATCTGGAGTCCCATTTTTCACACAAATTCTGATTTCATATGAAAATGATAGAACTTGATGAATAAAATGTTGCGGTAATATAGTGATATATTGTAGGATTTTATACAACTTTACAAAGTTGAAAATATTGAATTTATTTTAAATTCTTTTATTGGTCTTAAGGGATCTCTTTCTTCTGGCATCTAGGTGAACAAAAATCTTTTCAAACCAATAAAGTATACTAATTGTAACATTAAGAAAAAGAATGCTAATAAAATTATTTTATTTGTTTTTAATAATTCTAAATGCTTATTAACCTATCAATCTTTTACCCATAGTAAATAAAAATTCTTGTCAAACAAGATTGCCCTCTATTTTCAAAAGTAGTTGTCAACCTAATTCAAAATATTTTTTAGAGAATTTTTAAAAATTGGTAAAAAATAGAAAGTTTTTATGAAAAACAATTAGCATTACTGATGACGGAGATGTCAAAATATCATAGTAAATGTAGGGAATTCACCTCCATCTTAGCTTAATCCTCAAAGTGTCCCAATATGATGACTGATTTTAATGGCATATCAACCTGTCTGGAGTTATTTTATGCCCAGAGGATAGGGAATACCATACATTATACGTTTATATTTACATTTTTTGTGTAGTTGTTTCCCAATAATTTCTTTTGCATTTATATATCAAGTATTACTATCTAATACAAATAATTTACACACAGACCTATTTGACCCATAGATGGGACTCTAACACCAAGTCAAAGTGAACCTAGGAGTAATGGCAATGAAGGGGTACTCCACACTACCCAGAAACTGCATCTGGTGGTGAGGCTCCAGTTTTAGACAACTGGAGCCTCACCACCAGATGTAGTTTTGTGTCATATTCAGAATACCCCCCCCTTTCAGAGGATACAGTCGGTGTATTCTAAACCCCATCATAAATACCAAATGAATATCTGATAAAGAATATGTGATTAGCAACTTAGCCTAATAGAAAATAGAGGGCCCAGTGTAGTGAATTCAATCCTCATTGAATGTTTCATTATTGTAGTCATCTAGCAGGATAAATTTAACAAATATTAATTCCTATCCAGCTTTCATATTGTCAGAATTTTCATGAATCTGGTTCAAAGTTTGAATCGAAGTCTCTTGTAAATCTAAACACATTGAGAGTAACAAATATCCATTAGAAAAAGCAGAGACTGAAACATCTTGGCAATGAGATGAGGGGACAAAAAAAATGAAGGGAAATAAATAGTCAAAACAAAATGTTTGTTCATTCTTGTATTTAATTAGGAAGTTGGTTTAGTTTTTGTTTTACAGCATATCAACCTCAGAGGTTTAATGCTGACAAAGTTTTGAAATAAATTCATTCTTAATGGATACTCAATTTTTTTTATAAACACATTTTACTATTTAACCCATAGATGGGACCCTAACAAGTACTACCATTCCGGGACAGAGTGGACCAGGGAGCAATGGTGATGAAGAGGTACTCCACATTCCCCAGATCTCCAGAACTGGAACCTCACCATCAGATAGATTTGTTTGTTTGTTTGTTTTGTATTACGGCATATCAACCTCGCTGGGTTATTTAATGCCGACAAAGTTGCGAAATAAATTCATTCTTAATGCATAATACAATTTTGTTTATAAACTCATGTTTTTCTATTCAACCCATACATGGAACCCTAATAGGTACTACCACTCCGGGTCAGAGTGGACCAGGGAGCAATGGTGATGAAGGGGTGCTCCACATTCCCCAAACCTCCAGAACTGGTACCTCACCATCAGATAGAGTTTAACATCATTCCCAGGATATGTAAACCCTCAGCCACCACATTCAAGCACCCATATGATAAGAAGGATTGGGGGTTACCATAAGGGCAATAGGATTGGGGCAATCATATAGGTGCTAGGCTTGACGTGGCCAGCCAATTGATTGGAGGGGGGCTCTCCGACCGCCCATCAAGCCCAAGAAAGGCCTAAAGTGGAATATTGCAAGTCATGGACTGCTCAGCCACCTGGGTTCTATCCTTAAGCATCACGGGTTGCCACCCACGGCCAACAGGTGGCCCCATGGGGGAGTCTTACCCCTCTGCAGAGGCGCAGTCTAACACCCCACCGACAGGACGGCCATCAAATAGAGTTTATCATCATTCCCAGGACATGAAGACTTTCAGTCACCACCTTCTAGCACTTATATGATAAAAAGGGTTGGGGCTTACCATAATGGCAATAGGGTCGGGACAATTGTATAGGTGCTAGAACTTGATGTGACCAACCGATTGATCGGCGAGGGCCTCTCCAAACGCCCATCTAGCCTAAGTCAAGGCAAAAGTGGAGTGTTGCATGTCATGGACTGCTCATCCACCAGGATTCCATCTTTAAGCATCACGGTTCACCACCCACGGCCAATAGGTGACCCTATTGGGTGGGTCTTACCTTTTTGCAGAGGTGCAGTCAGTGTATTCTAAAGCCCCAGCTCATAGGGCTTAATTAGGGATAAATGTTTGCAATATTTTTGTCCCTAAGTGTCTCTGATATATACACAGTGATGGTATATATTTTTTTTAAATCTCAGAATATTGATGCCCTCATCATTTATTCAAACACATTTAACTAATTCACACACACAATTGTTGTATTTGTCATGACAATGAATTATACCAATTTGAAGATTGATGGTTGGTTGGATTTTATGGCATGTCAACCTATTGGGTCATTTTAGGCTAAAGACGTTTTATTTTTTAAACTCGATATTTTTTTAACATTTTTTTTCTATTAAACCCAGAGATTGGACCCTAACAGGTACTACCACTCCAGATCAGAGTGGACCTGGGAGTAATGGTGATGAAGGGGTACACCACAACTCCTCCAGAACTGGAACCTCACCATCTGAGATTTTAACATCATACCCAGGACACTAAGACTCTCAGCCACCACCTTCTAGCACATATGATAAAAAGGGTTGGGCTTGTCATAAGGGCAATAGGGTCGAGACAATCATATAGGTGCTAGGACTTGATGTGATCAGCCAATTGATCGGATGAGGCCTCTCCAACTGCCTGTTTAGTCTAAGTAAGGGCCTAAGTTACTTGTCATGGACTGGTCAGCCACCAGAATTCCATCCTTAAGCATAACGAGCCACAGCCAACAAGTGGGCCCAATGGGGGAGGGAGGGGGGGTCTTACCCCTCTGCAGAAGTGTATTCTAAAGTCCCAGCTGACAGGGCTCCAATTTGAAGCCAGATATCATTTTCATCCAAAATTGTCATCTGAAATTGAAAGATATTTTAGTGTCCGGTTAGCCTGGTCCGATTCTTCAGGTCATAGTAGCATCCCGTCAACTTACTCGTTACTTATCACTCCGCACTCTACTCATTCCTTGGTCTGCTAAAATCATCTGTTCTTATTGACACCACAGTCTAAAAATCATGGCACAGGCAAGTCTATGTCGTTTTGGGTGGGGAGTCCAGCTCTCACCACTACAGAAACACAAGGCTAAAATTGCTATAAGTATGATGTTTACCCAACCCCTCCACAAGGAGCAGAATGTGACACGGTCAAGTGGGTTAAAGATGATTTTAATTCAGTTTTTCCTTCTCTTAGATTGGTTGCCTAAACAAGGCTAAATAATAGTAGTCTGCCCAATTATTTACTCATAGCTGAGGAGTGGGGTGAGTACAGATGAATTGATGCCTTGATAAATAAGAATTCTTGTAGTCCAACAAGCCAAAATTCAACATGGATGTATCAGATGGTATCAAGTATATTCATAGGAAACAAGAGGAACATTTTGATCCCAAATGATATGCATGGCACTATCATTAAGCATGGTAGGAGGGAAACCTGATGGTATCGAGATGCATGTCTACACTAAATGTTGGAACATAGATCATTGGCACTTTAAAAAAACAGGCTAAAACATAGACATTGTAAAACACTTTGCTGAGTATAGATGGTCTGTTTGGAGAGTGAATGATCCAAAAAACATACAATATGAGCAACAAAGATATTTCTTGCTGGCCTCCTCCTCAGACCATTAATCTGATTGAGAATCCTTAGGAAATTCTAATCCAGAATTGAGATAAGTCACTTGGCTTCCCATTTCAGCTTTAGGAAGTAATTAAAGAGACTACGCAAAAAAAAAAAAAAAAAAAAATTTTTAAATAATAATCTCTAGCATGTGCAAAGTTTATAGAGTTCAATACCTAAGAAAATAATTGCTATGATAAAAAGAAAAAAAAACATAAGACAACTAATATAAAAACCTAAATATATTTAAGTCAATAGGAACCACAAGGTTCCAGGTTCGATACCAGCCCTCGCCAACAGCACATGAGTAACACAACTTGGATCTGTGCGGTAAACTGGGGAGTTGATGGTAGGTGTGGTGCTCCACCTCAGACACTAAAACAACTTCCTGGTCTAGAGGGGATAGATTCTCTCAGTCTGGCTGATAAAGACAATAGGCCACTCTACCAACTTTACTTTTTCACTATGCTTTATTTTCTGTTAATAGTTTGTATATTAGAATAAAATCCAAATTCCCTGCTTTATTTTTGCCAAATTATTGTCACCAACTATAAGTGTAATGTTTTCTTATCAATAGAACCACAAATTAAACCACCACAAAAAAAAACATTCCTATCAAAAATATTAAAATTATTAATTTAAAAATTGATTATATATTGATTTTCCTACAAGACATCATAAAGAAAAAAAATTGCTTCCACATTTAAAAATGTTTTTAAATATCCCTAAATCAAATGTTTAAGTCAGTAAAATAAAGCTCAATTCTCATGTGTACAGCTAAGCTCTGGCACCAAAGTCCTCTGATTAACAAATCTATAAAAAAAAAAAATTTTTTTAACCAACATTAGTGTTTATTCTTTCATTTATACTCTATATAATAATCAAAATGCAAATAAGAAAAGACCATAAAAAAAAGTGTACAATACTACAATGAAAGTGCAGGTATAAAACCTAAAATATTCAAATTATGAACTGTTGAAGTTCATTAATTGAAACTTCATGTGGATCATACTATCAGATGGATGAATATATATATATATATATATATATATATATATAAGTAAATGGAAGTTAATCCGAAAGTTGTACCCCTCCTTCTAACAGTTATTTATTCAGTCTTTCCTTAATATGTTGCTCTTGATGAAGACCGCTCTATTAAAACAGTCGAAACAGATTCTGTCAGCAAACTATTAACATCATTTGTTTTTCAAAAAAAAAAAAAAAAAAAAAAAAAAAAAAAAAAAGGAAATGAATCTGACGGTATGAGTATAGATAAAAGGATATGAAAACAACGCAATATGCTGTTAAAGTGAAAACATTTTATAACATATTCATAGCTAATATTGAACAATATTTCGATTTTATAAAAATCATCTTCAAAGCTTGTTTATACTCAGTACTATCAAGAGCGGAGACAAAAGTCATATGAATTCAAAACGAAAAATATTGTTCAATATTAGCTATGAATATGTTATAAAATGTTTTCACTTTAACAGCATATTGTGTTGTTTTCATATCCTTATATATATATATATATATATATATATATATAAGCCACAAAGCTTAATTCAGGAGGGCCTGTGGCCACCATCTTAAAAGGACAGAAAAAAAAAAAAATAAATAAATTCCCAAGGTAAAAACAATAATTTATTAATGAGATATCTGATGTTCTTTCCAATCAGAAAAAAAAAGATGTAATATCAAGGTTAAATGAAAAGGTTGACTATGAGCATATCAAACAAGTGATGATCTGACAATTGAAAATTGACAATTCATTTTGGAGAACAACTGTTCAAGGTGGGTGGGGTATGTAGTGGCAAACATGCTCACTACTTGCTTGGCTGTGGATGATAAGGTTTTCAGAATTATCTAAATGAAATTGAAGAAGTGACAAGCAAGAAACTTCAAACCTTCAGAACACTAAAGAGCAATTAGTTCCATCAGCAGTTTGATTTCTGGGTTTCTTTGTTTAATGACATACCAACCTTTGTGGGTTATTTAATGCCAAAGCCATCCTTGTAGAAAAACAGCAGTGTTACTATTTAACCCATAGCTGGGGGATGAGGGGCTTCATACCTTTTCCCAAGGGTATTAGTCCAAAGGTGAACATAATACTACTACTGGAGTTTGAACTCGCTTACTACAATGTCACAGTCCAACAAGTTAACCACTAGGCAATTGAGAATCCCCTCCATTTGCAGTTGTAATGGTATTTATTTACAGTCACCATCAAAAGGTGAAGAGGAAAATTTTAAAGTTCAGTAAAAGACTGTGCACAAATGGACCTCCTCAACAGCCACAGGTTGGAGACTCCTTGTTTAGATAATCCTTATTAGATTTAAGGACAATGTGAATAAACACTGAAATATAACCAAAATTCATCACATTTTAACCAAGTTAGACAATTGAATTCTTACTTAGCATTTTCATATTGTTAACACATTTCAACTAATCTATTCTTTAACCCTTGTTAGATATAAAAATTCATGAGGAAATTTTTTTTTCATGGATAGGGGAATAAAAAAAAATTTAAGAAAAAGGGTCACTAATCTACTGATCAAACCTATCTGTTCCAGCAACATGTAATCAGGCAATTCCATTTTTTTCCATGAGAAAAGAATTTTACATTTTTCTTAATAGATTATACACCTGATGAGGGTTGGAGAATGGATTAATATCAAGACTAAAAAGAAGAAAAAAAATAGATGACACTTTGTTACTGAAATATTGTTACAAGGTTTTCAGAGTTACTAGTTTTGATTATTATCTCATACATACAAGACACTTCAAAATTCACAAAGGAGGTTCATCACACACACATGGCTGACACAGGTAATGTTTTTCAGTTAACATTGTAAATGGAAGTTTATCATCAAAATTTTGGAAACAGCAATCTGACATAAACAATCCAAGATAAGTTGTTTTTTTTAAATTTGTATAAAAATCAATCTTCCAGACAAATGTATCATAAAGTTAATATTTAGAAATAGTAATTGATTTTCCTTCAAAATAAACTAAATGCATCAAAATTGCAGAAATGAGACAAATGATTCCAGTTAGCATCAATGAAAATAGATAAATGAAACCTGGCAAGTCTAAAAGAAAAGAAAAAACCAAAAAACAACAGACACTTACACAAATATATATGAAGACAAAAGCAAAATGACTTGATACTTAATAACCCAGATTAAAAGTATGGTATTGGTAATCCAAAGACAAACATTTTTAGATTTTTTTTTTCCGATGCAGGATACCTAGGGAATGAGAAAAGATTTGGTAAAGGGGCTTGTTTATCAAAACTTTTCTCTTACCACACCTTTAACCTGGACTTATAAGATAGGAAAATTCAAGAGACCATTAAGAAATGGGTAATCTGAACATTAGTTACATAAATGAGAGTAACCTCCCGTTGTTTATTTCACTTTGAGGAAGCCGTATATTTTGGTCGGCCATTTTCATTTCACCATAAATCTACACTGAAAACAAGAATGTTGAATCAATACAACTGCATGTTTTAACACGAAAATATCATAAAATGTGTTCTTAATAACAATTAAGTTCATTTCCAATAATGAGCAAGCACAATTTTATTAATTAACACATTTTATGATATTTTCGTGTTTTATTGATTCAAACAAATTCCTATTTTCAGTGTAGATTTACGGTGAAATGAAAATGGCCGACCAAAACATACGGCTTCCTCACAGTGAAATAAACAAGGGGAGGTTACTCATTCATCAAAAGCTAATGTTCAGATTACCAAGAAATGTTACCTCAACCAAAAACAACCACATGCAACATGTTAAGCAAGCAAAATATCTTGGGTGGGGGGAATTATTTCTATTTTAAGTATCATTATCAAATGTAATTTTTTTTTTTTTTCTCAAAATGATCTTAAAACTTAAACTATCTATTATTTTTTTTTTTTTTTAAGATGAAAAACTGATTGCAAAACAATTTACAAAAAAAATCTTTAATACAACAAATTGTACTTCTAACTAAACTAATTGTCACATTAAGACAAGAGAATAGAATAGAGATGGATGCTGAGACAAGAGATATTTACCTTGACTTGTGTAGTAGTTGTTTGTAGTAGCAAACTACTAGATTGACAAGGTATTTGGAGAGGAGTTGCAGTCTCATCAGCTTCTACAAGGCTGCCTTCCTGAGCTGTCTCTTCTTCCTCCTGAATATGATAAGCTTAAGCATATAGGCCCCAAAATAATCAAGTCATTCATTTCAAAATGAAAACTATCTTTTCGATTCTAAAAAACACTAGACAAAAATAATAAAATCTGATACTATTTTAATCTAATATACTTCCAATATTAGAAAAATATTATCAATTCATACTAAACTTGCATCACCATTCAATACAAGATTTTACTATAAAATTATTATAAACCCTTTGTAATTTAAAAAAATAAATGGAACAAAACCAATATTTTAAAATAATTATCTAATGTCCAATTTGTGACAAAATTTTATTCACTTTTAACAAAATCCAACAAAAAACTTGTTTAATGTACAACAAACATAAAATGGAAGCCCTGTCATTTTTTTCTCTACTTTATATAATATTTTTAACAGAATATTCTACCTCTGTTATTTCAACATTTTTTAGTGCTTTTTTTTTTGGCTTTTTCTGTATCCATTCAAGTTTCTAAAATGGATTTTACTTCAAACAAATTCTTTTTATTTACTCAACATAAAATGAAAACTCAAAAAGGTTAATACTCAATATTTTCATGTAAGGAGATGATATGCAAATTATAAAACTGTAATTAAAATTGTCAAGTCTGTTTAAGTTTTACACTTGACAAATTGATTTGATTCCTATACAATTTTGATGAAATAATCTTCATCCCAAAATTTAACTTACACAAACAAAACATTGGACTATAACAAAACAATTCTAATAATTTAGATTCTTCATTTTCATATTAAAAAGGAGGTTAAAATTAGCTGTCATTTCTTTTTTTCCAATAAAAATATTAATTTCAGATTAAATCCAAAAATGTTAAGATTTATTATTATTATTATGAACAGATTATATAAAAATATGTATTAAAATATGAATAATTCTAAAAGTATTTTGATTTTTCCAGTGTCAATATCAATATATAACCATAAAATATTCAATTTTGTTGATAATTGTAAAATATTCAAAAAAATTATTAAGTAAAATCCTTAAAACAGAATTGTTTGATTGAAAGGAAAATAATCAACATAAAAATAATGCGTATCAGCAATTATTACACTAAAATTCAAAAAAAGAAAATATCATCTCAAATACATTTTTTGGGGAGAAAAAAATGTTATTCAAAAACTTATTCAAGTTTATACAGCTATCTTAGTCATCCTCAAGTTAAATATTTTTCACAAATATCAAGTTAAAATAAAGCAAAATATTATTCAATAAGTGTTGAATACTAATTTTAAATTTTGAAAAGATTATAGAATTTTTTTTTTTTTTTTTTTTTTTTTTTTTTTTTTTTTTTTAAATCAGTAATCCAATTAAGTTGAGTTCCTTATATTAAATTTGCATAAATAAATTTTGATCCCAGTATCAAAAATGGATATAGAGAGCCACGTCTAATGCAGTAAAACAAATATTGACTTAAGATGAGATAGAAACAATTCTTGGTAGTTGGTTTAAAATAATCACAGGTATTCTTTTAATGAAATATTTAGTCTATAATATTACAATAAGCAAATTGAAATGTATAAACATAGAAAGTCAACTGCACCAAGATTAAATATGTGCAACATAATTCATAAAATAAAACTAAAAGACCAAAAACAGAAAATATTTCTATCCCATAGCCAAGCAATTCATTTTAATATGTAGGAAAAGTTTTACAATTCCTATTCAAATATTCAAAATCTGTATTGGCATTCACCCTGGGTCAGTTGATATAGCTCCACCCAACGGATTCCCTGTATCCTGAATGAAGGCAGAACATACGCGGCAATCCAACGCAATTGTTGATGTGAGCATCAGCCATTTGCGGTTCCATCAACGAACCCTATAAAGGCCTGGGCCCAGGACCAGTTTGGCATCTTGCTTGACTGTTTTGAGCCAGGTTTTCAGTTGACCGCCTTGACATTTCTTCCAGTCCTGAGGTGATACAGGGTCAATGGAATCACGGATCATGTCACCAGGTTGTCGACGAAGAGCATGACCGAGCCAGCGAAGACATCTCACAAGAAGAGCCTGCTGGAGGGAGGAGATTCTGCATCTTGTCCGAACAGTGGTGTTAGAGATGAATTGCCACCATCAAACACTGAGGATGTGGCAAAAGCAATAAAGGTCAAACACAAAGTTCGCACAGGTCCTCAGCCCTCATCAGTCAAGTTTTGCAGCCATACTGGAGGATGGTGCAAACAAGAGCTTGGTAAATACATATTTTTGTATGCAGTCTTATCTCCTGCCTGGATCAAAGTTTCACACAAAGATGAGAGAAATCAAAGCAAACAGCACCAATGCATCTGTCAATGTCCTCTTCTCCTAGACCCGTTGCAGTGATTATTAAGTCAAGGTATTTGAAATTGTTCACTTCTTCAAGTGCTTCTCCATTGAGGATGATCAGTTGTTTTTCAAATATTCAAAATGCTGCATAAACATTATTTATTCATACAATAACTTCTCACAAGCATTGTATGTCCATCATAAAAACAAGACAATTTTTACCTTAAAGCTCAAATATTAATAAAAATTGTATCAGTTTAGTTGATTATGCAGTCAACAAACAAAAAAGTTTTTATAGTAAATGTATTGTGAAAAAAAAACGTCTTAATATTTCTGTCCTAAAAAGCCATTTTCAAATTCCAACAGGTAACCCTTTTGCTACCACTGGGACACCAATGTCCAAGTTGAATTTCATTACATTTTAACTCCTAAAACATCCTACTCAAAGCATAATTTTGCAGGCCTAAAACCTTTTTAAAAATCTGTGAGTGAAAGAGTTAATCAGGCAGTAAAAGAAATTTTCAATATAATTATTTTCTTCTTCATTATCTATGAATTGACTAAACAAGCCTAAGAGATTCTAATTAATATAACCAAAATGACTAACCTCAAAATCAATTTTATAATTAAAATTCATGCAGCAAAAAAAAAAAAAAAAAAAAAAAAAAAACATTTAACAGGTTGTATTCATTCTTAGAAAATAATAATCATGAATTCAAATTTACTTTGAACAATTAATCAATTACAGATTGGTTTTAAAACAAATGAGTTTGTAAAGTAGTTTCAATAATTTTTAGAAATATTAAATCAAAATGTATCTTACCATTTTCAGCAATCCCTATCATAGATCTTTCAATATAAACATTCTAATATCTGAAATGAAAAGAAATAAAAATTTTAATCAACAACGAAAATTAAAATTATAAAAAATTTACTGAAAATAAGTTATCAGAAACTTCTATAAAATAAGATTCATATATTATTTGAACATGAATCAACAAAATAAACGTAAAAACAAAGTTTTTAAAAGCTAAAAAGGAAAGATAGTTTTAGTTAACCTCTTAAATTGTTCTAAAATGTATTACCATGAAAAAGTGTAGATGATTTATTATAGCTAAAATAAAATTTTCATATGGAGAGAAAAAAGAAGCCTAATTGACATTTACTAATGCATTATCTTCCTGCCTATGCTCTTCTCTCACCTTTTACCTGTATCTTCTCATTCATCCCCCTTATCCTACTAGTTACATCTATGGAATTCCCATGTCTGATGACAACTAAGATCCCATTACCTCATACCTCTGCCCTTCTCTCACCTTTTACCAGTATCTTCTCATTCTCTCCACTATCTCTGCCAATCTTTGTTACCTGTCCATATTTTTTTATCTAGTTTCATATAAGAAAAAAAAATACACAAGTATTTTCTATGGCATTCACTCTTTTTTGCTGTCTCTACAAAAAATGTTTAACAAATCACAATTTTTAATCTTTTTTCATCTCTACCTTTAAATCTTTCACTGTCTCTTGATATCTATCCAATAAAATTGTGTCTCAACTCTCCCATCTCCCTCTATTTTTTTCTCCTTTCACTTTGTTCCCCTACCTAGTTTTTTTCTCACTCTCTTTTCCCAACTTCTTCCTAATTAATATTATGTAAATTTTTCCATCAGAAGGATTAGGAATAGATATTATTCTGGACAGAATAAAAAGTATAATAATGATAATAATATAGATGTGATATTTGATTATTTTTTTTACCATAATGCTTTATATTATTTAACCATAATGTATCATTTTTTTTCCCAAAGAGAAACGTAAACTTCTCAATATTAGAATTACAATATTTATTTAATAAAAAGTAATTTCAAAATGTAAAATAACAATCATAAAAAATATATAATTATATGAAAAAACTCACTAAAGCGTGTTGATAATTAAGTGTATTATCATAGATATATCTAAATAGTAGCAGTTGGTTTATTATGAATTTATAATAAGTTTTAACCAAGATTTTATTTTAAGTTTTACATGTAGTTACATGTTGAGGAAAAAGCTCAAGCTGCAGCAACATCTTCCTTTTCAGTGAAAAAGGAGATTTTGATCTAAACAGTTTCTTCCCTCAACCAGAGATTAAATGACTAACAACAATAGGAGGAATGTACACAAATAATTCCAATTTAAGGAATTATCAAAGAAATATCATTGTTTATAGAGACGAGAAAAGAAACTAAAAATTCAATGCAAAGATGAAACTAAACAAAAGTTTTTAATATTATATTTGTCAATTCCATTCTGCTGAAAAAAAAAATCTTAAATCATTGCTAATATTAGGGATACCCAAAAATTTGGCTGCTTTTCATTTTAAAAATGAATTAAAACTAATTAATTTGATTATTTAAGGTCAAATTTTTGTCTAAGTCAAAAAGCAGTAACATAAAAAAAAGCAAAATAATATTAGTCATGTAATTTATTTTTAATACATTTAAAATGATTTCGGCCAATTTTAATCGCATATGGCTGAAAACACTGTTTAAAGATGGCGTAAAATCCGTGTTTACAAAATAATTGTAACATTCGCAATTGAAATTTTTTTTTTTTTAAAAACCAAAAATCAGGGAATTATCCAATTTTAATGAAATTTTCAGTATTGAATGAATTTTATAATGCATCAATTATTTTATTTCAAAACTTTCTGATTTAATTAGGTATTTCTGCTAAATTCATTAAAAATATGAGCAGCATGATGTTAAATTTAAAATGTCACTAGATTCTTAAACACATCTTTTTTTTAATAACTACTTTACTTTTAGTATCAATCACCTAAATTTTTTTGGTCGAAAACGGTATTGGAAAATTAGAGCCCCCTAAACGGAACAAATATTGATGTTTTTTTTTTTCTTTTATAAGATTAAATAATTGTCGAAATGTGTAAAAAAAAAAAATTTAAAAAAATCTCTAAAAATTATTTTTTTATTTTATTTTCTATTTTCAGTACTTAATAGAATGTTTTTTAAAGAATCTGCTCTGGTAGTAAACCAGGGCAGATTCTTTAAAAAAAACATTCTTTTTCTTCTATTTACACCTTCAGTCTTTATTTATGCAGAAAAATAAGGGGAAGGGGTGGTCAAAGTTAAGTGATCTGAAAAAAATCAGAAAGTTTTGAAATAAAATAACTAATGAATTATAAAATTCATTCATTGATAAAACAAAAATCAGATAATTCCCTGATTTTTTGTCAATTTTTGTTCAAACAAATTTGTATTGTAAAAACACGGATTTTTTGACAAATTGGGTATACCTAGCTAATATATATTAGATAATTATTTTTACTCAGCTTGATAGTATCTTTTTCTTCAAAACAGTTAAAATTCAAAGAATGTGAGATTTAAATAGATAAAAGTTTATGTATATCAATAGTAAGTCAAAACTGATATTTTTTTTTTTTCCGAATAAATTTTTTTTTAAATCTTAATTGAAATACCTAACAATAAAATGTATCCCTTAATTAACAAATGAGTTTCTTTCACTACATCATGTAATGTCAAGATTCTGATAAATAATTAAGTTGTTCAAAGAAATAACCATAAAGTTATAAATTTTAATGAGTAATTAAGGAAATATTTTTTTTACTCAAATAAAAAAACATTTCATAAAGTATCATTTAAAAATCAAATTCTATTCCTGTTATCACATTCAACACAAGTAACTAGATATTTTCTTTTTAAGTTGAGAAATAATAATTTATAAGTATTTTAAGTACTATTGCTAAAAGGTAAAAATAGACAAAAGGTTTTATTCAACTACACAACGGAAATGAAATCACATGAAAAATCTGAGACAAAATGAGTCACAAGTGAAATAGAATCCATTGGTATTTTATACAGAAAACGTAAAAACTATTAAAAAAAAATGTGTCATTCAAAATTGGGCTCAATTTGACATTTAAGACAATGTCATATAAAACCAAGAGTAAAAAGACAAAGAAAACAATGTTAAATATATAACTTTAAAGATCCCAATATTCTCATGAATACTTTGAGGATATGAAAAAAAAAGTTTCTAAATGAAAATGATTTTTCATATTCAAAAAGTACCATCAAATTATTGAGGTGAGGGGAATATTTAGGAAAATTAATTCAGTGGTCAATTTTAGAACATTTAATGGTAAATTTAACATTCACAATAAAGGTGTGTCATCTTAATTGGCAATGGATGAATCTTCTAGGCACAGAATTCCTATCAAGATTCATAAAATAGATAAGAATATTCAATAAAGTTGAATTTTATCAAATGCAATAAAATTATTTTTTTAATTCAGTTAAAATACAACCATTAATGAATGATAGATTCATTAGATATTTGGATAAAATTTTATTTGACTCCTACTGCAAACATAACCTACTTTAATATTGTAGAATCTTACATAGGTTTATAGGAGGCACACACTTGTTGCATAATGGTTATCATTAGTGGAAATGGAATCAGTGACCAGAGTTAAAATTCTGGATAAGACTGTTTGCATTTTCAATTCTCACTAATATTCTTGGGAAAGGCAGGATCCCATCTCTTCTCTCCCCACCCCCTCCCAGCTAGAATAGTAACACAGAGTGGGCTCTTCTTAACCTTGGTATGGCATCCAGTCTAAAAAAAACTCAATTCAAAACCATCTGTGCTCCACTTAAAAATTGACCTTGTCACACCGTGTTTGCGGCAGAGGGTCTGGGTAAATATATTTTAAGAATGCACAACAATGTGGCCTAAATGGAAGTTTATTAAAATAAAAGCAACATCAATCAAAATATGGATCTTGGTTCAAGAAAATTGTACCAGGTGACATGTATAAAAATATATTTGGTCACCATTTCTATATCCTACAACAATAACCATTATGCTAAGAATACACAACTGCATAATAAAATACCTAATATTGTCAGAAGTTCAGAGGTAAAATGTTTTCATTATTTTACATATTCAGGACACATCATCATTAGAAACACAGTTTCAGGCAAAACATTCTTTAGCCTTCTTCAAATATAATGCACACATAAGAACAATATATTTATAAGATAGATGAAGAAAATAACAGTCCAAACAATGTGAATGCAATTGATTATCAAAATGGCTAAGAAAAATAAAAGGTTAATTGGATTTTTTCTCGTGTTGTTAAAATCTTAAAAAGGAAAAATTGTTGCTCTTATGTTATCGATTATTACCTTCATCAAAGCAGGATATTTAGCGTTTTGGTTTGTTTAACAGCATATCAACTCTTTATGGGTTATTTAATACTAAAATTTGATGCATTTCTAAATGTTTCATTGTAACCATAGATATATTTTTAATGTTCAATTGTATTTTTGTTAATTCCACTTTTTTTGTCTATAATCACACAGCAATATGGTATCAAGTATTCCTGATTGGATAATCCAAACAGGTACTACCACACCAGGTCAGAGTGGATCTGAGAGTAATGGCAATGAAGGGATACTCCACATTCCCTAGATCTCCAGAACTGGAGCCTCACCACCGAATGCAGTTTAGGGTTACACCCAGGTCAGCAGAATATTTTAAACTGTTCAGCTGTTTGGTCATTATTCTAAACAAAAAGAAAAATTAGATAAGATAACAAAACTTTCAAGGACATTTAGTAATTTCTTGATTACTAGGTTTTCTTAAATATTTTGCAGAGAAAAAAAAAATGACATGTGCTGCAGATCTTACAGAAAATAAAATTAATTTGATAAAATCATTCATTTTCTGTTGAGAATAACAAAACTGCCTTAAGAAAATTCCAATGTAACCAGTTGATTAATTTTTCACAATATTTGGAAATTCATCATCTCAAAATCCATTCAATTTTTTCAATAAATTCTCATCAGTACCTCAAAGTTAACTGAGAAAAACAAGACCTGTAAAAAAGCAGAGGAAGGTCTTTTCAACAGTCATCTAGCACATTATTTCTAAAGTCCAACCCCTCCCTATCACAAAGGGGCTGTGTAAGCTGGGTAGTGTCAGAGCCATACCATCAGGAACTTAAGTTCCTGGTATTGTCACACAAGGCGGGCAGGTCTGGCACCCAGTGGTATTAGGGCCACAACCTAGCCAAAGGGGCTCTGGCGAAAATCCAAAGGGCATCTCTATTATCATCAAGAATCAACGGCTTTTGGTGTACTTGTCACCGCATCTGTGGAAAATCGGCAGCAATCAAGGGCATCTCATTCCACTAACTAGATTATACATGCAGGGTTTGGGGACTGCTTGTGAATTTCCTATTCACTTGTTACTCTTTCCATGAATTCACCACAGGTGAATTCATTAGTTGGAGCCAGCTCAACAGACCCAGGGGGAACAGGAAAAAAATGTTTGAATTACTTAGCAACAGAACGAGTCCACATTTTTTTTTTAAATAGTACACAATGATGGAATTAGAAAGAGAGAAAAGGGAAAAAAGAAAAACTGTTCCTTACCTAAAATCAGGCTAAAAATCTTCATCTATCAATTCATCTATGGATTTTTAGTAAAACTCCAGAAATGCTTTTCATCAAAATCCTACAAAATAAAAAAAAATCATTTAATGCAATTTCCAAGTAACATAAATGTAATAAAAATTGTTTATGATCAAAGCATATTTTCATTTCAAAATTCAATTTCATAAAATTAAACTTGCTTTTGTTTTCCTATATGAAAAGCGAAGAAATACATTGGATCTTAAGAGTTTAAAATTCTTTTTCATTTCCAAAGTTTCTATGATTCAAGATTACAAATCTATTAGAAATTTATAGACAGGAAAAAGATTATTCTGAACAAAACAAAAAGGTAACAAAATAATTTTTTTATAATTGCTGGCCAAACTTAAAGGGCATCCCATCATGGTGTGATGGTTAGCAAGCTAGTCATGCAAATCCGTCACAACTGAAAAGCAAGTTCGATCCTCACAGGATGCCCCAGGCTTATGGCCTTGTGTCAAATCCTAAAGATGGGTGAATAATTTTTTTTTATAAAACTTATTTTACAGAAAAATTTTGGAGAAAATTCGTACCCTTTTGAAAGTTCAAATAGAAGAATAATTTTGAGAAATATCAAATTACACCCCTAATATTGCCGATGTGTATGTGGTGGTTCAAGTACTAATACAAGTTAATATTCATAAATAATAATAGAAATATTTGAGTAATTGCCTTAAATTTCTCAGGATTACAAAATTAACATTTAGACAAATATTACACAAAGATAGATGAATCAAAATTACAATTGTGCAGTATTCCTTTCTTTGATTTAATATTTCATTTTCTTATTTAAAAGCTTAAATTTAATTACTATACTTTAACAATTAAATAGTTTCCATTCTCTTAACTTTTAGATATATTCATCAGAATGGACGCCTTTATATGGTTAGTTAGCAAGATAGATTCACAGAACATTGTTAGTAATTCCCACTGGGTGCTCCATATTTCTGGCCTTGTGCCACAACTAAACTTAGTAAATAACTATATAGTCATCAGAATTACTTCTAAAGATTTCAAATAACTACAATATAAAAATCAATAAACAAGTATTTAAAATCTAAATTTATAAATTAGAATAAATGTACAAAATGTAACATGAACTTTGAATTCTAGCTTACAACAAAATTATAATTGTATTAACATACATGTTAATAAAAAGTTCATTTTTATGGTTGGTAAATTTGAATAATAGTACCAACTTTTAAGAATATATATCCAACCAAATGAATATGAAACAGATTAAAAACATATCTAACATTTTTGCAGGTATTTCTAAATGATTCTCTAGACTTGAAGAGTAGAGATCTAGAATGTTAATATAAAATCAAATTAATACTCACATATTTAAGTATTTCTTGTCAATAGTTTGGAAAAATCAGCAGGAAAAGTTATCATTTTAACTAGAAATTTTCTTCCCATCAATTATATGATCAGGATTTTCAAAAATTCCTACAAAATAATAATAATAACTAAGAAATGAATTACAAAAAATGAAATTCCAGTTGAGGGAATTGGTATACTTTAACTTTTTTTTTTTAATAGCGAATTCCTTAATTTAACAACTTTCAAATATATTTTTTTATCAAAATATATTTGAAAATTGTTAAATATTTTCCTTTTCAAAAACCAAACTTTGCATGATTAAGAAGTTTTAAATAAATAAAAACTTAACGAAAGCAACAAATCGAGTGACAAAAAAACTTTTTTTGAAGATTACCTTTTTTTTTTGGGGGGGGGTATAAATATATTTTTTCATATATTTATAGAAAAAAAAAAATTAAAATATTTTTTTTTTAAATTTTAAAGATTGCCTTTTGGGATAGGGGGTATAAATATATTTTTTCATATTTATACAAAAAAAATAATAAAATATTTGATTGTCACGAGTAAATTTACTTTTTTTCCTAAATAAAAATATTTCTAAAAATAAATAAACCAAGTTAATAGTGACGTATTTTTTTTCTGATAAAAAGACCAAAAAGGAAAGAAAAACATAATACTTTCATAATTACTCTTCTTTTTTTTTCATTATATATATTTAATTTTTTTAAAATGAGGAGTTCAAATAAATTTTCTTTTTAAAAACATTGTTAATAATCCTTCAATTTTAAAATCGATATAAAACTTCGTTTTTTTTATATATGACCAAAACTGATCTTTCCCGAAATAAAGTTCATAAATTTAAAAATTTGTTTTTGTATATTTGTGTACATGTATAACATATTTTAAGAGACCTTATATTAATTGTTGTTTCTTTCTCTTATACTTACGGTAGATTATTATTAAGCAATTCTAACATTTTTTCTTAATTGAAAAAATATCAGCCGGAGTGATAAATAACAAAAACTTATTCTAAATTTACATGAAATAATTATTAAATAATTTCTCTTTTGTTATATCGTGAACAACACTTCCGACATGTGTTAGGATTTTACAAGCATTCGATTGTCTTAAGTAAAATAAAATTGTCTTAAGTAAATAAATTTTACAAGCATTCGATTGTCTTAATAAGATTTTACGAGTATTCGTTTAAATTATATGATGACTTTAAAGATAATTATTTGATTTACATTAAAATCTAATCTCAAAGTTTAGAGGTTTTAATAAAGTTACCGCCCTTAATGATAATATCCCCCAATTCTAAACACAATCAACTTCACCATTGTTATTATTATTACTTATATTTTATATCGGGAAATTAAAAATATACATAACTAGATTCCCGATTTAATAAAATAAAGAAGTTTTGTTAACTGACATTAATATTTTAATTTTTTTTTTTTTTTTTTTTTTTTTAACTTTTTCAAATGTTATTCCTGGTTTTGTTTTGGCTCGTCACTAAAAAAACTCTGAAATTAAGATTGGTCGTGTTGATTATTACATTAAAAAAAATATGAAAAAAATCTTAAAATGTTTAAGTTCGCCGCGCTTTTGATGATAAAAAAATGCGGTTGAACAACTATTTCTTCTTTTTTGTTTAATCTTGCCTTTACAAGGTCAGGTAGGCATTTTTAGCCAAGGGGTTGACCAATGCAGATAACACACAACTCTTGCATTCAATGTCCGAAATGATCAGACAAGCAAGTTAATGGTCATGGGAGGGTAAAAATTTGAGGGTATATATAGAAAAAAAAAGGGGAGGATAAAAAAAAAAAAAAAAAAAAAGAAAAGGCTGCCTTCTTGTCAAATTTTTCACCATCTTTCCACGAAGGCAGCAAAATGGCGGCGGCACAATGACTTAGCAGCAACTACATACCTGACATTTTGTTATAATTCCAATCGGGGGAACAAAAAAATAAACAAAAACAATATAAATCGTACGAGTTGATTGCCTCGTAAACAAACAAACAAACAAAAAGAAAAAAAAAGAGACAATAGTCTATTCAAATATTTAACTGATGTCGTTGATAAAAAAAAAATCTACGGTTTCTTCTTGTTTAAACATACACTCTATCGCCATTATACATGTGGAACAAGAAAAACCACTAAATCTACTCTATTTTCTGAGCCATTTTAAAACACTATTAAGGTTCCAAATTCATAAAAAAATACGTAGTTTCTTTTAGCATATTTTCTGCCGATAAACCATTATAGTTACATGCGGGGACTATGGTAAATGTAACGTTAAATTTAATAAGTTTTGAACGCCTGTTTTAAGTATTTCTCTTTTTGCTGTTCGTCCATTAAAAACTAAGGTTTTTTTACCATTAGTCCGCAGCCTACAGACATTATTTGATATTTATGGTATTATGTCGGCTGGTGTTTGCTTTCTTTCATCATAAATGTGTACATATCATCGGTTCATATTTTGATGTTGTTAAAAGTTATAAGAATTACCCTTTTTTTTAACATAAATCTTATCCTCACAGTTGGCTATTATTTTTCCAAGCCACTACATTACATGCAGCACGCTAATTTTCAACACTGCTTTTCAGACTGTGACGTCACGTGAGGCATGATCAGGGGTAATGGTAATATCCTCACTTCCAATAAATATTTTTTTTTATTTTTAACTTATTAAACAAATTCAAATGGCAATAAAAATGATTTAATATTATAATTACATTTATAAATAAATTTATCAGAAATACATAAGAAATGCTACATTTGTTAACCGATCTTTTTAATCCTGTTTTCTATTCACCCCTTCTGAGTCTCATTCTATACTCTCTAACTAAAAGTGTTTAATTTTTTCAAAAATATTTAAATTCGTTATTAATAAACTACTAGATTTAAATGTGGCTTTTTAAAATAGTAAAACGGTAATGTAAATATTATAACAAAAAATATTGCTGTTTACTTATAAGTTATCATCGGGAGTTGGAGGCTTTTTTCTTTAAATGGTTTCATAGTCAGGTTGGTTTCAAGTAGTAATAGCTGACCGACAGACTAGTGACTAATATTAGCACAACTATCTGAGATAATAACTAAAACAGCGACCAACTATGAATTTCTCTTGCTAATCAATTCGTATCATCTGCTGTTAGAAAAATACTAACTCGTTCAAAAACAAAAATATTGTCAGCTGTGATAAATAATCGTTTTTACTTTATTCTGTGTTAATTTTGAATTTTAAAAAAATGTTTATTGTTTTGTGTAATTTAAAAACAAAAATGTCAAGGCGTACTAATTTTGCAGCTGTCTTCCTCAGTCGATGTCTTTAAATTCTTTATAAATTAAGTAAATAAATTGCGATTCAATCATTTTGCAACACCCGACATCAAGACTCAAGCAAATATAAGGCGACTATTATTGCACTTTTAAATGAATAATTCTGAAAACATCTGATGTTGAGCAATTTTCATTAATAAAAGAAAAGGAATTTTCAATGTATCATGGAGTAGTAAATAATAATAATAATAATAATAATAATAGAATAATCTTTAGGAAAACAGATGAATCCATTCTATAGAAAAAGACAAGTGAAGAAGAAAAGCATAGCTTGGCACAAGGACATGAGAATAGGGCACCCAGTGACAAACTCATTAACAATGCAAGCTCACTAGTCATTAAAGCACACAAGGCATGTGCGAGCGATATGGTTAGCTTTTTATCAATTTATATGTATCTATCTATCTATCTATCTATCTTCTAAAGGGCAGTTGTGTGTATCTGTATGTCCAAAGGAAACTTCGAAAATAAAACAATTAACGACCAAGTAAATATATATACGTATATCACCAGGGCTTGGTTTTTTTAACAAAAATAATGAAGATTTGATTTATATTTGTGAAGATAATTAGAAAAATAAAATTTTAATGATAACGGCATGGAATTTTTTTGCATTTAGTATTTTAAATAGGAGACATTAATTTTGCTTTTCAAATTGTCTGGATCAATACAATGTCTTTTTAACATCGGGATTTTAATGGGGCATCCTGTTAAGATCGAACTCACGATTCAACAATAATGGATCTACGAGACTACCTTCTTTACCCCCCCCCCTGCTCAGGCGGCGCCGGATAGCTGCTTCTAGTTTTATATAAATTGCTTTTTTTCTCTGGAATCATTAGTTTATCAATATCAGCATATATATATATATATATATATATATATATATATATATATATATATAGTTAAGAATTAATGGAAAAAAATGAATGAATGAATAAAATAAAAAATAAATGAAAAAATCTTTTTCAAGGGACCTCTCTCAAAAGAAAAAAAAATAACTTTTAAGAGAGGTCCCTAATGGAAAAGCCTTCCTCATTCTTACTGGACTCTTTTGTATTATATATATATATATATATATATATATATATATATATATATACCAACCCCTCCACACAAGTAGTATGTAGACACAAGGTCAATGTCTTAAGCAGCATTTGACAGGTTTGAATTCAGAATTTTCCTTCTCCTAGACTAGTTACCTAGCTAAGGTCAAAGAGCCCAGATTGCCTACTATTTACTCATAGCTGGAGAAAGAGTAGTTGGATGCATACCTTTACTGAGGATATTAGTGCCATGTGAAATGCAAACAGCCTCATCCAGGATTTGAATTTGGGTCAACAAGTCTATTTCCTACAACTCTAACCAGACTATTCAATCATGGAACTATATACCAATCATAAAAGTTGACCACTTAAATAACAGCAGGTACTGTAAGCAGACTGAATCCTTTGTTCATCAAAATGACTTGATTTGGCATTAAATGACCTAAAAGGGTTGATATGCCATAAAACCAACCAACCAATCATAAAACTTGTTTCATGATCTAAATCCAATACCTAACGATAAGGTTTGAACACAAAGTAAAAAATAAACACATAGAAGGAAGTGTGGAGTACTCCTTCCTTGCCATTACTCCAAGGTCCACTCTGACTTGGAGTGGTAGTACCTGTTAGGGTCCCATCTATGGATCAAATAAATCTGTTTGAAAATTATTTGTATTTGCTAGGAATACTTGAAACCATATAAAGTAGTAAAAGTAAAGTATGCAGAGTGGCCAAACAGGGAGTCTATCCCTTTTTCACTAGTGCTATACCAGGGAGAGTGTTTTACTGAGGTGGATCACCACACCTACCATCATCTCCCAGATACTTTACTGCACAGATCTGATTACCCAATCTGTGCTACTCGTGCGCTGAGTTGGCAAGGACCAGTATTAAACCTGGAACCTTGCAATTCTTAGGTGACTGCTCTACTAACTGAGCTAAACTGGCCCCATATAACTGTGAGTAAATTATTTGTATTAGGAATAGTTATTAGAATCTATGATTGCTTGCAAAGGAAACCATATAATTGTGTATAAATTATTAACATTAGATAAGGAAACTTTTAGATATTTTGTTGAAACACAGGACCTCAACCTCTTTTATTCTCTTTAGCTATTCCATGGGGTGGCACCTCTATGATACAAGGTAAGGCATTCCAATTTGCATGACATCACTACAAGCCCCATAAGATAGAGCAGGTAGTGTCTTCTCCCACCACACCAGAGGAGCCAAGAGCCATCAACCCTAGGGCTACTAGAATTCGTTTGGCCAACAGGATCCAGTTACCAGGAAACTTCAAACAGCTAAGTTTTCACAGACATATTTTCTGCAAATCCCCTTAACCTAAATCCAAACTAACTAAACTAAATCTTGGACATTAAATTTAGTGAACTCTGTGAATACTACCATTCTCTTTCATACTTGTCTGTGACTATTGTACATTTTTATCCTTTGTACATTAAATGCTTTTTGTGGTACCAAAGGTTGTTGGTTCCTTTTTTCAGAAACTGCACCCAGCTTCTTTCTGCTCCCACTTGTAATTGTATTCCCCTACAATCATTAGGGGTGTAAAAAGCTTTACTTTAATTCTTATAATTTATACAACGATCTGATTCCACAAGGATATAGCAGGAAGTAATTTAGCAGTTTGAAATAATTGTTAAGTATATTAATACATAATTCTTAAAAGCCACCCCCCACCCCAAACCGATGGGTCCCTCTACCCCAGAGTTCAGTCTGAAAAATAGTTTAAAATGTAATCTGTTACTTAACAGCCTGTAAACAGCTTAAAGAGAATACTTCAAAGGAAATAGCAAACACTGGATGTTAGGTTAAGTTTTTTCTTTCTTTTTCTTTTTTGTTTCTTTCATGGCTAAATTCCAAAAACACTTGGTTAGCATTTTGCACATTGTGCATGATAAAACAAAGCAATTATAAAAAAATATATCTACGGTAGGTGGGTTGTCTCCCTTGGTTGACGTGCCTCTTCTCAAACCAACCCATCACTGGCCCACAAACTTTAGCAGCAAAATTGAAAATTTGAGGGGTGTTGCAAAAAATGGCGATTTTTTGTAACCTATTTATGTCTGTAAAATGAGTTATAGAGCTTCCCTACTCCTAAAAATTGGTTTATAAAAGCATTTTTGCCCAAGGAATCCAAAATGCTATCAAAAATTCTTAAAGTCAATTAATTTTAAGTTATTGATGATTTCTGATTTTTTCTTAGCAACAATTTTTTCTATTATTATTTCACATATACTGAACATTATTTGTACCAAAAAGATAGTTTGATATTTGCTCAGAACTGAAGCTACAAATTCATTAACATTTTGCACTTCAATTTTTCTGAAATTTTGTTCAGGTGTGGATTATCTTAAAGTTAGCCAATTCCCAAAATTTGAGCTTCCAATCCCAAAAATTGGCAGAGTTATGATGATTTTTAGAATCGACATAACTCTCCAAATTTGGGTGGGGTCGCGAAAAATGACAACTTTTTATCTATTTTTGTCTGTAAAATGAGTTCTAGAGCTTCCCTACTCCTTAAAATTGGCTTTAGCACATTAGTCCAAGGAATCCAAAAATGCTGTCAACAGTCTTAAAATTAACCAATTTTAAGTTATTAATAATTTCTGATTTTCAAAATTTTAACTGAGGTTGTAGCTTCAATTCTGAGCAGAAATCAAACTATCTTTTTGGTAAAAATAATTTTCAATATATGTGAAATAATAATAGAAAAAAAAAAATTGTCATAGATGCAGTGCCACATCAGGATATTGATCTTGCTAGGAAAAAATCAGAAATCATTAATAACTTAGAATTGGTTGACTTTAAGAATTTTGTTGATAGCATTTTTGGATTCCTTGGACAAAAATGCTTTTATAAACCAATTTTTAGGAGTAGGGAAGCTCTAGAACTTATTTTCCAGACAAAAATAGGTTACAAAAGTCGCCATTTTTGTTACCTCCCTCAAATATGGAGAGCTAAGAATCGACATAACTCCGAAAATTTTTGGAATTGGAAGCTCAAATTTTGGAGATTGTCTAATGTTAACATAGTCCACACCTGGAAAAATTTTCAGAAAAATAGAAGGGGATGGGTGACAATTTTACTTTTTTCTAGATGATTTCACGTGGAAATACCCTATTACATGTGTATTTTTTTGTTTGTGTAAATGTATTAATACAGTGTTATTTAAAATTCCATATTGTGTTCATGTGTTTCCTATTTCTGTCTATTCTACATTTTCAGTGTAAATCAGCACACAATCAGAAATGTACTTTTCATTTTAGAAATAGGATTTCCAGGCCAGAATTAAGGCTACCTAGGTATATCTACTTTTGGGTAGTGGCCCAAATACCAGCCACTTGTGTTCTAAGAAGTGCCAGATTTACATATGAGTTAGTATGGGCTGCAACCCATACTGGTCCCTGATGAAACAATTTAGAGTATTTGGGACAAAAAACTAACAAACGTTTTTGTGATTTCTAAATATTTTGAAGACTTTACCTTTGAGATTACCTTCTTATATAGGTATACTTTTTTTTTTTAAACCCTAAAAACATCAGTATTAGATAAGAATACTTCAACACAATGTTAACTGTTAGTTGGTTGGCTGGTTGATTGGTTGGTTGGTTGGTTGGGTTTTACAGCATGTCAACCTTTGTTGGGTTATTTTATGCCAAAGACAATTTTGTTTTATTCATTCTTGTTGGGTATTCAATTTTACTAAAAACTTTGTTTTTTTAGAACACATCTTTTAGAACTAATTTTTTTTTCTATTTAACCCATAGATGAGACCCTAATAGGTACTACCACTCCAATATTAACTGTGGTGTGCAAATTATTTGTATTATATAAGAATATTTGATATCATATAACTGTGCAAACATGATTATTATTATAGTACTATTCCTATAGGGCATTAGCACAAAGTGAAATTCATATAATTGTATAAATTATTAGTATTAGATAGGAATAAATTAAACCCTCTAGCCGCATGCAAATTATTTGTATTAGATAGGAATACTTGATACAATGTAAGAGAAGAATAATGCACCAGGTTTTGAATTCAGGATTTTCTCTTCAAAACCAGTTGCTTTACCAAGGGTAGAGTATCCAGTTTGTCTTACTATTTTATCTATTGTTGAGAAAAGAATAGAATGATACATGCCTTCCTAAGGGCATTAGCACAAAGTGAAATTCAAATAGCCCTGTTCAGGATTTGAACTTGGAATGACAAGTCCATTTATGTTGGCAATAACCATTACAGTACATGTCCCTCAACTTTAAAGTGTCCTGGACATGACATTAAACTACATCTAATGGTAAAGCTCTGGAGAGTGTGGAGTACCCCTTCATCAATATTACTCCCAGGTCCACCCTGACCAGGAGTGGTAGTACCTGTTAGGGTACCATCTATGGATTCAAATGAGTTTTTTAAAAATTGAATACCCATCAAGAATGAATTAAACAAAATATCTTTGGCATAAAATAACCCAACAAGGGTTAACATGCCATAAGATCAAACCGACCAATCAAATTTAAAAATAATGAAATATATCTCAGACAAAGACTAAAATCCATTGACTGCTGATCAAATAACTAAATGAATTTTGAGATGAGCTGTTGTTATTTTATGTTGATTTTAAAAAAAATTTTTTACTGTCCATCAAAATTCAAGATTTTATACCAAGTAAAATCCAGAGGATCCAGAGTCTTGGATTTGGAGCTAATAAGAAGGGAAATGTCAAATTGTTACTGAAGTGTGTTTACAAAAAGATTTTTTGACCTTTAAAACAAAAATAGGGTTAAGTCAAAGTGTAAACCAATCAGTAAAAAATATCAGGTTACTAAAATGACTTTGACCTATTTTTTTAGTTTTAGAATCTGATTACAGTTTTATCAATCTATTCATCTGTTGATAGATATTCTATCTATTTATCTATCTGTCTGTTTATCTATCTGTCTGTGACAGTGTTTCCCAACCTTTTTCTATTCCCACAACCTTAAAAGAGTTTAGCTCTGACCTTGCACACCTACAATTTATACTTTTGTTCAAAACTATAGAATGTGAATCCATACTATAGTTTTATCAAAAGATCATATACATTTCACTCTCTAAATAATAATAATAATCTGAAATAAAGAAACGAAAATATAAATAATATTAATTAGAAAAGAAAAAAATCTAATCTAAATTTGAACAGATGCTTCTCGCACCCCCTGTAATGATGCGAGCACCGCTGGACGGGAATGCCTGGAATATGAGTATGGAATGAAGGGAGAAACAAAAAGGTAGTTTGGAAACTCAGATTGAGATGTTTCACTAAAGGTCTAGCTCTATCAAAATGCAAATGGATTTACTGTCAAAAACAGATCTACATTAAAGGGGAAAGCAATGTAATGATTTATGTTGAGCAAATTTATGAAATAGTTTCTAATCAATGCCCTAAAAATATACATCAGCCAAAATTCCAAAAATTTAAAGAAAAGAACAAATGAACATTGAACATGCTTAATGCTTAATGTAATGGTAACATCTCAGATCACAATTTCAACATAAAGAAACAAATGTCTGATTAAAAAAAAACAAGATAAAACAAAACAAAAGAACACAATTTATCATTACAATGATGTATAGCAATCACTGTGTCAAGTCTCCTATTGTTAACTTACATCCAGGTTCTTCCAGTATATTCCCTTTTCTCACCAAATTAATATTCATAGAAGGTGGGTGTGGTATACTAAGAAACAGAAGCACCGTTTCTGCCATTCATTTTTATAATGCAAAACAAGAGGAGGGTGAGTCAATTTCTAATTTTCTTTTTCACCTTAAACATGTCTTCTACATATGAATTTGGGTCATTTTTAAAAAGAGCATTGCGTGACAAATTTGTGTGTGGATTAAAGGACAATAAAATACACGAAAAACTATTGTCCGAAGACATGTCGTTATAAGAAGCTGTTAAAATGGTCACAGCTATAGAATTAGCAATGAGTGATGTTGCACATATAAAGAAAAAAGAGACGAATGAAGTAAATAAAATGTGTGCGGAATCTAATGCAACTGAATTACAAAAGAAAAAAAAATGTGTTTTGGGTGCGGTGGAAAATGGCATGAGAGACGCATACATTGTCCAGCATGGGGAAAGATGTGTTTTAAATGCAACAGTAAAAACCATTTTGCCAGACTTTGTAAAAATGAACAAAGGGGAAATGTGTCATATTACATACAAGAGACTTATGACATACCCTTATTTTTTACGAGATCGAGTAACTGTGAACCATATATGTGTAAAGTTTATTTAAATGGTATTCAATGCCAAATGGAAATTGACACCAGTTGTTCATCTACTCTGATAAGCAAAAAACAGTTTGACTTACTACGTGAGACTTTTAAAAAAAGGGGACAATACAGAGGTTACGGACCTATTCAGGTGAGGTCATTGTACCTAATGGAGTGGCTAACCTAAGGGTCAAATACCAGGGCAAAATATATTATTTAAGAGTGTGCAGTTTCAAGCTGAGTGGGGAGGGATGTGGTATACTAAGAATCGGAAGCACCGTTTCTGCCATTGTTTTTGTTATGAAACAGAAGCACCATTTCAGCCATCTTTTTGAGTTGTGAATAAAAGGCCGAAGTGATTACTTCTCAGGGTTAACGTCAGTTGGACTACCCATGTTATTATTTCACTAAGCAGGTTACAACAGTGGGATAGAGTAACAAGGAGTTATCTTGGTTTGGAGATGTGTCTTCTTTGATCTCTTGAGACATCACTTCTCTCATCTTGTGACTGCTGGTCATGTGAGAAACAATACCCCTTTCTCATCCTCTCTTTGGTCATGACTTAGATGGAATGAGCATTTATTCTCATTTCTCTCCAATGAGAAAATCCCTACTGCCACATGGTGGCTATTAAGACCCTTCCCAATAAAGGGATAAACCTTTACATTACCCTTTTGTATTACTAAATATTGGTCGCTTTTGGAGCATTGTGTACAGTTTACCTGTTTGGGACATATATATTATGTTATGTTATTTCATGTTGTATGTATTAAATACCCATGTGTTTATTGTTTATGTAAGCTAGTTGTTTGCCTTTCCTTACTGAATGTTTAGTGCTAGTTTATCCATAGACACACTAATAAGGTCTTTGTGTTGGTTATATACTAATACACATGTAAGTGCATGATGTAATGGTTAGAGTCGTAGGAAATGGACACTGTTGCATGAGGAACTAAATCAGGGCTGTCACACACATGTGTCGTTCCTGTCTGACCATTCGATCAACAGTAACTCAATTGGTTCTGTTCACCTCGTGTTTATATACTACTACTACAGGGCGAAACAGAAACCGGCGAACATCACCGTAAAATGGTGACAGCCCTGATTTAGTTCCTCATGCAAAAGACACGATGAGACAAGTTTAAATTCTGAACAAGGCTGTTTGCCTTTCACATAGCACTAATACTTTTGTGTAAGGTATGACTCCAACTATTTTCCCTCCAGCTATGGGTAAATAGTAGGGCAGACTGGGCTCTTTAGCTTTGGTTAGCAACTAGTCTAGAAGGTAAACTCAGAATTCAAACCTGTTAAACTCCACTTAAGAGACTGTCACATTCTGCTCATGCAGAGGGGTTGGTATATATACATATACTAGATAAAATGTGAACCATTGGGTCACCCATTGAGCTCTGAGTAGATAATTGGGATTAAGGAAAAGTGGGTTTGCAAAGCGAATTCAATTTTAAAAAATACATCCGAAGAATTTAAAAAAAACATTAAAATCATTTTGTAAGATTTCTAAGAAAGGGAAAGTTTGACCTAATTTAAATTGAAATGGACCTGATTCTTGAAATCATTACAGATTCACAACTGCTGAAACTTAACATACAAATAAAGTGAGAAGTTAAACAATTTCTCTCTTTACAAACACAGAAACTAACATATATAACAAGGAGGTAATCAAAATATAGAGAGAGGGAAAGTAAGAGATTGGTGAGTTTTTGACTTACTTGCAAATTATGATTAATTAGAACCAATTAAAATGGAATTTTTTTCAAACATAACTCAATCCTAAAACCCAGTTTTAAAAGAGTTTTTAAATAAAATAACTGGTGCTATATATATTTTATTCATTAATAAAATTTCATTAAATTCGGTTAATTCCCTGATTTTTGTTGTTTTTTTTTTTTTCTTTCAGCAGGGTGACATGGCTGAACACATGAGTTTTTTCTTCAAAACAAAAAGTATTTAATAAAAAATATTATGAAGCTTCTCAATTGGAAGGAAGTTATTGATAATAATGGAACTTATATTGATAAATAAATTTGAATTTGGAAAATAAAAATTTCTGACCCTATATTTCGACATTATTTACAGAGTACCTGTTAAACTTTTAAACTTTAAAAATTTTTAAATACAAAATTAAATAAGATACTAGATTAACTGGTAAATTCTACCAAAAATTACTTCTTAATGATACCCATCTTACAACCGCTATGTAATAGGAATAAGGAGAAGTGGAAGGGGGGGAGGAGGAGGAGGAGCTTTCAAAGTAGTCTTGAGTAATGAGAAGAGAGCCCCTTTTGATGGAATTCAGAGTTTTCTTTCTGTTAAACCGGTTGCCATACCAAAGTTAAAGACCCCAGTCTGCTCTATCATTTACTGATAAATGGTGGGTATTAGTGCTATGTGAAAGGCAAACAAACAGGATTTGAACTTGTCTCGTCATATCCATTTCCTACAATGGTAACCATTACACCAAGCCCTCCCCCCCAAGAAATTTTTATACTTTTAACACATAAGTATAAACAGAAGTTTTCTATAGAAAATAAAGAGATAGGGGTAGGATATGGGGGTGTGTGAAAGGGATTAACTTTTTATCAAAGAAAAAGAAAATCTTAATCTTAATCCTCTACGTATTAATCCTTTTTGAATAATGCCCAAACAATTTTAAAAAGGTCAACATTTTGATTGGAAACATAAGAAAAATGGATTAAGATTTATATAAATTATGAATCAGATTTATCAAAAATCTCTAATTTTATGAGTCTTATTAATTAAGTCTGAGTGCATCAGAATTAAGGTTTCCACTCACACATCCCCCTTTTTCAATTAAAACATGAAGTTTTCTTCTAATCTAAAAAAATAGCAGGATCTGTGGATATATCAAAGTATGATAATTTAATTATTATAACATTTTATATGTTTACTTAAGAGCTATTGCAAATAGTTCAATGTGTAAAAAGTATAATAATCTTTTTCTAAATCTCTCTCATTCTTTTTTTTTTCTTTCCTTCTTTTCATTATGTTAGATTGAAATAGGTTAGCATTATCACTTCCACATGCTCACTCCCTCTCTATCTTTCACCTACTCTCTTTCTTTCATTCTTTCTTTGTTATTATATTTTTTCTATGTAGCATGTCTTTTTTCTTCTGTTGGAATATTTTTGTATATAAGCCACTTAAATTTATAGACTAAGCGAGGTCACGTGGTTTATACCCCAGCCAATCAACAGCCCAAATACATGGCTGGTTAATCGCTGATACTGAGAGACATCCATTTGCAATCATTGACGAAGGACCTGCAAGATTGAGGAGTACCAAGAAACAACTAAAGGATTCTTTACTAAGGATCGCGCACTGCTTAACACAAAGGATCTCCACTGGCCAAGCACTCTTGCTTGAAGTCTAAGGGATGGCCTTTCTTTCGTTATAATAAAAACCAAATGGTTCATAATTTAGCTGAAGTGACAACACTCATAAAAAATAAGAATTCAGTGGATAAGCAATGGATAATAAGGGTTTACATTTTTGCATATCATCTTGAACGATCTCATTTTTAAGCAGAGTGTGTTGTCAGATGATAACGGTCATACAATTAAGGAATATGAGTATTAATATAAAGATTTATTCTGACTTTTTTTATATTTCATCCTCAGTGCAAAATTTCTTGAAAAAAAAGAAAGAAAGATTTGCTTGCTTTTTTAATAGAATCAGAAAAAAAAAAAATACACACACAAAAATATTTATTTTGATATTTTATACATAGTAATAAAGAAATTATTGTGTATAGTACTCAGGTGTATTACAGCTCATCAAAGGTGCATGTATAGTACATAGAATAATGTACAAATGTTAAGAAAAGGAACAGTGTATGAGTCATGATACGTATGTGTGTGTGTATATTGAGGGGAGTATATAGTATATATAGTATAGATATAATGTTGTTGAATTACCGGAAGCATGGAGTTTTTGAAAGATGCACAACTGATGCAGGTAGTTTGTTCCATGCTTCAGCAACTGAGCATGAAAAAATGTTTCCAAAAGTCATGGGAACTGTACTATTTTCTGACTTTGTAGGCAAATGTGCGGATTAAAATGAAATTAACAAAAATGACAAACTCCCATGAGCCTTCACACCAGAAGAACCCTCTGCACATGTGCAAACAAAAAAAGACCTACTTCTAACCCCCAAGAGAATTTCTCAACCATTCGAGTTTAGGCCTTAACTGTGTCTAGTCACTACTACTGGCGGGGGAGATATTTCCTTGACACATGGTGGCAATGACCGGTGAATAAAGCCAAAATCATAAAACCACCTTTTGTCTTTGTCCCTTTCTTTTTCGTTCCTTGAATTCCTTCCTTTTCAGTGCAACCACCAAATAAGCAAACCCTAGGAACACACACCAGGAATAACCACAGCCACCTTTGAAACCTAAAACATTAAACCCCTTGCCCCCCCCTCCCATAGGCATGGCCACCTGTGTTAGATACATGGAAATCAAAAAGATGCTCAAGGTTGCTGTTGAGAAGATGTGGGTATTTACTAAGTCAGTTGCCAGATGTTGGAGTTTCAATGTATCTATACCCATTATTAATTTTAAAATAATCTTTGTTGTACTAAATGAAAATGATTTAATAATAATACAAAATGATAATAATCATCATCATAATCAGGTCATGCTGATGACACGGATTTGCATAACACTCTTGCCACCTCTCCCTATCGGTCATCCCCATACAGAATCTGGATGCCATGCAAAAGACCTGCTAGAGGCAATAATCCATAGGGACAGTTGGCAAGAAAGAGTCATGGGAATCTGTCCTGACAGCACAACATGATGACGACGATGATGATGATGATGAAGATGATGATGAACCTTGGTTTTTCTATTCAGTTTATTTTTTGCTGTACTTACTGTTTTATGTGCAAAAGACAATAATTTTGACCATACAACAAAATGGTATATGCATAAACCAGAATTTTCATAAAATTTTCTGGCACTTTGAGATAAAGATGGATCACCTAATCTCAGCTAGAAGACCAGACCTGGTAGTAATTAACAAGAATAAGAGAACTTGTCAATTTGTAGATTTTGCAGTTCCAGCAGATCACAGGGTGAAGATGAAAGAAAATGAAAAGATAGATAAATACCTGAACCTTGCTAGAGGATTGAAAAAATGTGGAATATGAGAGGGAAAGTGATACTGATTGTAGTTGGTGCACTTGGAACAGTCCCAAAAAGCCTGGAAAAAGAGACTAGAGGAACTGTAAATCAAAGGAAGAATTGAGACCAAACAGACAACAACTGATTGTTGAAATCAGCTGGAATACTCAGAAGAGTGCTGGAGACCTGAGGAGACTTGTTATCACTCAGACTCCAGTGAAAGACCATCAGCTAACGCTGATGTGAAAAAATCACAAGGAGTGAAATAATGATAATAATTGTGTACAGGTGCACCACAACTCATCAAGGGCTTGTGTATAGTACATAGAATAATGTACCAATGTCAGGAAAATGAATAAAGTACATACATAATATATATATATATATATATATATATATATATATATATATATATATATATATATGCGTGTGTGTGTGTGTGTATGTGTTTGTGTGCATATGTGTATGGAGGGGGGATATCAGGTATAGTGTTGTCAAATTACAGGAAGCATGGAGGTTTTGAAAGATGCAGTGTTTCAGCAACCAACAACTGATGCAAGCAGTTTATTCCATGCCTCAACAACTCTGAGCATGAAAAAATGTTTTTGAAAGTCGTGTGATCTATTCTGTTTTAAAACTAATTAATTAAATAATAATTTTCCGTTTTTATCAAAATTTATACTTAATAATTATAATATAATAATGATATTATACTAAACTAGTCCATGACCGGACTAAAACAATAGGAACACCAGAGAGTGTTTTCAGACATATTTACATCTATGGTGATTTAGTATAGGGTTGTTTGATATATTCGTTGTGAGGTCTCCAGTTTAATGTTAAAATTCATGAAATATTATTCAAACATAAAAAGACACCATAAAACATTCAATTATTGTAGGCATATGGCATAAATAACAAGACTCAGTTTTAAAACAGACAACTTGTATTGAGAAAAGGTTTACAAAAAGGTAATGCAGAATACCGAGTAGAGTTCTTTCATCAGTCTTTTGTACAAAAATGTAATTTTTGTAAAGTTCATTATAACATGTTAGAAAAAGATGTTATAAGTTTTTGAAGTGAGAAAGAAAAAGTAAGAATTAAAAACAGTCAGTCGCAAGCAAGTAAATTGCTGATCTCTTAAATGGCTGATTATAGAGAGATAGAAATATATAAATGCTCATATCTTCTTATAAGAGAATGTGATTTTATTTTACATTAGAGTGACGTGGATTTAGTTAGACGAATAATTTCTTTCTGGTTGGGGTCTGAAAACTCCGCTATTTATAAGAAAAAGTAGGCTCCAAATTATATCTTTTTTGTAAATTTCTTTTTGGGCGCGAACGTCTCTGATTAGTCGAAAATATACAAATTTTTATTTCAATTTTTGTTGCTCAAATAAATAAATAAATTACAATGTTACATTTTATTTCTAACTCAAACAAGCAATTAAAAACTGAATTTACAATTGTCTTACGTACGAAAAAGTTGGAATATTATTCTCAATGTTGTAAACAAACAAACAAAAAATCGTAAATTATTAGTGCTTAAAAAAAGGGTGGGAGGTATTTAACACAATGAAACTTGAATAAAGGTTAATATCATTTTCAAAATTACGAAATTACACAAACACTTATTTACTTATTATGTTTACTTATTTTAAATAAGTAAATAGTGTTTGTGTGAATTTCGTAAGTTATTTACGAAATTCTTTTTTGTCAAACAGTAAAAGAAATAAAGAAAATAATAAAGAAATATCTAAATAGATACATACATATAGTTGTCGAAAGTTTTTTTTAGTAATAGTTAGCATAACATAGGTAGACCCAAATTGGGTCTAAAATGCGTTTTTGACTTTAGCCCCCCGCTCCAGAAAATAACTTACCAAAAATCAGGGAATTATCGGATGTTAACTAATTTTTCAGTGTTTATTCACCAATGAACGATCTTTATAACACATTACTTATTTTATTTCAAAACTTTCTCATTTTTTCAGGTCACTTAATTTTGACCCCTCCCTTATGTAGGGACGTAACATTTTTATGTTTATAGTTTACTAATTACAGTATAAATAAAGAGGGCCGACTTTTGATTTAGGTCGGAAAATTAAAACGGAAAGTTTTTTTGGTGGTACCTAATGACAGTTTAACTACAGTCTATGAATTAACATTTTACGAATTGGGTTACGATTTTAGGGGATTAAGGTTGTTTTTAATTACAATTGTGTTAGTATTGCAATGTATAATTTCAATTAAACTTAGTTTAAAAAAATATTTTTCAAGATTAAATGTATAGTAATTTGTTTTTTTTTTTGTGTTGTTTATCCCCCCCCCCCCCCCCATATTCAACACAATGAAACTTTCATAAAAATTAATTTTATCTTGAAAAAACTTTTTCCCTTCGAAAGAAGAAACATTAAACAAACTCCTGATGATTTAAAAAAAAAATTAAGCTTACGGAAATAATGAAAATTATGACTGAAAAAAAAAAAAGTTTTTATATTTGCACCGTTAAATCAACTAAAATTTAAGGAAGCCAAAAACAAGTTACGACAAGAATTATTTAAAAAATTCTATGAAAAATCAATTAATGGTCCGACTTCAATGAAAATTTCAATAACTATTTACCCTTGGATGTAAATATGTCTGAAAACACTCTATGGTGTTCCTATTTTTTTTTAGTCCGGTCATGGACCGGGTAGTATATATATATATATATATATATATATATATATATATAATATATATATATTATTTCTCTGAATTTTTTAGATGAGGCTTGATAACTTGTATTACTTGGATTATTCGGATTATTGTCCTCATCTTTATTGTTATCTGTACAGATAACAATAAAGATGAGGACAATAGTCCGGATAATCCAAGAAATACAAGTTATATTTATTCATATTTTATAAAGTTTATTTTATAAAATTTATTTTTGTGAAAGTCTATCTAGTAAATATTCATCGCTTATTATGAATTATTATAATACTCGTGTTCCTTGCAACACCCTCTGGTTAAAATTGAGACCGTCTAAATCATCCAAGATGAAATGAAAAAATGTAAATCCTGATTATCTGGTGTTGCTTATCTGCCGAATTCTTATTTCTTATAAGTGATGTTACCTCAGCTAAATAATGGACCATTCTGTTAACCATCATTGAAATATAATACAAAAGAAAGAGAGTAGGAAAAAGATATATAGACGGGGTGAGCACACAGAAGTGATAATGCTAATCTGTTTCAATCAAACATAATGAAAAAATGAAGGAAGGAAAAGAGAGAGAGAGAGAGAGAGAGAGAGAGAGAGAGAGAGAGAGAGAGAGAGAGAGAGAGAGAGAGAGTTAAATCAAGATTATTATACTTTTTACACATTGAACTATTAGCAATAGCTCTTAAGTAAACATACCAAACGTTGTAATAATTAAATTATTATACTATTTGGCTATCCACCAAATGGACTCTAATGAAAAGCTTGAAAAAAAATTATATGGGAACTTCACAAGGTTGCTATGTGCTGTTTTGAACAAATCCTGGAAAAACAACAGCTGTATGGTCATTTACTTCCCATCTCACAAACATCCAAGTAAGATGAACAAGACATATATATATATATATATATATATATATATATATATAATATATATGTGTGTGTGTGTGTGTGTGTGTGTGTGCGCGTGTGTATGTATGTGTGTGTGTGTATGTATGTATTATATATATATATATATATATATATATATATATATATATGATATATATTATTTGGGATTTAGTATGAAGCATTAGGTGTGAAATATAAGAAACTCAGTTTTTGAGTGTTAAGATTCGTTTTATTTTGTAAATATTTCGGGGATGTTATTCCCCTTCAGAACGAATAGAATGGCCATATAAATACACATATATCAACTAAGAAGCCTATGTGGATCCCATTACAACACACTCACACACACACACACACACACACACACACACACATATATATATATATATATTATATATATATATATATATATATAAGATTTTCTCTTTTAATGTTGACCATAAAGAAGTACCATTACAATTGCAGATGGAACTCATTGATCTTTTGTGTTCAGAAGATTTCAAGTATAAATTTCTTGTTGGTCGATTTCTATAAGAAATCTTCAATCTGAATGATTCCACAACTTTGTCACCAGCAAGTAGTGGGCATGTTTGGCACTGCATACTACTGTGAACAGTTGTTCGCCAAAATAAGCATGCCAAGAGTAGGTACTTACCGACACAAGATCATAAGTATAGGACATCTAACAAGGATGGAACTTGCTATTCAGTAGTAATGATTGTGCAAGACTAGTTTGCTAGCTATTACACTATGATGGGATGACCCAAACAAGCCAAGAGTGTGCTGTATTTGCAAACGTCAAATCATCACTTATATGATGTGCTCCTGTTATATACCCACCCAATATCGGGTATATAATCGGGGGGAGAGAGAGAGAGACGGACGAGGGGATAATAGATGAGGGACTCTTACTTTTTAACTCTTTTGCTTGCTACTGTTGCTAACTCGTCGGCCACCATCTTCTCTGGGATTGATCCAGTACGTTGCTTTCTCGGTGTTGATTCTATTTCTTTCTTGTTGAGCTGGTCATCTCTTGTTTTAATTAATAAATAAAGCAAGACTTGTTGTTTTTATATAAGTCTCTTATTAACAACCCCAGCCCACAAAACCACAGCGGTGAGATGCGACTCTGAGAGACACCCTCTCTCCTCGAGTGCCTGCTCGCAACTAACTAAACTAAAACTATCTAACGCCATACTGGCATACTTTTCAAGGGGTCAAGCGGAATGTCATAACAGTTGGTAATTTTCCACTCAACTCCCATTTTTTTAAAAATCTGATCCAAAAATATCTAACTACAGTATGTACATAATTCATAAGCTGTCTATGAATCACGTAACACTCATTCTGTCCTTCATTTAACCGTGATATTGACATCTTTTTATGGTTGCAAATGTTACATAATTGATAGATAGCTTATTAATTATGTGCAGTAAGTGTAGTGTAGATTCAAAATAACGGTTAGTAGAAAAACACAGGAAAGATGATGGACACTTTTTAACCCTGTGTTGACCTTTCTTCTGGTTCACCAGCGCGAGTCGTTTGAAAGTAACTAGAAAAGTCAGATTTGGCTGGCTGCTGGGACAATTAAGATGAATGGTGTCTCTCATCTAAATAGCCAATTTCTCCACATGTTTGATTTGATCTGGAATACTTATAAAATGAAATATGAGCTTAAACAAAAGAAATCTTGTGTCATTAATTAAAAACAAAGTAACAACACGGGGCACCCCAGCATCAAGCCAGGAAGAATCCCAAATGCAGTTAAGATAACATTTACCAACACAGATTAAGAAATCCAGCCACCAGCCTAGACCAACCCAGAGATAGATAGATCCAGTCCAAGCTAAGATAGAGGACAACAAGATAGAAAAAACAGAATCTAAGTATCCAAGCAAAGATAAGTATACCTGTAGTACAACCATGGGTATGCAGGTGTACTCTACTATACTGCACTGTGTGTAAGATGCAACGCAAGATGAAGATGGTATGTATCACAAATATCAGATGTCTCATTTTTAGATTATGATTATTAGGTTGTGAATTTGGCTTTTTCCCCTGTGCTTTTAAGATCACAACCTCAGGTTCTCCTGAATTATGATTTGTGATCCTCTGTCTGAAAAGTTTGGGAATTTATAGATAACAGTTTTTCTTAGAGTCATCAATTGTTTATGTTGTTTGGGTGAAAAAAAATCTCTCAACAAAATGAATTTAAATTCTTATTTTCTTTCCCTCTCAATTAAGATAATTCTTGCCAATAATTCTGGAAGAAAATCGAAATCATTAAAAATAATAAATGGCAAAGAAGGACAAGATAAACTCATATAAACATATAATACATTTAATAGACAAACATAACAAACACGTAAAAAGTATTACAATATTAAACAGACGCACCAACCATAACTCCTATCCAAATTCACAAACACTTCCACAATTTTGGACAAATGAGATTTTAAAATATTAATTAAGCAATCTAGAATCTGATTGGATAAGGCAAGTCATGTGGTGTGCTTACAAATACGTCTATCACGTTACGTATAGACGTTTTCTCGTACAAGTTATTCCCCTTTGATCCTAGTTACTTCCATTTAAACCTATTTCTCTCCCTTTGGTAATTTCCTTCTTAGTGAACGGGTTTCTCTTTATACCGGCTACTTCCGGGTTCCTGGGACTTGGCGCCAATTTTAATTATTTTCGAATCTGGCACCGTCCAGATGGACACGTTTAGTTCCTCTCCGTTTCTACAAAGACATTCACGGCACCATGGTAAGAGAAAAAGCATTCTCTTTCTTTCCCTTTCAGTTAATGTGCTATTTTAGCGAACTATTGCATTACCTTTCTAGACCTTTCTAGCCGTTTTTCCTTTTTATTGAAGTTGCCATGCTTAGATATATTGTGTATATTTTTGTTTATTTTCTCGCACACTTCTCCCTGCCTGTACTTTCGTTTCTATCCTTCGTAGCACATTCGTCTTCCCCTGTTCGTATATTTTTTAATTGTTCTCCCCTGTTACCGTCCAATGTTAACTAGCTTTTATTCAGAATAATACTTGCTACTTTCACAGCCATCTTCAGCTACAATATGTCTCCGTGACCTTGGCTACTATTTCGACCCCTATTCTTGGTTTTACCTTCCTCATAACCCCAGCGACTACACTTATCCACTTTGGCTAAGAAATTACTACCATACTTCCTGCTACTCTGCTTAGTCCCCCTTCCTCCTTTGCTTACCTTTATTCAACCACCCTGCCTCTTTGAGTTATTGTTGCTGCTATATTATTATACCCCATGTTGGTCAATTACCTACCACCTTGTCTCTTTATCCGTTTCCCGGTATTTCTTATCTTTCCCTACCCGTTAGAAACCCTATTGGAAATTAGGTTATCTGCCCTCACCCGGAAGTCCGGACAATAGGGGGAAGAGGATAAAACCCTGACTCAGCAGAACCGATACTGCAGGCACGAGCAGAAGACCAGAGTCGGCACCCTGGAGAAAGACCTCAACTCCGACAAGCAGACTACACCAAGACATTGCTGAGACAACAAGATAAGTGTACTTGAAACTCTTTGTATTATCTTTATATATCCCGCCAGTAGAAATTCTCTGGCAAACTCTTAAAGACATTTGCATAATAATTGTATACACTCACATTAATAACTAACACTCAAATAAACTGTTAACCCATTTATAAACTCTATAATTTGCCTTGTCTCCTTCCTTTACGACTGATATACTAATTCACCCCAGTATTTCTGTTACTTTGCCAGAGAAATTTCTTCAAAATACTGCAAAAAAATACAGTATTGCTGAGCGAGGATAATCCTTAAAAAGAAGGGCAAGAACAGTCTAGACGGGTATAAAAAATTTGAAGGTTACTAAAGAGCCCTTAAAATACTCTTGTTGAACAAATCCAAAAACAAGTACGGTTAAAAAATAACCTTTAAAAGAATTATATTGTCTCAACCTGGTTTAAAAATAAAAACCCTTTTGTGTCAGGAAAAACTAACAAAAAAAAAAAAAAAGGATTTACCGAAATTGTCTGCATTGAGAAACAGATAATTAAACCTTGTCTGTTCGGAAAAAAATTAATACGTCTGCTAGCAAAAAACGTTAAAAAAATTAAAAAAATTAATATTGTCTCAAACTTTGAAACTAACAACTCCCTTTTGGGCCTGAAAAATTTGAAAAGAAGAAAAAAAAATTTCTTTGAATGTTATTCTAAAAAACAACAACAAAAAAAGGCTTTACCCAAAATTGTCTACATTGAAAAACAGATAATTAAAACCTTGTCTGTTCGGAAAACAAATTAATACGTCTGCTAGCGAAAAACGTTTTAGAAAAATTAATATTGTCTCAAGAACTGAAACTAAAAAAAAACCCCAAAAAAACCCTTTTCTGCCTGAAAAAGAGAAAGAAAAAAATTTTTTTTTTCAACAAGTAGGCAGAGAAAAAGAAAAAAGAAAAAAGAAAAACAAAAAACAAATGTCCGACGTCCTTCTTCATTAAACAAATTTCGCGCCGTAAAACAGCATAGGCCAACCTCCTCAGCTGACGTCATCGACTGACAGAAGGGCTTCTCCAAGACCAGCTAGATATCGGTGGCCTTGGCTTCTCCCACTGCCACTGCTACTGTTATTGCTACTACCAAAGAAACGGTAAGGAAACGGACACTAACTAAACGGGACAAATATTATTGAAATAAAAGAAAAAAAGTAAATAAATTATCCAACATGATTTCCGAATTAGAAAGCATGAAAGGCATGAAACCTCATATCGAAGCCAAAGAATCGATAGAGGAGGATATCTTAAGAAACATTAAACTGCTAGAGGAAACACCTTTGAATAGTTGTGTCCTTTCTGAAGAAAAGGATTCTCTAAGATCCGAATTCGGCAAGATCAAGGAGATATATGCAAAAATGAAGCAGATTAGCTTGAAGACCCCAGCGGAAGCCGGAAAAAGTGAACTAAAGGAACAATTATGGAAAAGCGACAAGCTCTGTATAAGAACATGGGCTAGAATAGGGGATTTAGAACAGTCCCTCAAAGAAGAAGATACCACCCCACCCCCACCCCCGCGACGGCGGACGCAAGGGCCACCGAGACCAGTCAATGATGATGTTTCCTAAAATGGAGTGCGTAAAATTCAGTGGGGTAAAACCCACTAAGTTTAACTTTAAAAACTTTCTAGCTCAGTTCCAAAACTGCGTAATGCATGTAGAGTCGGATAAAATTAAATTAAACCTATTAAAGGGTTATCTTAACGACTACGCACTACAATTGGTATCTCATTTAACCTTAGAAAAAGGCAACTTCAACGTTACTATTGACCTGCTTAAGAAGGAATTTTTGAATGAAAACCTTATAATAAATGAGATATTCAGTCAAATAATTTCATACAAACCCAAATACGACCCGGAATATGTCAAGATACGCCAATTCTTGGCAGAAATTCGGGCTGACCTTTCGGAACTTAAGGGGTCATACGAGCTGGATTACTTTAAACAACCCAGTGAAGGTAACAAAATTATGAGTCACATAATTTTCGAAAAACTTCCCCCACCACTAAAAATGGAAATCACCTTAAAGGCTGGTCAAAACTATCCGACTCTGAACGACATATTCGAGCACTACAATGAATCTTGTGGCGGAGAACGAAAAAGAGTAAGACTTTGTCTTGCCAAAAAGGTTTAAAAATAAATACTACTCTAATTCTCTCCCAACTGTAAGGAAAACTTCAAATAAATCTCAGTTTTCAATCTTCTCTTCTAAAAGAACGCCGTCTTTCCTCACTCGCTTTGGTTATTTTAAGTACACACAAAAACCAAACACCCGGGCGCGTGTCGAACCTCGCGTCCGTCCAGTACCTAGATTGCATTTGTTTTTGCATGCGGGCGGACGCGGGTTCGATCCCGGCAGGCAAGACAAAGTCTTACTCTTTTTCGTTCTCCGCCACACTCCCCCGTGATGTCCTCATCACAAAGATGACAAATCGGGGCGGGTCTTTTGAGTCTAGCGCTCCTTCGCGGTAATGGTACTTCCTCCTCGGACGACTCGTCTGCTGAACTATCATCTGTTGTACCCGCGTTGCTTACCTCAAGGGGATCACTACCTGCTTCGTTGATAGTGATTATTCTTGCACTTCCGGTTGACAGTTCGCTGTCACTCCCACTTGCCGAAGTATCCGAGCCTATAACGGGACGCAGGTCCCTTACATGGCGGGGCATCCCGTCGACAAGGACGTTCTGTGGGCTGATCACACCTGTGACGCGTCCACGTGTATAAGGGGACGTGCACCGTCCGCCTGGCGTCTTTACCCAGACACGATCGCCCATATCGTATTCAACCTGCTGTTGGTTGGGCTTATCTGGAGGGAGTGCATCGATACCCTTCAGTCGAATGCGATAGCGATGAATCAGGTTGGCAGGGGCAGTCGGCGGCGACACACTATCCTTAGGGGTGACATTCTACCAATAGACTGCTTCCATTATGGTGCACTGTTTCCTCGCTGCGATCCGTTTTATACTTCGATGACACCGTTCCACAATGCCATTACCAGAGGGGACATGCGCACAGCGAAAATGCAATCGAACTCCCCATTCACCCAGAAAGTCCCCAAAGGCCTTGCTGCAAAACGCTGTGTCATTGTCAACGAGTATTTCAACCGGCGCCTCACGCTCGCAGAACAGACCTTCCAAGTGGTTGATGATGCTTGCTGCGTCTTGTCTCAAATGACACCAGATCGAAAACCGTGCGGGCCCGCAGTCAATGAGCGACAGATAGTATCTACCTTGGTAGTGGGTCACATCCATTCCCACTCGAAACCAAGTGTCGCTGACGTCCAGCTTACCCTTCTGCCAACGCGTGGATGGTGGGTCAATCGTCTGGCACTTCTCACAATTTCTTACCACAGCTCTCACCGACGCTTTAGAAACTGTGGGATCAATCTCCCTGACAAAGTACAGGGTTCGCCTTATGCCAGGGTGGCCGCTTCGGTGATGTATGGATCTTATGCGGTCAGGATCGTGCTCGCTTGGCGACACAGCACTTGCACAGTATGAAGGTTCGACTGTCTTCTTAATATGATCAAGCCATCGCCGTCAAACTATCCGCCCGGTTATGTTCCGACCTCACCAGTGCCACATCTACAGACAGTCCATATTCTTCGACCAAGCTTGCGAGTGCATCAAGCCGCCGTCTGATTAGCATCTCACTTGCTGCCTTGGTGCGCACCCTAGCCTTCCCAGTGAGGGTGTCTGTAATCCATTTGTGCACACAAGCAGAGTCAGTGTGAATATGCAATACAGTCGCTTTCCACATCAATGCCATGTTCACACCTTTTAGCACAGCATCAGACTCTGCCAAGTTAATGTGCTGCGAATCCTTTTCTTTTCGTAACCAGCTCGCATCCTCCACAGTAGTTCCCTCCTGCTCCAATGATACTCCAATGGCTAGGGAGCTTGCATCAACCCAAACGTCGAGCTCAGAATCATCAACACACCACTTTCCTCGCACGGAGTCTTCTCAACGCACTCTTTCGACGACTTCCTTTATCATCGTTGCCAAAGGAACATCGGTCACCTTGTCATCCCAACCCTATGTTATGTCTGCCGCTCTCCTCTTAATGAATGCTGCAGCCACTCTGAGCCATTTAACTACTGGGAAGTGCCCGACTAGCTTTCCACAAAATGAGAACACACTACGTCGGGTAAGAACACGTGGCACGCTCGGGACCTCGTTCCCTCGTTTCCATATCAGCATATTGCCTTCTTCTCGAACTGTCAAACCAAGCACTCGCGTCCCGTTCTGCAGTCGTTCCGGTTCTTTGCTCACCAGTCCAAAGTTAGCCAAATGTTGCCTCACCCTGGTTGCGGAAGCTATGTCTTCGTTGACAAAAACGTCGTCGATATATGTCGAAGTTGCTTGCCGGATAGCGTCATCTTTTGAGAGTGTGGCCTCAACAATAGATCGCGTGATAGATGGTGCCATATTGAGTCCAAAACCCATGCGCGATAAGCAGTACCTTTTTCCTTTGAAGATAACAGTCTGGTACGGCCACAAGGATTTGTGCATACGCACTTGTAAATAAGCCCTTCGGAGATCAAGCAACGAAACGTTGAAGCCTTTCTTTCTCCACTCTCTTAACTTTTGGGCACAGACGTCGGCATTTGCCGTGTAGGCGTCGACGTACCCATTCAATTTACGAATGTCTAACACCAAGCGCACCTTAGACTTATTCTGTTGAAAGACGGCCATTAATGGAATCAGGCCTTTTGGGGACCAAGTTCCTCCTCAGAATCGAGAACCATTGTTTAGCCACGCTTCCAGCTTATGGCGGTACTCCTGTCGAACTTGTGCGGACATAGGATATTCATGCACCTTATTCGTAAGTCCATTGGGTTGCTGGTTTCCTGACCATTTCCACGACACTGTCCAAACCCTGGTCTGCTCATCAAACTCGGCGCTGAAGTCTGGTTCCTCTATTCTAATCGTGGCACAGGCACTCGGCTCCATTCTTGAGAAGATAGCGTCTCCGGACTGGTTTATCCGGACTCCACCCAGCATCTTGATGATATGCATTCCAATCAGCAGGTCGAAGCCTAACAGCGGACTGTTCACGACCAGAACATCAGCTTTCACGGGGCTTACGTTATCTACTGCCAGTGTGATAGTCCCGACGCCATTACCACGGAGAATTTCACCGTTGACTGTTAGGACGTCCGTTGTCTGCCGACTCCAGGGATTGCACTGATTTGGTCACGAGGGACCGGGAACATCCAGAGTCTACTAGTGCTAGGCACCTCCTGCCATTAACAACAACTTCCATTACGGGGAGCGCCTCGTTTAATTTGACTGGGGAGAGAGTGGCGCTGACATCTCGCCCCTGTTTCTGTTTCTCGGAAAGTTTTTCCCTAGATGCCCTGTTTTGTTGCAGAGATAACATCACATGATCGATCTTTTCTCTCTGGTTTCTGAGACGGCCGCGTTGCATGCAATCTCTAGCCAGATGGTTCGGGCCTCCGCATCTGAAACAGTTGAAGTCACTCTGACTAGTTTCGCGAAAATTTGGTGTATGTGAGGCCTGCTTAGGTCGCACTGCAGCAGCTAAATGTTCGTCCCTGGTGTCAACCAACACAGCGCGAGCTCTCTCAAGTAACTCCCTCAAAGTCAGGGTCTCCATCCTTGTTGACGGGATGCCCCGCCATGTAAGGGACCTGCGTCCCGTTATAGGCTCGGATACTTCGGCAAGTGGGAGTGACAGCGAACTGTCAACTGGAAGTGCAAGAATAATCACTATCAACGAAGCAGGTAGTGATCCCCTTGAGGTAAACAACGCGGGTACAACAGATGATAGTTCAGCAGACGAGTCGTCCGAGGAGGAAGTACCATTACCGCGAAGGAGCGCTAGACTCAAAAGACCCGCCCCGATGTGTCATCTTTGTGATGAGGACATCACGGGGGAGTGTGGCGGAGAACGAAAAAGAGTAAGACTTTGTCTTGCTTGCCGGGATCGAACCCGCGTCCGCCCGCATGCAAAAACAAATGCAATCTAGGTACTGGACGGACGCGAGATTCGACACGCGTTCGACTCCAGACCATTGACGTACCAGAGCACGTCTGATACCGAGTTATTACCATTGACACCCAATGCCTTTCTACACCCAAATGTCAATGGAGAAATTGCAGTGAAAACTGATTGTGGAGGATCCCCCGATATCGAACCCACTTCCAGGATTCAACTATTAGATTCTCTCTCAGAAAGGGAGAAATTGTTAAACAGATTCAGAGACCTGTGGAATGAGGAATATCTTTTGAGTCTTAGAGAGAGCTGTAGAGATCTGCATGACATGGAGTTTGACAACAAAATCCAAGTGGATGATGTGGTGTTAATAAAAAATCCTGCAAAAGCCAGGCCATTCTGGATCTAGGCAGGGTAACAGAGTTCTTTTGGGGAAATGATGGAAATGTACGTTCAGTACGCATAGCTAGAGGGGATGCCTCTTATGAGGACCACAACATACAAAATCTATTTCCGATGGAACTCTCATTGACTCATAATGTTAAAAAGAGGCCTATTACGTTCAACAATTGCTATGAGAACCAAAAGAAAAAGCAAGAAGCTCAACAAGGAATTTGTATATTATTAACGCAAAAACTGGTCTTGGGTAAGACTTAAAACTGCACCGGACAAAACTAGTCCTAGCAAAACTTAAAACTGCATAAATTATGGACCCAAAAGTTCATTTTTTTAAAACAAAACATTTTTTTTAAACAAAACAAAATACATACAGGGGTTCCAACACACACAAAAAAATCTCATGGAGATTAAACAAATCTCTACAAATATCATGCCAAATAAAGGCAATACATTTTATAAAATACTAAGCACCCAAATGAATGGGAAACAAAACAATAAAAAGATAAAATCTCAATTCGGCCATAATAATGCCGAAAGGACATAGTCCTACAAACCTCCACACCTAGTGGAGTTACACACAAACAAAAAAAACCTCCACACTTAGTGGAGTCACAATCAAAGACACTGTCCTACCAACCTCCACACTTAGTGAAGTTACAACAATCAAACAAGGAATATTTTAGTAACCACTAATTATATGGTTACAATTATGCAAGAGACAAGTAACTTGAAAAATTAAAAATTGTAAAATTAAAGATAGAATAAGACGAACAATAAGATAATACATCAAACATGCAATGAACAAACATTGCATGTTTCTCCGTCAGTTAGGAGAATATTGGAAATTGGGTTATCTGCCCTCACCCGGAAGTCCGGACAATAGGGGGAAGAGGATAAAACCCTGACTCAGCAGAACCGATACTGCAGGCACGAGCAGAAGACCAGAGTCGGCACCCTGGAGAAAGACCTCAACTCCGACAAGCAGACTACACCAAGACATTGCTGAGACAACAAGATAAGTGTACTTGAAACTCTTTGTATTATCTTTATATATCCCGCCAGTAGAAATTCTCTGGCAAACTCTTAAAGACATTTGCATAATAATTGTATACACTCACATTAATAACTAACCCCCAAATAAACTGTTAACCCATTTATAAACTCTATAATTTGCCTTCCTTTACGACTGAGATACTAATTAACCCCAGTATTTCTGTTAACCCTTGCATTTCGTTTCCTTATTTGCTGTGTCTGTCATGTGTTTTTTTTTCCTTTTCAGCTTTTTTTACACTTTCATCATTGAATAAAGACTTGTGATTCTACCCACGGTTTTTTGTCCTTCTTTGCCGAAAGAGTTAACGTACATGCAACGAACGCGGTCTATACATCTTGGATAGAATATAGACCGTTAATTAGGAGGCGTGATAACGTCCGTGCATTGGATTTCCAGGAGGGTTGAAAATATTACTGTGTTCCAACAGATGAAATGTACACATTCCATGAAAAAATTGGTTTATAAAAGAAAGGTACAACAATGGTGAATGTATAGTATAAACTCCTTAATTTTATAACCAATAAAAAAAAACTAAAATAAGCACCAAACATAACTCCTATCCAAATTCACAAACCCTTCCACAATTTTGGACAAATAAGATTAAAAAACATTAATTAAGCAATCTCTAGAATCTGATTGGATTCAAGTCAAGTCATGTGGGATGCTTACACATACGTTCGCATGTTGAATTTCTAGGAGGGTTGGAATCATTACCGCCAAAAAAGAAAAAGACCCAATCGGAGCAGGTTAACACCTATATAAACTGACCATAAATTAACAAGTCAGTCGGCCTCCACCCACCATGAGAGTGGACCTTACCCATGTCGTGTAGCGGATGAACTTTTGATGAACAGCGCCTACCACAACCAGCCCGACGAGAGATCAAAAGTACGCGACTTAGCGACCCTAAGAAGCAACAACAGCTAGATGCCAGAAATGCTGATTATATCTAGATGCGACAACTATCCGGCAATTTCGACCCAACAAACAAGACATTCATCTTAGGGATGTGAATAATTAACACCTTTCCTCGTTTAACAAGTTTTCTGCCGACTGTTATCTGGCTATTTGGCCCAACCGGCCGATGTATCCAGCTTCGGCCGACCACAATCCAGAATAAATTTCTTTGTTGCTTTTAACTATATACCACGTGTCTGTTGTTCTTCCATTTTTGTCTAGCTTGCATTTATTTCATTTTTCATCATTTAAAATATTATTTACGCAGTCCTTGTCCTTCTGAAGGCATCAGCACCATGTTCTTTGAACAGCGAAGACTCTGAACAACTACCATGTAGATACATAGACAGGTTTATACACGATACGAAGGTATAAGAGCTTCGAGGTCCGAATAGGCTAAGTTGCCAGAGACAAGAATCTCCGTCGTTCTTGGAGGCAGGCATTGAAAGGGGAACGAAAACGGTGACTTAAGGAATTTGTCCCGCCGGTTAAAATAAGCCGCTAAGGATGGTGACCCCTACAAGTGGTGACTCCCTACTTTGAACACACATTTAAAAACCTTTAACACGAACTTTTTAAAACAAAAGGTGACCCCCTCAAAGAAATTATTTATTTTTTCTCCGACTTATGGACTCTTTTTTAAAAATTTTTTAAAAAAATTCAACACCGAGAAGAATTATCTTTTTTTTTTACCTCGAGGAACGAATGTCAGCCATCAGCCAGGGACAGTTGTTGCACTTCCCTCACCCACTTCAGGCGGCTACAATGTCAACACGTGCGACCAGATTTCAGCGACTACTACGAAAGGTACGGACCATGGCCACATGTAACACCACCGGCGGGCTGCGAAGCTCTTTTGCACACTACTGCATCTCTCTGGCATTCTGCATCTCCGCTGCACTCCTAAACTCTGGTCATGATTCGTTTCGTCTGCTGGCTATTTCTAGGACCTGTCCACGTTGCGCATATGTGCTCAAAACATCTCGCAGGGGCCCCCCGCCAAAGGGGTGTACAAACAACAAGTATCACAAAGAGAAAGAGAGAATAAACAACAACAAAGAGAAACCAGTCAAGACAATGTCAGGTGAACTTCAGAAAAGGCAGGGAGATATATAATACGTATTCATCTGCTGCTATCTCCCCTGGTTGTCGAGATGGGGGAGGGTTCCCCCCTTTCTTTGTAGACCTCTGCTAGGGCTAGCTTCTAGTGGGCATCTCACATCCTAACTTCCTCAGTGTTCAGGGCTCATGTGCACTCTTCAGCTCCCAGGGACTAACTGCTAAAACTTTTCAAATCTCCCAGAATTCCTCAGATCTCATATCAAAAATCGTCTGCGAGATTTGTGTCTAAACCCCGCGTTATTTGAAAAAGTTCTTTGTTCTAATCTAGGTCATCTTTTATTGCTAGTCTAAACTATGTTTGACCCTCAAATTGGTCAAAACCCAGTCTTCTTGTCTCCTAAGAAGAGATTATCATCCTTTTAATCTTCCTTGAGTTTTAATGGTTTCTCTAACTTATCATTGACCCTACTTTACACATATTATATATGTAGACACACACACATGTATATATACACACGCACATATATATCTATATCTATATATACATACACACACATGATCCACCTGAACACACTTATCTTATATGGGTTTTACTACTACTTATTCGGTCTACAACATACATACACATATATGTGGTTTGACTTACTACCTATGTATCATAACTACCTAGAATTATATATATATACACACCTACTGTGCAGCCACATATGCATGCCCAATGCATAGTATTACACACACCATGTGACCTAAATTCCAACCACAAGGCTACTCTGCAGTTTTGCTTAATGCTACCCCGAACAGAGGACAAAATGTACATCAGAAATGTTAATTTCGGGACGATATTGTGTCTCACAGACTAAATATACCCGACATTTGAATTTCAACCAGACAACGGTGAATCTCGGATTTGTCCACATTGGCACAGGGAAACATTTGCCTCATATTTCCAGGGACTTTTTAAAAACTGTACACTTGTACAGAAACATTTTTGCCAGGTATTCCTCAAATGCCTGGCCAGAGTCTGACCGGAAAATGGTCAATAAAAGCACTCGCCTTCTACCTTTGTTTCATTTGGAAACACATTTTTTCGACACCCGTCGTCTCAGGTAGATTTTGCCTCCAATTACCCAAGATAAAAATAATTCCTTAAAGGATAAAAATAGTCCTTATTTCAACACAGGAATTTGGAAGAAATTTGCCACCAGAAACAGATTTCTTTAAATTGTACCAACCGGACTAGGGAACCTTTTCACACCGGGACTTAAACATTAACCAATTCTTTGGTTTGTATTTTAAATTACATTCCTGTCTTTTCATACTGTTATTTTGTAGTTTGCTGGAATATGTATATGCAAATTTTACTTCTTTATTTGTGAACTTTTTGTGAACTTTGAACATTCGAGACTCCGTTCTTGTCTTAAAAAAAATACATTTTGTAATTCCTTTCTGTAAATTTTTGCTGAGCCCAAAAATTTAGTGGGGGGGAGTATTTGATGGGATTGTCTGCCCTTTGTCTGGAAGAGTTATCTTCCCGCTGGGTTTCCGTTTCCGACCACCAGGGGTCTGTAGTATTTAAGCGCCTGATTCAAACTCTCTCACTCTCTTTTCTCCTTCTTCTTGGACTGGACGACATGGGTTAGACATTTGTGTCTAAACCCCACGTACGGACTAAGTCAGTAAGTGACTTCAACCTTATGAACTATCCATAACTCCTTCTATATTTTATATGTACATGTACGTAACTATTGAAATGTCCTTTTATTATATCTTATTGTACCTTGTGCCATACATGTATTTCATGTTATATGTTATTCCATGTGCCTGTAAAGTCCATCTTGTTATATGTTTAACACCCTTGTCGGAGTTTGTTCATTTCAACAAGTTATACCATATAGTATAACCTTGAACCTTACAGTACCAACGGCAGAAACTCTACTGAGACCCAGCTTTCCTTACTCCTATGAGAAGGCGCAAAATAAAGAAGACAGGAAACTGAAGCAACAGGGCACGAGCACAGAACTGAGCCAACTTCAAGTTGGGAACAATGTTCGAATCCAACCTCTAAGACCCCACTCAAGAGAGTGGGTGGAGGCCACAATTAAAAAGAAATTGACTGGCCGATCATACGAAGTCGAGAACGCAGATGGACAGAAGTACCGACGAAACAGGCGGTTCTTACGCCAAAGAATACCATCAATATACTCATTCCCTCAATACCAACCACCATTGACTGGCTATAGCCAAGCAGACACAGAAAGCCACATTGCAGACAGAGAGGAAAGCAGAGAGAATGAGAGAGAATCCGCAGGATCATAACCAAATGAAGGACCGTTGCAAACCCGATCGGACCGGATCATAAAGAAGCCAGCAAGATATGTGTAGTTTAAGATAAAAAATGAAACTCCTCTTACCTTGGGCTTGGAAGAAAATGGCGCCCGAAATTTAAATTGTTTTTATAAGAGTACTGACCGGAAATGTGTGGGTTGGTGGGAGTGGAGTGGAGTCATAGATAAGCCGAATTTTTTGGCAGTCGGCGCGTTGTTATTTGGAAGGCAAGCTATCGCGAGCTGATCAGAATAAAAATACTCACCAAAACATTCAACTATGATCACATACCCCCCCCCACACACAAAAAGTGAAAAGAATAAAGTCAAAAACAAAAGATAATTCTGCTTTTCTCTATAAGGGGGGAAATGTTACGTTTATAAGCAATACATTCCCTTCTCCATTGCGTTGTCTCAACTCTTTTGTCAACACATATACACATAACATATAAGGCGGAGGAGTGAATGAACAGATGGTGTTCCAAATTTGATATTATTTGAAGTCTATGATGAATTACTTTCGGTGGTAGCTATCTTTTTACTGCAGTTCCGAATTTTTTGAAGAGTTTTCTTCATGTATTTCTTTTTAGTATAATTTCAAGGTTAGCTTCTGTGAGCGAGTGGCGACTTATTTCTTCAATACAGTTAGAGGGAGAAAACTCTCGTGGGTCCTCACTGGTCTAAGCCGAACCGACCACTAGTTGTGTCCCTTGATGAAATACGCTTTTAACAATTTTTCTTTGAACAATTTTCAAACAAAACCGTTTCAATATTACAAAACGGCGTTTTTATTTATTTATTTATTTATTCTTCTTCCCTAAATGAAATATTTTGAAAAGAAATTCTCACATTCTATAGATTTAAAAAAAATATTAATATCAAGTATTCGTGGTCGGTCCAATGTATATTTGGTAGTCACTGTTAGAATGTAGTTTTCGTGCTTGTTTTGTTGAGACACCCGTATCATTTTCGTCTTTATAATGAAAATTATGAACGAAAAACAATGTCTACATTTTTGCACCGTTAAATCAATTGAAATTTAACGTAGCCAAAAACAAGTTATGACTTGAGGCTTTTTTTTTAATTCTATGAAAAATCAATGAATGGTCCGACTTTCACGAAAATTTCCATAATTACTTACCTTTTAATGAAATATGTTTGAAATAGGTTTTTTCTAAAATATATTAGGGGAAATATTTTACGAGGTCTACCTCCCCCCTATTTTATTCTATGAAATATGAAAAAATTAACCCACAAAAAACGATTTTTACTTTTTTTCTATAAAGATAAGAGTCTGAATAATTATATCAGAATATTTTTATACGTTTCTATACAGGAGTTGTTTTCTTTGTTTTTTTTTTAAAGAACCATGAATACAGAATTCTGCTAAAAAAATATCAATAAAGAAACTGAACCTGTTGTAAAAAACAAAAAACAACAACAAACAAACAAACAAACGGACTGTTTTACTTAATTTTCAAGATAACGGTGAGTAATTTTTCCCCAATCGGATAATCTGATCTTTGAATTAACATATAAAAGAATATCTAAATATTCAGATGTTTTATTCATTTATGTTTGTCTAATGTCTTGTTTTTAGTTAAAATAAACAAGAATATCTAAATATTGTTATTTTTTTTATTTGTAATTGATTGTTGGAAATATATATATTTAAATAAAATAAAAATACCGAAAAAAATGTTTTGATTTTTTTATTTGTAATTGATTGTCGAAAAAAAATATGAAAATACCGAAAAAGGTTTTTTTTATCGGATTGAAGGCGTTTTTATCGACAAATGATAACAATTTCTTTTTTTAGTAACCACTAAAAACAGAAATTGTTATTAAGGCGTTAAAAGTAAGCCATATTTTTATCGACATATTAGTATAAATATAGATATTTCCCCGATTCACTAAATCACAAAGATCATCCGCCCACACACCACAATGAAGAGAATCCCAACCGGATGTGAATGGGACGAGGCACTAATTCAAGTGACGAATTTTCGTCTCTGCGCAAGGCAGGCTCCGCGCATCATAGAAATAAAAAAAAATAATATTAGAATTGTCTTGATTTGGCTAGAATATCTACCTATTTTACTTATGTATGATTTTTTTTACCTAGACTCATATTGTGTGTATGTTGTTTTTTTTTTTCAATCTGATCTGGCCTTCTTAATTATGGGTTCCCATATTGTATTCATTTCTATGCTAGGTCTACTTAACAGCCCAGTACAGCCTATAATATGTGCTGATCCTTTGAGGCGTCTTCTCTTCCAATGTTCTTCTCTATCTATTATTCTAACTTCATCCCATAAGGGCAGATGGTTTCCCTTTTCATTACATATATGGTCAGCCATACCCGACTTTTCTATTTCTCCTCGGACCACTGCTTTACGATGTTCTTCTAGTCTTACTTTCAGTGGGCGGCATGTTTCACCTTTGTATTCTTTGCCACAGCTGCATGGGATGGAATACACACAATTTTTGGTCATGTTATATTCTGTTGAGGGCTTGACTCGGACGAGATATTTACGAAGAGTTGAGTCACTCCTGAATGTTGTCCTGATGTCATAGGGATTACATATCTTTTGAATCTTTTCAGCCAAGCCAAGTCAAGCCCTCAACAGAATATAACATGACCAAAAATTGTGTGTATTCCATCCCATGCAGCTGTGGCAAAGAATACAAAGGTGAAACATGCCGTCCACTGAAAGTAAGATTAGAAGAACATCGTAAAGCAGTGGTCCGAGGAGAAATAGAAAAGTCGGGTATGGCTGACCATATATGTAATGAAAAGGAAACCATCTGCCCTTATGGGATGAAGTTAGAATAATAGATAGAGAAGAACATTGGAAGAGAAGACGCCTCAAAGAATCAGCACATATGATAGGCTGTATTGGGCTGTTAAGTAGACCTAGCATAGAAATGAATACAATATGGGAACCCATAATTAAGAAGGCCAGATCAGATTGAAAAAAAAAAAACAAAAAAAAAAAACACACACACACACACAATATGAGTCTAGGTAAAAAATCATACATAAGTAAAATAGGTAGATATTCTAGCCAAATTCACACTCAATTGTCCAATTGGACACATGGCCGAGTGGATAAGGCAGTTAGGTTACGACAGTTCTAAGTGATAGTTATCTCTGGAAGCCGAGTTCAATCCTGAGTGAAAGCAGTTTGAAAAATAATTAATTAACACAACTCCTACCCCAGCTATGGTTAGCGGAATGAGAAACAGGATACCCCCATGAAATAAATAAAGGGTTAGGTTCAAAGTTTCGTGATGGCTCCCGAATACGACAAGAAAGTTCCCGAGTTCGAAAAGAAGGTTCCCGAGTCCGAGAAGGTTCCCGAGTCCGACAAGAAATACCTGAAGAAGGCCGGAGGGTATATCGGCCGAAACGTTGTACAAATAACAATGAAGATGGGGACAATAGTCCGAATAACGCAGATAATACAAATCTTCAAGCCTCATCTCAAACATTCAGAGAAAGGGTACAAAATCCTATATCATCTTCTCAAATCAACTTACGGCAACTATCATCAGAAACCTTATACCTCAAGTCACGAAACCCTACCACCAGTTCATCAACCGACGAGCAACACACACCCTTCCCCACTCCTGCTGCCATCCTGACTGACCACCGAGAATTAACCCACTACGACTACGAAACATCGGTCATTCCGTCCACATCAACCCACTAAGACTACCATCACCGAGCACCATCTACTTACTTCACCACCTCCGCTACAACTAGCTCGATCACCGTACACTAAGCCCACTACAACTAAATCGGAACGGGACCCTTCAAAGACTTCATCATCATACATTGCAGGTATCACCGATACCAGACTCTCTCTCTCTCTCTCTCTCTCTCTCTCTCTCTCTCTCTCTCTCTCTCTCTTAAATTCACTTTCAGCTTTTCGTCGCCCTTTATGTTCCTTTCCTTCAATACAATTTATTAAACTTAAAAATCTGTGTGTCTTTTCCTTGGCTACCATACACTTCTTACGTAACACAATTTATTACACACACACACACACACACACACATATATATATATATTCAATACCGCTGAGCGAATAAAGTTTAGCAGTAAATAAGAGTCTAGAACACTAAACGCCTTACAAATTCTTACATACTACACTTTTGCACCGAATAAAATATTAACACAAATATACCCTTATATTTGCCCCGCTCATTTCCTTTCTAAACAGAACCTTTTTACTTATTTTTTTCTGTTACAGCAGGAGGCCCGGATGCAACTTCTGCGAATAGCACCTATCTTTGTTATCGAAGATTTTAACACAAAAATTCAATGTCTTTAAAAGAAATTCAGCAAAATAATTAAAAAAATTGGTTAATTCTAAATAAAGAACCCTATTTACATTTATATACAGTCGGTAAGTTTAAAAGACATTTGAAAATGAAATTAAAATATTTCTGTGTGTTATGAATGATATATAATGAGATATCTGTAAAAGCGTATGGTTTGCTAAGAAGAAATAATGGACGAGAAAGTTTGGATTAAATCGTTTATTTTAGAATAAACAAAAACTGGAAATGTTGAGAAGGAAATTCCCCTATAGCCGGTGAGTGAAATGGGGGCAGGCGCGTGTGGTTGAAGGTCAGTTCTGGCTCTGCGTGGTGTGGGTGTGGGTATAGTGGTAGTAGATAATAAGTCAGGAAGCTCTCTGTGGCCGGTCAGTGGTATTGGATAGTGATGTATGCAGATGGACCAGTGATGGTAGTTGTAGATTCGTGTCGGTAGGGTGCGATGTAAGTTGATATGGTGACTTGAGTTGACAGGCGTATGGTAAAATTGATGATAGTCGTAGTCACCCGGTGTGGTCGGGTCAGGTGAGGGTAGGGGTATCGGGCCGGCGGTGGCGTAGAGTCGAAGCAAGGTTGAGTTGGTTGGGTAGACGCGGGTGTGCGTGGTAGTGGGTAGATGTAGCGGCTCTTTGATCCTGCCCGCCGGTCGGCGATACTAATGGCTTGGAAGCCTTCGGTCAACTGCTTTGGTCCTCAATTGCTGGACTTATATAGTAACGAGATAGGCCCCAGAAAAGCCTTTCATGATTCTGGGGGGAAGGCTTCTCATTGGCCGAAAATCCAGATTCTGTTTATAATATTATTTTTTATTATTTAGGAATTCCTTTCAAGCGGAACTCAGTACGAGCCTATGCGCAGAACTGTGTTAATTTGGTCACGTTGTTTTAGGGTACCATTGGGTTAACTTCCGCTGGTAGGCGTCCGTGACTTGTATTTTGTTTTGTTTTTAATTTTGTTTTGTTGGCGAGTGGATGCATTGTGAAGCAAGGATTGTGAATCATATGAGATATCTTATTTCTGTTATAACATGAATAAACTCCAGGTTAACGGTTAACAAAGTGTTTTATTGACGGTAACATAAAAGTTCATCATGCCACGTTAGTTCTGATAGTTAGTTTTTTAGGGATCTCGCCTTACCGAGATTTCCCTTAATCTCGTTATTTCGAGATCTCAGTATACTACATCTTCCTCAGTTATTTTTATTTTCCCTTTTTGATTAGAACATTTCCTCAGACATGACAAAGTCTTTCTGCCAAGCTGGTGCTTGTCTAACTCGAGGTGATTTGTCCATGTTTGGATTTAATGTAGTTGTGCTGATTGGGATGTGTGTTACAGGAGAATGGTCGTCGGAGACTGGATCAGGAGTAAGATGAAAAATGTCAGGTGATATATGATCATTGCCTGGCACACTGTGGTGTATCATCATCCGACATTTTCACATGAGCTGCATTTCTTATTTTTTGGTTTACCCTGAGGTGGTTGTACAATTATAGCATTACCTCATTTTTCATTTTGTAAGGCTGCACCTCAAAAGTAGTTAGTTCTATGTAGGTTCTTGCACGGTACTGTGTCTCCTTTTTCTATCATTTGGTCTTTGGGTTTTCTCCTTTAATCGGTAATTATGTTGTGTTTAAGATTCATGGAGGGCATCTCAGTCACGTACGTTTTCATGTACATCGGATGCTTTTGTAACATCGGGGAATTTTCCTCAGAGTTCGCGGTTTATTAGTAGTTTGGCTGGAGACACTCCTGTTACCGTATGGGGTGGTAGTACGGTACTGAAATAGAAATTTCTTTTATTTCAGCCTTCCAGCACTTTTTTCTACTTTTGAAATGTTAATTGCCTTCAGGATTGTCCTGTTAAAACGTTCTACCGCTCCGTTGGATTGAGGACAATATAAGACGTCGGTCGCTACTGAGCTAAAGGGCTCACAGAATTTCCTAAATTGGCCGTCAAGATCGGATTTTCTGCATCAACCAAGTATTGCAGGGTCTCTATATTTGCAGAAAGTCTAGCCGAATGCCCACGTTGTGTTCAGATCTCAAACGACTAGAAATCTGCTATAGAAACTTATTTCCAAGGTTAACGGCGGCCTAGTGGTCACATAAAAAACAACGACTCTTTTTCTTCTTCAAACTCAACAACATTTATATTCAAATAACAAAAGAATACAAAAATTATTTCTCAAGACTGTGGGAGCGATGGACCCGTAATTAATAACTTCTGGTCTTCTGCAAAGTATTGTGCAAAACGGTTCGTAAAGTTGACTAAGTTTTCAATGGTCTTAGCTGAAGTCAGTTTCTCTCGGCTCTCAGTATTTGCGTTTATCTTCTCCACTAGCCCAGTCAGCTAATCAAGCCCGCCTTGGCCTCATCTAGCTTCTCAGCTTCATCTCTGCTTCATCTCTGATTCTCAAGCAAAAATGTTTCAGTTAAATAATATTTTCAACCGGAACATTTTTAATTCCGGTCGGCATGAAGATATTAGTAACTCTCCCTGAACCTCCCACTTTTATCAAGGGCGCCGCACCTCCTTTAGTTCTAACCAGTCAATCAAATTCACTTCCACTCACTAATCCAAGGGCTATCTCTTCCAGCTACTTGAGTGTTTTTAAATACATTAGATTTTCTTTAATTCCGGTTCTTCCTTTTCTGGTCATCTATAAAACAGAGTTTATCTTTTTCCGTGCGACTTTAGTCTGGTTATATCAAAGGGGTGTCTCCAACCATTACAGTTAACTCGTGGACTCACCGGGCGGCCTCCCAAACCACTTGAATTTCTCCAGCTCCGACCTCTTCCCAGACGTTCCACTTACACTGTGTGGTCCTATGATTGCTATCATCTGTTTTGACCTTACTCCGACTCAAGTTTATCGGAAGATTTTAACTTCCGATTTCTTTGTTTCTTTTTCTAATTTCAAACCAAGAAATCAGGTCACACAATATTGTATGCCTTTAATTTGTTAGGTACTCCTGGAATTCGCTGAATGCAAAGGGTTGTCCATTGTCGCTTCTTGGGTATTGCGGGTATCCATGTGTTTCCAGGCCATTCATTCAGACAGATCCACTGCAACATAGTTCCAGGATTTATCTGGTAGCTGTGTGCTTCTTAACTCTTCTGGCCGGGCATTTTTCCTTACTATCTGACATGGGTAGCATTTTTGCATTTTATTTTCCACCATCTTGTCCATCTATAACACGATAAGTACTTTTGTTGGCGTCAACTAATTTTTAACGAAAGAGAAAAGTGTAGAAGTTATTTTTTTTAGTTAACGTAAATCGTTTTGTTAAAATGCAAAAATCAAAATATCATATAAATTTAGGGACTAGCAAAAAAAATCGGATACTACGAGTTTTAAAAGCGAATTAAGAATAATTAAAACTTTTATTTAAGGTTAAACTTAAATCGATAAGTAGTAGCAACATTAAAAAAAGAAAAATATAATTACATATGCAGTTTATTTTAAAAAGATTTAAAACTATTTGTTTTGGTCAATTTCGACGATATCCGCCATTCAGCCTCTTTTTCGATGGTTTTAAGTGCTTGTTTATAATTTTACTGTAACATTCGCGATTGCAAAAAAATTTACCAAAAATCAGATAATTATCTGATTTTAATGAAATTTTCAGTATTGATTTAACAATTAATGAATTTTATAATGCATTAATTATTTTATTTCAAAACTTTAATTTAGTATTTTTGCTATGAAAAATTAATATATAAAATTCATTTAAAATATGAAAAACCTGATGTTAAGTTTAAAATGTTATATTTTTAGATTGTAAAAATAAATATCTATTTAATGCAAACCTTATTTTATTACTGAAAAGTATACTTTTTGAAGAAAAACGCGATTGAAAATGTACCCCCTCCCCTTTTTAAGCAGAAAAAATATCGATGCATATTTTTTCTTTTATAAAATAATAGCCAATTAAATAATTATCGAAATGAGTAAAAAAGAAATCTCCAAAAAATTAATTATTTATTATTTTTTTGCATTTTATTTTTCAATTTTCGGTACTTATTTTCTCATAAAAGCGCAACCATAAAAAAATTTGTTTTGTTTCTATTCATAAGTTCGGTCTTTTATCTCATTATTTATACTGTAATTAGTATCGAAAATGATCAACTTGCAAAACATTTTACGCCCCCAACATAAGGGGGGTCAAAATTAAGTGACCTGAAAAAAATGAGAAAGTTTTTAAATAAAATGAATAATGTATTATAAAGATCATTCATTAATACATAAACACTGAAAATTTCATTAAAATCCAATAATTTCCTGATTTTTGGTAAATTATTTTCCGTAGGGGGGCTAAAGTCATTTTAACAAAAACGAATTTTAGACTCAGTTTGCTAGTCCCTATATAAATTCTATTACATATTGTGTTTATAGATAAAAGAAAAGATTATAGCAGTGACCTAAAAATTGATATATTTTGTTGGAGCTTTGAAATCAATGATGTTTTGGGGGCAGTTAGTTAGCACTCACTGACCTCGCCACAATGACAGGGATGGCTACAATTTTCCTATAAACACTCGTTCTAAACTGTAAATCTTTAGTCGGAAGCCGAATCGCCAAAAACGAAGTTTGTCACAGGGCTACGGGGAATTCAGGATTGCTGAAATAGGAAAATTGCCACTAGAAGAAATAGACTTTGCCACCCAAAAATAATTTCATAAAGAACAAAGTCCACATAAAACAAAACGCTAGACAAAGCTCCTCATCCTGTCTTTTCTAACCGACTGTTGGGTTCAAATTTATGACAATCTTAATTATTGTAAGTTGAACAAACAACTCCGACCAAGAGTGTTAAATATGACAATGGACTTTAATACAAGGACAGCACGTGGAGAAGCATTTAAGACATGAAATACATGAGACAAGATACATAGATATATACGTACATAGAAAAGGGATAAGATACAAAAGTTATGGAGAGTCCATAAGCTAAAGTCACTTACTACATTGCCTGTGTGGGGGTGAAAACCCCCACACAAGTAGGGTGTAGACAAACTGTCCTAACCCATTAGTTGTCAAGTCCCTGCTTAAATAGGCAAGACGCCTGGTGAAGAAAAAACCGGAAACACGAGGGAATATAACTATTCCAGCCAACAGAGGGCAGATAAGCCCACACGACCGAGTGTGCAAAACGTACTCATTCATTATACATGAATAAAACCGTTGTTATTGTTAACGGTGTGTTATCTCATTTTTAGAGTTGCCAACAATCACGGCAACTCATTTCTACTAATTTTTCAAAGACTGTTGCATCGATCCCAGTTCTGCGGGTCAGAGGAACATAGCGTAGGCGCAGAGAGCATCTAAAGAGCAGCTGGCCGGAGACGCATGTGGTAGTCACGGAAATAATTCATACCTTGACTGGTATAGGACCACACATCTCAGGCCACCATACTTTGGATCTTAGGTGGGTTTTTTTTTTCGTACTATGCCCTGATGTCCTTCATGACCTAGTTCGATTACTCGTTCTTTTAGAACGTCTGGAATGACAATTCTATTCCCGCGCATAACCATCTTGTCCAAAGTTCATCTTTGACCGCTTGAAATACAGTACCCATGAAACAGGTCTAGTCATTTATTGATATTGCTTGACGGACTTTGGAGAAAGTAGTCATCATTTGAAACTTCTTCCACTTCTTGAGGGGATAATGCTTGTAGCACAGAATCCTTGATGATACTATAAATGTAATATGTTGTTTCTTTTTCTTCAGCTTGAATGGCATCATCAATTGGGTGTCAGCTCAAGGGATCAGCTTTGTTGGTTTTGTCAGATATGTAGATGATTTCGTATGTGAACTGCTGTAGGTATAGCAGCCATCTCTCCATTCTTGCTGAGTGTGGTGTTACGCACCCACACTCGTTGGGGTCGACCAGTGTGCACACGCAGCAAGAAATAATAATTTAAAAAAATATACGATGATGGTCCCAGTTGTAAAAATAAAAATAATATAATACAAAGGAATGGGAATTTCAGACACCTCTCTTTGCTCCTGTGAAAGGGGGTGGGTGGAGAAAACCGATGGAAAGCAACAATGCTGAATGGAGAAAAGACGCGTAAACTTTAAATAAACATATTTATTCACATCTAATTACAACTTTTCATACAAGAAAAGAAAGGAGGTAAGAGCATATATACAAATCTATGTGGGGTCGGGGAATAAAATTAATTGGTAGTTCTTATGTCAAATGAGTAGGCGAGCAATCGAACAAATACAAATATCAAAACATATCAACAATACACGAATTGCACAGCAAACAATAGGAATTCACAGAATACAACGGAAAATATGATATATTTTGCTTTTCACTCACGGTACCCTTGGAATTCGCCAAAAAAAGTTCTTTTCAAAAAGAGACAGTTATAATGCCGTTGGAATCCGTCAAAAAGATCCCTTCAAAGAAAAAAAATTATTCAATCCCCTTTTTCTTTAATCTATTCTTTTTTTTTAATCATCGGTGGATTCTTTCTATCCAAAATGAACTGGCTTTTAATTCGTAGTCAATCTCCTTGGTCACTCATCCTTAAAAATCCAAATGTGTAATTTTTCTCAGAGCTCGAATTTTCCACGTGCAGTTCGCCGGCCAGATTCTTTAACTGTGATTTTGACGTGCGCGGATTCTTAGTGCCAAAACCACAGGGAACCGTTGGGGCGCTGGGGAAGGGGTTGGTACTCTGGTCGTTGCCATAGCGATGGGTTCACTGGGTCATCTGCACTTTCATGAAGCTACCTCTTACCCTTACACGGGGTAGTATTAGGAATTTCTTTCAGGTTTTTCTTGTAATGAATATAAAAATGCAAGGGTTAAACAGATTACGAACTGTTCGCTAGTCGCCTACGCACACGCCTACGCATTTACAAATCTACCTTCAAACTGAATCGGTTGTCGGTTTTATCGATATGCGTACTAGTGCACATATCGACAGGGTGTCACAGTGGTTTAGAGGAAGATGATAGCACTTTTACTAGTGCACTGTGGTCTGTCAGGATTTTGAAATCACATCCCAGAACGTATAATTGGAACTTTTTACATGCCCAAAATACTCCCAGGGCTTCTCATTCGAATTGAGAATAACGAGTTTCTGCGGGTGTGTGTTTCCCGCTAGCATAGTAAATCGGCTTCCAGGCCTTATCAGGTTGTTGCTATTCTAAGATTGCACCTAGACCTATATGTAAGGCATCATTTGTGATCCTGGTGGGCAAGTTGTGTGGTATGCCATCACTGGAGCCAGTACTTCTTTGACTTGGTCAAAAACATTTTGTTCCTCTTCTCTCCATCTCCATTTGGTGTCTTATCATGTTATAAACCGTCGGTCGCTACTGAGCTAAAGGGCTCACAGAACTTCCGAAATTGGCCGTCAAGATCAGATTTTCTGCATCAACCAAGGATTGCAGGGTCTCTATATTTGCCGAAAGTCTAGCCGAATGCCCACCTTGTGTTTTTCCTTTTCCGGTCATCTATGAGATTTTCAACGAAGAGTTTATCTCTTTTCTTAAAGTGGAAAAGGAAAAACAATAAAACAAAAGAAGTTATCTTCTTCATAAGTGGAAAAGGAAAAATAATAAAAATATTCTTTCCAAGGGCCCAAGACAACCGGGAAGTCGACGTTTTGGTTATCTTGTTTTGCGCCCTTAGTCTGGTCTCATCAAAGGACTGTCTCGATCGCTGCCGATTTAAGGAGTTTCTGACCCACTGGGATTTCTCAAGTTCCGACCTCTTCCCAGACGTTCCACTTACACTGGGTGGTCCTATGATTGCTACCATCTGTTTCGATTCTCCAACTGAAGCCACCCGGCGAATTACATTTCCGTTTTTTTTCTTTCTTTCTTTCTTTTTTCTAATTTCAAAACCTGAATCAGGTCACATTGTAAGATTCCAGAGAGGTGGTGTTATTGAAGTGAAATGAGGCACGAACTTTGTGCAAAATTGAGCTAGTCCTAGAAAACTGCGTACCTTTTGGTGGAGGAGCGCTAACCACTGCCTTTACCTTTTCATCAGAGATTTTTAGGCCATTTTCTGATAAGATATGTCCTGTGTATTTTATAGAAGTCATCTTTATTTTACATTTCTTCTCATTGGTGGTCAATCGCCGTTCAGCAAAGCGTTGAATTACTTTGGTCAGCCTCATGTCATTCTCCTCTTCTGTACTGTCGACTATTATAATGTCATCTGTCATGTTGTAGGCACCATGGCAGTCTTTTATTATTTGGTTCATTATTTGTTGAAATTTTTCTGATGCCATGGACGGGACATCTCCAAATAAGAGTCTTTTATACCTGAAGAGTCCTCCAGGTGCAGAAAATGTAGTGATTTCTCTAGAATCAGGGTGTAATTCTATATGGTGATAAGCCATGTTTAGGTCAAATTTAGAGAAATATTTTCCTCTTGACATTTCCTGAATTGTTTCGCCAATTGTTGGCACAGGATAGCGTTCACAGACGATGGCTTCATTAGCTCTTCTCATGTCGATGCATATTCGGACATCATGTTCTCCTTCCTTAGTTTTCTTTTCAACTGTCACTAGTGGATTAACCCACTGGGAAGTTTCTGTGACTCTTTCAATAACATCCAGGTCCACTAGTTCTTGAAGTTTCTTAAGAACATGCTGCCGCCTGTTGAATGGAATTCTACGCACCGGCAGAACAACTGGGGTGACTTTTGGGTCCACCTTCAGTTTTAACTGGTAATCTTTGAGCTTGCCCAATCCTTTGAATACTTTTGTAGATTTCTCCTGTATTTCTGTCCATATGTCTGTTTCAGGGCACTGCAAGATATAGACATTTTTCCGATTTTTTTTCTAATGAGTGATGCTTGTTCTTGTGGGATGACATAAAATGAAGCCGTTACTGATCGCCCAGTTTTGTGTACCTGCACTTTCAGTGTGGATTTCCCTAAAATTTTAAGAGGGTCCTTACTGGCATAAGTGGCCAAGAAAATATTCCGTGACCGAGAATAAAGCCTAAGTCATAAAACCACTTTCTGCCTTTGTCTCTTTCTTTTTCGTTCCTTAAATTTCTTCTTTTTCAGCGCGACCACCAAATGAGGTGGGGTTAAAGGCAAACACCCTGGGAACACGCACCGAGAATATCCCACTACCTTTAAACCTTTAAAATACCCAAACCTCATATCACCCCACAATGGTGACATCGACGTCCGTGAAATGTACATAGTCCAGTAGAAATAGATTCCGATCCGGAAAAAAAGACCCAGCTAAAATTTACACCTATTAAAGTAAATATAGTCTAGAATAACATATCCAAAATCTCATCGAATCAGACCAGGGGAAACAAAGTTATTGAGATTTCAAAAAGCTCGATATTTCTCAAATATTTGGTTAAAACGAGGAAAATGCTTCTACTGAACTTAATTATAAAAAAACGAAAATATTATAACAAGATCGCCTAAATAAAAACTAATAAGAGCTGTCTGTAAGTAATAAGAATTATTTGTCCGTCTATGCAAATTAGGGCAAGTTTGGGCACATCCGGACAGGCTGTAATACATACATTTTCTAATACATAATTTTTTTTTCTTACAAGACATAATAAAAGGGCTGTTGATAAAGCCTGGGGTACGTGGAGCCCCACATGGGGTGGTCGTTGGGGTACCACGAAAATACCTTAAAAATAGCTTTTCTTGTTCAAAAATGTAGAAACAGGCATCGAATTTTGTTTCGATTACGTGGTGCGAATAACTTTCCTCAAGATTCGACAAACAAAAAAGGCAAATTCTTATAACGATTGGCTTCCAACATGGGTGTCTGGATTCTAAATATGCATCAACGCAGACCAGTGTACAAACGAATCAAGGGGATTCCCTCCTGGTCAGCACTTTATTTAGGTAAACGTGGAGGAGGAAATGAATTCTGACAAACTGGCAATTGGTCCTGTCTTTTTCAGTCTCCGCGACCGCTCTGTCCAACTGTCTCCTCACAGTCCGCTGAGATTACTCCTTTTAATACCAGGTCTGGCTGGCCGAAATTTGCATATGTTACAACTCTCGTCTCATCAGCGACGAGATTAGTGACTTATACATTTCACTCCCAAGGACGCTCACGCTTCTATTTTTCTTTTTACTTCCGGCACTCTGCACGCAAAACACGTTCGCGCTCGTTTCAAAGTTTAAGGTAGGCCATTTCGCTCGTCACATTTCATTTCTCTTATTTGACCGGCTCACCACCGGTATTTTATCCAGCCAGGGACGGTTGCTAAATTTACGTAATCGTCCACTGTCCTACCTACACACGCAACACGCCACTCGTTGTCTCTTTGAACGACGAATCATAGTTAGCTCATCAAAGGCAGCAGTCTGTGGGTTCTGCCTTTCAATCTCGTTACAGACCACCCACGTGGGGCCTCACATGAGGTACCCGAGGTTTTATCCACACCCTAATAAAAGTGTATAAGAATAGTGTGTTTGATTCACTTTAAACCACAGCCAATTCAATAAATTCCGAAAGTAGTTAGAAAAAAGTATTGCTGTGGCTTCGAGTTATGGCTTTTGCAGCGAAGAAAATATATTTGCTTTACCATATTAATATGTGAATCTTAGCGAAACCCGGTAAAAAAATTGGCAGTCAGTCAATCCAATATAAACTTCATATAAAGCTGATAAAAAGCACTAAATGGTTAAACCACTGTATCCACTTTCAAACTCAATAAAACACTGTGTCTAAACTTCAAAAATGTGAAAAATATTTCGATCAAACTCAGTATCATCTGAATAGGCAGCTTTTTCAACTTTCTCCTGCTCCCAGGTATTTTCACAGTTCTCACCACAACAATGAAGACAGACTAACACACAACGCAGTCCATACTTTCAACATGAGCACGAAATGGAACTGCAGGATGATGAACTGCACTAACACCAAAGGACGTTCAGAAGTTCAGTGGAAACTGGTTCTCTGTCAGTCATGACATGTTCTTGATGCCCATTTTATCGTTTCCACCCCCACTGCTCTAAGCGTCGCCTTTGTAGAAAGTTGCTTCCACATCTGCAATTGCAGGAACACCCGCAGAGAATGAATTCGTGCAGCACTTTTCATAGGTGGTAACCTTTCCGGACGGACTAGTTGCATTGAACTAGCTACAGTGTTCATGTACCTAGCGTACCTGAGCTCGTTCAATGAATCTCCCTTTTTCCCATGGTACATCTTGATGAACCGGTCATTAGCTGCACACTCTATGGCAGCCTTAGAGTTATGTTGGAAAAACACATTCGCGATTTCGAGCACTTCCATTGACTGTTGCAGTAGCCTCAATATTGCAGCTTTTCCTTGTCCGACAAATGCTGGCGTAGTGTCACAGACGGACCAAGCGTGGGCAAAGAGAAGCTGCTTTGACACTTGATTCTCTCGTACTGCAGAAATTCTGGTTTAATATACTGCTTTTTTGGATCTTGCAGATGCTTCAGGGTTTCCCTAAAATGATGAACCATAAGCACCAATACGTCCGTATTATCGGATACTACAACAGTCAGACTTTCTTGTCGTAGTTCTAGCGCACACGAAATTATCAATGTGTCAGCATCATTGTTAGCCTGGTAAATGTTGTGCCCATCTGAGGTCAAAGCATCTTTCACTAACTTGATCAATTGACTTTTGTTGTGCTCATTTGTAAGAAAAGATAGTTGTGGACCATGTGCTACTATATCTCCTCCGAGCTGTACATCATTGGACATGTTTTTACTTCGATGGACGTGTTCATTATCTTTGATTGATGGGCTTTCCAGATAACCGTCGAAGACAATCGTACATAATCCGTAGTTTTCCTTTACAAAACGTGTGTACTGTTGTACGATTTTATTGTACGTTGCGGGGCACTGCCAGCGAACACCTCATCTTGAGATCTTTAACTAAAGCCGTTTGTATCTGTGTAAGTTCTTACTCGAAGAAAGGCTTCATGCTCTCCGACCTCTCAACCCGGACCACAAATCTTGTGAATAAAACACTTGGATCCACTGGTGCACTGTATCATCATCAAGTTTGATTCCATTCTTCAATGTTGCAAGTTTTTTTTTATTTGGTCTTTCCTCTTCCGGGAAATTTTAGCATATGGGATGTTATCCATTCTCTCTTGTATTTTCATCCCAACGTTTTCGACATCATCACAGTTGATACCATCATCTAGCAAGGCAGAAAGACCAGAAGATACAGAACGCAAGGTGACATCACTAGTGTCAAACAGATCATGCTAGTTTAGCCAAAAGACCATCATGGACAAATCCTTGGAACCTTTTTCTACTCTACTTCAAACCATATCTACATGCTGCTCTCTCTCTCGTTACTTGCTTCAGCCCTGTCAGTTCACTCATAGCCTCATGGATGCTTACACATTTGTGCATACTGTACACCTAGAGTATACGAACAGCCCCCGTAAAGTTACGGCCATCGGCGAGACCACCTCTTGATGTAATAGTGCGAATTATTATTTGTTCTATCTCCAATTCCGTAACGATCCGATCAGCGTACAGTATGACAGCTTTTCAACATAAAATGCTCAAGCAACCAAGAATGGCTTTTCGGCAAGTCTCATCATTTGCAAATAAAGGCGAGTGGACTTAGCATAATTGCCATGTTCCGTAGCTACAAACAGATTTAACATTTGCTCACTAGCATACACTAGTATTCCAGTCTCCTGTTCTTTCTGTACGAATGAAGACAGATATTGCAACCAAAGCTTCGCGGTTCATGACTTGCTTGCAAAAAAAGTTTTGCGCAGAGAAATGGCCCTTGACAATGAATGAAAAGCAGTAGATTTGCCAGTCTTTTCAGTACCTGCATAGCCATTGAGAAGATCACTTGCAATGGTCTGCAGTTCCGATACTTCCAATTTGTCTTGGGCATATGGACTTCTGGGCGATTCGCCATCTAGTATGTCATTGACATTGTCTACTGGTTCATTATCATCAAAACCGGTATCGGTCAGCATTGAATCACTTAGCTTTATTATCAATGCTGCCTTTACAAAGAGATGTCCACTCAGGGCTCTCGACACTGACGTTCCACTAAACATATGGCCAACAGAATTCGTACCATAGCATGTTTCCAGCAACTCTTGCAGTCCTTAACCGTTCATAAGTGAACCGATGCTTTCGAGGAAACTCTTCATCATATGAAAGCCTCCTAAGTGACACAGCACATCCAGTTTTTTGGAGTGAGCTATTTCTATTGCTTTAAGCCATAGAGGCTGGTCGAAAGTAATGTACGGGCTTACTATATTCAACAATTATGCTTGCTGTTGAATAAACAATCCGTTGGTTTCAGGTTGATAATGGACAGAAACATTATTTCTGTTGGTCCAGGAAATTCACCTTCAGATACCAACTGCATGTAACCAGACCAACTAGGACGATCTTGACAAAGATTTGGAAACATACCAATGCACTGCCAAGCAAAGTCGTCCTTTTTGCAAGCCATTGTAGTAAACGCAGAAATCGCTCTTCCATTGATGGTTATAACATTTTGATGTCAATTTCAGCATGCTAGAATTCTAAAGCAAGTAGAATTTCTTCAAAAAGCAAGACAAAGAAATGGTTTTATATGCCTTTCTTTTTCCTTTGTTACACCAATTCTTAAACCTTACTATATTACAGGTAATTCCAAAAGTAAAATTGTCACCCACCCACTTCAATTTTTTCAGGTGTGCAGCATTTTTGGATTCCTTGGGCAAAAATGCTTTTATAAACCAATTTTTAGTGGTAGGGAAGCTCTAGTACTCATTTTGCAGACAAAAATAAGTTACAAAAAGTCGCTATTTTTCGTGCCTCCCCTCAAATTTGGAGAGTTAACATTCGACATAACTCTGCCAATGTTTAGACTTGGAAGCTCAGACTTTGGGAATTGTCTAACATTATCACAATCCATACTTGGACAAAGTGTTAGAAAAATTGAAGGAGTAGGTGACATTTATGAAAACACTCCTTTTAGGACTATGCACGAGAAATTCTTCTGCAAATTACTAGTTCTAGTCAAATAGAAGCTGCAATTATAAAAATGGAGAAATAAAAAAAGGAAATATTGGTAAATTTGGTCTTTTTACCGACCCATACTATTTGCTTCGTATCTTTTTTCACCCTGGGAAGATTAAAGAGGATTTTGGATGTTTTTTTACAATAAATAAGCTTTCCAAAGATACCAAAAATTAGCTTAGCCTTTTTTTCCCGGATTGATACCCAAAATGAGCTAATTCTACTGGACTAACATCAGAGAAAGAAAGGAAGAAGATGTTAACTTACTGCTTCAACTTACCCACGTGGGCGACTACGATAACTACCGGATGCAACCACGCAGCGTACTAAAAAAGAAGAAAAAAATAGAAGAGGGACAAGATATAAATTTCTTCATGGTAACATACCGTAGAGTTTGCTGACAAAAAAAAAATCCCAAGAAAAACGAACTCAGCACAGTGAAAAAAAAAGACACCTTCAAACTATTAGCTTATATACGGACCAAAGTCAACCTAGCAGATGATTTAATTCTACCACATGGTCAAGTAATTCACGCCTCTTTTGTTTCCACACTAAAGTTTGCACCAAAAGAAGACAGGAGATGCAAAATGCTCAAATTTTAAGTTCGTCCCCATGCAAAACGCATACAAGCGATTAAATAAACATTCAGCCATAATTCTCCGTCGTGACGACCTGACCAAACACACACACACACACACACACACACACACACACACACACACACACACACACACACACACAAAGAATTGCCAAGGAGACAAACGAGTTGGATAATAACCCTCCTTGATAAGGACTGTTACGTTCAACTTAAAGAAATCCTTTGTATAAAAACAAAAACAAACAAAAAAAACAAAACAAAAAACAATGTAACAACGAACCAACTAACCTACCAACGAACCAACCTACCAACGAACGAACGAACGAACGAACGAACCTACCCAACCAACCATCCAACCAACCAACTTACCAATCAACGAACCAACCAACGAAACCAAAATGACCAAAAGTAGCATACACTCACACACCCTACAAGAAATTGACTTTCCATATACACAACCCTACAGAGCTCCGCTCTTAGGTGGGGGAGTGTTGTGGGGATTAAAATAAAACTAAAATGAAAATTTTAAAAAATCCAATAAGCCTTCACCGGAAGAAACCTCCGAGCATGTGCGAGAAAAAGGACTGACTTCCGACTCACAAGAGAATATCTCGGCCATTTCGAGTTTAGGCCTTAACTGTGTCTAGTCGCTTCTATTAGCCAGGGAGGTATTCCCTTGCCTCAGGCGACTATGACCGGTCAACAAAGACTAAGTCTTAAAACCACCTTTTGCCTTTGTCTCTTTCCTTTTCGTTCCTTGAAATTTTTCCTTTTCAGTGCGACCACCAAATGAGATGGGGTTAAAAGCGAAAACCCTAAGAACACGCAACAAGAGTATCCCGCTACCTTTAAACCTTTAAAACACTCAAACCTCTTGCTACCCCATAATACACAAACGTCAGATAGCGATTGACAAAAAAACCTTGTTCAATCATAATGCTTGTGTAGTAAGTTATTCCAGTTTCGGCCGATTTGTTTCAAGCCATATAAAGATTTCTTTAGTTTTTCTTCGGTTGTACTTTTCTGGTACGGACGTACGCTTACGAAGTACATCAGCTGACCTTAGCTTTAGGCATGCTCAGATTTCTTTTTAACCGTAACGTCCGGCTGAAAGTCTCTATTTCGAGAGAGAGAGAGAGAGAGAGAGAGAGAGAGAGAGAGAGAGAGAGAGAGAGAGAGAGAGAGAGAGAGAGAGGGGGGTATTTACATTTACTTAGAAATAAAACAATTATTTTATTTTTAAAACGTAATACATTTTAGTTTTAAATTTAAAAATCTTTAAATCATGTCAATTTCTGGTTCTACGAATATTTTTTTCTTTATTTACGAAAATTAAGTTTCTTTATTTACGTTTACAAAGAAGACGAAGTTTATTTTGTTTATATTTATTTAGAAATAAAACAATTTAATCCTATATTTTTTATATAATTTTTTACTGGCAATTATTTTATTTGTTTCCCCCCTAACCCTTGTTATGTTATGTTGGGGTTAGTCCACAAGGATGCCTTCAGATTGAGAAGTCGTACAAGGAGCTGTGTTGATATATGTTTTATTTACGGGCCGACATTAACGAAAGTACATAAAATCAGGGGCGGATAATTTTAGGGTTCTTTTGGGATTTGTCTTAGGGAGTTAACTAATACAACATCTACCTTTCTGAATTAAGAATGGGATTTTTACATTATTATTTATTTACTCATTTATTCATTTGTGAATTTTCTTTCTTTTTTTTTTTTAGTGGGAAAGTTTCAGAGGTCTAGCCTCTGAGGAGTCCTTATGCACCGTCGAGATCGCAGTGGTTCAGGGATTAAGAGTATTTACGGTATTCGAAGGAGCTCTTATTTCTCCGTAGTTGTAGGCAAATTGTCGGACAAAGAAGAGAAACACACAATGTAAATTTAATACATGTATTGACAAATAATACAAGAACTTGTTGCAAATTTTATTGGTATTTGCTACCAGACTTATCTGAGTTAAGTAGTGTTCTTGCAGTAGTGGTGATAACAGGGGTATTCTGTTGCTTGTTGGAAAGTTGATAGGACGTTTCTTTGGACGTTTCTCGTTCTTCCTCGTAACCGGTTCAGTGATAAGTAATGGGGGATGCTATTTTAGAAACTTCTCGCCCTGGTAACAGTTCTTTTAATGATGGTGAATGGGCCCTTTTCAAGTAGACTATTTGGTCTTCAGCCTTCTATAGTGTTGTGCCTTCGAAAGTGTGCTGTGAACATATGCCTCCGTCCAGGTGAACGGTCCGTAGAAGTAAGCCCTGTTTTTTGGCTAAGTGACGAGAGCTTTTAGTTTTTACGTCTCTCCTCCGGTAACTGCTATGCGATAAGAGAAGTTTTTGGTTTTGGGGCCAACATACGATGTTGGCGATTCGTCTCCTAGCGGCAAGGGGAGATAATTAACTATGGAATTTCCAATAGGATTGGCCTTGTTGGTCCACAGCTGGGTGATTCGACGATTGGTTGCTTCATCGGTGCTTGTGATTCAGGTATTACTACCTGACTGGAGGTTGTTGATGAGCTTCTTTGGTGGCTGTGATGATATGAGGGAACATTAGCATTTATAGGAGGTGGTGATTCTGTTTGTGATGTGTTTGCATCAGCTACAGGTAGTTGATTTTGTCTACCTTTATGTACTGGACTTCATCTAGCTGGTCTGAGGAACTGTCTATTCCTTCGGTGGATGCTACCATCCGCAGACTCTACTATGTATGACGTTTATTCAGTTCTAATCAGTGGTGTGTGTGTGTGTGTGTGGGGGGTCACAGTCAAGTCTGACGCAAGGTTCCAATCGACAGTCTAAACACTCCCAACTGTATCACGCTCCAAAATCCAATATCCAAAATTATTTCTTTGTCCCGCTCGTCTCGACAACAAAATACTACTGCAGTTGTTCTCTCCCTCGTCTGCGAGGGCAAGTCCTTTAAATATACCTCAATCTCACCACATCCGGGCTCCTCACTCTGAATTGTCCGTGCAGCACGTGCGACACTCGTCAGCACTTCAAGTACGCGTCAATCCTTACGGCGCGACCACCTACACCTGGGCCACTCTGCTATTTCCTATTTCACTGCTCGTCCACAGCGCTCACATTCTGAAAGACGCGGGTTCGACTCTAGGTCAGTCCTACACGCCAGGCAAAGCCTAGCCCGCTTCATTCGAGCATACAGCAAGTTTTCACGCCCGTCACTCTCTCTGTCTCACCGTGTTGCACGAAGTAGGTCTCCTTTCTCACTACACTCCTCCCTAATCTCGTGATCACAAAAATGGCAGGGAGATGGTGCTCGCTTTTGTCGAGTGCTCCTTCGCAGAGGTGGCGGGTCTTCGTCTATCTGCACATCATCTCCCTCGGTCTCGACCACATCGTCATCGTAAGACTCCGCCATCACATCCTCTGCCGTTACAAGCCCCGTTCCAACCACCGACATAGTCCCTGACTCACTCTCGGACGACGTATCACTGTCTTCGTCTTCCTCAAACGCAGCGCCTGCGAAGATCCTTTATATGCCGCGGTACACCATCGACAAGAACAGGTTGACTATTCGACCAACTTGGCCTTTGCCGAATTTAGTAGTGCAACGACTGTTCGGGGCTTTAACCCAAACCAGATCTCCTCGATACGCACCGTCTATGACTCTAGGCGAGCCAGTGGACGCCATATGGGGAACCGTGTTGGGTCGCAATTCGTCAGTGTCACAAAATGATTGCCATTATAATGGGTTATGTCCATACCCAACCTGTAACAATTACCCTGCACTTCGAGCTTCCTTTGTTTCCAATGAACTGGCGCTGGATCTACTGCCTGACACTCCTCGCAAGCGTGTATGGCCGATTTAACGGCCACTCTATTAATTGATGGACATACTTTCCGAACGAAATATGTTGTTCGCCGAATTCCAGGATGTTCACTCTGGCAATGTATGGCTCGGATACGATCAGGTGCCAGTTGCTTAGTTACGACCGCACACGACGTTGGAGAAGAGTCAAATCCTTGCTTCATCATGTCAAACCACCTCTTCGGTACTCTTCTTAATTCATCAGGTAGATTTTGCTCTGATGGAATTAGGGTGACATCAACCTTCAAACTATATTCTTCAACCAGCCGTTGTATGATCGTCAATCTCCTTCGCACCAGCATCTCAGTTGCAGCTTTGGTCTTCACTGGCTTTACCCGTCAGGGTATCGGTCAACCAATGGTACACGCACAGAGAATCTGTGTGGAGATGCACCACCTCAGCGTGCCACTGCATCGAAAGATTAAGTCCTTTCAGTGTGGTGTCGAGTTCCGCCAAATTTATGTGCTGGGCGTCGTTTGTCGGACGAAGCCAACATGCGTCCTCTATAATAGCGCCATCTCTTTCTAATACCATGCCCGTTGCTAGAGAGCTTGCATCCGCCCATGCGTTCAACTCTCGTCCGGCCACGCACCAATCACCCGGGTGGGATCATCTTGGCATACTTTGGTAACTACTTCAGCCATCATCCGCTTAAGAAGAACGTCATCCACTGTATCGTCCCATCCTCTCGTGACTGCGCTAGCCCGTCTCTTAATTACTCCGGTTGCTGCACGGAGCCACTTGCAGACCGGAAAGTGTCCCACCAGCTTCCCGCAGATAGAAAATATGATACGCCGCGTTAACATATCTGGGACTTCTGGGACAGGGCCCCCTTGTCTCCAACGCAGGGTGCCGTGCTCCCACCAAACCCCAAGCCCCAACACTATGGCCCCATTCTTTAAACGCTTGGGGTCCTTACTTGTCAAACCGAAGTTTTCCAGTTTCCTCCTGACTTTATCTGCTGACATTACTCTAGAATGAAAAAGAAAAAAAAAAAGAGAGGGGAAAAATAAATTCGACTTGTTGAAGAGAGGGGAGGTCAACAATGTCGTCGCCGTCACAAAATCTATAGCACAAAAAATCCGTCGTCGTCGTCGTAAAATCACCAACTCAAATATCTTCAGCAGCTGACAAATCGCAACTCCTGCTGTCGTCACCCCACTTCTACTTATACAAGTTTTCCTTCAACATCCGGGTGTCTGCACCCCACGCACGAGATTCTCGAGCCAATCCGAGGCCACCGAGATAGAAGGCCCGTTCATTGGGTGTGTGATGTCACAAAAGTAGGCCCAACTTAGAGCAAGCGAAATAGATACCATTGTCTCGTAAAGACAGTAAATAAACAAGTGTTACATTTCATTAAACTTTAATAACTGAAATTCGTTCATAATTTTATTTATTTCAAATTTGAAAACAATTTTTATAAATAATAACAAACATTGTTTTGATTTGCATGTTTTTTTATTTTAATTTAAAAAAAAACCTGTAAAGGCAACGTTGAGGTACATAAAAAAACACATACCGTATGGGAATTAAAACTGTAAAAGGATTAACTCTCACTTGTGGGGGGAATTACCGCAACTTTCAAGTTCGGACACTGAATGAAAAGACAAGACAAGTATATTTAACAACAAATTTAATATGTATAAACAAAAAAAAGGGGAAAGATAGATTTAAGGATAGTTTTTGCAAATTTTGGTGTGATTTGCGGAGAACTTAACTCAGAGTCCGGTTAACAAAGTTCTTTGAAGTGAAGAATGACCCGCCAACCTATCGGCAGAGGCAAGTTGAAATTTCGTATGTTTTGTTGGTGATGAATTTTAGAGGTTGCTTTTAGGGAAGCTGTCTTTGAGTTGCAAACCCTAATTGAGTTGAGATGATTTCTGTAGTATAATTCTTTCAAGTTGAATTTGTCGAATTTCAAGGTTTGCTCCTGGAAGCGAGTGGCAACTTATTTACCAATTCAGTCTGAGGGAGTTAACTCATTCAGGTCCTTACAGGTTTAAGCCGAACCGACCACTGCTGTTTTCTCGTTAACAGTGGGGATCGATGACGTAGCAGAAGGGCACTGGAATCTGGCGCCTTAAAGTCCCAAGGCTTTCGGGTTAAGAAATGGGACATATCTTTAATAGACACGTCATCTTTAATCAAGTTTTTATTGTGATTTTTAAAGGAAATTTTCATATACATTTAAATTCGCGTTTTCTTTTTTTGACATATACTTTAGTCATTTTTTATTTGATTTTTTAAAGGAAATTTTCATATGTTTTTAAATTCGCGTTTTCTTTTTTTGACATATACTTTAGTCATTTTTGATTTGATTTTTAAAGGAAATTTTCATAACCGTTACATTAAACTTTAATAACTGAAATTCGTTCATAATATGTATATTTTTTTAAATTGAAAACATTTTTTTATAAATGATAATCAACATTGTTTTGATTTGCATGTTTTTTTACATTTTAATTTTAAAAAACTGTAAATTGAATTATGAATAAATGAGCAATCATTTATTAGATAAACAAACAAATATAAATAAATATACTAAATATAAATTTGATAAAGTTTAGGTAATTTATAATCAACATGGTTTTGATTTGCTTTTTTAAAAATTTTTTAATGATTATTCTGTAAATTTACAATATTGTAATTATCAAGTGATAATTACTTAATACAGGAACAACTGAATTAGGAATAAATGAACAATCAGTAATTAGATATAAACAGACAAACAAATTACAATAAATATAAATATATATATTAAATATGAATTATAATCAGCATTGTTTTTATTTGCTTTTTTCTTTTTCAATTTTAATGATTATTCTGTATTTTTACAATATTATATATAAACAGACAAACAAATTACAATAAATATAAATAAATATATTAAATATAAATTTGAAACCAAGTTTAGATAAATTATAATCAGCATTGTTTTGATTTGCTTTTTTTTCAATTTTAATGATTATTCTGTAAATTTACAATATATACTGAATCATGAATAAATGAACAATCAATAATTAGATATAAACAGACAAACAAATTACAAGTAAATGGTGAATAAATAGAAAAAATTAAATACAAACAGATTAAAAAAATCAAATAATACTTATTGAAAAATAGGTAAATAGATATAAAATTCAGCTGAATGTTTGAAGTTTTCTTTTTTTGCTTAACTTATTAATGATGTTATCATTTTCTCTAGAACAAAAATTATTTAAAAGAGCATTTGTAGAGCTTAAGATAAACATATTTTCTATTTTTTCAATATTATGACCTTCATCACAAGTGTCAACATTAAAAAGTAGCTCATGGTCTGCCAATACATTCAATGTTATATGCATGGCTAATTTCCTCTGATTTACTGAATGAAGAAAATAATGATTTTTTATCAGCTTACCAATCACTACATAATTATATAGAACAAAATTAGTAGTTGCATCATTAGGATATAAGAGAGAACCTCTATTAATCTCTTGAAAATAGCTGTTTATTTCAGGTATTTCTTCCACTTTATCTTTTCCAGATAATAGGTTTTGCAATTATTGCATTTAGTTTTCTTAAAAACAGCATAACAGCAATAACCGGCTAAATATAATATTACAGGAAGAACTTCTCGACATTTATTAACATCATCCTCTTTGACATCAATTGTAAATTTATAAATATCTAACTTTTGCTGCTCTGTCACTTCATCCCAATTTGGTTCTTGTAAATTATTTAAATCAATTTTAAAGCATTGCTGATCAAATGATAAGCTCAATTTTAAAACTGATAGCATTCTAATTTTTTATTCACACTCAAAGTCTTGCCGTATTATACTGATATTATACTGATCACCACTAAGTCGCCGGTATTGCCCAAACCTTGCCTCAAGGTGATCAGTCTGAAATTTGCCAGGTAATATGTATAGCATTTTCAATTCTTCCATGCAATACTTAGTCAGTTCTAGAAATGCATAGGTTGTATGATGCAAAGCAGTGAATGTTTCTTTTGTTAATTTGCTATTTTTTCCAGAAATGCTATTCCAAGATTCTAACCAGTCACAGAATACAGAGAGAAATCTAAAATTTTCTTCATTTACTCTAAGTGGATTACAGTATTTATTTCTAAGGCGACAATCTTTATATGGTGTTTTTACATTAATTATTGTCCACCAAATATAAAATATGTTTATATATTCTGCAACTTCTGCAAAATTAGGCAAACATTCCTGTTTTCCTAACGTCAATAATCCCTGAATAGTGTATTCATTGAAAATTTGCAGAACTAAATTAACATTTTGCCTTTCAAGACTAGTAGGATAAAGAGCTTTTGAGGTCAATTTATAACAGTATTTCAAAACTGACTGAGATTCCAGGGCATGAAGTTTCTGTAAGGTACAAAATGGGGCACTTTGGATACTATTTAATTCATGATTTCCATTATGACAACATTTTGGAAAGAGCATGCATTTAGTTGCATCTTTTTGACCAAGCCAATTGTTTCTAATGCATTTTAATATATGGACTGAGTCAAATAGAAAGAAAAGAGGCAGAGACTTAACAAATGGGTGTTGATATACAATCGAAAGCTTTGGTGGATTGCAAAAGATATCGCCTTTTTATTTATTGCACTATTATCTGTTATTATTGATAATACTTGAAAGCCTATCTCCTCTAAACCAATTATAATACGTTTAACAATATTAAATAAATTTTCAGCTTTAAGACATTTAGTTGGCATAACATGCACACCATCCTTATATTTGTTTTTAATATACATGAGAAAATTGTTATCATGTTGCTCAATCAGAGGATTCATATTTGTTGATAATGTTACTCTTTTAATTGTCGAATAACTAGGTAAAATTATATTTTTGCTATCTCTTGATAATCTGTACCCTTTAGGAGAGCAGTTATATAATAATGAAGAAAATATCATCATTTCTGTTGAATAATCAAACTTATTCTGTGTCATTAATTTTAGTTGCTCATATATAAATTTTATTGAATTAAAATATTTGCTTGATTCATCTTGTATCAATATAAAAAATGACATGATTAATTTTAATATAAAAATTATACTAGGGGGATTAGCTTGCTGTTGTCCTTGTCCTTTTTCTTCATGTTTTCTATTAGAGTTTCTAGATTATTTTGATAATTTATATGCTTAGGAATTTTATAATCTCCTATCATATCCATTTTCACATCCCTACAAAATACATGAACTGCAAAATTACACTCGATTAAAAGAGACAAATTTATTTTTGGATATGGGGTTTTTATGATACTGCATATGATAACTGTTTCTTGCTGCCTAATAACATTCCAGTAATCTCTATCAAGAAAATTTAATTATTCTACCAGATCATTAATATCATAAAATTTGTTTTGTTTTGTATATGCTAACGCATCCTTAACACTTTCATTTAAAGCATTTTTAAGTGCAGAATTGTCCAGTCGAATTCTTCTAGAATCTGGTGACTCTCTAAAGGTGATTCATGATGATAGATATGAGGGACAGTTTGGGAGAATTCTAGGAATTGCGCCATCACAAAGAGATTTTAAAAAAGTTTAACTTCAATTGCTGCCCCTGTTTTTTCATCAAATGCTGATGCTTCTCTTTTTATGTCCTCTGGTCGAAAATGTAGTTCACATACCTAAAAATATTGTAAAAATCAAAACCTATTTTAAATCCTTGTAAAAATCTTAAAAGTTTGTCAGCAAAAATCTACAATATGAAGAATTTTTCTTATAATTCTAGGAAAAATGAAGAGTGTTCTGATATCTATAAGTAACATAATTTATCAATTCAACAAAAAATTATTAGTGAATGTTTTGTTTTGTTTTTGGAGATTTTTAAAAAGTTGGAATATGTGTCGAAAGCAGTTCGATATTTAAATTTTTGCGTTACTTTGAGGAAAAAATACGAATTTATTTATTTGTAAAAATTCTGTTTTTCCTGGCAGCTTCCATAAAATTCTAGAATTTTCCTGTGTCGGTCTTTGATTGGCTGGATTTTTTGGATTTGTGAAAACGAGGCTGACTCCCTGATTCGAAAATTTGGGCACCAAATTCTTCAGACAAGAAATTAATCTGAGAAGAGCCGGTCTCAATTTTTGCTGTCTCCGTTGACTTTAAGTCGACGTAATTTTTGACAAAGGGAAACCTGAAAATTGATTGAACAAGAGAAAGTTATATCACAACTGCAAGGTTCAAGGTTATATATATATATTATAACTGATTGAAACAAATAACTCCGACACGAGTGTTGAACATAAAATAATGGACTTAATAAAAGCACGTGGAGACATTTATCACATATACAACGTGTAAGGAACAAGGTACAATAAGAACATAAACAATAGTTACCTACATGTACATATAAAAGATATAGATAGAGTTATGGATAGTCCATAAGGTTAAAGTCACTTACTGACTTAGTCCGTACATGTGGGATAGAGGCCCCCACGAGGAATGTCTAACCCATGTTGTCCAGTCCAAGAAGAAGGAGAAAAGAGAGAAGCTGGCGCTTCCTGCTTAAATACAGAAAAACGCCTGATGGTGTGAATAAGAAACGAGAGGGAAGATAACTCTTCCAGATCCAAGGGAAGACAATCCAACACAACCTTTCACTAATTTTATTTTTAGTATATTTGGAGAAACCAAATATTACATTTTAGCTCACAAAGTGAGTTAGATTTCTCCAGAAGAGAAGACAACTTTTGTGAAGCTTTCTTTATTTAGAAGTCGGTGTGATGTTATTGTATTGAACTCTAAGTGAACCCTTAAGAGTTACTGTCCTTTGTCTGGGCACAGAATAAACATGGCTTCTTAACCCTTCACACGTCATCCAAGTGTATTCCATTTAATTCAGATATACTGACATAGTGGCAGCCCTGGGATTTGAACATTCACCAGAAAAAAAGGAGTATAACACCGAACAAGACTAACTGGAAAAAAGTTATGTCAACTTTTTGGACGAAAAACCCTTTTTAGACGAATTAAGAAGTTAAGTCCTATCGCCGAACACAACCCGACATGTTCGAATAGAAATTCTAAAAACAAAATAAAGAAAAACGAAAAGTGTTTGCAGTATTAAAAAAAAATATTGTTCTCTGGAACAAACAAGTATTTTAATACATTTAATAAATTGTATTTCACATTTTCTAAATTTGTTATAATAGTATTTTTGTCGAAATGAGCAACGTAAGCGAGCCATCAATATCCTGGACCGCAGACAATCTAGTAGAAGAATTCAAATTCTTCAAGTAAAGATGCAGGCTATATTTCTCTGTAAAAACACTCCAGTAGACAAACAGGTCGACCCTATTTTGTTATTTTCTGGGGAAGAGGTTCATGGACTTTTACGGACGAAGCTAACGAAAATAATCCATAGATTGTTTGGCAGAAATTCGAAGAACGTTTAGAACGCCAGGTAAATTCTCACATCTATCATATGTCTTTTCGACAATACAAACAAAGAGACACTGAAAGTATTGCCGACTTTTTAGCAAGGTGTAGGTTGCAGGCGAAGAAGTGCAAATTCCGAGGTTATACTGAAATACGTTTATTAGAACAAATCTACGGAACCAGACACGGGTTTAAAAAAAGCAGCTGTTGGAAAAAGGGGAAAATCTTTCACTGGAAGAAGCCCAAATTATAGGCAGAGTCTACGCAAATAGCAGAAATCCACAATGGAGAAAGCCAGGAAATTGACTTTGTGAAATACAGCAGTTGTAAGCGGTGCGGGAGCATGCAGTTTCACCAGAAGGAAAAGTGTCCTGCTTGGGGTTCAACTTGCTCAGCTTGTGGGCGAAAGAACTACTGGGCTAAAGTCTGTTGTCACAGACAAGAGAATAAAGGAAACACCCATAGACACAAATTAAACCAAAGTGACCCAAATTTAAACTTGGACACAAGGAGACCCCGGGACATTGGCAGTGCAGACACCATTATAAAAAAAATAGCAACAATGTGTACCCAGTAAATGTGGATGTAATGAAAATAACATACCTCGAAACTCAAAACGGGTGCGGACGTGTCTGGCTTGCAGGGTCATCGCAGGAAAGAAACATGGCTGCTTTAAGCACTATACTTAACGATTGACGAGAATGGGATTGCGCGTATGCAAATTCTCTCGAGATTGGGTGTATATATTATCATACGGCGACGGCCAGTTGGGAGTGTCAAGCAATTACGTACGACGACTACGACTGTCTGATAACCTGAAGGAACCAGTTTGATAGAAGCTATTTCGGTATTATGGCCTTCGACCCCAAGTTGATACCCCTGTTTGACGGGACCGATTCTGGGCAATCGGTAGTTGAATGGGTAGAGAAGGCGGAATTAGTATGTTCGCTGAGCAGCGTGAAGAGAATCGAGTGTGTGGTTCCGATGCGCCTCTCGGGCGGCGCATATGCTGTTTACCGACGAAAAGAGGGCCGATTTTACCTGTATAAAAGAAGCCTTATACATAGCATTTACCCTCAACTCCGTGACAGTTTACAAGCAGTTTGCGACACGCCGCTTGCGCCCGGGAGAAACGGTCGATGTCTTCTTGGCAGAGCTGCGCAAGCTTGCGGTTCTGTTCGGGGGTATGACGGAGCGGGGTTTGATATGCACATTCATTGCCGGTTTGCCAGAACATACAGAGGAACTTCTCCAGGCCACCTCCCGCGTGGACGACTTGGGCATATCAGAAATATTGGCCCGCGCCCGAGCAATATTAAAATACATCTCTGCGGGTATAGGGTTGACAGCCGTAGCAACACATCCACCATGTTGTCAGGCAAAGGAAACTGCAGCTCAAACGAGATGTTACACATGTAACGGACCCAATCACGTGGCTCGAGAATGTCTCATGCGGTGCGAAAGTCCCAGGCCCCGAAAAATCCTCACCTGTTACCGGTGCAAGCGAGAGGGTCACATTGCCAGAAATTGTCCGAGAAACGGAGAAGTGGACGAGTCTTCAGCGCCAGTCTCCTCCTCAAACCTCATCTGAGCAGCGCACTGCCTGTGATCACTGTGCGGATCAATGGGATGATGCGCACCGCCCTAGTGGACACAAGTTGTACGCAGTCACTGATCCGCATGGCATGCTGTCGGACGTGGCGAAGAGAGAAGGTGCAAGTACTCACAGTGGGTGGAAGGACACTCAGTTGCTGCGGAATTGGAGTAGTCAAACTTGGCGTAAGCAACAGGCCCCCCTCGACATTAAAGTTCTAGTTGTGGATGGGGCGTTACTAGGATTTGACTTGGTCGGATTGGATGCAATCAAGCAGCTGGGCGGAGTGTTCGTAACTGGCATGGGCGACGTAAATTTTCCCCAGTCTAGTGAACCGTTCTGCGCTGCCATCCCGATCAGCGAGCCCGACTTCTGTGCAGAGTACGATTAGAGTGAAAGGATTTGGACCGCATCGTGGAAGTGGTCCGACGACCAGCCACCAGCTACATTGAAAAACAGGCTAGCAGAATATCCCATCCCTATCCATCTCCAAGAGGAGTACGATCGCGAACTGCAGATTTGGATAGACAACGGCTAGCTGCTTCCGTATCCTGAAGATGAGCTTGGACGCCCAAAGGGTTTGATCCCGCTGATGGCCGTACTACAGGAGAACAAACAGAAGGTTCGACCAGTCATAGCCTATCGCGAACTGAATGCGCATGTGAATGCTTATACAGCCAATGCAGACGTTTGCGCTCAAAAGCTGAGGGAATGGCGACAGCAAGGTCAAATGTCGCTATAGTGCACCTGCGCCGGGTGTATCTACAGATTCACGTTGACAAGTCCTTGTGGCCATTCTAAACGGTGAAGGTTAAGGGGCAAAGGTATTGCCTTACCCGCTTGCGGTTCGGGCTAAACGTGGCCCCACAGATCATGCGGTCCGTTGTTAAGGCTGTGATCGGGCAAGATGAAACCATCAACAGCGCTACCTTGTCATACATCGACGACATATTCGTTAACAAGTGTGTCTGGCGGCTCATGTGAAGGCGCATCTTGAGCTGTTTGGGCTGACTTGTAAGAACCCAGAGCAACTGAGTAGTGGCGCTCGTGTGTTGGGCTTATACATCTGGGAGGAGCATGGTAGACTTCGATGGCGACGCGACGGCGAGCGTCCGACGGCTCCTGACGTACTTACACGCCGAAGCATCTTTTCCGTGTGTGGGCGGCTAACCGGGCATTTTCCAGTGTGCGACTGGCTCCGTGTTGCAGCCGCGTTCTTGAAACGGAGAGCGAACGCCGTAACAACAGGATGGGATGATGAAGTACAAGACCCCCTACTGCGTCGGATGCTGGAGGAGATTATTACGAGAACGGCATAAACTGATCCAGCACACGGTGACTGGTGCGTGAACGGTCGGGATATCACTGTGTGGGTGGATGCAAGCTCCTTGGCCACCAGTGAGGCTATTGAATATGGCGGAGCCATCATTGAAGACGTAACCTGGCTACGACCGGTACACTCCGATCAGCACATAAACCTGGCAGAGCTTGATGCAGTGTTAAGGGTTGTCAACCTGGCGCTACAATGGAAGGCGAGCGTGATTCGGCCTGCGTGTATCGGTGGATTTCGGACACCCTGTCCGGGAAAACGAGGGTACGGGCCAAGGCGGCATCAGAGATGTTAATAAGACGCCGACTGAGCACGCTCTATGAATTAGCTGCGGAATATGAGCTGACAATCGACGTGACGCTCGTCAAATCTCACGCAAACCGAGCTCACCAGAGTGCCGCAGCGATGGCTGGATGCAATCCGTAAAGAAACGGAACCCACTGAGCCAGTGTGCGCCACGTCCATAGAAGAGCTGGATCCCGTTCGCATTCGGACTATTCACCGATCTTGGGAACATCCCGGCGTAAAGCGCACACTCTACTTTGCAAAATTGGTTAGTCCCGAGGTCTCTAAGGTAGATGTGCGGGAAGTAGTCAGAGACTGCGCTGAGTGTCAATCCATATATCCGGCTCGGGTAAGTTGGAAGACGGGCAGACTGGACGTACGTGAGAACTGGAGCAGCTTCGGAATGGACATGACCCACCTTGGAGGTCGGCATTACCTAACGTTGATCGACTGCGGTCCCAGTCCATTTGCCATTTGGAGGCCGTTACTACGCCAGGACTCTGCCAGCATCATCCGGCAGCTGGAGACTGTATTCTGCCGAACTACTCACGCCACAGCCTTTAGTGGAGAGACGTTCACTAAATTTGCCGAGCGCTGGGGAGTTCGGATGAGATTCCGATGTGCATACGTGCCATCGAGTAATGGGATCGCAGAGAGATCTCATCGTACGATCAAGCGCATTGCAACAAGAACACAGTGCTCGGTAATGAAGGCAGTGTACTGGTACAATGTGACTCCCAAAGATGATATAACAGCTTCAACTGCACCAGCTAATGTGATACACACATACCCGGCCCGTATAAAGGGCATCGATGTTGCATCGCCATCAGAAGACACTGGTCCCAGTAGTTATAAAGTGGGGGATATCGTCTGGGTTAAGATCCCACATGGGCGATGTACGACTCAGTTTGGAAAGGGACAGATAACAAATGTCTACAGCCTACATTCGGTCCTTGTTGACGGGACACCCCGCCACATAAAGGATGTTCGTCCTCTGCGTGGAGCAGATGCCACTAGTTGTCGCATCACTTCCTCTGACGATGAAGCGCCGAGGTTGTATGAGGATTTGACGCGGGAGGATTCAGCAGCATCGGAGAGCGATTACAACGACTGTGGTCAGAATGGGCCCAGAGACACATCCGATGATACAACCGAGGACGAAGATACTACCGAGCGTGTCCCGCTTAGACGAAGTAGCAGATTAAAGAGACCTGCTCCGCACTTTGTGTGATCCTCAGATCAGGGAGGAGTGTGGCTGTAATGAAAATAACATACCTCGAAACTCAAAGCGTGTGCGGACGTGTCTGGCTTGCAGGGCCATCGCAAGAAAGAAATATGGAGGTATCAGTGGGGACTTCGCCCCGGCCCGAGAGGGCTGGAAAACCTCTCAACCACCTCCCGTGATAGGGATCGGGGCCTGTAACCAACCCCGTGAACGATTAATTCCCGGTAGGCGCGGGTCAACAGCCCGCGTCGATCACGTCCCTGCCCTTTGTACACACCGCCCGTCGCTACTACCGATCGAACGGTCCGGTGAGGTCCTCGGATCTGGCCGACGACGCCGCCGGGCTGTCTGGTGTTTCGCCGCCTGTGCCGCCTCGGCGTTCGACGCCTGAAGAAGACGACCGAACCTGTGTCTTCTCGTAGCAGTAACTTCACTCTCACACCTCGTTCTTCGTGACTAGATTGCTACCGCCCTGGCAAATAAATGAATTCCTTTTATATCGTCGGCGTAATTTGCATGGGCGACGCCACGCTCACGCCACGAACGAGACCACACCTTACAAATTCGCTCGTCAACGGCGACCATGCTTCTTCAGCTTAATTCAGGCAGAACCTGACAAGCTAAACAGATGCGTTTCGCCGGAGGTAAGTAAGCTTGTTCATTACATCGTTTAGAGGAAGTAAAAGTCGTAACAAGGTTTCCGTAGGTGAACCTGCGGAAGGATCATTACCGTTTCCGTTGCCGGCGTCGGCAGCCAAAACACGAAAGCACTATATTTAACGATGGGCGATCTCGAACCAGCGAGAATGGGATTGCACTTATGCAAATTCTCTCGAAATCGGGCGTGCATATAAGCATACGACGACGGCCAGTTGGAAGTGTCAAGCAATTACGCACGACGACTACAACTGTCTGATAACCTGAAGGAAGCAGTTTGATAGAGTAAATGCCAATCAGGATAACCAGGAAATATACAACCAGTTTGCACAAATGACATTTGATACTATCAAGTGGCAAGATAAAAAAGACACTAGGACTGAGGCCTTCGCAGACCTTACAATTAAGCTTCCCAACTTACCAGGCACCCACCAACTAAAAGCCAAAGTTGACACAGGAACTGAAGGAAATACCCTCCCCTTACGTGTTTTCCACAAGATGTTTCCAAACAAAGTCAGCAATTCTGGACAGCCACTCCCTGGTACAGCACATAACGAGTCAACTGTACTGCCTGCATACAATGGATCCAGCATCCCTCAACATGGTTCCATTAGCATAGAATGTACCCATAAAGGAGAGAGGAAATCATACAAGTTGTTTGTGGTAACATCTGAAGGACCTATTATACTAGGACTACCCTCACCCAGAGACTTGGAACTGGTTACGATGCACTGCGTCATCGAAGAAAACCAGGCTCATATTAAACTCTGTAGAAGACCTGAGAAATATGTACCCGGATCAGTTCAACCGAATAGGCAGTTTCACAGGAGAATACCGGATTGTCCTGAAATCGGACAACCATCCTGTGTTCCATGCCCTGGTACACTAGGATTCATAGACGACGTCATAGTATATGGCAAAACCAAAAAGGAGCATGACCAAAATCTGCACAATTTGATGGTGGTAGCAAAAGCTGAAGGACTTAGTTTTAACAGCGAAAAATGCCAAATAGACCAGAAGCAGATACACTTCTTGTATGTGTGCATAAGCGTGTGTTAGTTACCACCAATTTTACCCTGTGAAATTTACCCCCCCCCCATATTTAACACAATGAAACTTGCAGAAAAATTAATATTTTTTTGAAAAATTTCTTTCCATTCAAAAGAAAAAACATTAAACAAACTCCAGATGATTAAAAAAAAAAAAATTCAGCTTACGGAAATAATGAAAATTATGATTGAAAAACAATGTTTTCATTTTCGCACTGTTAAGTCAACTGAAATTTAACGTAGCTAAAAACAAGTTACGATAAGAGGTTTTTTTTTTTTAAATTCTATGAAAAATCAATTAATGTAAATATATCTGAAATAGTTTTTATTCTTAAAATATTTTAGGGGAAACATTTTTTTACGAGGTCTATCCCCCTTATTTTATCTTATGAGATAAAAAAAAAATGACCCGCCAGAAAACTTTTTTTACTTTTTTTCGATAAAGATAAGAGTCTGAATAACTATATCAAAGAAATTGTATAACATACAACGCAGTATTTTTTTTTAAGGAAAAATCAATGAAATCGGAAATAAAAAGTGCAAAAAAAGTCGTAATATTATTTGAAAGTTGTTTTTTTTTCCTTTTTTATTGGTATGTACTATATTCTATTAAATTGTCAAAAAATTTTTTTTAACGAAATTAATTTTTAAGAGATTTTCAATCTTTTGTGTGCTTAAATATTTTTTTTTCTGCGTAAAATAAATTGAATAATTTTCTTTTTCTGCGTGAAAAAATCGAATTTTTCACGGATATTTAAATATATAAATTTTAGAATTCAGGTGAACAAAAAATTGGTCTGATCCGCGCTAGATTAATATTTTTAAAAGAATTTGTAATTTCTATTGTTGAATAGTAATGTGTGATTCTTAGAATATACGGAAGAGCAAAACTGACATATTTGTTTTGTTTTTATACAAAGAGACGAGACGCTTCTCAGTAACAAAAGTTTGTTTTTCTTAGCGTAAAAAAATATTTTATTTAACTTTTTCGACCAATTAGAATAAAAAGTAAGTATATATTGATTATTTTATCAGTTTTTCTCTTAGAAAAATATTCAAATTTTCATTTCATTTTCGATTTTAAAAATTAATACCAAAACTGAAGTATAACCCGTCGGTCCTCCCGCGTGCTGAAGGGCTCACAGAATCTCCGAAATTGGCCGTCAAGATCGGATTTTCTGCATCAACCACGGATTGCAGGGTATCTATATTTGCTGGAAATCTAGCCGAATGCCCCACGTTGTGCTAAGATCTCAAACGACTAGAAATCTGCTATAGAAACTGATTTCCGAGATTAATGGCGGCCGATTGGTCATATGAAAAAAAGAATAACGAATCTTTTCTTTTTTAAAAAAATCAACAACATTTATATTCGAAAATATAAGAATACAAATAATTACTTCTCAAGGTTGGTGGGAGTGATGTGCCCGTAATTAAATACTTCTGGTCTTCTGCAAAGTATTGTGCAAAACAGTTCGTAAGTTGACTAAGTTTTCAAAATGGTCTTAGCTGAAGTCAGTTACTCTCGGCTCTCAGTATTGCGTTAATCTTGTCAGCTAGCCCGGTCAGCGCATGTGATCCTCAACAACCAACGTCCTCTTTCAAGCGCAGCGTGGCTTAATCTGCCCTCAAGCCAAAAACGCCCGAGTTAAGTAACACTCCGACCGGAACAATTTTATTTCCGGTCGGCATGAAAAACATCGGGAATTTTTCTGCTCCACCCACCCAAGAAGGGTAACCGCCTTCCTCTTGTTCAACGAGCCAATCAAATTTACTTCCGCCCACCAATCTGGGTACCATCTCTTCCGGCCACTTGAATGTGTTTTTTTTTTAATACATTCGACCCTTTTTTTTAATGTCGATTTCCAACAAGAGTTTATCTCCATTATCCAGCAATAGGGAAACATAAAAACAATAGATTCTCTTTAATCCTGGTTTCTTCATGTTCCGGTAATCTATAAAACAAGATTTATCTTTTCCCATGAGACTAAAAGTCTGGATACATCAAAGACTCGTCTAAGAACGGCTTCCCTCACTTCTGGGAGTTCCGACCTACTTGAGATTTTACTACCGGCTACTATCGCCTCGACCGAGGTCATTTTCGGATCGCCCATCTGTTTTAGATCTACGAGTTATATTTCCGTTTATTAATTCTTTCTTTCTTCTAATTTCAAAACCTAGATCAGGTCATATTTCGATCGCGGCCCTGTACTTCTGACCCAAACAATCGGGAGATTTTAACTTCCGATTTTTCTTTCTTTCTTTTTCTATCTTCCAAACCTGAATCAGGTCACATCACTCCCTTCGCCTTTTGTCATTTACTTGTAAATGACATATCAACCCACCTACCAACTGGTAAGTTCAAAAACAATTCATACATAAGGTTTCTACTAATCATGCAGTAGAAACAGAAAACGTCTTTACTTCTTCCTTGATCATGCAATTGTTCCAGTTCTTTCTCAGTTTTTTTTTTTTTTTTTTTCATATTAATTTTCTTTCTACTAATCATGCAGTAGAGTTTTTTTTTCTCTTTTAAATGTTCTTTTTATGCAGTAGGATAGAATTCAAACAGAGCTCTCAGCGCTCCTTACCAATTACTCAATCCAATCCGTAGATTATGTTCAGAATATCAACACCTGTAATATATGTGTACACACACGCACTCACACATTTAGCAACAAGCTTTGGCTTTTAACAGCAGCCTTCAGTCCTCCGTCAAGTTTTTTTTTTTTTTTTTTTTTTTTTTCAAAGTATGCAAGATGTTCTTTTTATGCAGTAAGGTAGAATTCAAACAGAGCTCTCAGCGCCCCTTACCAATTACTCAATCCGTAGTTTTATATTCAAAATTTTAACACCTGTAATACACGTGTACACACATAGATTTAGCAACAAGCTTTCGCTTTAACAGCAGCCTTCAGTCCTTCGTCACAAGTTTTTTCACTATTTTTATTTTTTCTTTGTGTAGTTTCTTTCTTCGTGTCAATTATGGGTGCTGGGTCATTTGAGTTTCCCCTGCCTTCCATAGAGACACCCAGTGGTTCTCCCTCTCCGCTCTCACACACTCCTGCCAGTGCTCCTTTCCCGCTTAATATTTTCCTACGTCTTTTCCACAAGTATACTGCTGATAGTATCAGCACTATGGCCAGCAAAATTCCTATCATAATCGACCAGTTTATCACAATCCCCGACGTTCCCTTCCACACTGAATTCGATGTCCCTACTGAACTTAACTTATCCTGTAACTGGTCTAAATCAATCCTCTCAACTGGCCCTAAAAGCTTAGGTATCTTTCTTAACGTGGCCTCAGAAAATCCTTCACTAGGGTTTTCCACAACTCCACCTAATCGCTAATATTGGTCCCCAATAAGTTAAAAATGATTCTTTTTTCCCTGAAACTTCTTTTGTATAACTCTAGTATACACAACTTACGATTATCCATTACATATATGGGACTCACAGAGTCGCAAGTTCCTAAGACATCACTTTTACACCTTATTGCTTCTACCTCTGACAACAGCAGGAATTCTAGTCGAACCAAGCTCAAAACGAGAAATTCAGTTTCAATTTTATATCGAGCAACTGCTCCAAGTGTCTGGTCTACCCGGGGTTATGGGAGATGTCAATTCATCACCTGATATCTTTCAAAAATACTATCTCTATCCAGTAGGGGAACGGATAACAATACCAACAGTCTATCATCTTCTAAAACAAGTAACACAGCCCAAGGCACTATAATACATCCACAATTCTTTAGTAGGGTCAACTGGCAATCTCAAATGATGAGAGAGCCCTGCCCGTATACCTACGAGAATACTTCTAAGACGACCAGGGGTTACCATAACTTGTCTGTCACATTCCCCACTTCTCCCTGCAAGGTTTCCATACTACCAATAAGCCAATTTATAGTGCCTCTGTTCTTAGCTAACTCCACCCTTGTCATGTTTAAAATGGATACGCTTTCCTTAGCTACCTGGGCTAACACTTTCTGACCCTCTTTTACATCTTTCAATTTTCTTGTCGCTTTCGGATACTGTTCCGAACAACACACTTAGGGCTTTTCCTGCTATGGGTACCACCGCTCTTTTTGGTCTGGTTTGCAACAACTCTACCCCCTTTCAAATAATTCTGCATTTTCTTCCCACGGTATGCTACCATAGAGGCCTCCTGCTCCAAGGAATCTAACAACCTTAGATACTTATCATCATCCGAATTCCTCTCAGTGAACTATAATTTTCCGAAGTTCAACTAATTCTTTTACCAACCTGGTCAATATCTCCACATACAGCCCTAAGTCTATCACTATCAGCCACCCTGATCTGGCCACGATCACCCCACTAGTTTTATTCATCCTTACAAGAGACGAGTGAGTATCTCATTTTACTTATAGGTAACCACCACTAGTCTTTCTATCAATTCATACAGATATCTATCTCTTCGGTTACCTACCCTAATGCTTGGTGAATTCAGTCTCAAAATATCCGCGAGCACCACCCCCGCATGGGGGCCCTTCCACACGAACGGCAGCACACGCGAACAACCCAAGACATTATTCACTTTTCCATTACCTTCTTATCTACTCATTGTTGGGGGCCAGCACTACTCCCCCTTGAGGTTTCAACGCTGTGCTCCCCCTTATCCTCAATTTGAGTGGCAACTCAGGCTCACTCTCTACACTTTCTTCTTTTCCAAGTCTCTCTCGTAGTTGGGAGATAGGAACTACTTCCTCTCCCTCACCTTTACTTGCGACTATCTTTTTGGGCGGACATTTTACATCCTTCTTGGCTAGTATTCCTACTACCTTTTCTTCACCGCCCCCTAGGGACACCTCTACCCCACCCACTGACAACATTGGGGGGTTAAACGTCAACTGTGCCCTATTTCGTCCTAGCCAGTCTCTCCCTAAAATTATCTCGTTGTGCAAACCAGGTACTACATACAGCTTGTGGTTCTTTTCCACCCCACCTACTCTCAATGGTAGCCATGTCATACCTAATACTGTCAAATCTTCACCACTAGCCTGACTAATACTTAGGTCTGATTTCCCTAATTCCTTCCGGGTCTTCAGGCGATCATAAACGACCCTACTGATCAATGACACGGACGCCCCAGAGTCAATTAAAGCTTCTACTTTAATTTTCCCTAATCTAACTCTACAGGTCAGTTGTTTCTCCCAGTTAAGAGCGAGAATACCTGAGCCTTTCCTTCTGACTTACGTTTTCTCCAGCCCTGCATCTTTCCAGACCTTAGGACTGGCAACAGATATCCTTCATCATCTGTTCCTACCTCAGAGTCACAACTCTCCGACTCTACCTTACTTTTTCTAACTATCTTCTTTCCTTTACTCCAGCCCCGTGTCTTTCCAGACATTGGGACTGACAACAGATAATTTGCATTATCCGTTCCTGCCTCCGAGTCACAACTTCCGACTCTATCTTACTTTCTGTTCCACTAAAACAGTATTTGCTAATGTGGCCCAATCTAAGGCACTTCCAACACTTTGTCTTATTCCCAGTCCTGTTTTCTCTTCTTATTCGCCTGGGACAGGACTTCTTAACGTGACCTAACTGATCACAAACCCAGCACTTTCTATGAGGACAGTTGGCAGACATATGGCCTGGTTGTCCACAGTTCCAGCATCTAAATCTTATCGTTCTAATTGGGGCCACCCTGGTCCTAATTACTCTAGTTGTTCCATAGGCCTTTCCCTGATTTCTTGGGACAGCTTTGAGACTAGCTACTGGAGATTCTTTAGACCTATCCTTATTCCGTCTATCCACCCAGCTTCCTGTCTCTTTCTACCTGTCGGACACTCTACGGACCTATGTCCTTCACCCTTACATGTCCAACAAACCATCCTGTTATGTCTCGGTGGGGGATTATGAAATCCACGCCACACTGACCATGTTTCACGCCTGGGGTCTATTTCTTCCTCCCAATCTTCACTTACTTCCTGGAGTATTCTCCGTTCCCCTCTTGGGCCTGGGACCCTTCTTTCCCAAATATTTATCGCTTCTTCCTTAATCCTTTCCTGAGCTTGGCTCTTTCTAATTCGAGATCGATCCCAGAATCTCTCTCCATCTCGGGCTAGCTCTAACGCATCGGCCAACCTGGCCGGTCTCCCACGAAGTATCTCATTTCTCACTTCGTCGTCCTGTAAGGCATCTACATATAGATCCACCAGCTGGGCCTGGATCACCTTACATTCCCGAGCCACCTCCTCCGGGTAGGCAAGCAACGCCAATTCGGTCGCTCTCTCACCTAACTCTGAAGGGGTTTCTCCAGATTCCTGCTTCAGCCTAAGTAGCTTCCTATTTGCCTCTATCTCGGTACGAACACTAGCATACTTTTCTATCACTCTATTTTTCAATTCTTCCCACCCTAAACCGGGACTTTCTTCAATCCATCTTCTTATGGATTTCGAAACCGGTCCCGCTGTTGCCTCAAATGCTAACAGCACCGATTCTCTATCTGATAGTCCATAGATCAATTTCTTTTTTTCTATCGACTCTATCCAGTCTTGCAGTCTGGTAGAATCGCCCTTAAACACTGGCACTCGCATCCCACCTAATATCCTATGAAGGTTTCCTCTTCCTAATCCACCCTCATCAGCTTCCTGACCCCCTATTCAAACTATCTTGAGACCCGCCCACACTCATTATACTCAAAAACACTGGCAAGAGATATATGATAACAAAGAAAAAGGGAAAAACCAAAAGAGTGTCCTACCTTTAAATGATCCTTGCCTCCTCAGTTTCTGGGTTGCTGGTTCTCTCAGAATTTTTTTTTTTTTTTTTTTAAGTCAAATTGACTAGAGTCTCTTTTGTTTTTGTCTTTCTTTTAAAAACTGTCGTCTCGTTCAAAGCTCCTGGGTTCCTGGGTCTCAATGTTTCAGCGTCCTTGCTGTCTGGGTTCCTGGGGTGGTTTCTTCTTGAGTTTTTTTTTTCTTCTGTGTGGTCACAGTCCGGTCGAAAAATCCTGGTCACGGCACCAAATATAACCCGTCGGTCCTCCCGCGTGCTGAAGGGCTCACAGAATCTCCGAAATTGGCCGTCAAGATCGGATTTTCTGCATCAACCACGGATTGCAGGGTATCTATATTTGCTGGAAATCTAGCCGAATGCCCCACGTTGTGCTAAGATCTCAAACGACTAGAAATCTGCTATAGAAACTGATTTCCGAGATTAATGGCGGCCGATTGGTCATATGAAAAAAAAGAATAACGAATCTTTTCTTTTTAAAAAAATCAACAACATTTATATTCGAAAATATAAGAATACAAATAATTACTTCTCAAGGTTGGTGGGAGTGATGTGCCCGTAATTAAATACTTCTGGTCTTCTGCAAAGTATTGTGCAAAACAGTTCGTAAGTTGACTAAGTTTTCAAAATGGTCTTAGCTGAAGTCAGTTACTCTCGGCTCTCAGTATTGCGTTAATCTTGTCAGCTAGCCCGGTCAGCGCATGTGATCCTCAAACAACCAACGTCCTCTTTCAAGCGCAGCGTGGCTTAATCTGCCCTCAAGCCAAAAACGCCCGAGTTAAGTAACACTCCGACCGGAACAATTTTATTTCTGGTCGGCATGAAAAACATCGGGAATTTTTCTGCTCCACCCACCCAAGAAGGGTAACCGCCTTCCTCTTGTTCAACGAGCCAATCAAATTTACTTCCGCCCACCAATCTGGGTACCATCTCTTCCGGCCACTTGAATGTGTTTTTTTTTTAATACATTCGACCCTTTTTTTTTAATGTCGATTTCCAACAAGAGTTTATCTCCATTATCCAGCAATAGGGAAACATAAAAACAATAGATTCTCTTTAATCCTGGTTTCTTCATGTTCCGGTAATCTATAAAACAAGATTTATCTTTTCCCATGAGACTAAAAGTCTGGATACATCAAAGACTCGTCTAAGAACGGCTTCCCTCACTTCTGGGAGTTCCGACCTACTTGAGATTTTACTACCGGCTACTATCGCCTCGACCGAGGTCATTTTCGGATCGCCCATCTGTTTTAGATCTACGAGTTATATTTCCGTTTATTAATTCTTTCTTTCTTCTAATTTCAAAACCTAGATCAGGTCATATTTCGATCGCGGCCCTGTACTTCTGACCCAAACAATCGGGAGATTTTAACTTCCGATTTTTCTTTCTTTCTTTTTCTATCTTCCAAACCTGAATCAGGTCACAAAGACAATTTTTTTAACGTCAATTTCACTGTGAAATTTTAATATTAAATTTTTCAAGTTTTTATTCATTTTAATAGTAAATTTTAATATTAAAGTTTTTAAAGATTTTATTCATTTTAATAGTAAATTTTGGATAAACTTGCAAATCGTTCGGAAAATTAAAACATATTACAGGGTGACCCAGAAATACCAGAACCCAAATTATTTATTTATTTTCCCTTATAAATTGTTTTTGGCTACGTTATATTTAAATTGATTTAACGGTGCAAAAAAGAAAACATTGTTTTTCGTTCATAATTTTCATTATTTTCCTAAGCTGAAAATTTAAAAAATAAATCACCAGGATTTAAAAAAAATATTTCTTCTTTCGAATGCACACAAAATTTTTGTTCGATATTTTTATAAGCTCATATTTCTATTAATAAATATATTTAATGTGACATTAGCAGGAGCTCAAACTCCACCCACTTCAGCCCAAGATGTTGTTCCCGCTTCTTTTAACCTTTCTTGTAAATCTAATTAGTTCGTAATAAATCTTTGTTGAATTTACCTTGTGTGTCTATCTCCTCACATTATCTTTTACCTATTGTAAATTCTTTTTTTTCCGCATTGTTTCCACTATGCAATCCGACTACTCAACCTCAACAAGTTATGTGCCCAGTTATGAAAATAGAATTTACTTCGATGGAAATCCTGAACAATTTCAATTATGGGAAATTAAATTTATTTCCTACTTACGACTCCAGAAGCTGGCACATATTTTGGAATCCGAGACAGATGATATCGACCCAGACAAAAATGCTGAAGTTTTTGCTCTGATGACACAATTACTCGATGATAGAAGTCTTACTCTAATTATTAGAGATGCCAGAAATAATGGAAGATTGGCAATGCAAATATTAAGAGAACATTATGTTGGAAGCAGTAAACCCAGGATAATTTCTCTTTATACGGAATTGACATCATTAAAAATGCCAGAACAAGAAAATGTCACGGATTACATGCTAAGAGACGAGAATGTCGCTTCGTCGTTAAACTCAGTCGGCGAAAGCATATCTAATAGCTTGTTAATAGCTATGATTTTAAAGGGATTACCCAGCGATTTTAAACCCTTTTCGACTGTGATAACACAGAGAAAGGACGAATTGAAATTCAATGAGTTCAAATCAGCTCTCAGAAGCCACGAAGAGACTGAAAAATGCAGAAAAAATGGACCACGAGAAGATTACTCCATGAAAATTAATGTATAGGAAAATTATACGATGTTTCAATTGCCAGAAGCTGGGGCACCGAAATTTCGAATACAAAACGCGTCAAATTTTTTTAAAAAGATGTTGTGAACATTGCAGAAAAAATACTCACGACATAAAGTATTGCCGAATTAAAAGAAAAGAAAATTCAATCAACTCACTGAAAGACACAGATGAAAAAAAAAATTCTTTTCACTGTAAGTACTTAAAAAAAATCCTTTGAAGATCCATTTAAATTACTAGTAGATCGTGGAGCTACGGCACATATAATTACAGATAAGACGAAATTCGTTTCAATGAAGATTTTAATGCATCGCAACATACCATTGAACTTGCCAACGGTACCCGAACCACAGGTTTGGTACATGCAAAAGGCGATGCACAATTTTTAATAAAAGATAATAAAGGCATTACTCATGAAACAACATTAAAAGATGCATTATATATTCCATCCTATAAACAAAATATTTTTTCGGTACAGTCAGCGACCCAAAATGGTGCTTCCCTCCATTCTTACAAAAATGGCGCCAAACTCAAGACACCTAATGGATGTGTATGCAATATTAAAAAACAAGGAAAGTTATATTTCCTAAATAACATAAAAACTATACGAACTCATACTTTAAAAGAATGGCATAGTATTCTTGGACATTGTAACAAAGAAGATGTTTTAAAATTAGAGCAAGCTATAAAAGGCATGAAAATAAGTCATAAGAATAAATTTGATTGCAAAACTTGTACTCAAGGAAAAATGTGTCAATACAGAAATAAAAAAGCCGATAAAAAGGCAAATAAAATACTTGATTTGATTCATTGTGATTTGGCAGGTCCTATTGAACCAATTTCAATAAATGATTCAAAATATGCAATAACTTTTGTTGGTGACTACTCAGGATTAATAGTGGTTTATTTTCTTAAAAATAAATCAGAAGCAGCAGATGCAACAGAAATTCTTTTAGCTGATATGTCACCCTATGGATCTATTAAAAGATTAAGAACAGACAATGCTCTTGAATTTACTTGTACAAAATTAAAAAATATTCTTGTAAAAAATAAAATAAAACAAGAATTTTCAGTTCCTTATTCACCACACCAAAATGGCACGGCTGAAAAATCTTGGAAAACACTCTTTGAAATGGCAAGATGTTTATTGATAGAATCTAAAATACCAAAAAACTTGTGGAATTATGCAATTAGAACATCAGCTTATATAAGAAATAGATGCTTCAATAGAAGAACTGGAAAAACTTCCTATGAAATGTTCACATCTCAAAAACCTGACATAAGCAATATGCACACATTTGGTAGTACATGCTTTGCCTATATCCAAAATAAAACAAAATTGGACCCAAGGAGTCAACAAGGAATTTTTGTTGGATATGATCCAACAAGTCCAGCTTATCTTATTTACTTTCCAGACAGAAAAGTAATTAAAAGAATAAGATGTGTATCTTTTCATGAAACTCAACGATCTAATGAAGAAGAAAACAGTGATTTTGACTACCTCATGAATAAAAACACTGAATAACAAAATAATAATGATGAAGAACTGGAAAATAAAAACCCTGAATTACAGAATGATAATGATGAAGAACTGCAAAATAAAAACACTGAATCACAAAATGATAATGAAGAAAAACTTTCTAAACGAAAAATTAATAAACCCAAATATTTGGATGATTATATATTAGATGATTCAGACAACTCAGACACAACAAACTGTTCTATTGATTATTGTTATAAGTGTAAGCAACATTCCACAAAGCTATGAACAAGCCATTATATTTGCTGTAAAATTAGGACCAAACAATGAAGAACAATTTAAGGCTAGATATGTAGCCAAAAGATTTTCACAGATAAAAAATGTGGACTATAAAAAGACTTTTTCGACGACAAAAACTTGTTTGCAAATTAAAAAAAGAAAAAAAAGTAAAAGAAAAAAAAAGAAAAGTCTTTGTATGGACTAAAACAAAGTGGAACAATTTGTTACACACTTTTTAACTTGCCAGAACTTTTTGAACGATCATTAAATAATTATTGTGTGTATACAAATTATTATCAAAATTTAAATACAATTATTGCAACTCCAAATTTTATAAAGCTATTTATCTCAAAAATTTAAGAGGATTTATAAAACCTATTTTTAATTAAATTTAGCAAGAGTTGCCTACCTTCAACTCTAATTTTTTTTTACCTCATAAAGAGAAATATGGGAGGGAGTGTTGGATATTTTTATACGCTCATATTTCTATTAATAAATATATTTAATGTGACATCAGCAGGAGCTCAAACTCCACTCACTTCAGCCCAAGATGTTGTTCCCGCTTCTTTTAACCTTTCTTGTAAAACTAATTAGTTCGTAATAAATCTTTGTTGAATTTACCTTGTATGTGTCATCTCCTCACATTATCTTTTACCTATTGTAAATTCTTTTTTTTTCCACGCATTGTTTCCACTATGCAATCCGACTATTCAACCTCAACAATTTTCAAGATAATATCTCAAGATAAAAAAAAAGAAGAATATTTTAAAAAAATTTGAAAACCAATAATCGGTTATTGAATATGCACAAGAAAAAAAGTATGTCCATTACAGCCAGCCATACATGTAGATATATAATCGTAAAAGGTAAATAATATGTAATTTTTCTAAATTGCGGCCTTTCAGTTAATTTTCAATTAACCTTTCGCATGTAATACGGATAGGTTTATATATTTTTAAAGATAACGATGTAATTTTTCCCAATCGGGTAATTTGATCTTTGAAGTAACTGTTTTTCTTTGTAACCCTGTATGATCGTTTTTTACGAGATTTTTGATGAACAAAGTTCGGAAATATTTATTTCCGTTTTATTGAAGATGGCCTAAACTGATCACGTGACCGTTTTGGTGATACATAGTGTGTGTCTTGGAGAAAGAGAATGTAGAAAACAAAATATAGAAAACTGATTTCCTGCGAAACAGCAAAGCTAGATTGGTCAGCGAGCTGAATTTTAAATATTCGATTTAATTTAATTAACTCATCGAGAAGTTTTTCTGTTTCTGCTTGTGGAAGACTTAACATGTCAAATTAACAACTGGTCAATAGGCTTCGAGCTTCTTAAGACCCCTCCCCCCAATTTCCAACTCCCCCTTCGAACAATTTTTGGTGTGTTCCTGTTCTTGGTGGGCTTCTAGGTTTCATTCTAGTCACCCCTATAGATAATACTCGTAACAGTTAAAATAAGAGTAAATTATTCAAAATAATCTCGTACTTCTTACTCAACTCAAATAAACTGGAAATCCCTTTTTTACATTTGTGTTTTGTGATCTAAATTCACAGTAAATGTATTCATTTATAAATTAGCTAGGACCGAAAAACAAAAAAAAAAACAAAAAACAAAAAACAAACCTGAATACCTTTATTAACAATGAACATCAATGTCCAAAAATCGATCTCCAGTAACTGATATTATGAGTAACTGGCATCAGCAGTAGCAGGATCCAAATGCATGCGTTCTACACTATAGCCAAAGAATTGAGAGAACTATGGTTCGGCTAGTAAAAACGTTATAATTTTAAATGTACTTCATGAAGTGTGAAACCACAATGAAGAGGAATCATTATCTTGAGTAAATCTTTGAATATACTCTGCAGAATGATACGTATTTTATCTATCTAAAATCTAAAAGCTCTCAATTTATAGCCAGTGATACCACCTTAGTTACTCCACGAAGAAGAATAAGGTGTCGTATCACCGTAAACACAAGAAAGAAAATGCGGCGACGTGTAGGAAACGGAGCTCAACAGACTCTGGATCCGTCGACAGATATTTCTAAAGATACCCAGGAATCGAAACCAAAGACTAGATCAACAGTAAGTGGATTTTGTGTGTGTGTGTTTTTTTTTTAATCTTATACTTTTTCTTCATCAATGAATATTGTGTGTGGTTTCTTAACGTTGTTTAATATGTATTGTGAGCATAGCTTTTTATGACCCAGTTGTTTGTATTTTAAATCAAAATTTAACAAACATTAATTTATTTTTAATTCTTATTGAGTAACTTATGGGATTCTTTGAAAAAAAATATCACAAAACGTTGTTTTAATACTTTAAACGGAATAGATTGTTTTTGAAGAAATATTTTAAGCTAACTTTCTACTTTTTATCCCACCAAAAATTTAACGGGCATATTTTCCTACTACGGCTGATCAAAAGTGATACAAAAGGATGTTCATTAATCAGCTTAAATCATGGACTAATCTGTTAAGAGGATATGTGTAGTCATCACTTTTTTTTCTTTTTAATATGATGGCCAAACCATTTAAAATTTATATATTTCTTTATGAATTGCTTGCTAAATGTATGTGGGTTTATTGGTATTTTATTGTTTTTTTTTTCTTTCAGTTATAAACATTTTTTTCAGAATTATTATGATATTTCTGAAATCAAATTAATAATAATATCATTGAATAAACAAAAACTAAATTATTTACCGGCACCAGTTGTTTAATGTTTACTTTTTAAATTTTCTTTTAGATAAGACGTAAAACTTATGAAAACAAAAATCATGAACCAGAATTTCATCTTTATTATTTCTACTATATATTATATAAAAAAATAAAACGTAAAATCAATTTAAGAAAAACTTCTTTTAACTTCATTTTAATTTTAAAGTTTATCGGAAAACCTCGAACTTTTGGTGGTAAAATTTAATGACATAAAATATAAATTTTTATTTTTTTCTTGTTCATTATTTTATTTTAATTAACATGTTTATTTCTCTGTGACTGTATAACTTGTAAAATTTAATATTTTTAATTTGATGTTAGTACACATCTATTAGGCATCCGTAGGATGAAAAACCATTTCGTTTTATACTTTAATTTGTCGTTCAGTGAATGAAAAAAAATAGATTCAGATCATTTTTGTTAAATATTTAAATGTAATTGTTAAAAAATTGTTACATATCTTATCCTTCCAAAAGTGGATTAGAATTCCATATGAAAACATTTTCGCTACTACTCCCAATCCGTAATATGATTATTATAGTCAAAACGTGTTCGGGAATGATGAATATTTTTTGTCTCTTTAATTATTGATTAATTTAAAGAGAATATTGGAGAGAATATAGTTGTAAAATTATATTTTATGTTAGATTTCTCTTAGTAATTAATAAATCCAATTTTTATTATTTTTACGAAGTGTATCGATTCAATCACAAAATGAATTAATAAAACTAAATATATTAACAGAATATTGTCACGTGTCAATATTAGAAGTCGAGGGTCGTCGATTTTCAGGTTAGGAACAGTGCTAATCCTCTCTTATTTATTGTATTTACTTATACTTTAGGCATGAACTAGAAAAACAAGAAAATATACTCTCAAATTAAGTCTCTCATTTAAATTATAAATAAAACCTATTTATTTAGCCATTTGCAAAAATTGCCAAGGGAGATAATTATTTACCAAAAATCAGGGAATTGTCCAATTTTAATGATTTTTTCACCAAATTATTTTACATCGATTTGATTTTATAACGATTAGCTTATTTAATAATAATAATAAAAAAACTTGAAAAAATATCTTTTATTAATTCAGAATGTAGGGGTGGGGAGTTGACCTTTGATCATTTGAAGAAAAAAAATTCAGTATACTAGGTACCACCAATTGTACCCTGTGGAAAATACCCCCCCTATATTTAACACAATGAAACTTGCAGAAAAATTAATATTTTCTTGAAAAATCTTTTTTCTATTCGAAAGAAAAAACATTAAACAAACTCATGATGATTTAAAAAAAAAATTTTCAGCTTACGGAAATAATGAAAATTATGATTGAAAAACAATGTTTTCATTTTTGCACTGTTAAATCAACTGAAATTTAACGTAGCTAAAAACAAGTTACGACAAGAGTTTTTTTTTTTTTTTTTTTAAATTCTATGAAAAATCTATCAATAGTCTGATTTTCACGAAAATTTCTATAAATGTTTACCTTTGAATGTAAATATATCTGAAATAGTTTTTTTCTAAAATATATTAGGGGAAAATTTTTTTTACGAGGTTTATCCCCCCACCCTATTTTATTTTATGAGATAAAAAAAGACGCGTCAGAAAAATTTTGTACTTTTTTTCTATAAAGATAAGAGTCTGAATAACTATATCAATGAAATTGTATAATGTACAACGCTGTAGTTTTTTTTTTTAGGAAAAATTAATGAAATCGGAAATAAAAAGTGCAAAAAAATGTCATAATATTTGAAAACTTTTTTTTGCTTTTGTAATTGGTATGTACTATATTCTACTAAATTGTCAAAAAAATTTTTTTTTTCTCTTTTAAAGAAATTAATTTTTAAGAGATTTTCAATCTTTTGATTTTTTTCTGCGTGAAAAAATCGAATTTTTTACAGATATTTAAATATATAAATTTTAGAATTCAGGTGAACAAAAAATTGGTCTGATTTGCGCTAGGTTAATATTTTTAAAAGAATTTGTAATTTTTATTGTTGAATAGTAATGTGTGATTCTTAGAATATACGGAAGAGCAAAACTGACATATTTGTTTTGTTTTTATACAAAGAGATGAGACGCTTCTCAGTAACAAAAGATTGTTTTTCTTAGCGTAAAAAAATATTTTATTTAACTTTTTCAACCAATTAGAATAAAAAGTAAGTATATATTGATTATTTTATCAGTTTTTCTCTTAGAAAAATATTCAAATTTTCATTTCATTTTTGATTTTAAAAATTAATACCAAAACTAAAGACATTTTTTTTTTGATGTCAATTTCACTGTGAAATTTTAATATTAAAGTTTTTAAAGATTTTATTCATTTTAATAGTAAATTTTGGCTAAACTTGCAAATCGTTCGGAAAATTAAAACATATTACAGGGTAACCCAGAAAAAACAGAACCCAAATTATTTATTTAGTTTCCCATTAAACTAACCCTAAACCCCAACCCTAACCCTAAACCCCCTTGTTAAAATTAACAGTTTTATTACAAAATTAAAAAAATATGTCTATTAGAGCTTGCCATACTTGTAGGGAAATAAAATGTAACTTTTCTGTCTAAATTGCGGCCTGAAAATTACCCTTTCACATGAAATATGGATAGGTTTATTTAGTTTTTAAGATAACGATGTAATTTTTCCCAATCGGATAATTTGATCTTTGAATTAACTGTTTTTCAACCCTGTATGATGTTTAATTGTTTTTTACGAGATTTTTGATAAACAAAATTCGGAAATATTTATTTCCGTTTTATTCAAGATGGCCTAAACTGATCACGTGACCAAATTGGTGATCCCTACAGTATACACTTGATAAGGTTATAATCTCATTTCCCTTAAAATAACAATGCTGAAGTCAAAAAAGTGTATAACTGAATCACTATGCAACAACTTTAAATCTATACAACATCAATTAATGTTGTTCTTTAATTTAAAAAAAAACTTTATAAATGAATTAACGTATTAAGTTCTGTTTTCCTTAGTGTTTCATTTTTAAAGTATTAATCCCAGCTCAGAAATGAAAAAATATATACATATATATATATATGGACTTTATTTCATATTCCACTAAAATCTGTTTGGTAGACTATGGTAAAAATTTACGCCCCTGAATTCACAGTCTACTCATAGTCAAAAAAGTATTTTAAAAAGTCTCAATTGTAACAGAAGACAATCACAACTTTGTTGAAGTCTAAAGAGGTATGGAAAGATTTTGTCCTTGATTTTTTTAAAATGTGCAACTTTGACATCCCCCTACATAAAAATTGACAAAATGAGGTCATTCATATTAAAATATTGCAAATAAAGTGGTACTATTCTAAGTCTCAATTGTTTTAGATAACTTTATTTGCCTAAATTGTTTACTTGTCACTTTGTTGCCTTGAAAGCCTTTTAATCAATCATAACAGATGAAACTCTCATGATCAGAGCATTTTGGGGGGAGTCATTTATTATTTCTTTCTTTCTTTATTTCCTCTGACAGAATGCAAACATCAAACTGCATTTGTAGGATATTATTGCATTTGTTACAGATTCTGCATTCTATTGTAAAATGTTGCATGAGGGAGTTTTATCAAATGTGTTTAGCTGTTACAAAGTGTTGTGCTTAGCACATATTTTAAATTTTGTTGGTGAAGTATTTTCACACTGGCCAGAATTTGATAATGTGACAGCAAGCACGAGTCGAGTGGCGGAAATGAAGATCTACCGTATTTTCAAAGGAGGCAGGTTAGGCTGTGTCTGCCTAGCATTACAAGCATTTAGCTGACATTTTCAAATTTGCGACCTTAATGAGAATTTAGCCGTAACCCAATATTTATTTAACATTAATTTTTGGCATGAGAATTTTAAGATTCACACGTAAAAAAGTTTGATAATTATCGTATTTTATGGAAATTTCTGCAACAACGAAATTACTTTTTTTTTTTTCTGAACTTTTTTTAGCTATGTTTTAAAGTCAGTAATCCTTAACTTTTTCCTTATAAAATCCTACCATAAAATAAACTGAACCCTCATTTAATGTCTGTGTTTTTGCAATAAATGTTTTATTTTTCTTCAAAGTGATGTTATTTATTTGAATTAATACTATACATGTATATACATGCAGTATTGTAATGAAAATGTTAAATAATTGAGTGTTAAACTTAAAAAAAAAAAAAATCGCTGCTATCTGTATCTCTTATTCTCTAAATAATGGGTTAAAGCATAGAGATACATACAATTTGAGTGCATAATCAGAAAGAACATACAATTTTACATAAGGATACCAAATTCTATCAAAATTGCTCCAAAAATAAAGAAACGGTGAAGAAATCACTGAATTTCTTTTTTTTTAATGGTCCGTGGTTTGACATATTTTTGAAATAAAATCATGTCCACATTTGTACCCCCAATTTCGGGGCTTTAAATTCTCATAACTTTTGAACCACTGGTGATATTTGCATAATTCAAACGGTTCTGAACTCCATTTACACAGCTCTATATAACTAATGTGATTAAACAACAATAACCTCAAATAAAAAAATCAACTGGGAATGCTACTAGATAGCATTTATATAATTTTCTTTAACGAAGCCTGTCTTGTGTGTGCAGCTTTGTTTACGTAAGTTAGTTTTTTTTACCAAAATTGAAAGTTTAACAAAAAGACTCTGACAGTATACCATCATTAAAAATTCATATCAAGCATTTTTGGCTGTTTGAAGCAAAATACTGTTTTAACTCTCTGTAAAAAAAATGGATAAAAACACATACAAATTACATATTTAGAAAGATTTTCTTTTCTTTCCAACCATATAAATATTTTTAAGATTGGACCAGAAATACACGAGAAATTGCAAGTTGAGCTGTATAAGGTGCAAATTTGTCAGTGTCCACCAATTTCACCGAAAATGCTGTTAATGCTAAATAAACTAACCAATAAATGCAATAAAAAAGTGAGCTTAAAATTTTTACAATTCTGTTGAAGAAAAGATAAAATTTAAGCTAAAAAAAATCTTTGTTTGAGGGGGTTCAAAAAATTGAGTCTTATCTTATTATTGGCAGACAAATCTTTCCTTTTCTTTTTCTTCTCCATTCCTTGTCTCCTCGCAGTCAACATCTACTGGTTGATGTTTCTTCTTTTTCTTCTTCTTCCTTCTCCTCTTGCTGCTACCGTCTCTCTGATCTTGTAACATGCGCTTTTTCCTCACGCTTACCTGGGTTTCTGCTGGTCTATTTATACACCCAGAGCCCACGTGCTTGTAGTTGTCATATGGGCATCTGTCATACTATGCTCAAGTATCACTTTTTCTTCTTTATAAGGATGCGGGTTCGATCTTAGATCAGAGTCCTACATGCCAGACAAAGCCTAACCCACTTCCTTTGAGAATATGGTAAATTCTCATTTTTGCTATCACAAATTCATAAAATATCCCTGAATGCTGGAAAAAAAATTTACTTAATATTGTGGGTGAATGAGGGACTGTACCTGTATGTCTGGAACTACAGAGACTACTGATGAAGACTATGCATGTGTCTTACAGACATGCTCCGTACAGACATCACTAAATCTATTCCCAATGATTGTTATATTTTTTGATAACATAAAAGGTTAGATAGAATGATGTCTATATTACAATATTACAATAACCAAGAATATATTGTGCGTGTTTAGTAATATTATGTTGTGGTCCTATGCCAGTCACGGTACTTAGTTCCATGACTACCACATGTGTCTCCGGCTAGCTGCTCTTTCAATGCCTTCTGTGCTTGTGTAGTGTTCCTTTTGATCTAAACTGGGATTGATGCAAATTAGATGGAGCGCTTTTATGATAGGGCAAGAGATTAGTGGAAATGAGCTGCCGTGGTTGCTGGCAACTCTAAGAATGAGACAACACACCGTTACCAATAACAACGGTTTTATTAATATATATAACAAAGGAATATGTTTTGCACACTAGGTCAGAGAGAAAAGACACAGTGAGGAGTTTGTCTGCTGATTTATTCTATGCTAATGAGCTTTGAGTTATTCAGCAAAGTTTTTTTTTATTGGAGATTTTCTCGGTCTATTTCTTCTAGTGGCAATTTTCTTATTTCAGCAATTGTGAAGAAGTCTCGTGGCCTTCCTTCAAGCCTCCTTCTAGCGCTCTGGGCGATCAGAATTTATAAATAAAAAGAATAAAAAGGACTTTTCTGCTAAGAAAAGATAAATAGCGAAGGTAGATAAGAATCAGCCCGACTGTTAAAATGGGGACCTGTCCTTTTGTTTAGAAGCACTAAAAGTGTCTGGATAGCTTGATTGGCTGATCCTTCAGAGTTAATGAAAAGAATGAAAAGATTTTTCTTAGATAAAAATGAAGCGAGGGTTTTCCGGTAAACTCTTTGTTTAAAAACCACTCAAGTAACTGGAAGAGGTAGCACTTAAATTGGTGAGCGGAAGTGAATTCGATTGGCTGGTTAAAACTAAAGAACTTTTCCGGAGTAGGAGGTCCAGAGAGGGTTACTAATATCTTCATGCCGGCCGGAAATACGAATGTTCCGGGTCAGGAAGCTATTTAACTGAGCTCTCTCTCTGGATGAATGAGATGAAGCTAAAAAGAGCTTGATAGGTAAATGAGCTTAGCGGGCTAGAAAAGTGAAGATTAACGCAAATACCGAGAGCTGACAGAAACTGACTTCAGCTAAGACTATTGAAAAACTTAGTCAACCTTACAAACTGTTTTGAACAATACCTTGCAGAGCCCTGATTGTATTCCGACCAGAAGTTATTAATTTGAGGTCCATCACTCCCGCAGCTTTGAGTAAGAATTGATTTTGTATTTTGTTATTTGAATATAAATGTTGTTGAGTTTAAAAAAAAAAAAAAGAAAAAGAGTCGTTTTTTATGTGACCACTAGGCCGCCGTTAACCTTGGAAATCAGATCTGAACACAACGTGGGCATTCGCCTAGACTTTCAGCAAATATAGAGACCCTGCAATCCATGGTTGATGCCGAAAATCCGATCTTGATGGCCAATTTTGGAAATTCTGTGATCCCTTTAGCTCAGTAGTGACTGACGGGTTATACTTTCCTCTTTCATTAAAAATTAGTTAATGCCAACAAAAAGAACTGACGGTGTTACAATATGAAATTAAATAAAAAATAAAAAGTGCATTAGTTTATCTCGCTTGTTCTTGCAGAACCCTTAGGGACCTTTTGCAGAACCTTAGGGTTTTGGGGAACAAGCATTGAGACATAGGTATATTATAAATATCTCCTTGTAGGACTCCAGAGGCATAACTCTTTCTGCTATAGCCTTTCTTCTTAATTGCATCCAACCTAAAATAGAGAAAATCCTTAGGAAAAACCAAATTGGATTCTACAGAAATTGATCCACAACCTATCAGATCCTGACTTATCAAATCATAGGAGTTTGAGTAAAGAATCTTGAGGCAACATAGCTATTTGTAAATTTCTCCAAAGTATTTGATTCCATACATAGAGGGAAAATGAAGCAAATACTACTGGCATACGGTCTCCCCAAAGAAACTGTTATCGCTATAATGATGCTCTGCAAAGATACTAAAGCAATGGTATGCTCATCTGATGGTGACACAGACTTCTTTGACAAAGTCACTTGAGTCCTACAAGGAGATATATTTTTAATGTAATTTTCAATAATAAATAAATGTTTGTGGTTGTTGTTTTTCTATCAAACTGCTTCCTTCAGGTTATCAGTCGTAGTCGTCGTACATAATTGCTTGACACTCCCAACTGGCCGTCGCCGTATGCTTATATGCACGCCCAATCTCGAGAAAATTTGCATAAGTGCAATCCCATTCTTGCTGGTTCGAGATCGCCCATCATTGAATATAGTGCTTAAAGCAGCCATATTTCTTTCCTGCGATGACCCTGCAAGCCAGACACATCCGCGCACGATTTGAGTTTCGAGGTATGTTATTTTCATTACATCCACAGTTTTAAAAAAAATTCTTTCAAGACTTGCTAAGAAAATTAGTTGAATTATGCCATTATTTCTATAATGACAGGTCAGCTTTGTGATTAAATCATATATTTTATGGAGTTGTCTGTTGAGATCAAACATCTATTATTCATTTTCAATAGTTACCTCCTTAAAACAGTAATCAATATGTGGAGTTAAAAGGAGATGTGATATTTCATTTCGACTTTATCAGTCTTAAAATTAAATTTTTTAATTTTATTTTTATGATACAGTCTTTTGGATTTATCTTTGTAGAAATATAAAATTTAGGGATGAGATTTTTTTAAATCGGATTAGTAAATGCTGATCTTAACATTTAAAAAATTTTTTTTAATAATAAATAACTTATTCATTATGAAATTAAGTCATTAATGAATTTTTCATTAAAATTGGATAATTCCCTGATTTTTGGTAATTATGAATTTAAAAAATGTTATTACCTCCCTTGTGTAAAATTACACATACCTACTAATCATCATTACACAAAAAAATGAATGGTTTCATTTGAAAAAAAAAAAACTAAATTAAAAACTAAAATCAAACCGAAAAACCGGTATCAAGGGGGGGGAAAAAAAAATGAAACCTATACTGAAATCAAAATTGCCAAAATGCCTAACTCTAATACATACACACCAACTGCTCTTTATATATAGATGAATGGTGAATATCTAATGCAAGTGATTTTCTGAAAATGTATTTATATTGTGATTTTTAAGATTTTCAATGATAAAATACATGTTTGACATATATAAAGAGGTTTTCTATTTCTTGTATGCATTTTTAAAAAATTTCAAAGTGATATTATTTATTTAAATTAATTCTATATATATGTATACATGCAGTATTAAAATGAAAATTTTGAATAATCTTGTTGTAAACTTAAAAAGAACAAAAAATGCTGATATTCATTACCTCTTATTCTCATCAACACATGCAAAATAGAGATACATACAATTTGAGTGCAGGATAAAAGAAACAAAAAACTATACAATTTTACATATGAATGTCAGAATTGTTCCAAAAATAAAGAAATGGTGAAAAAAATTACTGAATTTCTTGTGAATTTTTGTGTGATTTCAAGTAATCTTTAGGTAAAATGATGTCCATTTTGAACCCAAAATTATGAAGCTTTAAATTCTCATAACTTTTGAACTACTAGAGATATTTGCATAATTCAAACAGTTTTGAAATCCATTTACACAGCTCTTTATAACTAATGTAATTAGATAACAATAATTTAAGATAAAAAGATAAATTCTATCAACTTAGTTACTCCCAACTGGTCCTGTCTTTCTCAGTCTCCACGATAATATATGTATAAGGTGCAAATTTGTCAGTGTCCACCAATTTCACCGAAAATGCTGTTAATGCTAAATAAACTAACCAATAAATGCAATAAAAAAGTGAGCTTAAAATTTTTACAATTCTGTTGAAGAAAAGATAAAATTTAAGCTAAAAAAAATCTTTGTTTGAGGGGGTTCAAAAAATTGAGTCTTATCTTATTATTGGCAGACAAATCTTTCCTTTTCTTTTTCTTCTCCATTCCTTGTCTCCTCGCAGTCAACATCTACTGGTTGATGTTTCTTCTTTTTCTTCTTCTTCCTTCTCCTCTTGCTGCTACCGTCTCTCTGATCTTGTAACATGCGCTTTTTCCTCACGCTTACCTGGTTTCTGCTGGTCTATTTATACACCCAGAGCCCACGTGCTTGTAGTTGTCATATGGCATCTGTCATACTATGCTCAAGTATCACTTTTTCTTCTTATAAGGATGCGGGTTCGATCTTAGATCAGAGTCCTACATGCCAGACAAAGCCTAACCCACTTCCTTTGAGAATATGGTAAATTCTCATTTTTGCTATCACAATTCATAAAATATCCCTGAATGCTGGAAAAAAAATTTACTTAATATTGTGGGTGAATGAGGGACTGTACCTGTATGTCTGGAACTACAGAGACTACTGATGAAGACTATGCATGTGTCTTACAGACATGCTCCGTACAGACATCACTAAATCTATTCCCAATGATTGTTATATTTTTTGATAACATAAAAGGTTAGATAGAATGATGTCTATATTACAATATTACAATAACCAAGAATATTGTGCGTGTTAGTAATATTATGTTGTGGTCCTATGCCAGTCACGGTACTTAGTTCCATGACTACCACATGTGTCTCCGGCTAGCTGCTCTTCAATGCCTTCTGTGCTTGTGTAGTGTTCCTTTTGATCTAAACTGGGATTGATGCAAATTAGATGGAGCGCTTTTATGATAGGGCAAGAGATTAGTGGAAATGAGCTGCCGTGGTTGCTGGCAACTCTAAGAATGAGACAACACACCGTTACCAATAACAACGGTTTTATTAATATATATAACAAAGGAATATGTTTTGCACACTAGGTCAGAGAGAAAAGACACAGTGAGGAGTTTGTCTGCTGATTTATTCTATGCTAATGAGCTTTGAGTTATTCAGCAAAGTTTTTTTTTATTGGAGATTTTCTCGGTCTATTTCTTCTAGTGGCAATTTTCTTATTTCAGCAATTGTGAAGAAGTCTCGTGGCCTTCCTTCAAGCCTCCTTCTAGCGCTCTGGGCGATCAGAATTTATAAATAAAGAATAAAAAGGACTTTTCTGCTAAGAAAAGATAAATAGCGAAGGTAGATAAGAATCAGCCCGACTGTTAAAATGGACCTGTCCTTTTGTTTAGAAGCACTAAAAGTGTCTGGATAGCTTGATTGGCTGATCCTTCAGAGTTAATGAAAAGAATGAAAGATTTTTCTTAGATAAAAATGAAGCGAGGGTTTTCCGTAAACTCTTTGTTTAAAAACCACTCAAGTAACTGGAAGAGGTAGCACTTAAATTGGTGAGCGGAAGTGAATTCGATTGGCTGGTTAAAACTAAAGAACTTTTCCGGAGTAGGAGGTCCAGAGAGGGTTACTAATATCTTCATGCCGCCGAAATACGAATGTTCCGGGTCAGGAAGCTATTTAACTGAGCTCTCTCTCTGGATGAATGAGATGAAGCTAAAAAGAGCTTGATAGGTAAATGAGCTTAGCGGGCTAGAAAAGTGAAGATTAACGCAAATACCGAGAGCTGACAGAAACTGACTTCAGCTAAGACTATTGAAAAACTTAGTCAACCTTACAAACTGTTTTGAACAATACCTTGCAGAGCCCTGATTGTATTCCGACCAGAAGTTATTAATTTGAGGTCCATCACTCCCGCAGCTTTGAGTAAGAATTGATTTTGTATTTTGTTATTTGAATATAAATGTTGTTGAGTTTAAAAAAAAAAAAAGAAAAAGAGTCGTTTTTTATGTGACCACTAGGCCGCCGTTAACCTTGGAAATCAGATCTGAACACAACGTGGGCATTCGCCTAGACTTTCAGCAAATATAGAGACCCTGCAATCCATGGTTGATGCCGAAAATCCGATCTTGATGGCCAATTTTGGAAATTCTGTGATCCCTTTAGCTCAGTAGTGACTGACGGGTTATACTTTCCTCTTTCATTAAAATTAGTTAATGCCAACAAAAAGAACTGACGGTGTTACAATATGAAATTAAATAAAAAATAAAAAGTGCATTAGTTTATCTCGCTTGTTCTTGCAGAACCCTTAGGGACCTTTTGCAGAACCTTTTTGGGGAACAAGCATTGAGACATAGGTATATTATAAATATCTCCTTGTAGGACTCCAGAGGCATAACTCTTTCTGCTATAGCCTTTCTTCTTAATTGCATCCAACCTAAAATAGAGAAAATCCTTAGGAAAAACCAAATTGGATTCTACAGAAATTGATCCACAACCTATCAGATCCTGACTTATCAAATCATAGGAGTTTGAGTAAAGAATCTTGAGGCAACATAGCTATTTGTAAATTTCTCCAAAGTATTTGATTCCATACATAGAGGGAAAATGAAGCAAATACTACTGGCATACGGTCTCCCCAAAGAAACTGTTATCGCTATAATGATGCTCTGCAAAGATACTAAAGCAATGGTATGCTCATCTGATGGTGACACAGACTTCTTGACAAATCACTTGAGTCCTACAAGGAGATATATTTTTAATGTAATTTTCAATAATAAATAAATGTTTGTGGTTGTTGTTTTTCTATCAAACTGCTTCCTTCAGGTTATCAGTCGTAGTCGTCGTACATAATTGCTTGACACTCCCAACTGGCCGTCGCGTATGCTTATATGCACGCCCAATCTCGAGAAAATTTGCATAAGTGCAATCCCATTCTTGCTGGTTCGAGATCGCCCATCATTGAATATAGTGCTTAAAGCAGCCATATTCTTTCCTGCGATGACCCTGCAAGCCAGACACATCCGCGCACGATTTGAGTTTCGAGGTATGTTATTTTCATTACATCCACAGTTTTAAAAAAAATTCTTTCAAGACTTGCTAAGAAAATTAGTTGAATTATGCCATTATTTCTATAATGACAGGTCAGCTTTGTGATTAAATCATATATTTTATGGAGTTGTCTGTTGAATCAAACATCTATTATTCATTTTCAATAGTTACCTCCTTAAAACAGTAATCAATATGTGGAGTTAAAAGGAGATGTGATATTTCATTTCGACTTTATCAGTCTTAAAATTAAATTTTTTAATTTTTTTTATGATACAGTCTTTTGGATTTATCTTTGTAGAAATATAAAATTTAGGGATGAGATTTTTTTAAATCGGATTAGTAAATGCTGATCTTAACATTTAAAAAATTTTTTTTAATAATAAATAACTTATTCATTATGAAATTAAGTCATTAATGAATTTTTCATTAAAATTGGATAATTCCCTGATTTTTGGTAATTATGAATTTAAAAAATGTTATTACCTCCCTTGTGTAAAATTACACATACCTACTAATCATCATTACACAAAAAAATGAATGGTTTCATTTGAAAAAAAAAAAAACTAAATTAAAAACTAAAATCAAACCGAAAAACCGGTATCAAGGGGGGGAAAAAAAAATGAAACCTATACTGAAATCAAAATTGCCAAAATGCCTAACTCTAATACATACACACCAACTGCTCTTATATATAGATGAATGGTGAATATCTAATGCAAGTGATTTTCTGAAAATGTATTTATATTGTGATTTTTAAGATTTTCAATGATAAAATACATGTTTGACATATAAAGAGGTTTTCTATTTCTTGTATGCATTTTTTAAAAATTTCAAAGTGATATTATTTATTTAAATTAATTCTATATATATGTATACATGCAGTATTAAAATGAAAATTTTGAATAATCTTGTTGTAAACTTAAAAAGAACAAAAAATGCTGATATTCATTACCTCTTATTCTCATCAACACATGCAAAATAGAGATACATACAATTTGAGTGCAGGATAAAAGAAACAAAAAACTATACAATTTTACATATGAATGTCAGAATTGTTCCAAAAATAAAGAAATGGTGAAAAAAATTACTGAATTTCTTGTGAAGTGATTTAATCTTTAGGTAAAATGATGTCCATTTTGAACCCAAAATTATGAAGCTTTAAATTCTCATAACTTTTGAACTACTAGAGATATTTGCATAATTCAAACAGTTTTGAAATCCATTTACACAGCTCTTTATAACTAATGTAATTAGATAACAATAATTTAAGATAAAAAGATAAATTCTATCAACTTAGTTACTCCCAACTGGTCCTGTCTTTCTCAGTCTCCACGATAATATACTGCCCCACTCTGTCTGACTGTCTTCTTTTATACCAGTTCTGGCTGGCCAAAATTTGCATATGTTACAAATCTCTTTTCGCCAGCAACGAGACTCGTGACCCACAAATTGCACCCCCAAGGATGCTCACGCCTCCATTTTTCTTTCCAATTCCAGTACTCCGCACGCAAAACACGCTTGTGCTTGTCTCAAACTTCAAGGTAGGCCACCTCGCTTGTCACACCCCATCTCTCCCGTTTGACCAGCTCACCACTGGTATTTTATCCAGCCATGGACGGTTGCTAAATTTACATCAGCATCCACTGTTCTGCCCACACCGCACGCCACTCGCTGCCTCTTTGAATGACAAACTGTAGTAGGCTCATCAAAAGCAGCAGTCTGTGAGTTTTTGTTTGTGTGATAAGAGTTAAGTGGCCGTACAGCTGCTTTTTTGTAATGTGCTGCTTCCAGGATTTGTTCAAGACACGATGCAGCTTTCTTGTCTAGCTTTTTCTCTAAGTGTTTCCTTAGTGTCCAAGTGGTGCAGCTATATAAAAGGTGTGTCATAAAAGTATCGAGATTGAAGCTGTATTTACCAAGATAGAAATGAATAATGAATGTTAATTTGATAAGGAATGTCAATTTTTTTTAGAATTGTAAGACCCCGGGCGGGCTGCGAGACCCTTTTGCACACTTCTGCAACTCTCTTGCGTTCGCTGCATCTTTCTGGCCGTACATCTAGTCTCGTCTAGCAATGATTCCGTGTCGTCTGCTAGTTCTCCACTAGGACCTGTCCACGTTGCGCACATGTGCTCAAAACATCTCGCAGGGGCCCCCCGCCACAGGGGTGTACAAACAAACAAGTGTTACAAGAGAAAGAGAGAATAAACAACGAAGACAAAATCAGTCAGGTGAACATTCGAAAAAGGCAGGGAGGTATATAACTTCTGCTGCTATCTCCAGTCACTCCATCAGCTTATATATAATTCATTTGTTCCTAAGTCTGTAGAGAGGGGGGTCACCCCCCCCATTCCTTTTGGAGACCTCCTCTAAAGCTAGCTTCTAGTGGGCAGCTCCTGTCCTCTGCAGTGTCCAAAAACTAACTGCTCTCCCCGCTGTCCCAAGACTAACTGACTAAACTTTTCAAATTTCCCAGAAATCCCCAAATCTCATCTCACTCTCGTATGAAATCTCATCCTCCGAGATTTGTGTCTAAAACCCCGGGTGTTTTGAAAAGTTCTTTATCTAAAAGACCACCCTCATGATTTTTATGACCAACTGGTCAACTATTAAGTGCCAAAGGACCAGACATGTTGTCTGCTTCTGGCCTTTATCACTTTTCATATCTATTCTAAACCCTAATCTCACCTTTTATGGCCTGTTTGACCGACCATTCACATACTTTACGCCTACTTACACATACAATATATGCATACACACACACATGTATGTATACATGCGCACATATGTATCTATCTATCTATACATATGTATATTCACACATTATCTACACTAGAACACACACACATACTCATACATATATGTGGTTTGACTTACTACCTATGTATCATAACTACCTAGAATTATATATACATACACACCTACTGTGCAGCCACATATGCATGCCCAATGCATAGTATTATAGAATACAAGGTGTGTCAAAAAATACAAAAAAATCTCAGTACTTTTTTGACACACCTTGTATGGCTACAGTGTGGAAGAATTCTCGCTCTATCTTGGAGGGATCAAATTTCCATTTGATTGATAATCTCTCAATAGCAGTCTATGCCTTTCCTATGTGTATATTGACATCACTTTCGTAGATGAGATATTGCTCCTGAGGTATGTGAACTGGTCTACTAATTTGAGAGGCTTGTTATCCAGTGTGGAGATGTCTCCATCTTTTTTTTAAAACATGAACTTTCTTTCATTTGAGTTTACATAGTCTTCTATTGCTGTCTTCTCCAGTTTATGCAGCAGTGATTTACCTTGGTTATGTGTACTTGTGAGAAATGTATAATCTGCATCTGTATTATCGGATATCATCTACTTCTTACACTTTTTTAGTGTAAAATCTTCATTAGATCTAATCAGGTTCATAGTATGTAGTCTAGTTATATTACAAATAGAAATTATGCTAAGGTATCTCCTTGTAGGACTCCAGCAAAAATGTAAAATAAATCTGTCACCATCAAGTAAATGAACCATTGCTTTTGTGACTTTGTAGAGCATCCTTACATCTGTAAAAGTTTCTTTGGGAAGACCATAGTAGTATTCCTCTGTGTATGGTGTCAAATGTCTTGAAGAAATCTAAAAACAAAAATATTGCCACATGAGGAATTGATATGCTGTTAGACAAATAAACCAAACCATCATTATTATATTTCTTATTGTACATAATTTTCAAATTAGATTTTAAATTAAAAATCATTTTCACTTTTTAAAATGAAAACACATGCAAATAAACTTTAAAAAAATCTTCACTGACAATTTTTTATAAAAGTAATTTGTAATTGCTGAGAGAAAGTAAAAACAAAACAAAACATTTTATGTTCAGTTTAATACAGACATTCTAATTATATAAGATTCACTTGTTCCTCTAAAGTCCTGAATTGTTTGTCACAAACAAATGACATGATGATAAGAAGTACACAAACACATTCTGATAATTATTAACCCACATTATTCTATCTTAAGTTGGCTTTGAAATATGTGGGGGTGTCAGGCTATTGTTTTGAAAGGAGTCAAAATATATTGAGTAGAATCTATATTTCTTGGAATTGGTTGATCAACTGACCACTTGTGTGTCAAAGCTAGAACAGATCTCTTGACTATCTTCTTCTGTCTTTTCCATCTAGCATTCCCAGTTGACTTTTTTTAAATTGAGGTTATTATTATTTAATCACATTAGTTATATAGAGCTTTGTAAATGGAGTTCAAAACTGTTTGAATTATACAAATATACCCAGTGGTTCAAAAGTTATGAGAATTTAAAGCCCCGAAATTGGGATAAAAAAGTGGACATGATTTTGATAAAATAAATCTGTCAATTCTGAAATGGTCCATTTCAGAACAAGAAATTCAGTAATTTCTTCACCATTTCTTTATTTTTGAAGCTATTTTGCTAAAACTTTGCATTCTTTTGTAAAATTCTATGTTCTTTCTGATTCTGGTCTTAGATTTTATGTATCTCCATGCTAGAATCCATTATTTGGGGATTAAAAAGTAGGAATGTCAAGATTTTTTTTTTTAAGTTTACAACAAGATTATTCAACATTTTCATTTTTATACTGCATGTATACACATATATAATATTAATATAAATATATAACATCACTTTGAATTTAAAAATACATTTTAAATGCTTATGTTGAATTACATAAAAGAAATAGATTACCTATTTACATATGTTTTCACACAAACCTGGTCAGTGTTTTGTTTACATCTCTCGTAAGTTATTATTTTTTTTTCAAAAATTGAAACGGACGTAAAAAATAATTCAATAGTTAAAAACACATAAAAGTTAAATATTTAGAAAGATTATGTTATTCTATTTTCAATGATATAAATATCTTAAAAATTGGACGAGAAATAAGTGATGAATTAAAACTTTATTGTATGCATAAACGATGCCTAGCTGAGACTTTACGTTACGTGTACGCCTGTTGAACAAATAAATTTGAGTTTTTTTTTTTTTTTCAAAATACAAACTTTCTTTACATTTTACAAATTATATATCAAAATAATTCTGAAACTTTCTAATATCACGGACATAGTGCTTCTTTTTTGCTTCTAATACACATTTTGAACAAATAGCCTTGAAGTTTGCACTATTGTATTTTTACTTCCACGGGTCCTAGAAACAAAAAAAAGGCCCCATTTGTACTTCCAGGTGTCTTCTAATTGAGTGCAAAATTTCAAGAATATTGATTAGCCATTTAAATTTTCCAAAGAAATGTAGAGTGTAAAATGTATTCTCGGAAAAAAATTCCTATTACGCATTTTCGGTTGTTTGAAGCTAAATACGTTTTTAACTCACTGTAAAAAATTATTCAATTAATAAAAACACATACAAATTACATATTTAGAGAGATTATTTTCTTTTCTTTCCAACCATATGAATATTTTTAAGATTGAACCATAAATATACGAGAAATTGTGATTTTTAAATCAATAAGGTCCGATTTGTGACGTCAGTTGACAGGGTGTTTTTACATCCGAAAGTCATGTAAATTCGAGTTTTTTCTTTAAAATCCAAACTTTTGGAGCAAATCCCGAATGGTATAGCAATCTTTAAATTTTACAAATTTTATATGAAAATAATTTTGAAACTCTCTAATATTATGGACATTGTGCTTTTTTTTTTTTTTTGCTTCTCTTATATTTTTTAAACAAATAGCCATGAATTTTGCCCTCTCATATTTTCATTTCCACGGGTCCTAGAAACAAAAAAAAAGACCCCATTTGTACTTCCAGGTGTCTTCTAATTGAATGCAAAATTTCAAGAATATTGATAAAGATTAGCCACTTTGATTTTGAAACACAAAACGGTAAACGTGTAAAATTTATCCTAAAAAGAAAGTCATATTTTGTTTTCAGCTGTTCGACCGAAAATACGGTTTTAACTCGCTGTAAAAAATAATTCAATTGATGAAATCCGATAAAAATTACATATTTAGAAAGATTATTCTATTTTCTTTCCAACCATATAAATATTTTTAAGATTGGTTAATGTAGAGTAGTACGACGGAACAGATATTGGACCGTGACGCCCTTGGACAGTCACTGGCAGTCACCTGCAATAATAGACTCTACCATGCACATGTAAGGCATGGGAGGGAACTAATATAAGCAGGCTTCCTCCTCAAAGCTGGCAGTTCACGTTTCGTTGTTGAACCCGTTACATGGCGTCGCCGATAAGGAATTTATTTTTTGCAAGGAATTATTGATACAACTCGAGGGATGGAGACCAAGGAAGTCATAAACCAACAGTGTCTACAGCTCTCACAACAGCTGGTGGAGTTACAGAGAGAAAACGATGCATTACGCATGGAAATGCTTTATAAACAACCAAACAAGTATTACGGCAAAAAACCAGAACGGCCCGTAATAGAACTTCACTCAACCGACGGTGACTGGGCAGTGTTCCTAGACGCATGGAGCCGCTACAAAGAGATGTGCGAGATGACGGACCCGGTGGTAATCAGAAATGAGCTTCGCGTTACCTGTACCCCAGAATTAAACAGGTTGTTATTCGATCTTATGGGTCCAGAAACTCTCAACACCGCTACAGAGGAACAATTGTTACAACAGATAAAGCTGATAACAGTCAGAGGCCTGCATAAGAATGTTTACAGGCAGGAATTTCATTCAATGAGGCAAGAGAAGGGCGAAACGATTACGCACTTCTTAGCCAGGTTACGAGCAGTAGCGAGGTTTTGCGAGTTTGTAGTCGCTTGTCCCAACGAAAAGAATTGTGGTTGGCAAGTAAATTATTCTAGTGACATGGTGGCCGGCCAGATGGTGGCAGGGCTTGCTAATACCGAACACCAGAGTAAGATATTAGCAGAAGCCTCGAATCTGACAACTCTGGAACGAAAGTTCGACAGGCTGGTCAGCCTAGAAGCAACAGCCAAGTCAGCACCCCATCTATATAACACCACGCACTCTGTCGCAGTATCTGGTGTGCAGAAATCTGACCATAAGTGACAATTACAGAATGTTAATACAATTCGGATCCATTATATAATTGGCCTTGTAAGCGATGTGGAAGAACTTCACATCCCAATGGGTCAATGGATCGGAAGGACTGCCTGGCAGCCAAGATGGTATGCTTTTATTGCAGATGTATCGAACACACGAAGAGGGTATGTCAGCAACTAAATAGGGGGTCTGCGAACAGGGCAACAACGACCAGATCAAATGAAGAATCTTGCATCCTTTCCCCCAAAGGGGCACACAGATGGTTTCAGCGGGATGGCGTGTCAAAAGACACAAAGGAAATGGAGGGGTAAAGTCAACCTGGCACAGGCGAATACCGTTCCTCATCTCATTTGGAACGGAAACTGGTTCCGAAGGGGACCTCTGGATCCACCACCATCCCTGACAATAAAGATTACCTATGATACCTGAAGCCCATGCTGTGTTTAGACATGTGTCCAAGAAAGTATCGAATCCCCGCGGTACCTGATACTGGGGCACTAGCGCAGGTTGATTTGTCACTTTTTTTGGAAATTCAATACAGCTTTAATGACGAAAGCTGGGGTTTGGGGTTATAAGAACTGACACCAAAAATTAGATTCCTAACTTTAAACTCATTTGAGCATTTCATTTTAAAGATCGTCAGCAAAAATATACACAAATACCTCATTTCCGCAGGATTTTGATGACAAAATGACTTAAAAATTTCATTATTTCAATAATAAATCCAAATAAAATTGATATTTTTCATTACATACAATGAATGGAAAATATATTCAATGTTTTAAATTTGCATTTTTATTGAAAATTGTGTTAAAAGCTCCTAAACTATATAAATTATGTAACAACAGAACTGAATTGTTCTGTGTATTTTCCTTTTGAGGAAAATGCAGGTCTGATCTGGTGGCACAATGATTTGGTTATAATGTGCTTGCGCCTTGCTTTCTGTCCATACACAATCTGTGAAGCCTCTGTTGTTAATTTAACAGCTCTTTCCACACCTTGTGAGTGGGCAGGTAATTTTGGAAATTTCAGTTCTGTTCCATTCAGTAGAGATTCTAAGAGTTCATTTGTGGAAAAATCTTCTGGAACTCACAAATCCATCTTTGTGAGAGGTCAATCAAAGTTGACCAATGTGTAGCTTCAAAATTGATTGAAGTAATTTTTTTTCAATCTTTTCTTTGTCGGTTTGCTACTTCTGAAAAAAAAAAAAAGAAAATTTATCCAAACTTGATTATATTTTTGCAATGTAATTTGAATAAAACTTATAATTATTCTTGCAAATTGACATAACTAATTAGGTATGAATAAATGTTAATTTACCAAATGGACAAAATTTTTTATGGCCTCTTCCCTCACCTCCAATTCATTGGACTTCAACATTGACAACAAAATGTTTTCCGGGAGTAAAGCAAAAGCATTGTGTTGTAAATTTTTTAATGCAACATTCTGGATTTCAGTTGACTGTTGCTTTATTCTCTGGATCATATCAAAGATATACAATTGTTGGTTATAGAAATTATTGTCCCTTTTTATTTCAAACCAACTAACTGCATATACTTGTATGACAAATTGGACAATGTTGCGTAATTCATCAGAGAGTTTTGGTGGATATGCACTTCTGGTCCATAGGCACATTAACCTGATAGCTAAAGTTAGCCATCTTGCTTGATTCAGAGGTCCAATCTTCCAGGAAGCAAATCTAGTGTTCACTTTACCTTGAGAAATGCCTACAGCATATTCCAGAAGTAGTCGTTGGTCACCACTTAGGTCATCCATTGCCTTTGCAGGGAGATAAAAATTATCCAGAGGGCCACTGATACATTCAAATTTTACCTGGGGCAAATGATGGTAATTATTTTCACAAAGTTTCCCTAGAGGACCAGTGAAAGTTGTTGGACTTCTTGTAGTTCCATTAATAGATTTAAATACAACTCTAAATGGAAGTTCATTTTGATGAAGTGAACAGCCAATTGTGTGCACCTTCCTTTTTAATTTTTTCTCCAGAGCTGTCACCATCTCTACTTTACAACCAGTGTTTGTACTGGTATTGTCTACAAGAACTGCCTTAACAGTATTTACACTGTTGTATTCTTCTAGAACAACAGCAACATCCTCAGCTAGATGAATACCAGTTGCACCAATGTTGGGTATGACTCGGTGGGTGAGATATTTACTTGAAGTACCAATCTCTCTTGTAAATGTTAAGTGGCGCTCTGGTCCCTTGCTTTTTAAAATCTTTTTCACACCAGTTTCTTCAAGTTCATTGTATAGCAAAGTGTCTTTATCCACTCTGCAATCAACTCCAATGTAGATGAGATTGTCATAATCTTGAATATGCTTCTGATAGCTAGCTACCTTTACTCTTGCTTTTTCCCTATCTATTTTAGATTTGTCTAAAATAATGTCTTTTAAGGGAATACTTGGATTAAGAAATCCCATATCCTGTAGATCTAACAGAAAGACATTAGCAAGACAAGCCCCAAGATTTGATGATACATCACCCCTAATAAGTTCCATAGAATATCTTGGGACTTTTAAAAGACTGTAATGACCCTTCAACATTCTCCCTGGCTCAAAACTGTCATCCACGGTTTCTTCACTGGAGGACGTCTGTTGAAAAATATCAGACGTCGAGGATGCAACACATGAAGAATCTTGTTGCTGTCTGTCTAACCTTTCTGCATCCACTGAAATTTTTTCTTTGTATTTTTTGACAGCATCCTTGTCAATAGGTCCCAGCTGGAAACTGCCTTTCGGACCTGTTTTCTCTCTCTGATCTTTTAAATATTCCCTCTCTTCAATGGGAACCTGAAATTTCAAAATTTACATGTGTTTAATAACAGGTCTAGCATACATGACAAATATTAAGGAAAATGTCATGATATCATTTATCAGAAAAAGGAATATTATCAGAGGTAAATTTAAATTTAAAAAATCGAGACAAAAGACAACTTCACCGCAGAAAGACAAAACTCGCGTTTTTTGTTGTTTTGTTTGAATTAAAGTCACTTAAAATACAAACTGATGTAGATTAAACAACCTTTCTTTCCTTTCTTTTTCAAATAATCAAGTATCTTGCATGAAAATAAGAAATACTAATTATTTTACAATTTAAAACAAACTGTAGACGAATAACAGCATCTACGAAAGTCCGAGAACACTAAAAACAAACTATATTTATTTTATTTTGACTAAAACGAAAAAAAAATCTTAGTTTTATGGTGTTTTATTTTTAATTAAAATTTTTTTTTTCCTATTGAAAAATAACAAATCCTGAATGTTAGAGAGAAGAAAAAAAGAAGTGATTTTTTTTTTTTTTTTCACTGTTTAATCTCAAACCAAAACAGTTTAATCTCCATTTCGTCTCTACGAAGTAAATATTTTTAATTATTTATAATGCTTATTTTTTTAATATAAATTATTGATATCAAAGAAAAGTTTCAATTGAAAAAGATAAATTTTAAATGATATTTAAACATTTTTTCCTCCACAGTACATAATCTTTCGACTGTGGTAAATTCTCCCTACATCACGCACGGAAGCCACATTCCAGAGCCTTAATTTTCAGCCTTTAAACTCGTTTCCTCAAAAATTGGTAATGATTTGGAAAAAATTATTTTGTGTCGTTATTTATAATGTTAAACCCCAAATATCAGTATCAGAGCTGTACCCAGTTCCAAAATCAACCTTCCCTACGTGGGCACACCACATGCTCCAGTGGACCAGAATTACAGAAAGTTCTAGGTTGTCCAGATAGATTCCTGGTGCCAACTAGACACCGAATCCGAGGCATTACAGAGGTTCCGTTACAAATAAAGGGTGTAATATTCGCCAGAATCAGAGTTGGATCACGAGAGACTCACCAAATGATATATGTGACTGAAAATACTACGGGGTTCTACCTGTCTGAATCAGCTCTAAAGGACCTAGGCATATTATCCTCCAACTTTCTAAACCCACCATCGAAGCAAAGCATGGCTACTAGTGATAATGGAAAAGCTCCGTGTGGATGCCCTCGAAGGACAGCTGTTCCACCAAAGCTGGCCAATATTCCATTTGCCCCTACGGAAGAGAATAAAACCACCTGAAACAATGTATATTGAAGCACTTCAGTTCCAGCACGTTTAACACATGCCCACATCAACCACTTCAGACGATAAAGGGAAAACCGCTGGATATTGCTTTCATTCCGGGGACAAAACCAATAGCGGTGTGAGAATACCCGTTCTGCACCCTGCACCTTCGCTGCATGATGTCTAGACCCCAACATTGTGATGTTCTGTGCTGGCCGATTTGAAGGCACGAGTCAGATGGGTTCACAGGGATGAAAGAAAAGAAAAGAAAACAAACACAAGTCTGTTAATAGGACACTGATAGAAGAGGGAATTGTGACACTTAGGCAGTTTGTGGTGGCTCTGTCAGCTGGCAAGAAGTTGTTATGAGACTAAGTCGAATTACTGGCTTCACTGGCTAATTTCTACGTCTGCTGTTACTGTCGATATCACCCCTTGCCGGCCGAAAGTCTAACTGTCTTTCTAGCTGGGACCGTATGTATATATATATATTATATATATATATATATATAAAATTCCACCCTCACCATCTCCTTTCTGATTAACCTTGCTCGACATTCAATCTCATTTACAGATGTTCTTTTGTTTGAAATATTAAAAACGAACCATAATCATACAGGCACAACAGATAAATGTCCTCATCATCAATTAATACAATGCCGAATTAAACCCAGGCCTCAGACATTTGTCTTGGTTGGATATCAAATATCTTCCCATCTGTCTTATTTATTTATTTATTCATTCTTTTTCATTTCTTGGTTAGTGTTTACACACATGATTCACTACCTCCTATCTATGTACATATATATATATATATATATATATATATATATATATATATATATACTACACACATAACCCCTTAGATGCATTCTTCAGTGATGCATTTTAGTGCAATGCAAAGTGTCACAGCGGTTCATACACCTATCCCGTTTCCTCATCATTGGAAGAAAAAAGTTAAACAGGACATCGATCGGCATGTGGCGCTGGGCATCATTGAACCAATACCAGTTGGCACACCAACAACTTGGTGTTCAAGGATGCTGGTTGCACCAAAAAAGGATGGCTCCCCTAGGTGCACGGTAGACTTACAAAAACTAAACCCTGCTACCATGAGAGAAACTCACCATACGCCTTCCCCGTTCAATCAGGCTATACCTGCGCACATGAGAAAAACCATATTGGACACGTGGAATGGCTACCATAGCCTTCCTCTCTCTCCAAACGCAAGGGACACGACAACATTCATCACCAAATGTGGCAGGTACCGATATCTTAGTGCCCCACAGGGATTTCACGCGTCGGGAGATGCATATACATGCAGGTTTGATGATATAACTATTGATATGACCCGGAAAACTAGATGTATAGACGATACTATACTATGAGATGACTTCATAGAAACATCATTCTGGAATACGATAGACTACATTACCCACTGTGGCGACAACGGTATTGTCTTTAACCCTGAAAAATTCCACCTTGCGGAAAAAGAGATAGACTTTGCCGGGTTCCGGATAATGGAGGACGGGATAAAACCCACTAAAAAAATGACAGAAGCAATATCGAACTTCCCTACACCTACAAACATAACTAATATCAGATCGTGGTTTGGACTTGTGAACCAAGTATCATATGTGTTTTCGCAAGCTGAAATAATGGCTCCCTTCCGAGAACTACTGAAAACAAAGGACAGGAAATTTTACTGGGATGACACGCTTGATCAAGCTTTCGAGGAGTCTAAACGTAGAATTGTAAGAAAAATCGAGGAAGGAGTTAAGACATTTAAAGTCAACAGGCCGACATGTCTATCAACGGACTTCAGTAAGACAGGGGTAGGGTATTTTCTTTTTCAGAAGCACTGCAACTGTGCCACAGAAGTGGGGTTGATTTGTGGTAAGGACCACTGGAAGCTGATTTTAGCCGGATCTCGTTTCACCAGTGACGCTAAGTTACGTTATGCACCAGTTGAGGGGGGAGGCTTTGGCACTAGTAAACGGATTAGAGGCGTGTCGAATGTTCGTGCTGGATGCGCGGAATTATTAGTAACAGTAGACCACAAGTCTTTAATAAAAATATTCTCAGACAAGGCTCTGGAGGATATAAAGAACCCATGGCTGTTCAGCCTCCCTAATATATAAGTTCAACATAAAACATCTCCCTGGCAAACTGCACATCAAGATACCCTTCAACACCAAAATTAGATACGGCACTAATAATCAACAGTGCTATAAAAGCATCATTTAATTCCACATACTAACAAGATCCAAAATTAAGGGCTATTACATGGGACCGAATCAAGGCGGCAGCAGCCACTGACAAAGAATGTCGGTTCCTGGTGGAATATGTACAAAAAAGGTTCCCTAAGTCTCGGCATGAACTACCAGAGATAATCCGCCGGTTTTGGTCCATGAAGGAAACATTATACAGCCTGGAAGGAGTGGTTATAATGGACAACAAAATACTCATACCTAGAAAACTATGGGGAGAGGTGTTAGAGGCGAATGCCAGACAGTGACTATTCTGGCCAGGGCTAGACACAAGCATTCGTCAGACCAGAGCCCAATGTAAAATGTGCAATACAATGGCCCCATCACAGCCTAGGGAACCTTTAATGCCACCGCCGAATCCTGAAGTCCCGTTTCAGATGACTGTGACAGACCTTTTTGACATGCAAGGGAAAAATTATATGGTCTACGCAGACAGATATACAGGATGGGTAGAAGTTGCCCTTTTGTCATCTGGGAATGCCAGGGCAACATGTGACGCCCTACGATAGTGGTTCTGTACACACAGTGTTCCAGAAGAAATATCGTCTGACGGAGGCCCGCCGTTTGATTCCCAAGAATATAACCAGTTTCTGAAGAACTGGGGGATAAAAAACGCATATCATCAGCATATTATCCTCAAAGTAATGGGCATGCAGAACTTGCCGTCAAAACTGCTAAGTGGGTGTTGGCGGATAATATTGACAGCTACGGTCGTTTGTGCGAGGATCGTGCAGCCATGTCCTTATTAACGCACCGGAACACCCCCATCCATGGCAATGGCAAAAAGGCACATTACAAATGAAAAATATTACAATATGCGTCGACGGAAGCAACCGAGTTACCCCGACGCAATCGCTGCTTCCTCCGGGAGATAGACCCAGTGGTAGACACCCAGTGCCTCCCGTTGTCAGAGGATATCCCTATGATATCAGATCAAACAAAAAGACCCGAGCTTCTAGATACCTCACAAGAAGAAATGGAAATGGAAGTGGACGATGTAGATTGCCAGGACAGAAGGGATGTTCCAACAATGATGGAGATTGACGAAGACCCATATGAAAAGCCACCAGACCGGGGCCTACGTCGCAGTACAAGGAGGTCGCGACCACCCAGGAATCTATCCCCATAGACACTGGATACATCGCACGAATATTCAAGAACGTCCCAAGAGACCACAAACCGAACCATTTGTGGTCCCATGTAGAGTAGTACGACGGGACGGTCCAATATCTGTTCCATTGTACTACTCTGCCCTTGGACAGTTACTGTCAGTCACCTGCAATAATAGACTCTACCATGCAAGGCATGGGAGGGAACTAATATAAGCAGGCTTCCTCCTCGAAGCCGGCTGTTCACGTTTCGTCATCAAACCCGTTACAGTTAAGAAATACTGGAGAAATTGCAAATTTAACTGATTAAGGTCGCAAATTTGAAAATGTTAGCGTTTTTCAGCTAAATACTTGTAATGCTAAATCACACAATCTGTATTCACTAACATATCCTTTCTCTGTTACTGCATTCATCAATAGGTCTCTCTCTCTCTCATGATAAGCTAACAATGGACTTCTTGTGCTGGTGTATGACTCGCTTGAACTCTGGTACTCACACATCGCACACTGGAATGACTTAACAAATCGTCATCCAATTTATAACAATATGACCCAAACTGTAAACATGTTAAATATTAGTATAGTTTTTAACTGATGGATTATTTATAAATGGAAAAGCAATTCTGCTTGTCTAGGGATGACATTAGTTGTTGTTCAATAGAAGTTTTTATCTTTGAGACTAGCAGAGTTAACAACTCCTGCAGAAAATATTGAATTGAAGTTTGTGATTGTGGTTTATGAGTTAAAAATTTATATTTTTGATGAGAAATGAGTCGCTGAAAGATGTATCTCATAACCAAGTAAGCACTAATAACAAGGAAGTGAAACCTGTGTTAAATTTAAACTAATTCAAACATCTTGGGAAAACTCTAAATTAAAACCTGTTAAAGTCCACTTAAAAATAGACGTGTCACATCCTGCTTTATACAGGGGTGGGGGTAAATACATACTTCAAACATGTCAGATGTAGACAGTTATGAAACCGTTTGCCTCTGGAATGCATGAAAAATGATATAGATTTGAAAATCTGTATCCTATGAACCCAATGAACAGGAGAATACTAGACAAGTTTAATATTTTGATAATGTTTTGGCCATATTTGAGTTTTCCATGACAGCCATGAAATGTCCAAGTAGTTTCTTTATGATTGTCAGCTCTAATTTATGTTTTATCATCAAATTAGGAATGGGAGATGAACATCATCATTAATTAGGAATGGGAGATGAACATCATCATCAAATTAGGAATAGGAGATGAACATCATCAATTAGGAATGGGAGAGGAACATCATCATTAATTAGGAATGGGAGATGAACATCATCATCAAATTAGGAATAGGAGATGAACATCATCATCAAATTAGGAATAGGAGATGAACATCATCATTAATTAAGAATGGAAGATGATCATCATCATTAATTAGGAATGGGAGATGAACATCATCATAATTAGGAATGGGAGATGAACATCATCATTCAAATTAGGAATGGAGATGAACATCATCAATTAGGAATGGGAGATGAACATCATCATTAATTAGGAATGGGAGATGAACATCATCATAATTAGGAATGGGAGATGAACATCATCATCAAATTAGGAAATCATCATCAATTAGGAATGGGAGATGAACATCATCATTAATTAGGAATGGGAGATGAAACATCATCAAATTAGGAATGGGAGATGAACATCATCATCAAATTAGGAATGGGAGATGAACATCATTAATTAGGAATGAACATCATCATTAATTAGGAATGGGAGATGAACATCATCATCAAATTAGGAATGGAGATGAACATCATCATCAAATTAGGAATGGGAGATGAACATCATTAATTAGGAATGAACATCATCATTAATTAGGAATGGGAGATGAACATCATCATCAAATTAGGAATGGGAGATGAACATCATCATCAAATTAGGAATGGGAGATGAACATCATCATCATCATTAATTAGGAATGGGAGATGAACATCATCATTAATTAGGAATGGAAGATGAACATCATCATTAATTAGGAATGGGAGATGAACATCATCATTAATTAAGAATGGAAGATGAACATCATCATTAATTAGGAATGGGAGATGAACATCATCATCAAATTAGGAATGGGAGATGAACATCATCATCAAATTAGGAATGGGAGATGACATCATTAATTAGGAATGGGAGATGAACATCATTAATTAGGAATGGGAGATGAACATCATCATCAAATTAGGAATGGGAGATGAACATCATTAATTAGGAATGAACATCATCATTAATTAGGAATGGGAGATGAACATCATCATTAATTAGGAATGGAAGATGACATCATCATTAATTAGGAATGGAGATGAACATCATCATTAATTAGGAATGGGAGATGAACATCATCATTAATTAGGAATGGAAGATGACATCATCATTAATTAGGAATGGGAGATGAACATCATCATTAATTAGGAATGGGAGATGAACATCATCATTAATTAAGAATGGGAGATGAACATCATCATTAATTAAGAATGGAAGATGAGAATGAATCATCATCATTAATTAGGAATGGGAGATGAACATCATCATAATTAGGAATGGGAGATGAACATCATCATCAAATTAGGAATGGGAGATGAACATCATTAATTAGGAATGAACATCATCATTAATTAGGAATGGAAGATGAACATCATCATTAATTTGGGAGATGAACATCATCATTAATTAGGAATGATGAACATCATCAAATAGGAATGGGAACATCATCATCAAATTAGAATGAACATCATTAATTAGGAATGAACATCATCATTAATTAGGAATGGAAGATGAACATCATCATTAATTAGGAATGGGAGATGAACATCATCATCAATTTAGGAATGGGAGATGAACATCATCATCAAATTAGGAATGGGAGATGAACATCATTAATTAGGAATGAACATCATCATTAATTAGGAATGGGAGATGAACATCATCATTAATTAGGAATGGAAGATGAACATCATCATTAATTAGGAATGGGAGATGAACATCATCATCAATGGGAGATGAACATCATCATCAAATTAGGAATGGGAGATGAACATCATTAATTAGGAATGAACATCATCATTAATTAGGAATGGAAGATGAACATCATAATTAATTAGGAATGGAGATGAACATCATCATTAATTAGGAATAGATGAACATCATCATTAATTAGAATGGAGATGAACATCATCATTAATTAGGAATGGGAGATGAACATCATCATTAATTAGGAATGGAAGATGAACATCATCATAATTAGGAATGGGAGATGAACATCATCATTAATTAGGAATGGGAGATGAACATCATCATTAATTAGGAATGGAAGATGAACATCATCATTAATTAGGAATGAGATGAACATCATCATTAATTAGGAATGGAAGATGATGAACATCATCATTAATTAGGAATGGAGATGAACATCATCATTAATTAGGAATGGGAAGATGAACATCATCATTAATTAGGAATGGAAGATGAACATCATCATTAATTAGGAATGGGAGATGAACATCATTAATTAGGAATGAACATCATCATTAATTAGGAATGGGAGATGGACATCATTAATTAGAAATGGAAGATGAACATCAAAACGTAATGATTATTTTAAAACAAAAAAAAGAATCCAACAAGAGGAAAAAAATCTTCATTCCTTCTTTTGGTTCTTGTAATTTTTTCTTTTCAGAAAACAACTTTAATCAACAAATTTTATTTCAGGAATCTATAAAAGACAATTTTGCTAATTTGTGTTTCTGTTTGTCTTTGGAGTCTGTCATGAAATTAAGATAATGTTCACTGATTTGGCTAATAGGAATCTGGACATTTTCTCTCAAGAAAGTACAGCTATAAAATTGAGCCGCCCAAGTTTGAAGAATCTTCAGATTCAGAACCTGATCCAGTTCCAATTAAGGTTAATTTTATTTATCTGACATTTTTGTTTTCTTTTTACCCCTTCTGCCTTTGCCAATCACTAATAATCCATTTACACACTGATGCAACAACGTATTAATTAAATTCAACCTATTATCCTGAAAAATGCCTTAACTGTTAATTGTTCTTTAGCACCTTTTTGTACATATTTTTCCTCTAAATCTTTCTACATTTTTAGTTTTCCCTGAAAGTAAAAGAACCTTTCAATAGGATCTCTCTTGAATAAATTAGGCACACACAGTTGCACAGTACCCTTAAAAAGTCTGTTTTTTGTGCAAAGAGATATTTTTAATTTTGCAATTTTAATATACATTGTCTTGTAGAGTATTTTTCTAGTTTATAGATATTGGATTCTTCTAATTGCTTTTTCTTTTACTTTGACACCTCTAGTGCCACAAGGAGGGGGTAGAATTTGACACCTCTAGTGCCACAAGGGTGGGGGGTAGAATTTAATGAGAAATCCTCAAATCATTTAAATGGAATTTTTGATTATTTAATAATCTCTAAAAAGTTTAAATCTTAAAAAATGCTTTTCAATTTACTGTTCAAGATTTTTATTTATTTAAAAAAAAAAAGAAAAAAAAGGATTTTAACCACTGTTTCATATTAAAGAAAATAGAAATAATAAGAAAAATGCATATCTAGACATTGTACTAAAATAATTGCCTCCCCTAACAAAAACAAAAACAAAAATAAAGATATTTTAATATTAAATAGAGATGGAAAATATTAAATCAGTGGAAAAATTAAAAAATCTTATTTTACAAAGTTTATTTATCTGAATTTTTGAGATGAGGCTTGATAATTTGTATTATTGTTATATACACAACATTTTGTCCAATGTACCCTCCTTGTGTTGAACTCGGGAACCTTCTTGGAACTTCAAACCAAACCCTTTATTCAATCCACAGGCTTAGACTGTTCTCATTCCGTTAACCATGACCGAGTACAAGTATTAAGCTATGTTAAGTATTCTATGTTATTGTCGCCTTAGCCAGGATTGAACCTGTAACCAACACTTAGAACTGTATGAACTCAACCCTGATATCTGTTGTACTGAGTGTCCAATTGTGAGTACATGCCATTAAAAATATCTTATTATGTTCATGCATATAAGAATTGGTTTGAGAGAGACACAATAGATGGTTAACATGTCAAACATCTGTTTTTTACTTATCAGAATCTGCTCTAAAGGACCTACATCTATTACCACCTGATTTCCCAACCTAGTCATCCCAGCTTAACTTGATGGAGGTCACTTAGGACAACGTTTAGGGCCCATTTCACCTGATACCATTATATTCCCTCCTACAGAAACCAATAAGCATTGACTGGAACAATGGATATGAAATCTCCCCAAGTCCAGCACATTTGACACATGCCCACACCAACCCTTACAAACTATAACAGTTAAGCCATTGGACATTATATTTGCACCTGATGTAACGTCAGCAGTTCACTCACCTATCCTGGTCTCTCACGATTGGAAGAAAAAAGTTAAAGAAGACCTTGATTGAGACGTCACACTGGGTATAATTGAATCTGTGCCAGTGGGCACTCCTACAGTCTGGTTCTCAAGGATGGTAGTTTCACCTAAAAAAAAAAAAGAAGGCTCTCTGAGACGCATGGTGGACTTGCAAAAACTCAATGCTGCTACCATCACCTCCTCCCGTCCCTATTTAATCAAGTTTTATGACATGACCCAGAAAACTTGTTGCATAGATGATAGCCACCCTTTGGATGATTCTGAGTCCTATGGAATACATAGCCCATTGGGGGAAGAATGGAATTGTTTTTAACCCTGATAAGTTTCATTTTGCTGAAAATGAGGTGGAGTTTGCTGGGTTCTTAATAACAGCTGATGAGAATGACTGAGGCAATCCTTCATTTTCCTACCTCCACAAATGTCACGGCCATCAGGTCTTGGTTTGGACTTGTAAACCAGGTATCCTACGCATTGTCTCAAGTAGGAATTGCTGTGCTCAAAAAATAGGAAGTTTTATTGGAATGAAAAACTAGACCAACTTTTTGAAGAATCATTACAAAATTGCTCCAAGAATAAAGAAATGGTGAAGAAATTACTGATTTTGTTGTTTTGAATTGGTCTGTGATTTGAGATATTTTTTTAACAAAATCATGTCCACTTTTGTACCCCCAATTTCAAGGATTTAAATTCTCATAACTTTTGAACCACTGGGATATTTGAATAAGCTCTATTTAATTAATGTGATTAAATAATAATAATCTCAAATAAAAAAAATCAACTGGGTATGCTAATTTTGTCGGCTTATTACCAAAATAGCAATGGCTGGCTGTTAAAACTGCTAAGTGTATATTCGCAGATAACACGAAAAACTGTGAACGGCTGTGTCATGATTGTGCAGGCTAGACTTTGCTGACCTATCATATATGACATATCATATATGTGCTGGAATTCGGTGGCTGAGGGTTTTATTGTCCTGGTATGACGTTAAACTCTATCGTCAATAACCGACAGTACAACCATCAATATGTAACAATACCTACGTAGACCCCCGAGCCCTGCCGCTATGGTAATCACCACTGATTATAATCCCTTATAAAACCAACATAGAACAAAAAAAAAAACAAATACCCATGATGAGGAAAGAAGCAGAAAAGATGGAAATCAATGGCACGAGGATTCAATTTATCTAATAATGCCAGATAATAATGAATACCAATATTGGGCAACACAGCGGTCATGTTGAAACAGGTGAGCACCTAGAACTTTGTCTCCACAAATGCGAGGACAATCGCATACCTATTTGGAGGTAAACCTACAATTGAATACATCAATCCACCCCGTGGTCAGAGTGGAGGAAGGGGTCATATAGACTAGTCCCATTAAGTAATGGAGACTTCTACAGGGAGCACTAAACTATAATTTACCTCCTCCAGAGAAATTGGGGAACTCCTTTTCTAAGTGTAAATGCTACAACTACTACTACTAAATTCCTTTATTTTAGAAATATATATTTGTTGTATGGTGTTTAAAGTGCACTCTTTTCTTGCTATTATATGAGCTTACACCATTTTCACTTGCTGTGAATAATCCTCCCATTTTTTGTAAAGCTGAGAATTAGAAGTAATGTCTGCATGAGACTCATACCCTTCACCTTTTCTTTGTGTAGTGTTAGTCACTAACAGTTGATTCCCAAGTATCTGACTATGCATAGTATCTATAGACTACCCATTAGGGTAGGTCGATTTTCAACTTTTTTTTGTTTTTGAATAACAGTATGATTAAACTGGGGAAAGTTGGTATTGGTATGATAAGTACTGAAACCAGAAAGTAGGTTTCCTACTTGCACCAATTTTTGAGCATTTAGTTTTAAAGGTTGTCTAATATGAAGCCTCCCCAAAATCCTTGTTTTTATACATTTACATATGAAATTGCTTAAAAATCTTATAATTTCAATCCAGAAAAGTTTGTCAAATTATTCTATTCAAATCAGATGAATAAAATATATCGCAAGGAACACTTAAAGTGAAATTATAACCTCCAACCCACCATAACAGCACAGACAAGCTGCATTTTACCTCATTAATTGAGATACATCAGTAATAACATTGCAAGATATTTTTGTAGCATCATTTTTTGTTATCAATTGAACAAAAGCAAACAAAAATTAACTCTGCTAGGAACAAATGAAGGGATGATTTTTAATATAAGCTACCATTGTAATTTGAACATTCCTCTAAATATCTACTGGTTACTAATGTTACAATTTATAAAGTCATAAATTGTTAGCAGACCCTGTAGCTGAGAATCGGGGCTGTTAACTTTGAGATCAGGGGAGCCAGTGGAAATTTACTACTGACTGTTAATAACCCTTGACCCCTAGAGGCGTAAATCTCACTTGCCATGAGAAACGTGTGTTTAATTAGAGTTTTAGTTGCAACCTGACTTTGGAGCAGAGTAGACGTGTTTCTCTCTGCTGAGGTTGATCTCATCCGCATGGAATAAATATAGGCTAGGTAAAAAAAAAAGCTTGATCAAGCAAACAATAAGTCTTGTTAGTTCATTTAATTACAATGACCAAAATCAACCCAGAAAAAAACAACCTTTAGTCAGAAGAATCAGTCAGCAACTAGACAAGATGGCAGCTGGAGGAGATGGGAGAAGATCAGCAAGAACCAGAGTAACTAGAGAAATGAAGTGATAAAGTAAGACCATCTCCTCTCCAAGTAAGTCTCTACTCTATCTCTCTCTCTCTATCATCCAAGAACTCTCTTACTCGTTTATATACCCGATGTTCGATGTAGGTATATAACACTAATAGTGGGTTTTAAGTTTCTATTTTAAATAATAATTGTAAGGCATAAAGTTATAAAAGATATGAATATTGTGAGAATAATAGTAATGTTAATCATACCATCATATTTTGTAATGATATGCCTAATCCTTGTTTCAATTCCATAGACTGATTGGGGAGCTGCAGTTGTTAATTTTACTGCCCTTTCGACACTTTGTGAGTATGAAGGCAAATCGGGCAACTCTGATCTTGTCCCACTCTTTGATAACTCCAGTTCATAATCTGAAAATTCTTCTGTGAATCCAGACTCACAAACTCCATTTTGAGACAGGTCAATCAAGACCAATGTGTGGCATTGAAACTTATTTTTAGTATTTTTTAGCCTCTTTTTGGTTGGCTCCCCTCTCCTGAAAAAATTAAAAATCAATTTATTGACTTAAGTTAAAAATCTAACCTTACTTTTCTTAATTTTTAATTTTTATTATGAAATTAGGATATTACTTTAAAATGAAACTATAAATCGATGAAAACATTTTAATAAGTTTATGTAAATTACTTACCTAATAGTTTTTTATAGCTTTGTCCCTCACTTCCAATTCATCTGATTTAAGCATTGAATACAACATATTTTCTCGTAGGAGACCAAAGGTATTATGCTGAATATTTTCGGACTCACTCTCTTAAATTCCAGGTGGTAGCTTCTTTGCAGCATATTGAAAATATACAGTTGCTGGTTCTGAAATGTATAGTTTCTTTCAATTCTGTGGTGAGAGAAATCACGCACAAAAGTTTGTTGCAGGCAGCAAAGATTTGGTCAGGGGACTTTGGTAGCTGGGAGAATGTCTTTTTTTGAAGGAGAGATCAGGCTGTCCAACCCAACGGATTTTCTGTTAATCTATTATAAATTCCTAACCAGTTAACTGCATACACTGCAACAATAAACTGGATTAGGCTATGTAGTTTTGATATGTTTTCAGGGTAAATTCACGAGTCCACAAACACATTTGTCTGATGGCTAACGTCAACCATCTTGCCCAATTTTCCATGCAGCATATCTAGAGTTGACTTTCACCTCATGAAATCCCAACTGCATATTCTAGAAGAAGTATCACTACTCGGATCATCTTTCTGTTTGATGCTTGAATATTGAATCTCTAGAGGACTAACTATCGATAAAATTTGACCTGGGGCAAATTATGATAATTATTTGACCTGAAGCAAATTTGACCTGGGTCAAATTATAATAATCATTTGTACACAATCTGCCAAGTGGGGACCAAAGTGGGGACCAATAAATGATGTCAAACTTCTTGTGTAGCCATCAAAATGCTTAAACTGCTCTGAACATCTCAGCTCATCATTTAGGGTATCAACACTGTCATACTCCTCAAAAGCACCAAAAACTTCCCCTGCTAGAACAGCACCAGTTGCTCCAGTAGTAGGGAGTGAAGTATTTTCCACTTTCACCACAGCCATCTCCTTTGTGAATGTCAAATGGTGTTCTTCCCTTCATTTTCTTTAATTGTTTCTTTTCATCTCTTGGTATAAGAGAGTATATTTATCATGTCTTCCATCAACACCAATACAAATAATTTTTTCTGTTTTATCAATGTGCTTTTGATGGGCATTTTTTTTGTTCTTTCTTTTGCACGGTCTATTTTAGATTTATCCAAAATTATGTTTTTGATATTAACACTTAGGTTGAGAAGGTCCAAATCTAAAAGAAACAACCCCCAAAAATTTGCAAATGAAAAATAATGTCTTCAAAAATAAAATAAATATTAACTATCACAGCTAATTATTTCTTTTTTCTAATAATTAAGTTTGTTAAAATAAGAAAGGAAAAGACTTCATTATTTTTATGTTTTAAATCAGCTCAATAAACTTGAAATTCAAGTGTAAACAACAAAACGTGTTTATACGGTTGTTTCAAGTCCAGACTGAAAACAACTGCCTATAACAGCCTCCAATTTGTTATAGTTCATAGTATCTTTCTGCATATGACAGCCTCCAATTTGTTTATAGTTCATAGTATCTTTCTGCCTATAACAGCCTCCAATTTGTTTATAGTTCATAGTTCATACAGCCTCCAATTTGTTTATTTCATAGTATCTTTCTGCTCCAATTTGTTTATAGTTCATAGTATCTTCTGCCTCCAGCCTCCAATTTGTTTATAGTTCATAGTATCTTTCTGCCTATAACAGCCTCCAATTTGTTTATAGTTCATAGTATCTTTCTGCCTATAACAGCCTCCAATTTGTTTATAGTTCATAGTATCTTTCTGCCTATAACAGCCTCCAATTTGTTTATAGTTCATAGTATCTTTCTGCCTATAACAGCCTCCCAGCCTCCAGTTTATAGTTCATAGTATCTTTCTGCCTATAACAGCCTCCAATTTATAGTTCATAGTATCTTTCTCCTATAACAGCCTCCAATTTGTTTATAGTTCATAGTATCTTTCTGCCTATGACAGCCTCCAATTTTGTTTATAGTTCATAGTATCTTTCTGCCTATAACAGCCTCCAATTTGTTTATAGTTCATAGTATCTTTCTGCCTATAACAGCCTCCAATTTGTTTATAGTTCATAGTATCTTTCTGCCTATAACAGCCTCCAATTTGTTTATAGTTCATAGTATCTTTCTGCCTATAACAGCCTCCAATTTGTTTATAGTTCATAGTATCTTTCTGCCTATAACAGCCTCCAAAATTTGTTTATAGTTCATAGTATCTTTCTGCCTATAACAGCCTCCAATTTGTTTATAGTTCATAGTATCTTTCTGCCTATAACAGCTCCAATTTGTTTATAGTTCATAGTATCTTTCTGCCTATGACAGCCTCCAATTTGTTTATAGTTCATAGTATCTTTCTGCCTAAACAGCCTCCAATTTGTTATATCATAGTATCTCTGCCTATAACAGCCTCCAATTTGTTTATAGTTCATAGTATCTTTCTGCCTAACAGCCTCCAATTTGTTTATAGTTCATAGTATCTTTCTGCCTATGACAGCCTCCAATTTGTTTATAGTTCATAGTATCTTTCTGCCTATAACAGCCTCCAATTTGTTTATAGTTCATAGTATCTTTCTGCCTATAACAGCCTCCAATTTGTTTATAGTTCATAGTATCTTTCTGCCTATAACAGCCTCCAATTTGTTTATAGTTCATAGTATCTTTCTGCCTATAACAGCCTCCAATTTGTTTATAGTTCATAGTATCTTTCTGCCTATAACAGCCTCCAATTTGTTTATAGTTCATAGTATCTTCTGCCTATAACAGCCTCCAATTTGTTTATAGTTCATAGTATCTTTCTGCCTAAACAGCCTCCAATTTGTTTATAGTTCATAGTATCTTTCTGCCTATGACAGCCTCCAATTTGTTTATAGTTCATAGTATCTTTCTGCCTATGACAGCCTCCAATTTTTAGTTCATAGTATTTCTGCCTATAACAGCCTCCAATTTGTTTATAGTTCATAGTATCTTTCTGCCTATGACAGCCTCCAATTTGTTATAGACAGCCTTTGTTTATAGTTCATAGTATCTTTCTGCCTATAACAGCCTCCATATTTGTTTATAGTTCATAGTATTTCTGCCTATGACAGCCTCCAATTTGTTTATAGTTAATAGTATTAAATGAAATATTTTTGTAGTGTTTGCTTTTTTATCTAATTTACCAAAAACTGCATGATCTTGAATGAAATAAAATCTTTTATTAAACTTATATTTGCATTATTTTTCTTCAAAACTCTGATTTAATCTGACCTACTTATCTTTTTGGTTAAGACTGGGCGAAATTCAAAACATTTGATTATGTTGCAATTTAAATGCATTTGCTCAAAAATTGGTAAACTTTTAGAGAAAAATATTTTGTACAGTTATCGTTTATGTTAATTAACAACTTTTTCCGGTTAAATCAACCTATCCTACTAACCATTCTCTTGTGTGGCTCAAAATTGGTGTATTAAAAATACTTTTCTAAATGAAAGTACCTTTTTTATTATCTGTCAGCCATTTCCCCCGTGGCTATATATATATATATATATATGCATAAAAGAAAAAATGCTGCCTATATATATATATATATATATATATATATATATATATATATAGCCGCATTTTTTTTATGCATGTTTTGTTGAACTCAACGGACAATTATTGTCTGACAATTTTTTTTCAATCCTTTCAAACCGTCTGGCCATCTTTTTAATATCAGAGTGGAATTAGTGTATGATTCCACCAAAGGTTCTAACACAAGTACTTTCTACACTACTTAGTGCCATCATCAGGTGTGGAACTGGTGAGATGTTTCCATTGTTCTTTTTTAAACAAACTGTAAGAATTAGTAGGAGGGGGGGCTCACAAGTTTATAAGAATTTTATGGGGAATGGTGGGAGGAAATTGGCTGGAAATTATAGGCATTTGAGAATATGTTGATTGGTTTTGAAATTGATCTTGTTTAAGTTTCAAGACGTTGAATCACAAGTGATAGCTAGTATTAAAGAAGCTGATAGTTTTGCTATTTTGAAATTGATCTTGTTTAAGTTTCAAGACGTTGAATCACAAGTGATAGCTAGTATTAAAGAACTGATAGTTTTGCTATTTTGAAATTGATCTTGTTTAAGTTTCAAGACGTTGAATCACAAGTGATAGCTAGTATTAAAGAAGCTGATAGTTTTGCTATTCAGTTAGACAAGTCTATAGACATAATTGGAAAACCTCAACTCTAGGTTTGTTTATGAGGAAGACATTGAACAATTTTTATTTTGTAAACCACTTTCAGAAACAAGAGGAAAAGACATTTTTGAGGTTGTTGACAACTATTTCAACTCTAAGAATTTATCATGGAAATTATGCATAAGCATATGCACAGATGGTGCTTCATCTATGTCTGGAAATTTAAAAGGATTCATTACACTGGCTAAGCAGAAAAACCCTGCCATCATTTGCACTTATTGTTTCTTGCACAGAGAGCCCTAATTTCAAAATCAATAATACCTGAACTGCAGACAGAAAGGAAATGATCAAAATAATCAGCCATATTAAAGGTAAATCATTGAAATCAAGGTTGTTTTTGAAGCTATACTCTGCCAAGGATTCTGATCACACCCAACTTTTACTGCATACTGAGGTAAGATGATGGGTACTTTCGCGATTTTATGAGCTAAGGGAGGAGCTTCATATTTTTTTAACATCAGAAGGCTGACCTGTTAAGTAATGAAGCCTGGTACAGTAAAGTTGCAATCTTGGCTGATATATTTCAAACCTTGAACACCCTTAATAAGAACATGCAGGGGAAGAATGAAAATATACTGACATGTACTGACAAATTTAATTCTTTTAAGCAAAAACTAACATTATGGGAAGCCAGAATTAAAAAAGTGAACAAAGTTGAAATATTTGAACATACAAAAAAAAATGCAGGTTGGACAAAAATCTTGTCAGTTTAATTTTGCAAAATTTGTCTCTACTGAGTAAAAACATTAAAAAGTATTTCCCGTCACTTGATGTGTCATCATTAGACTAGGTGAGATCCGTTTGTATTGAGTGCATGTGAATCAGTAGTATTATCTGTTGCTGAAGAAGATCAGTTTATGGAAATAAGAAATGACAGAAGACTAAAACTGAAGTACGGATCGACAGATATGGCTTCATTCTGCTTGTCTCTCCGAGAGGAATATCCCATTATAACAAAAAAAGGGCAATTGAAGCACTTCTTCCTCATATCTATGCAAGGCTGGCTTCTCGTTATAAGCACAATGAAAAGCAAGACTAGATTGCGGCTTGAAACAATGGAAGAGCACCTGAGGGTATGCTTATCAACCATACGACCTCGGATGAGTAAAATAATGAAACAACACCAAACGCAGATTTCTCATTGATGCATTAATGGAGTTTCTAATGTTTTTATCTATGTTTGTATTTGCCATGATTAAAAATATACCTTTAGAAATAAAATTACGTTGTTTTTGTAGCACATTTTCACTATTCGTTTTCTTTTAAAATTTAAATGATAAAATAATTATATGTTTATATACTGATGGTGTACCTCGATCAATTCATTGCCCAGCTCACTATGCCGTGAGATGAAAAAGGTTGAAAAACTCTGCAATATTGGTGAATGAAAGATGAGTAAATAACAAGTAAGAGAGGCTTGAAGTCAACCCCATCTTTTAAACCAAACAAATGACATGAGTAATTGTGATATCTGTCAACTCCATTTTCTGAGTTATCTGATTATATTATTACTTTGAACTGCCTTTAATTGTACATAATGATAGGGAATTATGTCAGTGAATATGTTCAATTCAAATATATATTTTATTTTTTTAACCTGCAGAAATCAAAAAACCAAAAACCAAATTTGTGCTCCCAGATTTTTTCCTGGGGATGGAAGATTGTTGTTGTACTTATCATTGCCCCACCATTTCTAAACTATGCATCACTGAAAAATGAAGAAATCCACTTACAACCAGAAGTAACGACAAAATCTTTTTTAATCAATTTATTTACCTGACTGATTGTAAAGATTTTGCTCTGTTGTACAACAAAATCTACATAAAAAGTATTTTATAAATAGACTTTTAATTTTTTTCATTTTCAAGAATTTGTAAAAGTTGCACATATTTATTTTTCCTCCAAAATTCAAGTAGCTTGCGTTACTTTATACACTTAAACTGGGTAATGTTTCACCTGACAAACCCAACATTTTTATTTGTATGTTTACCTTTTTTTTTTTTTTTTTTTTTGCTATTGAATGATGATTGATAACTAAAGTCTCCTACCATTTAGTCTTATTAATAGTGGAGATAGAAAAGTCAATTCTGTATTTGTTTATGTTTTTTTAGATACATGAGGATCTATCTTATGGAAATGCGTATTGGTGATAATTTGACTAAGTTAGCAAACACAAACAAATAGGAACCAAATACAATGCAAGATATATTTATTTACAGTGGATATTGATTATTGCAAATTTTATTAAAAAGATATTTTAAAAAGAGTTAGGAAACCTAATAAATAAATCTCCGAAAATAGCTTGTATCTTTTTTTTTCTTTTCTTTGGGCAATGTATAATTTAATTTCCTAAAGATTATCTCTGTATATTTTTAATTATATAATATGTGAAAGCTTTCTCTCAATCTGTTAGAATTTTAACTTAAGGTTAGTTATTCATTGTTACAAACTGAGGTCCATTTTAAAAAATTATAAAACCAATTAAATAGATCACTCAGTTTACCATCTGATACTGAAAAAGTGCCTATTCACTCCCACAACTGTAATATTGCGTTCATCTTAATTAAATAACCATTTTGAATATTTATTTTACACATAGATTTTACACTAAATCTTAGGTATTTATTAATTTTGTAAACTTTATAGTTAACTTTCTGTTACTTAAAAAAAGACGAGAGTAAAAAATAATTATTAAATTTGATTACAAATTTTGCAAATAATTTTTTTCATTTTAAGTAATAATAAAACTTTTTATTCAATTTCATAGTTTATCCATTTTAGATTGTCATTATTACAATTGAAAGGATTATTATAATTATTATAATTAAACATCTGAATCCTTCCAATTATTATAAGGAACAGCTTTTATTTGTTTTATTATTATTAATAATTAATATTGAATATTTGCAAAAGATTAAAAATTAAATAAAATAAAACATTCAATAAATCGAAAATCAAATAAATAGATGAAATAACATCAATTCGCATGACAATAACATTTTTTTTTTAAATTACTTACTTAAAAAAATTTTTACTTACTTAAAAAATTTTTTTTTTTTTTAATTTTTTTTACCACGCCCAAATTTAAATTTATACATGTGCAGAACTACACTGGATATATATTACATTTGAATACAAAAAAATCGTCAAATTTAAAGTTGGAAAATTTTAATTGAATAGTTCTTGTTTTGTAATTAATAATTTTCTTGTAAAACTTTAAATGTTAGATAACTTTAAATATATATCGAAGTGAAAAAACCTATATATAAATCAATAATATTAGGCATGTATTTATTAAAATCATCTTTTGTGAGACCATCTTTTCTACATTCTTAATCCTGAGTTTATATGTAATTCAGTTGTTCTATTGTTTTTATGTAGTACTTGATACTGAATATGAATTAAATACTCTTTGAAAAACTTGCATAATTCTTGAAGTTACTGTGACGTAGGTAGTGATGTAGTTTTGGTTACAGAAAAAAAATAGACCGAATCTCCATTATATATAGATGTGATTAAATAACAATAACATAAAATAATTAAAAAATTTAACAGGGAATGCTAATTGTAAATCAAATTGCTAAAAATTTAGTTTTTACATTTTTAAAAAGTAGTAAGCTGAAAATATGCTATGTTATCCATCCAACTAAAACTTGGTTGGCATAACTTAATCTGTGTTTGAATTATGTGATGACTTATACATTAACAAATAAGATATTTGATGTTACAGATGCAGTTGTGTATTTATGTTTAAGAGCTAAAATTAAGAATGATTTTAGGATCTTAAGTAAATTAACATTTTGATTAGTAAATAATTTCAATCGAGTACATTTTTGAATATTTAATAGAAAAACAAATAATTTATAAGTAATTGTAAATTAAACTTATTGATTTAGATCTACTTTATGTTGTGCCATTACTTCATTGCAGGTCAGATGTATGATATTGGATGGGGTCAGAAGTTATTCATGATGTGCAAAGGTGAAGGTCCTCCAACTGGTAAGTAGATATTAGTTAAGATGTATATGCTTTCTTCATTAAATATTGTTTCTTAAAACACCTGATTAATTATAAATGTAAGTAAAAACAATGAAAAAAAAACGTTTTGTCCTTGTAACATTTCTGGTAGGACTGTAAACTTTGTTTTATATTGGGTCTAGAAAGATTTCATGTCTGTAACACTTAAATAAAATATAAAAAAACAATGGGACTTTATGTATTTTTATTAGTCTCAAGATCTGGTCTCACTACAGAACAAGGAGAGAATAACACAAAGAATTACTTGACCAAATGAATATATGTAAATATTTACTTCCTTTTCTAAAACCAAAATCTTGAAATTCACATATATTTACTATTTTTGTTTACAAGTAATAACTTGCTCTCTTTTTCTCATGACTTTCTATATTTCAGTCTTTTTTTATTTTCTGTGTTTATTTATTCTTTCTCTCTTTCAATTTCTCTTTTCAATTTCTTCTTTTCATACTTTTTTTTTCTTCCATAAATAATGATTTGAAAAGAATTTAACTGATGCTTTGGCATTCATACCTCCTAAATGATTTATGCATCAATCATTAAGTTAACAAAAAGAAACATGAAATCATTTTATTTTTAAGTCAAATTTAGTATGGGTATAACATAGGCACTGGCAAAAAAATCGGCTGCTACAAGTTTTAAAAGCGAATTAAAAATAATTAAATCTATTATTTAAGGTCAAACTTTGTCTAAATCGATAAGTAGTAACATTATGTTACTACTTATCGATTTAGACAAAGTTTGACCATCATTAAAAAAAGAAAAATATCATTACAGCAGTGTAGAGGGTAACCCCCACTTTTAACATCTCGATAGACCTCCCAAAAAATAAACCATAATTTCAGATTTCAGACCGAGGGTTTAAATTTTATCCCTTTCAAATTTAGAGGTTTGAGTTTTATGGTTTTCTTAAATTTTAAATTAAGAAACAATTGAGATTCTTGCCATGTTATGACCCAGACCCACATACACATTTGGGTAGGGCGATTTTTCATGTTTTTATCAATATCAAATTTCATGAGAGTCTGAAACTTGTATATTGGTCTATTAAGTACTGATACCAAAAAAAACCCAAATGCAATCCGTCATCACCATCATGATGGATATCCATGACAATATCACACCAACTATCCCTATCATTCGTTGCCCTTGGGAGGTCCTCTGTGCAACATCCAGTATCCACGTAGAGTTAGTCAATATACATCTTTGCTGGACAGCCCAGTGTGCTCATGTGATGGCTTCCACAGAAGAACGTCACATGAGTTTATCTTTGCTTCTCCAGCAGTGCCCAGTGTGTCTTGTTTGCCAAGCATTACCAGCTCGTTTGGTAAAATCATTGGACAAACAATTTTTCACGTTAATTTGTTCAAATCACAATTTCTCGGGTATTTCTGATCTAATCTTTAAAATATTTATATGGCTGGAAAGAAAATAAAATGATCTTTCCAAATATGTAATTGTTATGTGTTTTTATCCATTGAATAATTTTTGACAGCGAGTTAAAACGATATTTTGCTTTGAAAAAACGAAAACATGAAATATGACATTTTTAAAAAAATTTTTTTTTCTAGACTAATTTTTACATGCTACTTTGTTTTTCAAAATTATAGTGGCTAATCTTTATCAATATTCTTGTGATTTTACACTCAATTAGAAGACACCAGGAAGTACAAATAGGATCTTCTTTTTGTTTCTAGGCCCCGTGGAAGTGAAAATACAATAGAGCAAATTTGAAGGCAATTTCTTCAAAAAATAAGAGAAGCAAAAAAAAAAAGCACTATACTAGTAATAGAAGACAGACTCAGGATTATTTCCATATATAATGTGTGAAATAAAAAGGACTGTATACAGTCAGGGATTTTGCTCAAAGTTTTTAATATTGAAAAGAAAAGTGTCAAATTTACTCGATTTTCAAATGTAAACAATCTCTCGTAATTCTGGCCTTATCGGCTTAAAAAAGCAATTACTAGCATATTTCGGATCCAATTTTTAAAATATTTATATGGTTGGAAAGAAAATGAAGTAATCTTTCTAAATATGTAATTTTGACGTGTTCCTATCCATTGAATTATTTTTTACAGCGAGTTAAAACGGTATTTTGGCTTTAAGTGGTCAAAAACACTACAAAATTTTGTTTCTCCGGTCGAATTTTCTGTGTTATTTTTTTTGTAAAATCAAAGTAGTTAATCATGATCAATATTCTTGAAATTTTACTCTTAATTAGGAGACACTTTTAACTACAAGCAGAAACTTGTTTTTTTCTTTTCCAACCTTTGGAAGTGAAAATACAATAGAGCAAATTTGAATGCAATTTCTTCAAAAAATATAAGATAAGCAAAAAAAGCACTATATGCCTAATAGGAGACTTAGGATTATTTTCATATATAATGTGTGAAATAAACGAATTTTAATACCATCAAGGATTTGCTTTGAAACTTTGAATTTTGAAAAAAAAAACCTCAAATTTACTTGTCTTCGAACGTAAACAGACACTGATTTTTCAGACTATACCATTTTAAATAGTAATTTGTCAGTTATTTCTAGTCCAATCTTAAAAATATTTATATGGTTGGAAAGAAAATAAAATAATCTTTCTAAATATGTAACTTTTATGTAACATTGAATTATTTTTACGGCGAGTTAAATCAGTATTATTTTATGGCAAGTTATTTATTTAAAACAAAGCTGCACACAGGCACACTTTATTAAATAAAATTATATAGAGTTATTCTATTTCTTGTATGTAATAGAACATACCAGGTATTTAAAAAGGTATTTTTGAGTCCAAAGTGATGTTATTTATATAAATTAATACTATATATGCGTATATATGCCATATTAAATTAAGGGCAGAATCAAAAAGAACATACAATTTTACATAAGAATGCAAAGTTTTATCAAAATTACTCAAAAAAAAATAAAGAAATGGTGAAGAAATTACTAAATTTCTTTTTTTGAATTGGTCCGTGATTTGACATTTTTTTAACAAAATCATGTCCACTTTTGTACCCCCAATTTTGGGGCTTTAAATTCTCATAACTTTTGAACCACTGGGAATATTTGCATAATTCAAACAGTTCTGAACTCCATTTACAAAGCTCTATATAACTAATATTAAATAACAATAACCTCAAATAAAAAAAAATCAACTGGGAATGCTACTTACGAATGCTACTACGAGCTTACTTACCCCCGGCGAAACGCATCTGCTTAGCTTGTCAAGTTTTGCCTGAACTAAGCTAAAGAAGCATAGTTGCCATTGACGAGCAGATTTATAAGGTGTGGTCTCGTTCTGTCTCGTTCGTGGCGTGAGTATAGCATCGCCCATGCAAATTATGCCGACAGTATAAAAGGAGCTCATTTTTTTGACAGCAGCAATCTAAGTAGGAAGAAAGACTGTAAGCGTCACGCTAAATCGGAAAGTCCTGCTTACGATTTCCGTGGTCTCAAACCTCATGAGGGCCCTGAATACTACAAGTGTGGTGGTCCCAATCACTTCTCCCGGAAGTGCCAGAGTCGAAGCAATGCAGGGGGTATGAGTCGGAACAAACCATGTTGCTACCGCTGCAACAAACTGGGACACATTGCATGCAACTGTCCGGGAAATGGGTCCGGGGACATGGTACTGTCGCCACCCTTGTCCCCTTCCAGTCAGTGAATGCAGCTTTGCCAGTGGTCAGCGTACGTGTGGATGGCATACTGTGTTCGGCTCTCGTAGATACAGGATGTTCCTGCATAATAATCAGTGCAAACCACTGTCAGGCCTGGACTAGGCGATGTATGTTGATTAGGACAATCGACAGGACGTCCCAGGCGTGCTGTGGAATCGGAATTATTCCGGAAAGGTAACTGTGCTGAGGAACAATCTGCTGCTTGGGATCAACGCTATACATGCACTAGGCAGTATGGAGATCGTACCTACTGGAGAAGTGTGGCTCGGGGGAAACGCGAATCGTGTGCAGCTATCACGATTGAGGAACAGGATTTCTGTGCTGCTTTTGACCACAAGAAGAAGGCTTGGACGGCGAGGTGGAAGTGGACAGGAGATGAGCGCCAGATCAACTGCGCAACACCATCGCAGAGTATACAGTGTCTGATAAGAGTAGAGCTGCATATGAGACAGAATTGGGGACATGGATTGCGAATGACTGGCTGATAATATATCCCCAAAAACGACTGGGCCCCCCTAGGGGATTGATCCTATTGATGGCCGTCACACAACCACCAAGGCTAAGGTACGGCCAGTAAAGGATTATAGAGAAGTAAACAGACATGTGGACGCCTTCACCACAAACATGGATGTGTGTGCCGAAAAAATGAGGGAATTGCGACGGCAGGGAGCCAATGTGGCATTGCTTGACCTACGGAAGGCGTATCTTCAAATACGGATCGATGAATCGCTGTGGCCATTTCAATCGGTCATCGTCAAAAGGAGGAGATACTGCTTGACGCGTCTTGGGTTTAGCCTTAATGTGGCGCCCCTAATTATGAAAGCCATTGGCAAGATGAGCTGATGATGAGAGCTAAGTCAGCATATGTTGACGACATATACGTTAATGAGGACATACTGTCAGCAGACGAGGTCAAAAGCAGGCTGGAATACTTCGGTTTGACTAGCAAGGAACCTGCACGGAACCCTCGTACTGGGACTTAAGGTCTAGGGGGAGCACGACACACTGAGGTGGAAGTGGGGAGCGTAATTCCAGAACTCCCTGTTCCACTGACGCTCAGAAGCTGGTGGACATTTTCCTGTTTGCGGTTGGCTCTGTGCAGCCACAGGAATGATAAAGAGACCGGCGAGTATGGTGACACACAGATGGACAGATACTGTGAAGGATGCCCCTCTCAAGACAATGATGGTTGAAGTACTGACCAGAGTACACCAAGACGACCCCGCCCGAGGGAATTGGTGCATAGCCAGAAATGAAGTAAACATGTGGGGTGATGCAAGCTCCCTGCCAATGGGTGTGGTATTAGAGAGCTGTGGTACTATTTTGGAAGACCGACGGACGATGCTCAGCATATTAACCTGGTGGAATTGGATGCCATGCTGAAAGGTGTTAATCTCGCATTTAAGTGGCGAGCTAAGGTGATGCACCTGTACACTGATTTGTTGTGCCTGTACCACTGGCTGACGAACACACTGACAAGTAAAACCCGAGTGAGGACAAAAGTTACGAGTGAGATGCTCATGCGCAGACGATTGTCGACACTCCAGAAACTAATTGAGGAGTACGGTCTGGTAGCCGACGTCAAACTGACCACGTCAGAGAGAAATTTGTCAGACAAGTTAACTCGAGTGCCAAAGAGATGGCTTACTATGCTGAAGCAAGGAGCAGAACCGCCAACGTGTGCCACCCTGATGGACCAGTTAACCAACGAGCAGATCTGTGCCATACATAAAAAGTGCGGACATCCTGGCATTTGGCGCACAACTTACTTCGTCCGAAGAGTGTGTCCCACAATCACTAAGTCAATGGTCAGGATGCCCATACGAGACTGTGAGGAGTGTTGTGCGGTGGACCCTGCCCCAATACGGTGGAAGTAGGGTAAACTCGGTGGACAAGAACTGGTGGCGATTGGGCATGGATGTAACCCACTATGATGGCAGTCATTTCCTATTGTTGACAGATTGCGGCCCAACGTGTTTCACCGTGTGGCACCCACTGGTGCGCCAGGATGCATTGTCAGTTGTACGACAACTAAAATCTGTCTTTTGTGAACGCGGTGCCCCCATTGAGATACTGACGAACCACGCCCCGACTTTCTGCAGTCAGGACTTTTGGGACTTCGCGGACGAATGGGGAGTGCGAGTGCGGTACAGAGGCGCATACGCTCCAGAGGGTAACAGGATAGCGGAACGGTGTCACCGCACTGTTAAAAGAATAGCAGCCAAGACACAGTGCTCCATCCAGGAGGCTGTGTACTGGTACAACGTCACGCCCAGAGACGATATGACAATGTCAACTGCGCCAGCCAATGGGATCTACAGTTATGAGCAGCGGATAAAGGGGATAGACCAAGTGCCGGAGATTCCAAGAGATACGAAAGAACCGTATAAGATAGGTGATCTCGTCTGCGTCAAACCCCCAAACATACGATGTACCACCAGATTCGGCAGAGGACGAGTTGACGGAATGATCAGCTCCCACACCATCCAGGTCAATGGTGTACCACGCCATGTGAGGGATCTTCGCCCATGGCGAGAATCGACTACTTTGGGAGAAAGCTATCAAGAAGAGATGTCATCTAGTAGTGAATCGGAGACACTGATGCTGTACCTGAGATAGTCGGAAGACTCACTTCCTGTATCAGAAGATGCAGGGACAGACCCGGATGACAGCGGTGATGACACAGGGAACGACTGACCCACATGACATAGATGCGGAAATGTTGCCACCTGAGGAGCCCCTCCTCTCTGTAGAAGTACTCGTCGAAGGCGGTCGCCTCCTCACTGCCATCTGTGTGATCATGAGATCAGGGGGGAGTGTGATGAACGAGCTTACTTACCTCCGGCGAAACGCATCTGCTTAGCTTGTCAGGTTTTGCCTGAATTAAGCTAAACAAGCATAGTCGCCATTGACGAGCAGATTTATAAAGTGTGGTCTCGTTCGTGGCGTGAGTATAGTGTCGCCCATGCAAATTATGCTGACAGTATAAAAGGAGCTCGTTTTTTTTGCCAGAGAACAGCAGCAATCTAAGTAGGAAGAAAGACTGTAAGCGTGACGTTATTTCTACTATAACTCACACTACTATATATGTGTATATATACTGTATTAAAATTAAAATGTTGAATAATCTTGTGATAAACATTAAACAAACAAAAAAGGTTGATATCACTACTTCTTATTCTCCATAATGGGTTCCAGCATGGAGTTACATAAAATTTGAGTGCATTATCAGGAAGAACATAGAATTTTACATACAAATGCAAAGTTTTATCAAAATTGATCCAAAAATTAAGAAATGATGAAATTACTGATATTCTTGTTTTGAATTGGTCCGTGATTTGACAGATTTTTGAAACAAAATTATGTCCACTTTTGTACCCCCAATTTTGGGGTTTTAAATTCTCATAACTTTTGAACCACTGGGGATATTTGCATAATTCAAACAGTTTTGAACTCCATTTACACTGCTCTATTTAACTAATGATTAAATAACAATAAACTCAAATTAAAAAAATCAACTGGGAATGCTAGTTCGCCTCACACGGATGGTTTGTGTGATATGGGGCTGGTGGCTGTACAGCTGTTTCTTGTGGGGTGTTGTTTCCACATCTTGTTTAAGATTGCATGCAGCATTCTTGTGCAGCCCCATCTGGCTTATTCTCTAGGCACTTCATTAGGGTTCAAGTAGTTCTGCTGTACAGTAGCACTGACACAACTATGGCTTGGAAGAACTGTTGCTTTAACTTGTCAGTGATATTGGATTTCCATATCACTGACAATTTGTTTAAAGCAGACCATGTCTTTCCTGTGCGTGCATTAATGTTGCTTTCTGTTGATAAGATATTACTACCTAGGTATGTGAATTGTTTCACCGAGTTTAAGAGTTTACTATTGAGTATGGAGATGTCTCTTTCATTTTTAAATCACATGAACTGTTTTATCAGAGTTCACATATAGGCCTTTTTCCGTGTTGCCTTTTCTAGGCTGTGTAGCAAGGATTCGGCAGGTGTATTTGCAAGAAGTGCCAGATCATCTGTGTAGTTCACATGTAATAGGCTGTGCAGGATATCGCCTGCTTCTTGCCTTTTTTAGTGTGAAGCCTTTTTCTTTTATGGGATCTAATGATGTTAGTATGTAATCTAGGCATATTATAAATATATATGGCACAAGAATATTTCTTTGTAGGACTCCAATGACAATGAAATCTGTGTCACCATCAGATGAGCGTACCATAGCTTTGGTGTTTTGATTGCGCATCATTATGGCAATAACTGTTTCTTTGGGGAGGACGTATGCTAGTAGTATTTGCTCCATTTTCCCTCTATGTATGGAGTCAAAAGCCTTGGAGAAATCTACAAATAGTAGGGACTCTATTTATGATTTGATGAATAGTAAGAATCCCCGAAGAAGTGGATCAATTCCTGTTTTTGTTTTTTTTTAAAGAATTTTCTCTATTTCAGGTCTGATGCAATTAAGGAGAAGTGCGTTATATATCTTAGCAGCTATAGCAGTAAGAGTTGTTCCTCTGTAGTTCTTAGCAATTCCTAGGTCTCTTTTTTTGGGGAATGGGAGGATGCAGCCCTTCGTCCATTTTTCTATTGTGTTTTTGTCTGTATTCTGCATTGCATAGTCTAAGTAATATGTTATTGAATTTCTTTATTTTCCAGACATCAGGGGGTATTTCATCGAGGTGCTTTATATTTATGGTGAAATTAGAGAAAAACTTTAAAATTATTCTATAAATCACCATAACTAATTTAGTCTGTTTTATATGAATAAATATTTACTTACTTGTTGGCGAAAATTCTTTTTATAGCTTCTTCTGACACTTCCAGTTCATCAGATTTCACCTTTTAATGTATTCACTGTTACTGCTTAATTAATGAGCTAAAACAGCATTTTGGAGCCGTCACTGATAATGAGGGAGAGGTCATATTTTTAGTTTGAATTTTTAGTTATAATTTCTTCATTTCATTTTGATAAAATGAAAATAGCATTTCCTGCTATAAATACTGAAATTGTTAGATTTTCTTATCAATTTTTTGTCTAAATGTTGCAAAACTGAGGATTCTTCAGTGCATTTTTGTGTACAATCTTTGATGCTATTTCTTCAAAAATTGGTACAAGTGCAAGATCTGATTTTTTGGTATCAGTACACAACTTTTGGTCTCTCGTGAAATTTGATATTTGAAATGTGAAAAATCGCATTACCCTAATACGCACACACACACACACACACACACACACACACACACACACATCTCCTAGGTTTTGTAATGATAAGTCATACATATACATACATATGTATTTGGGTTTATGGTTTTCTTAAACTTTTGACCAAGCAGCACTTGAGACTCTAGACCCTACATATACATACACAAATATATCTATCTATCCGTTTTCCTAATGATAGTAACCACTACATGTACATACATACACACACATATATACATATATACATACACAAATATATTTATCTATCCGTTTTCCTTATCATAATTGTCATGTCTAACCATAGAGTATATAATAAAATTAAAAAAAAAAAATTCAAAGTTATGTCTTTGATAGAGTTTGCTGTTATAAAAATATCAATCCCTGATCTGTCTCTCTTTCTATTTTTCTGTCTGTCATATGTGAAAGAAGGAAGACTAGCATTCCCACTTGATTTTTTTATTTGAGGTTATTGTTATTTAATCATATTAGTTATATAGAGCTGTGTAAATGGAGTTAAAAACTGTTTGAATTATGCAAATATTCCCAGTGGTTAAAAATTTAAATTAGGGTATAAAAGTGGACATAATTTTGTTAAAAAAATGTCAAGTCACAGACCAATTCAAAACAAGAAATTCAGTAATTTCTTCACTATTTCTTTATTTTTGGAGCAATTTTGATAAAACTTTGCATTCTTATGTAAAAATGTAAGTTCTTTCTGATAATAAACTCAAATTTTATCTCCATTATTTAGAGAATAAAGGTAGGGATATCAACCTTTTTTTGTTTAATGTTTATCACAAAATTATTCAACATTTTCATTTTAATATTGCATGTATACACATATATAATATTAATTTATATAAATAACATCACTTTGGACTTAAAAATACCTTTTTAAATACCTGCTATGTTGAATTACATACAAGAAATAGAATAACTCTTTTTATAATTTTATTTAACAAAGCCTGTTCTGCTTTGTTTTTTGACAGCTTTGTTTAGTTAAGTTAGTTTTTTTCCAAAATTGAAAGTTTGACAAAAACCCTGACGGTATACAATCATTAAAATTTCACACATTATATATGAAAATAATTCTGAGATTATCTTCTATTAATTATATCATGCTGTTTTTTTCTCATCTTATATTTTTTGAAGAAATCTCCGTCAACTTTGGTCTGTTGTGGTTTTGCTTCCAAAGGTCGGTAAAGAAAAAAACAAGTTTCTGCTTGTAGTTAAAAGTGTCTCATATTTAAGTGTAAAATTTCAAAAATATTGATAAAGAGTAACCACTTTGATTTTACAAAAAAAATAACATGGAAAATTCATCTAAAAAAAATTTGCATAACCTATTTTCAGCTATTCGAATACAAAATATCATTTAAAATCACTGTAAAAAGTAATTCAATGGATAAAAACACATAAACATTACATATTTAGAAAGATTTTTTTAATTTTATTTCCAACCATATAAATATTTTTAAGATTGGACCAGAAATATACTAGTTATTACTATTCAAGCCAATAAGGTCAAAATTACGATGCCTGCTGAGAGATCGTGTTTACATTCGAAAATCGAGTAAATTTGACGGTTTTCTTTTCAAAATTAAAACTTTGAGCAAAATCCCTGACAATGTAGCATTGTTTACATTTCACACATTATATATGAAAATAATTCTGAGACTCTTCTATTACTGGTATAGTGCTTTTCTTCACAATTTCTTTATTTTTGGAGCAATTTTGATCAAACTTGGCATTCTTATGTAAAATTGTATGTTCTTTCTGATAATGCACTCAAATTGTATGTATGTCTATGCTATAACCCATTATTTGGAGAATAAGAGGTAAGGATAGGGTTTTTAAAAAAAAAAGTTTACAACAAGATTATTCAACGTTTTCATTTTAATACTGCATGTATACACATAGTATTAATTTAAATATATAATAATATCACTTTGAACTTAAAAATACATTTCTAAATGCTTATGTTGAATTACATGCATGAAAAACAATACATATTTAGATATGTTTTTACACAAAGCTGATCCGGTGTGTGCTGAATTTTGTTTACATTTCTCGTAATTTTAAGTTGTTTTTTTCCAAAATTGAAACTTTGACAAACAAACCCTGACAGTTAAGCAACATCTAAATAACACATGTTATATATGAAAATTATTCTGAGACTATCTTCTATTAGTGATATAGTGCTTTTTTTCCCGCTTATATTATACTTTTTCAAGAAATCTCCAACTTTTGTCTATCATATTTTCGCTTCCAAATGTTGAAAAAGAAAAAAAACAAGTTTCTGCTTATATTTTAAGGTGTGTGCTAATTAAATGTAAAATTTCAAGAATATTGATAAAGATTAGCCACTTTAATTTTTTGATTACCCATGTTGATTTTACGAAATAAATTACTATGTAAATTTTATTCTGAGAAAAAAAATCTTATTTCGTGTCTTACGAAACAAAATACCGCTGTAAAAAGTAATTCAATGGATAAAAGCACATTAAATTTACACATTTAGAAAGATGATTTTCTTTTCTTTCCAACCATATAAATATATTTAAGATTGGGTCAAGGAATACTTGAGAAATTGCCATTTAAAGCGATTTAGGTCCAAAATGTAATGCGTGCTCGGGGTTGTTTACGTATTAAAAACAACTAAATTTTAAGTATTTTTTTTTCAAAATTTGAACCTTTAAGATAAAACCCTAATGGTTAAGCAACATCTACACATCACATGTTATATATAATAAATAATTCTGAGACTATCTTCTATTAGTGATATAGTGCTTTTTTTTTTTTTTTTTTTTTGCTGATCTTTTTTGAAGAAATCTCTGTCAATTTTTGTCTATCATATTTTCTCTTCCAAAGATTGGAAAAGAACAAAACAAGTTCCTACTTGTATTTTATGGTGTTTGCTAATTAAGTGTAATTAAATTTCAAGAATATTGATAAAGATTAGCCACTTTGATTTTATGAAAGAAATCACTGTGTGAATTTTCATCTGGGGAAAAAATTAATGAATTTCCGTCTGTTCGAAGCAAAATACTGTTTTAACTCGCCATAAAAAAATAATGCAATGGATAAAAACACATACAAATTACATATTTAGAAAGATTCTTTCTTTTCTTTCCAACCATATAAATATTTTTAAGATTGGAAATACCTGAGAAATTGTGATTTGAACCGATTAAGGTGAAAATTTGTCAATGTCCACTGATTTTACCAATCAGCTGGTAATGCTAATTTGAGACCAATAGGTTTTAATAGTTTAATAGGAAGTAAATTACAAACTTATCTTCATAGAATCAATGTAATCTGAAAAGGCTGTTTTATCCTATTTCATATTATATTATAGATATTCAATAAATTTGTTTGAAAAATGTAATACTATTAGTGAATGAGTTTGACTATTATAAACACACACATAACAATTTAATATATTTGGATAAAACATTTATGTTTTTTTTAAATTTCAGTGATATTGGATGCACCTACTGGAATGTCATCAGATGTTTGGACCCTGGTGTGGCCAAAATATCAAATGTGACACGAGTAAGTTTCTGATTTAGTTTTTTCTTTGACTTTTCTTTCTACCATTTCATAATGTTTTCCCCTTTTCCACTAAACAAAGTAGACATTTTTTTAAAAAGATTTTTCAACCAAACAATACATTTCCAAACTTTCAAACCATGGAAACGCTTTGAATTTTTTTAAAAACATTCATTTGTGACATAATCAAAGAATGTTCGGTACTTGTACAGAATAATACACACGAAAACCACACACGAAATTTGATCTGAAATTTTTTTTTTTAATTAGGTTATAATGAAATACTAACATTTAATAATTATATGAAATTAATTTTCATTTAAGAAGTTTTTTTTATTAAACATTTTTGGAAGCACTGAAAAGAGAAAATTTTCATACGGTTCCATTTTAGTCTTGGTGGTTGGTCGAATATGAAATGGTGTGGGGGTCAATTGACCATGTCAACAATGCAGAGATTGGGGGGTGCTACTGTTTTTAGTTATATTCACGGGGTTGGGAGAGTAACAAATTTATCCAAAAAATCTTTTAGCAGTATGGTGAAAAATAATCATCACCATGTTGCACTAGTACCACGAATATCCATGACAATCTTTCACCAACTATCCCTATCATTCATTGCTCGGGAGTTCTTCTGCACAGCATCCATTATCCATGCAAAGCAGGTCAATGTAGGTCTTTACTGGGCAGTCAACACTGGTGTGCCCATTTGCTGGTTTCTACTGGAGAACATCACTTATGAGTTTGTCTCTGCTTTTCCAGCATGTCTTGTTTGTTTCACTCGGATTCACTGTGTGATAGGAGGCAAGTAACCGTACAGCTGCTTTCTTGTAGCATGTTGTTTCCATGATTTGTCTAATATCACATGCAGCATTCTTGTGCAGCTCCCATCGCTTATTCTCTAGGTGCTTTGAATCCAAGTGTTGCAGCCATACAGTAGCACTGATACTACTACGGCTTGGAAGAATTGTTGCTTTAACTTGTCAGTGCGATCAGACTCTCATATGACTGATAATCTGTCTATGGCAGACCACGCCTACTCTATACATGCATTAACATCACTTACTATGGATGAGATATTACTACCTAGGTATGGGAATTATTCCATTGATTTGATGGCTTACCATTGAATGTGGAGACTCCTGTGACTGAAGGCCAATGTTCGGAAAACAGCCTCGACCACAGATGTTGCATGTGAAGGATGTCCCTGTAGATGTTGATGTGCTGGTGCTTTGTTGCTGTCACTTTCTTCTGGACCTCTTGACTTCATGGTGTTGCACCAGGGTGACTTCAGACATGAACAGTCTGCTACAACTGAAGGTGGTCCTGAGCCAGAAGACTTGAAAAACCGTGTAGTTTGGACATAGGAAGACTTGAAAAACAGTGTAGTCTGGACATAGGAAGACTTGAAAAACAGTGTAGTTTGGACATAGGAAGACTTGAAAAACCGTGTAGTTTGGACATAGGAAGACTTGAAAAACAGTGTAGTCTGGACATGGACAGACTTGAAAAACAGTGTAGTCTGGACATGGGAAGACTTGAAAACAGTATAGTGTGGACATGGACAGACTTGAAAAACAGTGTAGTCTGGACATAGGAAGACTTGAAAAACAGTGTAGTCTGGACATGGACAGACTTGAAAAGCAGTATAGTCTGGACATGGACAGACTTGAAACACAGTATAGTCTGGACATGGTCAGACTTGAAACACAGTATGTCTGGACATGGACAGACTTGAAAACAGTATAGTGTGGACATGGACTTGAAAACAGTATAGACATGGACAGACTTGAAAACAGACTTGAAAAACAGTGTGGACATGGACAGACTTGAAAAACAGTATAGTGTGGACATGGACAGACTTGAAAAACAGTATAGTGTGGACAGATGGACAGACTTGAAAACAGTATAGTGTGGACATGGACAGACTTGAAAAACAGTATAGTGTGGACATGGACAGACTTGAAAAACAGTATAGTGTGGACATGGACAGACTTGAAAAACAGACATGGACAGACTTGAAACAGTATAGTGTGGACATGGACAGACTTGAAAAACAGTATAGTCTAGACATGGACAGACTTGAAAACAGTATAGTTGACAGACTTGAAAAACAGTATATATGTAGACATGGACAGACTTGAAAAACAGTATGTGTGGACAGACTTGAAAAACAGTATAGTGTGGACATGGACAGACTTGAAAAACAGTATAGACATGGACAGACTTGAAAAACAGTATAGTGGACATGGACAGACTTGAAAACAGTATAGTGTGGACATGGACAGACTTGAAAAACAGTATAGTTGGACAGAAAAACAGTATAGTCTGGACATGGACACTTGAAAAACAGTATATGACAGACTTGAAAAACAGTATAAGACATGGACAGACTTGAAAAACAGTATAGTGTGACATGGACAGACTTGAAAAACAGTATAGTGTAGACATGGACAGACTTGAAAAACAGTTATGGACATGGACAGACTTGAAAAAACAGTATAGTCTAGACATGGACAGACTTGAAAACATGGACAGACTTGAAAAACAGTATAGTGTGGACATGGACAGACTTGAAAAACAGACTTGAAAAACAGTAAGTGTGGACATGGACAGACTTGAAAAACAGTATAGTCTAGACATGGACAGACTTGAAAAACAGTATAGTGGACATGGACAGACTTGAAACAGTATAGTGTGGACATGGACAGACTTGAAAACAGTTATAGTTGGATGACAGACTTGAAAAAACAGTAGTTAGACATGACTTGAAAAACAGTGGACATGGACAGACTTGAAAAAACAGTATAGTGTGATTGAAAAACTAACATGGACAGAGACATGGACAGACTTAAAAACAGTATAGTGTGGACATGGACAGACTTGAAAACAGTAAGTTGGACAGACTTGAAAAACAGGAAGACTTGAAAAACAGTATAGTGTGGACATAGACTTGAAAAACCATGACAACTTGAAAAACAGTATAGGACAGACTTGAAAAACAGTATAGTGTAGACATGGGACACTTGGACAGACTTGAAACAGTATACATGGACAGACTTGAAAAACAGTATGACTTGAAAAACAGACTGGACAGACTTGAAAAACAGTATAGTCTGGACATGGACAGACTTGAAAAACAGTATAGTTGGACATGGGAAGACTTGAAAAACAGTGTAGTCTGGATATGGGAAGACTTGAAAAACAGTATAGTCTGGACATGGACAGACTTGAAAAACAGTGTAGTCTGGACATGGACAGACTTGAAACAGTGTTGGACATGGGAAGACTTGAAAACAGTATAGTTGGACTAGGACAGACTTGAAAAACAGTATAGTCTGGACATGGACAGACTTGAAAAACAGTATAGTATGGACAGACTTGAAAAACAGTTAGTCATGGACAGCTTGAAAAACTAGACATAGGAAGACTTGAAACAGTGTAGTTTGGACATAGGAAGACTTGAAAAACCGTGTAGTTTGGACATAGGAAGACTTGAAAAACAGTGTAGTCTGGACATGGACAGACTTGAAAAAACAGTGTAGTGGACTGGGAAAACATAGGAAGACTTGAAAAAAGTTGGACATAGACTGAAAACAGTGTAGTCTGGACATGGACAGACAGTTGAAACACAAATGGACACAGACTCATGGTCAGACTTGAAACACAGTGTAGTTTGGACATAGGAAGACTTGAAAAACTTGGAAGACTTGAAAACAGTGTAGTCTGGACATGGGAAGACTTGAAAAACAGTGTAGTTTGGACAACACGTGTAGTTTGGACATAGGAAGACTTGAAAAACAGTGTAGACATGGACAGACTTTGGACAGACTTGAAAACAGTATAGTCTGGACATGGTCAGACTTGACTGGACATGACTTGAAAAACAGTGTAGTTGGACATGGGAAGACTTGAAAAACAGTGTAGTTTGGACATAGGAAGACTTGAAACAGTATAGTCTATGGAAGACTTGAAAAACAGTTGGACATAGGAAGACTTGAAAACAGCATGGACAGACTGGACATGGACAGACTTGAAAACAGTATAGTCTGGACATGGACAGACTGAAAAACAGTATAGTCTGGACATGGACAGACTTGTGGACATGGACAGACTTGAAAAACAGTATAGACATGGACAGACTTGAAAAACAGTATAGTCTGGACATGGAAGACTTGACAGACTTGAAACACAGTATAGTCTGGACAGGGAAGACTTGAAAAACAGTGTAGTTTGGACAGACTTGAAAAAACAGTATAGTCTGGACATGGACAGACTTGAAAAACAGTATAGTCTGGACATGGACAGACTTGAAAAACAGTATAGTCTGGACAACAGACTTGAAAAACAGTATAGTCTGGACATGGACAGACTTGAAAAACAGTATAGTCTGGACATTGGACAGACTTGAAAAACAGTGAAAAACAGTGTAGTCTGGATATGGGAAGACTTGAAAAACAGTATAGTCTGGACATGGACAGACTTGAAAAACAGTATAGTCTAGACATGTAGGGCTCCCGATTTTCCGTTTCAGATTTTTAAAAATTCCGTTTCCACTTTTAGTCAATTCCGTTTTTTCCGTTTCCACTTTTGGTAATTCCCATTTTTATAGTATTTTGCGAATAAATTGAAATAAAATTTGCAATAATTATTAAAACTGAAAACAATAATTATTACATAAAAAGAAATTTTGACTGAAAATGATCAAATAAAACAAACAAACCAAAAAAAAACAGTGCAGTCTAGACATGGACAGACTTGAAAAACAGTATAGTGTGGACATGGACAGACTTGAAAAACAGTATAGTCCAGACATGGACAGACTTGAAAAACAGTAGTAGTCCAGACATGGACAAACTTGAAAAACAGTATAGTCCAGACATGGACAGACTTGAAAAACAGTAAGTCCAGACATGGACAGACTTGAAAACAGTATAGTCCAGACATGGACAGACTTGAAAAACAGTAGTCCAGACATAGACAGACTTGAAAAACAGTGTAGTCCAGACATGGACAAACTTGAAAAACAGTGTAGTCTAGACACAGACAGACTTGAAAAATAGTATAGTCTGGCATGGACAGACTTGAAAAACAGTATAGCCTGGACATGGGAAGACTTGAAAAACAGTGTAGTCTGGATATGGGAAAACTTGAAAAACAGTATAGTCTGGACATAGGAAGACTTGAAAAACAATATAGTCTGGATATGGAGAGACTTGAAAAACAGTATAGTCTGGATATGGACAGACTTAAAAAACAGTATAGTCTGGACATAGGAAGACTTGAAAAACAGTGTAGTTTGGACATAGGAAGACTTGAAAAACAGTGTAGTTTGGACATAGGAAGACTTGAAAACAGTGTAGTTTGGACATAGGAAGACTTGAAAAACAGTGTAGTCTGGACATAGGACAGACTTGAAAAACAGTATAGTCTGGATATGGACAGACTTGAAAAACAGTATAGTCTGGACATAGGAAGACTTGAAAAACAGTGTAGTTTGGACATAGGAAGACTTGAAAAACAGTGTAGTTTGGACATAGGAAGACTTGAAAAACAGTGTAGTTTGGACATAGGAAGACTTGAAAAACAGTATAACCTGGACATAGGAAGACTTGAAAAACAATATAGTCTGGATATGGAAGACTTGAAAAACAGTATAGTCTGGATATGGACAGACTTGAAAACAGTATAGTCTGGATATGGACAGACTTGAAAAACAGTATAGTCTGGACATGGTCAGACTTGAAAAACAGTATAGTCTAGACATGTTGGGCTCCCGATTTTCCGTTTCAGATTTTTCTAAATTCCGTTTCCACTTTTGGTAATTCCCATTTTTATAGTATTTTGTGAATAAATTGAAATAAAATTTTCAATAATTATTAAAACTGAAAACAATAATTATTACATAAAAAGAAATAGCAAATGTAGCTATGTGCCAACTGCGGACATTTTGAAAGTCCGCTTAATTGTTAGAAATATTTTAAAACGTCAATAAAAAATGGAAAATTAACTTTTTAATGTTTTCTTTTACATTTAATATAAAGAACAATTCCAAGTTTATGCGTTATAGTAAAGAAAAAACTAATTTCTCTTACATAAAACCTAAATTTTTGCATTTTAAAGTAAATTGCTGTAAATTGTCGTAAATTCCAACGCTTTGTTGACAGTTATCCCATCTTGACGTGTGCACCATTTGTTAATATGGAAGATGATACATATCAAAAATATGTTCTGAAGCAAAAACAAATTACTAATTTAGCCTCACGATTTAACTCTTAATATTATTGAAAAAGAGAGTTGGGAAAATCAAAATTACAACGTTAGAAATTATTTATAATAAAATTCTATCATAATATTCTTTTCTTTTTTTTTTTTTTATTACATCTATTAAATTATTAAAAAAGTATATAAAACATTACATACCTCAAAGGTGAAGTTCTTTATTCAATTTTGTAGTTTTTAAAGTTTTTAGTTTATTCCATAATAAAAAAAATCTTTATTTAAATAGTCTGCGCCTATTTCAAATTTTGTAAACTCTCAATCTTCCTCGTCATTAATTTCTGAATAATAAATAATCTCATAATTATTATTTTTGTAGTACCATCAAATTTAAGATTTTGATTTTTTATTTCAAAAATATGTTGGATATGTTTTTCAACTATTTTTCCTTCTAATATATTAATAAATTTTTCTCTATAAATTTGAGAAAATTCATTAAATAAATCAGCTGTTAAATTGTGATTTTTTTCATAATTTTTTAGTTTTGCAGCAAGTTTTTTTGTTTTTATTTTTTCTTCTTTGGCTTTTCTGTTCATCAACCTTTCATAAATTTCTTTCGCTATTTTACCTTTTTTTATTTTGTTTTCTTCAATTTGTGACCGGGCATACGGTATTGATTTGGAAATTAGTTTAATAATTACCCAGAACACCTCAGTGAAAATAACAACAAACAGTTTATTTCTCTTAGATCCATCCGTAATAAGAATGACGACAATTTTTAATTCAAAAATTATTTTCAAAAATTCATAAAATACAAATGGACATATATTATGTCATTATTTTTAGCAAGATATTTTTTTATACAATATTTTCTTTGATTAATGAATACGATTTTGTTAGACATTAAACAAAAGTATTTATTTTACATTTAATAAATTTAAAAAATTTTTTTAAATCTCTGAAAAATAAAATAAAAATGTACACAATAGGAACTTTTAATATAAAATTCTTTTAAAAATAATCTAACAATTGAATTTAAAAAAAAAAAAAAAAAAGATACATATTTTTTCTTATTTACGAGATTTTAAGTTTCAATGTTTAAGATGCCCTATTTCCAAAACTGATTTATTAGCAAATTATCTTTTTTTTATATATGTTATGTCATTACATTGTCTTTATAAAAATGTAAAATTTATTTATATACTATTAAAAAAAAACAGATCTTTGTTGGGGGGATCAATACGCAAAACAAAAAATAACGAAAAAAATTATTAGCCTTTTCAATTTATTAAAAACTTATTTACAATAAAGTTCGTCTTTTATTACTTCATAAACCGAAAGTCTTATTAGAATCGGATCGTTAGTTTATTTTATATGATTTTTAGAAGAATTTCCTGTGATCACCCTTTTATATAATAGGCGAGAATTTGCACATAGCTAAGCAAATGTCTACAATTCTTTTTGAAATTGTGAAATCAAAGTCCAAAAATAAATTATATGTAAAAATAAATATGTAACATGACTAAACAATGAAATGTTGCAGTGCATAATTATCTTTGAGGTAGAACTTTTAATCAGAGCTTCCTTCTTTAAGAAAGAACACATTCAGATTATTTTTGTGTTTTTAAGTAAAGGGATCCAGATTGGTTTATAATTATTGATTCGCAATATTAAAATTAACAGAAAAATCACCTTTAAAGAATCAACAGCAAATAACTTGCATCTTAACAATAAATATCTGAAAAAGTCGAACATTTTGACTAAAATTTTACAAAACAGGAACTAAACCATAATAAGTGAATCTTTGTAACAAAATATAAAAAACAAATTTTATATATTAATTCAAAATTTGAATTAAACAACTTATCTCAAGTAGAAATATTCCTCAAATTTAAAATTGGATATTTCCCAAATAAAGAAATTAGTAATCTTCAAATCTCTTTTCTAAATCTCCATTGTAATACAACATTGTAAGTTGCTTGGTGTTTTTAGGAGTAAGACTTTCACATTGTTTATTTAGTAAATGTTTATATTGAGAAAATGAACGTTCAGCATCTACGCTGGTAACAGGCATCCATATGACCTTATTGGCAATCTGTTCCAGAAGAGGAAATCTTCTCTTATTTGCATTCCAAAATGCTGGGATGTTAAAAGGATTTGGTAAGTCATCTTTGTAATTCACATAAATTTGGAATTCTTCAAGAAGATCACTAGAAGGATCTTGCAAGTCCTTAATAGCTGAAAAACTATCAATGTCATGGCTTATACAAGGTAGCTGTCTAGGATCAAACAGACGAGATGCCTAGTAAAAGTTATATACAGGGTGAGCATCCAGGTATATATTCAGTTTTGAAAAAGATGTGCTGAACAAATCTTGGAAATTTTAGAAAACTCTCTCCCTCTCTGTATTTTCTAGTTCAGAAAGAAGACGGTCAGTTTCTCCACCAAATGTTGATTTTGATGTACCAGTATGCAAATATTGTTTTATGTCTTTAGACGAGCCAGTCGTTTCATAAAATGGTGTTTGTGAAAGTTTTTTCTTTATTTCTAAATTGTATGGTCATGTGATTTACTTTTCTTTCGGCATATTCATAAAACAAGGTTACAAGTTGTTTAGAATCTTTTACTTGGAAATTTTGTAAAAAATCAAACGGAGCCTCAAGGGGGCTTTGGCCGGGGTCCAGTGATTTTTGGCCGCTGGACCTGCCAGAGGTTAAATTATAAGCGTCGATCCCAGGGGGCTATCACCCCAGGCAATACCTGCCCCCTTGATTTAAAGGGGAAGGGCTGGGTTTATTGCCCAGCGTCTGAGGGGGAATGCCGAGGGATCAAAGCAATTTTTCCACCTGCCACCCATGAGTCTCGGCTTGTGGGTGGTCCCACGTTAATAGGGCATTGTGCCTAATCCATACAAGTGGGGTGTGGGGTATGAGGTAAATATACTCAAGGAAATGAATTTTAAACAACTTTTTGATCTTCATATCTCCCCATTCCAATTTCTACATGTCTACCTTCCCATTTCCACTTTAGAGGACTGACCGACTTTCATCTCTTACATTACAGTTTCTTAGAAAAATATAAGACTAATCAATTTCATCAGAAAATCTACGATCCACTTTTCTTTTTTTAGGTAAAAACTTTTGCCCTTAATTCTTTTTCGGATCTTAAAAGGTAAAATAACTCATATTTGTAAAATCAATTTTAAAGGAAATAACTAGGTTATGTTATGTTCTATTTATTAAAACATTTAACAAAAAAATCAGAGAGACAGTTAAGTTTTGAAAGAATTAAAACAAAAATTTGAAAACCCAAAAATCAATTTATTTATTATTGAAAATTTCATTAAAAATCTCAGATTCCGTTTCAGATTAACGATTCCGTGATTCTGTGATCGTGGAAAATTGGTCCCACTAGACATGGAAAGACTTAAAAAACAGTATAGTCTGGAGATGGGAAGACCTGAAAAACAGTATAGTCTGGACATGGAAGACCTGAAAAACAGTGTAGTCTGGACATGGACAGACTTGAAAAACAGTATAGTCTAGACATGGGAAGACTTGAATACAGTTTAGTCTAGACATGGGAAGACTTGAAAAACAGTGTAGTCTAGACATGGGAAGACTTGAAAAACAGTGTAGTCTAGACATGGGAAGACTTGAAAACAGTATAGCCTGGACATGGACAGAATTGAAAAAGAGAAGCTTGTGTATAGGCTGTTTGTAGGTCCAAGGTCTTATTTTCCAGGAGTTGTTGCTGTATGATATGCGAACCTATGCCTGTAATGAAAGTGTCTCGCATTACTTTGTTGCCACATTCTTCAGCAGTATGGTCTTTGAATTTACAGTTCTTCCTCAGCTTTTCTAACTCCCTAAAAAATTTGTCCAGTGACTCTTCAGGCTTCTAGCATCTCATAGTCAGCCGGTGTCTTGTGAAAACCTCATTAGGTCGTCCAATTTTTTAATAGCCATGTTGAAATCTGTACAGCTGTCAACATATTCGAACATGCTTGAACTTATACAGCTCAAGAGGGCGTGGTATTTGTTAGGAATTTTTCCTGGTAGTCCTTGAAATAGTTGAACATGATAGTTGGCCAATGGTGGTAGTCTCTGGCAGCTGTGGGTGAAGAGGGCTCTAAGAATTTTGGCTTCCACACCATTTCCATGCTTGTTTCTATTTTAGCGTTTAGCTAAATAAATTGTAGTAAAGTAAAACAGACTCAGAACAGACGTAAAAGTACTAAGCTTTATTTAGCTAAACAAAACTCAACTATAAAATGAGGAGGGGCAAATCACTGTTTATATAGCCTGCATAGGTGAGTCTATTGCTGATAAAATACTATTAGGCATATAGTGCTTATAGTGCTTATATTTTTTGAAAACATTGCTTTCAACTTTTATTGTCTATTGTGATTTCACTCCCAAAGGCCGGAAAAGAAAAAAAACAAGTTTCTGCAATCTTGGAGTAGGCGCCTGTACCACTACAGTGTTTAGTATTTATGGTGGACACTATCCAACCAGATTACAGTGAGGGGAGTACCTAGGTATTTGCCTATTCATTGCATCACATATTTTTCTCTATTTTCTTAAATGTATTTTAAATGTTATCATTTTTTTTCACTAATTGATTAAAGTTATCTACCTTTGCCAAATGCTACAAAATTATTTGATGTAATGATGGAGTGTTTATTCTTGAGCCTGTTTCCAGAATGTTTTATATTTCACTGCCACACAAACATCATGCACAAAAACTAAATGATAATTTTTATCAAACATTTTTCATTTCAGGTTTGTATCTATGATCGTGCAGGTTTAGGGTACAGTGATCGTCCAAAGGAGGTTTGTTGATACCTTTCAAATTCTTTGATTGTTTGTATTTATATCAACTTTTTAAAAATTCTTATGTTTTTGAAGTATGTACTTACTTATTGGAAGGTGATTAAAAAATATATGTTGGTGTCACATATTAATGAGCTGTAGTCACAGACTAAAAAAAGAAGTTATCTTATTTAAATAAAATGAATAAAATATTTTTAAAAATTTTATTTTAAATTAACTCATGGTTTATTTTACTAGAATTTAAGATCACAAACAATTGTAGATTTATATTAAAGGCAGCTAATGGCCAGAACTGGAGGTCTGTTTCAAAATGTTTGAATTTCAGAAATTTTGGTAGAAAGTTAAATTTTTGAAAATACATAAAATGACATTTTGACCCTGTAACGGTTGGGAGAGAGTGATGGTTGAGGTGAGAGGAATTCTAGTCGATAAGAATTTCTGTATTCCAACTCTGTTTGCACATAAGTAATAAAACAAGACAAAAAAAAAAAAAACTATAGTGTCTGAGAGTGGCTTGTTATTTAATTCAAAAGTTCAAATAGAATGTTGTAAGGTCTGTCAAGGGAATACTTGCAATATACATGAAAAGACGTTAAAGGCCATAGGCTATGGGCCCAAAGGCCAAAAAGGCTCTAGTTTTTGATTTAATTTGTAATTTTTAGGGTGGGGAAAAAAAAAAAAGCGGCCAAATGAATGCTTATAGATTCCTGAATATCACACTATTTTTTTTTATGCGTAAATGTTGCACATATTAAAGTTTTCCGTGGGTACCACCAATTTTCCCCAATATATTTAACATAATAAAACTTGCATAAAGGTTAATATTATCTTTAAAAAATTTTTATTCACTCGAAAGAAGAAGCCTTAAACAAACTCCTAATGATTTAAAAAAAAATTTTTCGGCTTACAAAAATGATGCAAATTATAAACGAAAAACAATGTTTACATTTTTTCACCGTTAAATCAATTGAAATTTAACATAGCCAAAATAGGCTACGGGCCCAAAGGCCAAAAAGGCTCTAGTTTTTTATTTAATTTGTAATTTTGAGGGTGGGGGAAAATAAAAAGCGGCCAAATGAATGCTTATAGACTCCTGAATATCATACTATTTTTTTTTTATGCGTAAATGTTGCACATATTAAAATTTTCCGTGAAAAGATAAAATACCACAGGAATTGTTTTTGTAAAGACGACATGAGGCAGAGGTAAGTCATATAACAAAGTTTCGTCTAAAAAAAGAAAACAAAACAGAAGAAGAAAAGAATATGGAATAATAAATTCAATTCAAAGATAAGATCAGTCAGGCCACAAATAAAGAAATGTTTTCAGAAATAAGGATCGCATGTAAGTTAATTTGACTTGTTCTGTCATTTGGATGGATATTATCTGTAAATGTGTTTGTAATATTGAATAAAGATACTTAGCTTCATTTGGTTAAAGCCTTTTTGGCATTTTCAGCATTGTCCATTCATTTGGTTTTTCTTCATACATTTGCTCTACTTTTTTAAAAATTTCAGCTCTATTTTATATGATGAACACTGGATGAGATTCCTACCTTTTCTCTCATTCATATATTCAAGCTGATATGTGAATGAAACTTCAGCTTTTGCTGTGTGAGAATTTTTATCTCATTGAGTTTCAGGACAGGATACAATTAGGATTTTGCTCAAGTAGCCTGGAGTAGATTCCTAACTTTTCTCTCATTTGGTAGAATTAAGCTGATACTTGAGTGTTAATACCTATCGTCTTTCATGGTTCCCCAATTCCTGGGTGGATTTTGTCACAAGACTTTTGGTTTGTGTCATGTGGGAATTTTGTCGCATAGAGAGCTTCATCTCCCTCAACTGCTTGCCATCAACTGGTTTCAATTCCAACCTCATGCCTAATTTGTAGTAATACTAAACTAGTAAAACTGGTTTATTCTGATGACATGATTTTTAACCCTTAATATCGGGGCAACAGAGTGAGAACTTGTGTGAAAGTATCATTGCCTACCTACTGCTTATTTCAAGGTGTACGTATATGTGTGACTTTTTCTGCCTGCTGCTTATTTTCTAATGTATACATATGTGTGACTCCCACTATGAGTCGAGTACATACGTCACAACTGTTCAAAATTTGGGTCACAGTTATCACTGGGTTGGAAGCTCGAAGGTTCATAGAAGAATTTGATAGTTCTTCTCTGAGTAATGAATCGAAATAGAGATGATTTCATCTCACAGTGTGAATTCTATGATGGTGAAATAGGGATGATTTCAACCATTTATTTTTTTTTTTTAAAGAGAATTCCTACTCCACCTGTATCTTCAGGTGACTGCATGTTAACTGTGCTTTTGCAGTCCAGCTGAAAAAGGATTACATTGTTGGTTCACAGAAGAATTTGATAATTCTTCTTCTTGAGAGGTGAGCTGAAATAGGAATGATTTTGCCTCATGGCAGGGATTCACTGCATGGTGAAATATAGATTATGTCAACCTTTTTAGGGAAATCCCAGTTTGCCTGTCTTTGGGGTCCCTCGTCAGCTGACTGTGTTTTTTTTTAAACCCTCCTTCCAGTTGCCCATGTGAGCATCTGGTTACTGGAAACAAGGCTGCTACTTTATTTCATCTTTCCTTCTCCCTCCTGATACCAGAATCCATTTTGCTGTCGCATTACCATCAATCTCATCTCAAGATTACCCTCTCTCTCTCTCTCTCTCTCTCTCTCTCTCTCTCTCTCTCTCTCTCTCTCTCTCTCCAACACTTAGGAAGAAATGTAGATAAGTACAAAGGAGGAAGTGGGAGAGCGTAAACAAACTTGGCTGTTCCCCTTAGCTGTCAGGGGTAGTAGTAAATTTGACTTGACTCTCCTGCATTGCCTGTGTCACTTGTCCTTCACTATGGATAACCATATAGTGGGATGCTATTCAAAGCACTGATGGTAGTCACCAATTTATAATGGGAGAGAGGCGGTTATTAAAAAGTATTTCGACAAAGTACTCATCACACTATAATAATGTATTAGTAAATAGCAGAAAAGACAAAGAACTCATACATTTAACAAACAAAATATTTATTGACACAAAAATTACAATAGTAGTAGAATACTGGGTAATGTCCTGTAAAGGTCCTACTTTGAATGTTCATGTAATATAAGTGTAAAATTTGTTGTAAGTATCAAAGTGAGAAAGAAAGTGTATAATGTTCCAAAGTCGAAGCAGCAGTCAAGGAATTAAAGAGAGAGAGAGAGAGAGAGATTATAATACCTTATGCATTAAAGGGGTTAAATCTCATCAGCTAGAACTACGTGGCATATTCAGGCAAATAGATTGTGTCTACTGCTGATCTCCGAAAATTTCCTTATTTATAAGATTCTGGTAGGCTCCAAAAAGGGGTCTTCTTGAAAAGTTATTTTTAGGCGCGAACGTCTCTGATTGGTCAATAATTAATAATTTTAATATTTCAATTTTTCTTTTTACAGGCTGCGCAATCCACCTGTGCAGAATATTATATTTCGTCATTTTACTTATATCTTTCGGAGTGATAACTTCCGGTCCACTACATAAGCTTCCTCCCAATAAACGGAGTTTAGCATTGTTTATATCACAATAGTAGTGGCATGTATTTTCTCTTAATAATAATGGTATGTGTTTTCTCATTTCCATTTTATTGTTCTATCAATTCTCGTTTTTTTTTATTTCCTCAGTAGATTTTTCAGTACTTATTTGGGAATCATCCGATTCTGGATTCGGTTCTACCAAATCCTTTACTTTAGATGTTTTTGAAAAGTGTGCAGGCTTTAATCTGTCTATAGAGACTGTATTGAAGTGTTTCCGATATTTTTATACTGAAATATTTTTCATTACGGCTCATTACTTTATATGGGCCTGTATATGGGGCTTCTAACGGCTTCTAACATATTTACATTCCTGCAAGTCTGTTGGTATATAAGTACGGGGATTTGAATGTAAGTGTCCCCTAGATCTTTCATAAGCATTAAATTTTCGCATCTCCTCTGCGAGAGTCTTTATCTGTGAGTCTGTTATAGTATTGTTCTCGTCTGGTAGAATCTATCAATATATGAGGAATTTGGGCATAAGTACCCGTTACTGCAGTAAATGAGGAATAATTTGATTCATCTGGAGTAATTCTCATTCCAATAAGGACAGTGGGAAGGGCTGCCAACCAATATTCCTTCCTAGCTATTATAGCTGTTTTAAGGGTTCTGTGTGCTCTCTCAATTAATCCATTTGATTGTGGATGATATGCCGTCATTCTTAATCTGTGGAAACCCACTATTTTCGATAGTTCTTTAAATAATTCTTATTTAAAATGTGCAGAGGGCAAGACCATCTGGACACCCAGATATCAACGAAAGCTAAAGATACTGATTTTGCTGTAATTTCTGTTAAAGGGCATGCTTCCATCCATCTAGTATTCCTATCAATACATGTTAACAAATATCGATAAGGTGAAAAATAAGAATCCGTTGGGTTTTTTACTGGTGGTAGTGGTTGTATACTTACGTATTTTTGCCTGTTGACATTGTTTGCACATTAATTTTATGGACTGGCTCATTTTGGGCCAGTAATATCTTGCTTTTATCAATTTTATAGAGGCTCCTATTCCAGGATGTGATAATTTATGTAAGCTGTCAAATATGGATTTTCTGAGTTTCTCTGCCACAAAAGGGTGCAGATAAGGCAAAGATATATCACATAACACTTTTTGATTTTTCTCAATATTATATTGTTTTAAATGATCCACGTAACTTTTAATTTCTTCATTCGTAACTTGTTGTTTCGCAATCTCTTGTAAATCACATACATCAATAATGATCGCATTGGCAGGTCACGATAAACAATCAGCTACCACACTCTGAGATCCTTTTATAAATGAAATATCACCTACTTATTTGCTAATAAAACAAAAGTGACGTTGTTTCATATCCTATCTCCTTTGTGAAAATCAGGTGCTGTTCTGAGCTCTGTTTTTTTCAGTCTTTTCTCTCCATTAGCTTCCACAATATTGTATGATATGAGAAATTACACAAAGTGAATTAAATTTGAAAATAGAATTAGAAAAATAGGGTAAAAATAATGTTCTTACCTAAACGCCAACAGAATAAATGCAGATCGCTAGATTAGCGCATAAATACTACAGCCTTGTGAATGAAAGAGAATAAAAAATTTTTTTTCAAATAAAAACTCATTAAGGTCATTTAAAAAAAATAATTACGTCTAAAATTGACGTAATTATTTAATACAAGTTAAAGGGAGATAATTTTTACCGGTAATAAAAATAAGACCACATTCACAATAATTTGTATTTTGAATTAAATATTTGTTTAATTTTTTTTTATTCACTTATTTGATTTATTATGGTTATTGTAATTTTAAAAAATAAATTATTATACGTATTTTCTACATTTTTTTTCAAGACCCGGTTTTACTTATCTTTTCAGTTAACACCGAAATAATGAGAATTCATGATTATTTTAATCTTTAAATCCATTTCCTCAAACAAAGGCAAATCTGTGAAGAAAAGTATTTTGTGTGGTAGTTCTTTATGTTAATTTGCAACTTTCACCACATGGGAGATATTACAGTTCAAAAATCGAAATATCCTAATGGCCACATAGGAAATTAATCTAAAATGGGAGATATCTTTAAAAATTGAACAAAGAAATCAATATGATAATGTTGGTATAATACATCAAATGTTATTTTAATTGTCTTTTACTAATTCACAATGGCTGTGAGTTAACATGTTTTTATGATTTTCAATCACATATATGGCATGTTTTTTTTTATAAATGCTATTTGGTAAATATGCTAAAGCATAATTAATTGCATTTAAAGTACTGCATAACTATTCCCAATTATAAAAAAAAAAATTGTTTTTTGCTTACTGACCAGACAGAAGTTTGTATTTTCTGGTTTTAGATTTAAAATATCAAATATTCATATTTCTTCTTAAAATGGATATACAACAGACATAAAATATATGACAAGGATAACATTCTAGATGTTATAAGACCTCAATGCTAACATTCAAAGCATCCTAATGACAATCAAAATGTTAATTTTGCTATTGCTATTTTTTATGAAACAACTATTACAGCTTGTGAAAGCTACTTTCCTGATCGAACTGACATGTCAAACTTTCTTAAATTGATATTATGTTGGTGGACAATGGCAAATTCAAGAAAAAAAAAAAAATAGACACAATTCTTTTAACAATGCAGTAAATTTATATGATGGGAAAATGATTTCTTCAAAAAATTATCTGGGTTGAGTCTTGAGCTCATATTTTAGATTTTTGTGTAACAAAGAAAACTTCCAAAGTTTTTGTTATAACTTTGAGAGCAAGGGTTATGCTTATGCAAGAACTTTTAGAGGAAGGATATGAGTACATTTTACAAAGGGATCCACTTAAAAATAGATTTTCTCAGTATTGACAGATGAGTGGTGGTAGAAGTTTGATGAGCCTTCATGAAGTATTGACTACTGAAAGAATACTGACCTGTTGGTCTCCTTTAAAAGAAAACATCAACTGGAAGGAAGGTCTCAAATCAGTTCAAAAAATGATCTCAGTGGTTGTTGGCATTCTTCCGTCTATTAAAGACGATGTCGTAGAGTCTACTTTTTTTTTTATCTACAGCTACGTGAGTGGCTGAACAGACCAATTTTTGAATTGCAATCTCTGGTACAGTGATTGCAAACAAAAGGTGATGCTTGCTGGAGATGCTGTTGTCTCTCCTTCCTTTTTAACTCTCTTTTCTGTGGCGGCTTCTTGCCTCTCTTTTTCACTCCTTTTCATTCCTTGTTTGACAAGGAGGCACCAGGTCGTACAGTCGTCCCATGTGTTTATGTCAATGTGGCATATCTCTCTTGCAGACATCTTTAAAGCGTAGGCGTGGTCTCCCTACTGGTCGGTCTTTGGGGATGCAGCCTTTGTCCATCCTCGTGACATAGCTAAGCCAACACAGGCGTCTCTCGCAGATGATGGCAGGCATGCTGTTTATGTTTGCTCATTCCAGCACATCTGTGTTGGGCACTTTGTCCTGCCAGTGAATGCGTAGTAGGCATCTGAGGTGGAAACTGTCCAGTTTCTTCACATGGCTGAGTACGTGATCCACGCTTCACTACTGTATATTTCAATTATCTTAAGGAATTTAGCCTCACAAAAATCCTTGCTCCCCTCACAAGTTTACACAACTTTTTTTGGAGGAATGTAAAAATTGTCTTCATTGGCTTTTTTCTTTTCTCTTCACCCTGCCTGTAAAAATAAGTTTGTAAGTGAAATACAGTAGTGGCCTGATAAGGTGCAAACCAAATCTATCATATCTCCTTGAACCTTTGCGATATCATTCACAAAATTAAAAATAATTATCGCTTTCTTCATGTAGATTTTACTCAATAGCAATGGTATTTCACTATTCACTATACAAGACTCAATCATAACCTTTTTTTTCTGCCAATCATTACTGGAAATTTCCCTTTCAATAACGTCAGCTCCATCTTCAAACTTTAATATTGTCTCAGTAAAAAAATATTCAACTAAGTATTTGTGTTGATCAGACAAGATCAATAACAACATCCAGTTATGTTTTACTGGTGACAGTTTTTTCGTACAGGCACTAAGATGCTGAATGGCCATTCTGAAAGTAACCAACCTGGAAGCATAGAGTTCCGTGTTAAATAGGGTTATGTGAATCTCTTGTATTTTATTTTGTATTTTCTCGATGTTGTCTCTTGAGAAGTGTTTTGTAGAGACGCAATTAAAGCATCTCATAATTTGTCAACCCTTGCCCAATGGATTGCAACCTATATTAGCTTCATAAGTTCTGCTGGGATATTTCCGATCACCTCTATAATTTTATTTGTCCATACTAACCTCTTGTTTGAAATGTATTCTCATTTTCATTTACAAAAACAGGTTCAGATTTGATACATGGTGCTCCCATCTGGCCATTATTTGCATCAGGATCTGCAAACATCTTTTTTATTGTACATTATCATAGTTTCATAAGTCATAGACCCACTCATAGAATGAGCCAGTTAATCATTATCGTCAGACTTATTGTCTTTTAAAAATAATGTGTCCAGTTTGTCTGTTATTTCCTGCACCCCATTTTTATGACCAATTTCCTTGCAGGTCCCTAACATAATCTCTTGCTCATCCAGTCTAGCCGAGAAAAACTGCTGGACCCCGCTTGGATTTATTTAAGTCTGTACATCTGCCATATTATTAGATTGTGTTTCCATTCAACTTTGCAATCTTCATTCCCTAAAGTTGGTAGCAATTTTAAAGCCTCTTGAGTTGTCATCTTGAGACGCAGTGTAAGTGACAATGTGTACAACACAAAACAATATAAAATATTCCATGACTGGTCTCAATCTGCTACCGATTGTCAATGTGTTCAACTTGGTTGTATCTCCAGTCTATTGCCAATACAACTTCTTATCTCTTATCATAGAAGAGTTCCTTCTTTTTACAAAAGCATATATCTATATATCAAGCTTTTTTTAAAAGCACAATTGTATATATAGATAATACAAATAAGTCAAAGAATTACTCTACCACCACCACCACCACCACCATCAAATAATATTGAACCTCATTTAAAGAAATACTAATCTTCAAAATAAAAGTTAGACAAAATTCTTTTAAAAATGGAAAGATGTTTTTAACAATCAATGTTTTTTTAAAACTATTTAGCTTAAAATTACAAGCTGAAATTGGCGGACATTGACAAATTTGCAACCTTAATTGGTTTAATTCGCAATTTCTCGAGTATTGATCCAATCTTAAAGATATTTATAAGGTTGTAAAGAAAAGAAAATAATCTTTCTAAATATGTAATTTCCATGTGTTTTTCTCCATTGAATTATTTTTTATAGCAATTTAAAATGGTATTTTGCTTCGAACAGCAAAAAAAAAAAATTTTTTTTTCAAGGCTAAATTTTAGTCGTTAATTTACATTGCAAAATCAAAGAGGATAATCTTTATTAATGTTTTTGAAATTGTACACTTAATTAGATTACACTCTATACTACATTGTGTAGGTTGTTTTTTTCTTCTTCGACCATCGGAAGCGAAACCACAACCAACGAAAGTTGAGGCAGGTTCCTTCAAAAAGTATAAGCTGAGCAAAAAAAAAAACAGCACTATACCCGTAATAGAAGATAGTCTCAGAATTATTTTGATATATAATATGTGATATTAGGATGCCAGTTAAGCATCAAGCTTTTATCTCAACCATTCAGTTTTGGAAAAAACAAAAAAAATCACAAACTTATGATATAGCATTAACAAATTATATAAATCACATGCCGGCCAGCCAGGCTTTGTTTTAAAAAATGATGTAAATGGGTATTCTATTTCTTGTATGTAGTACAACATAGCAAGTATTTAAAAGGGTATTTTTAAGTTCAAAGTGATGTTATTTATTTAAATTAATACTATATATGTGTATACATGCAGTATTAAAATGAAAAAAATTGTGGTAAACTTTTTTTTTTTTAAACTGCATTGGTTTCTTACTTTTCCTTTGGATCACGGTGAAGAGGGGGTATTTGCTGCTTGGACAACAGCTCATCTACATTATCAACCCAAACAGGCTATGTAGTTCTGTTTCGACCAAAACATAACACTTGGCCTTTTTTATCTGATGACAACGCCCAAGGCTTCAACTTTGTACTCTAAAAGAAACATGTATCAAAGGCAGTTTTATTTTTTGTAAATATTGAGAAAATGGATTCTGACAAACTGAACCTGTGTTGTTCACTCTCCGCGACCATCATCCGCTCTGTCCAACTGTCTCCTTTTATACGAGGTCTGGCTAGCCAAAATGTATATATTTACAACTCTCATTTCGCCAGTGACGAGACTCACGACTCATAAATCACACTCTCAAGGACACTCACGCTTCTATTTCTTTTCACTTCTGGCACTCTGCAGGCACAACCCGCTCATAGTTGCCTCGAACTCCAAGGTAGGCCATTTCAATTGTCATATTCATTTCTTTTGTTCTTGCTCATTTTATCCAGCCACTGATGGTTGCTACATCCACGTAAGCGTCCGCTATCCTGCCTACACACACAACATTCCACTCATTGCCTCTTCAAACGACTGGCTCATCAAAGGCAGCAGTCTGTTGGTTTTGCCTTTTAAAACTTACTACACTCCTCCATGATCTGCAGATCACATACGTGACAACCCGGAGCGGGTCTTTTACACCTGGTGCTTCTTCGCGGTAGTACCTCTACCTCTTCGGATGACTTGGCTGTAGAGATGTCATCTGATGCATCTGCATCAGGCCCGGAGTTACTTGTCGCTGGGGGATCACCGTGCGCATCGCTGATGGTGATCAGTCTTGTACTCTGTGTAAATTCTTCGCTGTCATTCCCCATGTCTGACGAACTTGAGCCCATAACGGGACGCAGATCCTTCACATGCTGTGGCGTACTGTCAACCGACACCGACTGTGCATTGCATACATGGGTCACTCTTCCCTGCCTGCATGCACTTGTGCATTAGGGCAGGTTGATTTGTCACTTTTTTTTGGAAATTCAATACAGCTTTGATGGCGAAAGCTGGGGTTTGGTATTTTAAGAACTGACAGCAAAAATTAGATTCCTAACTTTATAACTCATTTGAGCATTTCATTCTAAAGATCGTCAGCAAAAATATACACAAATACCTCATTTCCGCAGGATTTTGATGACAAAATGACTTCAAAATTTCATTATTTCAATAATAAATCCAAATAAAATTGATATTTTTCATTACATAACAATGAATGGAAAATATATCTTATGGAAAATAATAATTTATTTAAATTTGCATTGTTCATTGAATATTGCACTAAAAGCTCCTACACTATATAAAATTATGTAACAACAGAACTAAATTGTTCTGTGTATTTTCCTTTCGAGGAAAATGCAGGTCTGATCTGGTGGCACAATGATTTGCTTATAATGTGCTTGTGCCTTGCTTCCTGTCCATACACAATCTGTGAAGCTTCTGTTGTTAATTTAACAGCTCTTTCCACACCTTATGAATGGGCAGTTGATTTTGGAAATTTCAGTTCTGTTCCATTCAGTAGAGATTCTAAGAGTTCATTTGTGGAAAAATCTTCTGGAACTGCAGGTTCACAAATCCATCTTTGTGAGAGGTCAATCAAAGTTGACCAATGTGTAGCTTCAAAATTGATTGAAGTAATTTTTTCAATCTTTTCTTTGGCAGTTCGCTACTTCTGAAAAAAAAAAAGAAGAAAATTTATCCAAACTTGATTATATATTTTTGCAATGTAATTTGAATAAAACTTATAATTATTCTTGCAAATTGACAAAACTAATTAGGTATGAATAAATGTTAATTTACCGAATGGACAAAATCTTTTTTATGGCCTCTTTCCTCACCTCCAATTCATTGGACATCAACATTGACAACAAAATGTATTCTGGAAGCAAAGCAAAAGCATTTTTTAATGCAACATTCTGGATTTCAGTTGACTGTTGCTTTACTCTCTAGATCATATTAAAGATATACAATTGTTGGTTATAGAAATTATTGTCCCTTTTTATTTCAAACCAACTAACTGCATATACTTGTATGATAAATTGGACAATGTCGAGTAATTCATCAGAGAGTTTTGGTGGATATGCACTTCTGGTCCATAGGCACATTAACCTGATAGCTAAAGTTAGCCATCTTGCTTGATTCAGAGGTCCGATCTTCCAGGAAGCAAATCTAGTGTTCACTTTACCTTGAGAAATGCCTACAGCATATTCCAGAAGTAGTTGTTAGTTACCACTTAGGTCATCCATTGCCTTTGCAGGGAGATAAAAATTATCCAGAGGGCTACTGATATGTTCAAATTTTACCTGTGGCAAATGATGGTAATTACTTTCACAAAGTTTCCCCAAAGTGCCAGTAAAAGTTGTTGGACTTCTTGTAGTTCCATCAATAGTTTTAAATACAACTCTAAATGGAAGTTCATTTTGATGAAGCGAACAGCCAATTGTGTGCACCTTCCTTTTTAATTTTTTCTCCAGAGCTGTCACCATCCCTGATTTACAACCAGTGTTTGTACTGGTATTGTCTACAAGAACTGCCTTAACAGTATTTACACTGTTGTATTCTTCTAGAACAGCAGCAACATCCTCAGCTAGATGAATACCAGTTGCACCAATGTTGGGTATGACTCGGTGGGTGAGATATTTACTTGAAGTGCCCATCTCTCTTGTAAATGTTAAGTGGCGCTCTGGTCCCTTGCTTTTTAAAATCTTTTTCACACCAGTTTCTTCAATTTCATTGTATAGCAAAGTGTCTTTATCCACTCTGCAATCAACTCCAATGTAGATGAGATTGTCATAATCTTGAATATGCTTCTGATAGCTAGCTACCTTTACTCTTGCTTTTTCCCTATCTATTTTAGATTTGTCTAAAATAATGTTTTTTAAAGGAATACTTGGATTAAGAAATCCCATATCCTGTAGATCTAACAGAAAGGCATTAGCAAGACAAGCCCCAAGATTTGATGATACATCACACCTAATAAGTTCCATAGAATATCTTGGGACTTTTAAAAGACTAATGACCCTTCAACATTCTCCCTGGCTCAAAACTGTCATCCACGGTTTCTTCACTGGAGGACGTCTGTTGAAAAATATCAGACGTCGAGGATGCAACACATGAAGAATCTTGTTGCTGTCTGTCTAACCTTTCTGCATCCATTGAAATTTTTCTTTGTATTTTTTGACAGCATCCTTGTCAATAGGTCCCAGCTGGAAACTGCCTTTTGGACCTGTTTTTCTCTCTGATCTTTTAAATATTCCCTCTCTTCAATGGGAACCTGAAATTTCAAAATTTGCATGTGTTTAATAACAGGTCTTGCATACATGACAAATATTAAGGAAAATGTCATGATATCATTTATCAGAAAAAGGAATATTATCAGAGGTAAATTTAAATTTTAAAAATCGAGACATGAACTTGTTCAAATTAAACAAGGAAAAACAATCAAGCATATAATTAAGATTACCTTCTTGTTAGGAGGACAAGTGCAAACTATGTGCCTTGTTTGGTAATTTTCTTTGTTGCACTTCACAGCAAAGTCATCACATCTTAAGACGGGCAGTTTACAGCAACATGAAGAAATATCAAATAATCTGTCCAGTTGTTCCTCCATTCTTTTTACTTTGCGTGTGGTGAGAGATTTTCTGATAACCTGTTTGGCCTTCTTGAAACAAAATATACCCACCTTCTGCCCCTTAACAAAGGCAATTGTGGGTTCACTGCTTGCCAAATACTGATTATTTCCTTTGTAATCAATTTGGAAATCTCAATTTTTTTTCAAATGAGGATAGGTATTTTTAAGGAAATAACTAAACTGGATAACTTGTCGTAAAGTTGGAGGTTCGGTCTTATCCAAAGAACAAGGTGCTCCAGAAAAGTTTTTGGAACTGCTACTGCGGGTTAAAACTGAATATCTTTTTACAGACATTTTTATCTGAAAATAAAAATAGAAATAAATGAAAAATTATAAATCAAACTGTTTTAGGCTATCTTCCAATTTCATATAAAAATGCCCAACAATTATGGTAAGGAGTTAGCTTTGGTTTGTGTTAGGCTTAAGCTGGGTCTAAAATTTTGGCTTGAAAAGACAGGACCCCCCCCCCCTAGCCACTAATTTATGGTAAATTCAAAAATCAAATTGATTTCAAAATAATCCAAAAATTATGAGAAAATCTTTCTTTTTTTTTTCATCATGATAGGTTGTGTAAAAACACACTAGGTATATCCAATTTGTAGAAAAACCCGTATTTTTACACCCCCCACCGCCGTTTCAAAGAAATTTACAAAAAATCAGAGAATAAACCAATTTTAATGAAATTTTCAGTGTTGATTTATCAATAAACGAATTTTATAATGCATTAGTTATTTGTTTTGTTTTTTTTAAATCGACAGTGTTAAATTTGTTTTGTAAACACAGATTTTACTACAGCAAATTGACTGAAAAATGTTTTAAATGTATTAAAAATAAATTACATGCATAATATTATTTTACTTTTTTTTTTTTTTTTTACTGATGCTCATTATGTTACTACTTTTCAATTTAGACAAAAATTTGACCTTAAATAATTGATTTAATTAATTTTAATTCCTTTTTAAAATTAAGGCAGATGAAAAGTTGGGTATTCCTAAAACACACACACACCCTTAGGTAGCTTAAGGTTTTCTATATAAAATAGTATCAGCTACACTTTTCACTATGATACTGGAACATAACCGTATTTTAATAATTTCAAAGAGAAAATTTAATTTGAAACAAAATAAATAAAAAGAAAGAAACGGTATTACTTACCAAAATACAAATTCACTGCAGAAAGACAAAACTCACGTTTTTTTTGTTGTTTTTTTTGAATTAAAGTCACTTAAAATACAAAATGATGTAGATTAAACAAACCTTTTTTTCCTTTCTTTTTCAAATAATCAAGTACCTTGCATAAAAATGAAAAATACTAATTATTTTTACAATTTAAAACTGTTTGTTTTGATTAAAATTTTATGACTAAAACGAAATAAAATCTTAGTTTTATGGCGTTTTATGGTGTTTTATTTATAATTAAAATTATTCTTTTTTTTCCCATTGAAAAATAACAAATCCTGAATGTTAGAAAAAAAAAAAAAAAAAAGGAAGTGATTTTTTTTTTTTTTTTTTTCACTTTTTAAATCTCAAACCAAAACAAATCTAAACCAAAACAGTTTAATCTCCATTTCGTCTCTACAAGTAAATATTTTATAAAATTATTTATAATGCTTAATTTTTTATATGAATTATTAATATCAAAGAAAAGTTTCAATTGAAAAAGATAAATTTTAAATGATATTTAAACTTTTTTTTCCTCCACAGTACATAATCTTTTGACTGCGGTAAATTTTCTCTTTATCACAGAGGCCACATTCCAGAGCCTTTATTTTCAGCCTTTAAACTTGTTTCCTCAAAAATTGGTAATGATTTGGGAAAAAATATTTTGTGTCGTTATTTATCATGTCAAGCCCCAACAATCACTATCAGTGCTGTATCACAGTTCCAAAATCGACCTTCCCTATTGTGCATCTCCCGACCAGTGTCTTAATCCACACCTTATCTCCAATATTGAATTGACTGTGCTGGGGTTGTACAGGTGTGGGTATGGGATCTATGCTGCCTATCCGCACAGAATAGTTGTGAATTACGTTCACTGGCGCGGTGGGGCGGGAAACACCATCCTTGGAGGTCACATTATACCAATACAAAGCTTCGAGGGCTGAGCACTGTTTTTGTGCTGCAATGGTTTTTATGCTGCAGTGACTTCGTTCCACTATGCCATTCCCAGAGGGCATGTATGCGCACCGATAGTGGAAATAGACGCCCCAAAACTGTACAAATTGCTGAAAACGGTGGCTGGTGAATGCCACATCATTATCTGTGAGAACCTCCAAGGGGGGACCTCGTTCGCGAAAAAACAGCTTCCAATTCGTGAATGACACTAGTAGAGTCCTACCGACGTATCGTTAACCAAATTGCGTATCGTGATACTCAAATACCCCTTAGCCCAGCGCACCGGTGGTAGGTTGATTGACTGACACATCTTGCATTCTTTTACCACCCTTCGTACGTCCGCTTTGGTGACAGCAGGGTGAGTCTGCCGTGCGAAAGTACAGCATGCGCCTAATGCCCGGATGACCACTTTGGGCGTGAATGGCAACTAACTGTTCTGGACTCACCGCAATGCCACAGGTTTGGTTCTACGTTCTTCAGTATGCTATGCAGCCATTTCTTGGGCACCCTCGTCAACTGGTCGGCTTTGTTAGCATCAAGATTTAACCAGTGATACATCCACCGTTAACCTGTATTCCCGCACAAGACTCAGAAACGTATCCAGCCGCCGTCAAATTAGCCTCTCACTGGTGGCTTTTGTAGTAATTTGCACTTTTCCAGTTAAAAAGTCAGAAAGCCACTGATGCACACACGCCGAGTCTGTAAAAAAATGTAGCACCCTCGCGTTCCACTGGAGGGCTAGGTTGATGCCTCACATGACCGCATCTAATTCAGCCAAATTTATATGTTGACTGTCGTTTTTTGAGTGCATCCAACTCGCGTCCTCGACGACCGCTCCATTTACTTCCACTACGACACCAATAGCCAGTGAGCTTGCGTCTACCCACACAGCATTGGTAGGCCCGTCCACGCACCGGGTCATTCTGGTGTAATTTACTTATGATGTCAGTTATCATCTGTCTCGAGACTAGTGTCGTCCCACCCTGACGTCACTGCAGTTGCTCGGCATTTAATAAACGAGGTCGCTACTCACAACCACTCACAGACTGGGTAATGGCTTGTCAATTTCCCACATACCAAGAATACGTGTCGTCTGGTAAGAGTAGAAGGAACATCAGGAACTTCACTGCTTCGCTTCCATTCTAATGTATCCCTGCATTCCTGAACATGTAAGCCAAGGACTCGCGCTCCATCTCTAAGCCATTCGGGAGACTTGCAAGTTAGCCCGTGATTTTCCAAGTGTTTCCTCACTCTTTCTGCCAACGCCACTTTTTTCATTAACGTACACGTTGTCGACATATGCTGATGTTGCTTGATTAGGTTTTGCATCTTGGGACAATGTAGCAGTCATAATTGACCGCATGATAATGGGGGCCACGTTCAAGCCGAATCCCAGGCGTGTTAGACAATATCGCTGTCCCTTCCAGATCATGGTCTGAAACGACCATAATGACTTATAAACCCTAACTTGCAGAAATCAATCAGTGCTCCTTGCTGCCTTCACTCATGCAACTTCTAGGCGCATACATCAGCATTGGCAGTGAAGACGTCCACGTGATTATTTAGCTCCCTGTAATCGAGTATGGGACACACCTTATTTTTGTTGGCTTGCACTACTGCCACAAGGGGAATGAGTCCTTTCAGAGGACCGAGTTCTTTTTCGGTGTACGGTACTAACCAACCGTTGTTCAGCCATTCGCTTAATTCAGCATTGTATTCCTGGCGTACATCAGCGGGCACTTGGTATTCAGGGATGTTGTTGTTGAGCTGTACGGGCAGGTGGCCCTTGGCCCACTTCCACGCTGCTGTCCAAACTCTATTCTGATGATCAAAGGAGACGGTAAAGTTGCTTTCATCAATCGTAATGGCAGCACACTGTATTTCCTGGGCTTGGGGAAAGCTTGCTTCACCTAGTGCTGATATCTGCACTCCACCAAGGTTTTTAATGGCGTCAAATCCCAACATGCGTACAGACTGTAAGCGTGCTACCTCCACTTTCTTCACACTGTAATGTGTTGTTACCTGCTCTTAGGACTTCCGTTCATGTTGACCACCAGTTGGTACATACTTTCCGACTCACTATTGTGCAAGAGCATCCAGTGCTGAGCATTGTTGGTGGTAGCGGGGTAAGAGGCTGGCACTTATTCCTTGTCCCCTGCTCCATTTCCCGAACAATTTTGTGCGATATGTCGGTTTCATGCCACAGTTTCTACCACCATTGCACTGAAGGCAATCTCTAGCCAGGTGATTTGCGCCCCCGCATTCGAAGCAGGTGAACTGAGTTTGACTTGTTTCGCAACTGCTCAGTGTAGGTGGGGCTTGCATTAGTCGCGCTGCGGCAGCTAGATGATTTTCACCGTCTTTAGTGTCCACTAATATTGCCCGAACTCTCATAAGTACTTCTCTTAGAGTTAGGGATTCCATCCTAGTTGACTATCAGAGAAGTCCCCTGACATGAGTCGGTAGTCCATTTACAAAAGCGCTCTTTATCCATCATTCTGGTGGCATCTCCCCCACCAGTGAAGCCAGACATTGCAAATCCGTTAAGAACTCGTCCACAGTTTCCCCTGTATGCAGGCGATGCAAGGTAAATTGATCGAAGGCCACGAATAAATCTGTTCCATAAGCCGTTACAAGGGCACATTTAATGTCTTCAACGTTACCACGTTGCTCTTTCGACAACTGATATGTCTCTTGAGCCGCCCCTTTCAATCACAGTGGCAGGACATGCTCCACCTTGTCTATCTTACATAGTTCACAGGTCAGCTCCAGATCTTCCAACCATTCAAGTATCGGCACTGAATTCGGGAATGAGTCTAATGTTAAACTGTCTGGATGACATGGTTCTAATAGAGCCGAAATAGCTTGTTTCAACCAAAACGTAACACTTGGCCTGTTTTATCTGATGACAACGCCCAAGGCTTCAACTTTGTACTCTAAAAGAAACATGTATTAAAGGCAAATTTACTTTTTGTAAATATTGAGAAAATGGATTCTGACAAACTGAACCTGTGTTGTTCACTCTCCGCGACCATCATCCGCTCTGTCCAACTGTCTCCTTTTATACGAGGTCTGGCTGGCTGAACTTTTCATATTTTTACAACTCTCGTCTCGTCAGCGGTAGGCCATTTCGCTCATCATATTCTTTTATTCTTGCTCATTTTATCCAGCCAAGGATGGTCGCTACATCCATATAAGTGTCCGCTGTCCTACCTACACACACAACACTCGTTTCCTCTTCGAACGATGAACTGTCGTTGTCCATCAAAGGCAGCAGTCTGTGGGTTTTGCCTTTCAATCTCGCTACAAGTTCCCCCAAAAATAAAAATTGGACACTATGCCATCATATTTAGTAGATGGAGGGTGCCCATATATAAATAATACAAATAAGTCAAACAGGGTTCCCACGCATCCTAGAAAACCTGGAAAATAAAATGTACATTTTCCAGTACTGGAAAAATGGGGCGGGGGTAAAAAATCCTGGAAAATTTTTGTAATTTGTCCTGGAAAATTTGAATTATCTGAGACAAAATTAATGTTATTATTACTGTAAACAAATATAACTAGTAAAATAGCAAGGACAGTGTTTTTTTTTTTTTTTTTAACGCTCGCTGAAATTACGCAAGATTTCCCAAATTATTCATGAATATTCATTAAACAGTAAAAATGCTTCTGATTGGGTGGGTACTTGTTGATTTCATTCAATGAAGTTTCTCTATCATGTAGCAATATTTTGATTTATTTTTACATGATACTAAACAAACATGAAACAAGACAAGAATTAGTCAGTCAGACTACTCTAAAGATTGTTAAAGGTTTAAAAAATAAGTTCCGTTTTACAAGATGTGAAATTTTGTAAAATTCAGAACATGTAACAGCAGTGTTTAATGGAATAAAATGATTTAATATTTAGAAAAAAGTAAATATTTTAGCAAGATTAGAATTTGTTTAAAAACAAATATTTTGTCTGTAAGTCAGTCAAATAATTTTCACAAAAATATTACATAAAAACAACTCCACAATTGAATTGACATAATTTTAATTTTATCGTTACAAATACCATTATTTAGAAGAAATTTCGAGTAAAATACTCAGATAACGTTTATTTGAAGAACTGAGCAGCTAAAATCATTTTTTTTTTTTTTTTCTTTTGAGAATATCACTCGTGTAAAATAGTGACTAAAAATTAAAGAATGTTTTGTACTTGTATAGAATAGCACGCACGCAAAAATTTTTACTGAAAATCTAAAAAAAAACAATACGCAGTAACATAATACTAATTTGCATTACAAGCATTTAGCTGAAAAATGCTGACATTTTAAAATTTGCAACCTTAATTAGTTAAATTTGTAATTTCTTCAGTATTTCTTAACCAATCTTTAAAAGATTTATATGGTTGGAAAGAGAATAGAATAATCTTTCTAAATATGTAATTTTTATCGGTTTTCATCAATTGAATTATTTTTTACACCGAGTTAAAACCGTATTTTCAGTCGAACAGCTGAAAACAAATATATGACCAGTTTCTTTTTTTAAGGATAAATTTTACACGCTGTTTCAAAATCAAAGTGACTAATCTTTATCAATATTCTTGAAATTTTGCACTCAAATAGAAGACACTTGGAAGTACAAACGGGGTCTTTTTTTTGTTTCTAGGATCCATGGAAATGAAAATATGAGAGGGCAAAGTTGAAGGCTATTTGTTTAAAAAATATAAAAGACGCAAAAAAGAAGCACTTTGTCCATAACATTAGAGAGTTTCAAAATTATTTTCCTATAAAATTTGTGAAATTTAAAGATTTCTAGATGCTTTGGGATTTGTTCTGAAAGTTATGATTTTGAAGAAAAAACTCGAATTTACATGATTTTCGGATGTAAAAACACCTTGTCAACTGACATCACAAATCGGACCTTATTGATTTAAAATCACAATTTCTCGTATATTTATTGTTCAATCTTAAAAAATATTTATATGGTTGGAAAGAAAAGAAAATAATCTCTCTAAATATGTAATTTGTATGTGTTTTTATTAATTGAATATTTTTTTTTACAGCGAGTTAAAAACGTATTTTGCTTCAAAAAACTGAAAATACGTGATAGGAATTTTTTTCCGAGAATACATTTTACATTCTACATTTCTTTGGAAAATCTAAGTGGCTAATCTTTATCAATATTCTTGAAATTTTGCACTCAATTAGAAGACACCTGGAAGTACAAATGGGGTCTTTTTTTTTTTTTCTAGGATCCGTGGAAATGAAAATATGAGATGGCAAAGTTGAAGATGTTTAAAAAATATAAAAGACTCAAAAAAGAAGCACTTTGTCCATAACATTAGAGAGTTTCAAAATTTTTTTCCTATAAATTTGTGAAATTTAAAGATTGCTAGATGCTTTGGGATTTGCTCCGAAAGTTATGATTTTGAAGAAAAAAATTGAATTTATTTGTCTGAAAATGCGTAAAAAGCATCCTGTCAACAGTTTAAAATAGGTGTCAAAGTTAGGATGGCCCAGAAAAAACAGAACCCAAATTATTTATTTATTTTCCCATTAAACTAACCTTAAATCCCAACACCAACCCCAACCCCTAACCCCCCTAGTTAAAATTAAATTTTATTACAAAATTTGTGGGTTCTGTTCTTAATTTTGACACCTTAGTGCAAATTCAGCCCAACTGTTAAGATAGAGCGGTTCCAATATGGGGGATCGATTTACTATAAACTTATACGGGGAAATGAGCACCCCTGAAAACTCGAAAAATAAATAACTTTTTTGAATTTTTTTACAATTGGATAGATTGGTGTGCAATCGATAATAATCCGTTGAAAAAAAAAGAAAAGAAATTACAAAGAAAAAATTTTTTTCAGCAGTTTCGATATGGGGGATCGGTTTACAATAAACTTATACGGGGAAATGAGCACCCCTGAAAACTCGAAAAATAAATAACCTTAAAAAATTTTTTTACAATCGGATAGATTGGTGTGCAGTTGATAATAATCCGTTGAAAAAAAAAAAAAATTAAAAACGAAAATTTTAGAGGGGGGGGGTTCTGAAACCTCAGGTCCGCCATAACTGCTATCAACGCATACATTTTGTGCCGTGATGCTCCTGGAGGACCCTGCAAAAAACCGTTATCTCACCTGGATTTCCAGTTAGAACTGGTTACTGGACTTATCAATAATTATAGTTCCAGGAAGAGACGAGCCCTCATGCTAATTAATCCACCCTTGATAAAGAAGCCAACTCAGCATGTACTGAGTAAAATTAATTCAAAGAGAGGAAAAAGGAACAGTGTTGTATGCGCCAAAGGCCCTGAAAGAACATCAACTGGGCAAAAAATTCAGAGTTCTTGGCAGTGCAACAGTTGCAGTGTTGCATTGTGCAAAGAAAGGGGGTGTTTTGGGAAATTTCACAATTTCCAACACTTTTTAATTTTTTACTCACCTGACCTACCTGAGGCAATAATAATATGCATTAATAATAACTAGTTTGTTGTTCTGATATCTTTTATGTGTAAAAAAATGAATTGTAATTTTATTGGTCTTCATTTAGTGTAGTGACTAATTATCAAAATGATGTGAATCATTAAAAAATATGATGAAAGAGTAAACTGGGTTTATGTGAAAATACCCCTTACACACCTGTGCTGTTACTATGTTTTACCTGTGATTTTTTTCATAAGTTAGCTGCATCAAGGTCTGTAACTAAGTGCAACAATTGTATTACTATCAGACTCACCATCTACATTTTTTCCATAATTTTTAATGAGTATACCTGTTTTATTTATTATTATATATAATCAATCAACAACCATGAATGCAGAACATTATTTTTAGGCCAAATGACAACATAATATTAAAGAACAAAGTCTTTCTGGTAATACTGTCAATTTTCATAACAATCTGTCAAAAAGTAAAAGAATTATAAACATTTAAATGAAAAGGCCATTTTTAGCCATTTTTTGGTAAATTCTTACAGGACTGGGGCTCTAGACTTAGAAAATTCTTAACAGGATGTTAAGAGTGGGAAAATAAATAAATTGGGTTCTGTTTTTTCTGAGTCACCCTGTAATATAATGGGATTTTGATGAGAATTTAGCCGTAATATAATGGGATTTTGAGTATGATTTGCAAGTTTTACCCAATATTTACTTAACATTAATTTTTGGCATGAGAATTTTCAGATTCACACGTAAAAAAATTTGATAATTATCCTATTTTATAGAAATTTCCGCAACAACGAAATTACTTTCTTTTTTTTTTTTTTTTTTTCCTGAACTTTGTTTTAGGTATGTTTTAAAGTTAGTAATCCTTAACTTTTTCCTCGTAAATTTATTTTCTTCAAAGTGGTGTTATTTATTTGAATTAATATTATACATGTATATACATGCAGTATTATAATGAAAATGTTGAATAATTGGGTGTTAAAACTTTTTAAAAACCCAAAAATGCTGCTATCTGTATCTCTTATTCTCTAAATAATGGGTTAAAGCATCGAGATACATACAATTTGAGTGCATAATCAGAAAGAACATACAATTTTACATAAGAATACCAAATTTTATCAAAATTGCTCCAAAAATAAAGAAACGGTGAAGAAATCACTGAATTTCTTTTTTTTAAATGGTCTGTGATTTGACATATTTTTGAAACAAAATCATGTCCACCTTTGTACCCCCAATTTTGGGGCTTTAAATTCTCATAACTTTTGAACCACTGGGGATATTTACATAATTCAAACAGTTCTGAACTCCATTTACACAGCTCTATATAACTAATGTGATTAAACAACAATAACCTCAAATAAAAAAATCAACTGGGAATGCTATACTAATATAAGAATTACATAAAATGTTCATTTAAAAAGAGTTTTTATTAAACATCTTTGAAAGTGCTGAAAAGTGAAAGCATATGGCGCTTGAACACAAAATTGTTTTTCACCAAATGTCAATTTCATCTCAGTTAAAAAGTAATTGTCCTTTTTACGAACTCCCTCACTCTCTCCTGGAAAATATTGACCTGATTTACCCTGTTTTTACTTGCCATAGTAAGGCATAATTCCGACCAAACAGATTTTCTGAGTCATGCAATTCATCGGTAAATTAATCTAGATATTTTACAATATCTCCCCCCACCCCAGCTTTTTATTGGCAAGCCAATTTAGATATTTTATACACCACCCCACCTAGTTTAAAATATTTTTTGATGAATTTTTACAAAAACACAAATTCAAATTTAAAATATTAAGTACTTCTAATTTTGGCCTCACAGATGTATTTTACAAAATAAATTTAATCTCTTCGATTGAAAAAAAAAAACCCCAAAAAATCAAGGAATTATCATATTTTAATGAAAATTTCAGTGTTGATTTATCAATGAATGAATTATTTAAAAACTTTGATTTTTTCTTTCAGGTCACTTAATTTTGGGGGTCAAAATAACGGGTATATTCGTGAAGTTCCGTCCCGGCCTCCTGCCCCAAAAACTGCTAGCCGGTGGCTGCTGAAAAAACAAAACAACAGCTATAATTGAAGTCCGTAGCCAAAGTGGTGTCACTTGAAAAAAAAAACAGGTTGGGGTTTAGGGTTAGTTTAATGGGAAAATAAATAAATAATTTGGGCTCTGAAAAAAAAACAGAGTCCACAAATTTTGTAATAAAACTGTTAATTTTAACTAGTGGGTTTAGGGTTAGGATTGGGTTTTTGGGAAAAATGCCCAAAGTGGGTTGTTTTTTTTTTTTTTTTCAAGTGATCCTGCTTCGGCTATGGACTTCAATCGTAGCTGGTGTTTTTTTTTTCAGCAGCCACCGGCTAGCAGTTTTTGAGACAGGAGGCAGGGATGGAACTCCGTGAAGTGTATCAAAATATCTTTTGAAACTAATCATAATATGAATAACAAAACAAAAGACGGAAGGTGTGAATAGAAGAAAAAAAATATTTTAAAGGAACACCTCTTGTAGAAAATAAGTATTGAAAATCTGAAAATTAAATGTAAAAAAACTTCCAAAAATGATGAATTTTTAAATTTTTTACTCTTTTGTTTATATATATAATTGTCTTTTAAATCATCAGTGAAAAAATTATACATCGATATTTGTTTTGTTAAAAAGAGTGGGAGCCTAACTTTTCAATTAAGTTTTTTCCAAAAATCATTAGATAACAATTCTAAAGTGGGCTTGTTATTAAATAGATATTTGTTTTTAGAATCTAAAATTATGAAATTTAAAACTTATATTTAGGCATTTCATATTTTAAATGAATTTTATCTATTAATTAGGTATATGGATTGTTGTTTTCAAGGCGCATATAGGTGGCATTTATTTTAAAGAATTTCAATTTATTTCCATTGAATCAGTTTGATTGAAATGATTCAGTAATTTAAAAGAATTCGTTGATTTGATAAGTCAACATTGAAAATTTTATTAAAATCAGATAATTCTCTGATTTTTGGCAATTTTTTTTTCTGCATTTACCATATTTCTAGGTGGCTTTTTGTAAACAAAAACGTCAGATTTTTTGGGGGACTCTTTAGTTTTTCTGTGTGCCTTGAACCAAAAAAGATATTTCATTTAAATCAATATAAAAAAGGTAATCATTTTTCTGTACATAGTGTATTTAATTTTTTTCTATTATTAATTTCTAAGAAGAAATTATAAGTCTTCAAATCTTAAATCATGTGGGGATTTTTAATCCGTAACTCTTTCACACAAAGGGTCCATTTATTTTTTTAGCTGAATTTAATTGTTTAAAATGTATTAAAATTTTTTTTCTGATGCTAATCATACTTTTCAAATTAAACAAAAACTTGACCTTAAATAATTGATTTAATTAATTTTAATTTGTTTTTAAAATGAAAATGTGCACACAAATTGGTGGTACCTATCAAATATGTACTGTGATGTTTTTTGCTTTTTATCGACAAATATATGTAGATATTAGCCCCCCCCCCGCTTTTTATTGGCACATCAATTTAGATATTTTACAACCCACCCCATTGTAAAAAATGTTTTTTTTTATGATTTTGTACAAATTTCAATTGAATTTCTACAAAACACAGTGTCCAACACCCCCTACCCTCGAGGCATAACATCCTTCAGTCTTTTTCAATATTTTTGTTTTTAAAATAATCTACTTAAAAAAAAACAATTTGATTTAGCCTTTTTAATGATTGGTTTCCATATTGTATTCATCTCTGTATTTGGTCTACTCAGTAGGTCACTACAGCCCAATATATGAGCTGCTTCTTTAAGACGTGTAACCCATGTCCTTCCCTATCTATTATTTCAACTTGAAAATATAACTTTAATATATGGGGGTGTTCAAGGATTGCCAAGGGAGATCATATTTTTTTTTTAAATTTCTTAATTTTAAAACAATTACCAAAAATCAGGGAATTGTCCAATTTTAATGAAATTTTCACCAAATTATCTTCCACTGACTTAATTTTATAACAATTAGCTTGTTTTATTGAAGAAACTTGAAAAAATTTTTTTTTTATCAATTCAGAATTGACCATTTGACGAAAGAAAATTCCTGGTCCCTAATTTTTACATTTTTTGAAAGATCATATCCCGAAAAATTTATAGAAAAATAAAAAAAATATAAATTCAATACTCTGAAAAAGTGATTTTGAAATTTAAAAGTTATTTTCTTAAAACTCAAAAAATAAATGTAGCATGTTTTTTTTTTTTGTAGTTTTAAAAAAAATATTTTTCTTTAAATTGATGCAAAAGAAATTATTTTATCCAAGTTAAATTGAGTTTTTTACTACCTTAAAAATTTCAAGGTCACATGTCTGTCAATATTCATGAAAATTTAACAAAAGATAGCCCTAAATTTTATCTTTGAAAAAATTTAAGTTAAAAAAATATGCGATGATACGCTGCATATTTTCCGAGATTTAAAATAAAAATTAATCGTCAATTTCAACTATGGAAGACAAAACAGGCTGAATTCTCTGCCAGTCTAGATAAATATCTCCATCTCAACAGAAAAAAGTCTTTTTCGCTACACTTCCAAGAAAAAATATTTTTAAAGATATTGAAAAGAAAATCCAATATTCATCTTTTACTTCGAGATACCCGGATGTGAAATCATACAAGATAGTAAAAAAATTTCAATGTCTGTCCACCATAGGTGTTGACTCAGCAGCAAGGACAAATAATGAGTTATCACCTCTCGGGTTACGCATTTATCTCCCTTATACTCCAAAAATTGAACATGGTTATTAATATACAATAGTATATAAAATATGATGCAGATATAAAACGAGGGTGGTCATTGTAAAATATCTGCATATAATTGCCAATAAAAAAGTAAGAAACACAGCACATTTGTACTAATTAAAAAAAAACATTTATTTAAAATATTGGGCGAGGGTTTAAAATTGATTTGCAAATGAAAAAATAACCCATTAATATTGATCATGGCTTAGCAAAAACAGGAGGCCAGAAAATTTTATTGTACAGGATGTCTATAAAGTCAGAGTGCGCTTAAAATAATTTGTAACTTTATAGTGCATATGGACTTTATGGACACCCTGTGTCGTTAATTGATAGATGTAGGCATCATCTATAATAAACCCAAGATAATTCATTAACCCTGCAACATAAAAAAGTAACAATAAAAGTGTCTAAATGTGTCGATATTAGATTAATATCGATTAAATTATGAAATTGCCGTGAACAAGTGCTGTCCTGGAAAATTTTAAAAATGTCCTGGAAATGTCCTGGAAAATGATTTCCTAAAATGAGTGGGAACCCTGGTCAAAGAATTACTCTACCACCACCACCACCACCACCACCACCATCAAATAATATTGAACTTCATTTAAAGAAATACTATTCTTCAAAATAAAAGTTAGATAAAATTCTTTTAAAAATGGGAAGATATTTTTAACAATTTAACGGTTTTTAAAACCATTTAGCTTTAAGGAGCATGAATGAAAAAGCCACCCTTTTTGTTTAATTGTTTGTGATTTTTTAAGTTCATTTTTTACAAAATTAAAAGTTTCACAACAAAGCCTGGCATTAAAACACTATGAAAATTTCATACATTATATATTGAAATAATTCTGTGACTATCTTCTATTAATGAGACATTGCCTTTTAAGAATATTGATAAAGTTTGGTCACTTTCATTTTGCAAAACTAAATAACATGTAAAATTTAGTCTCGAAAAAAAAAAATCATATCTTATATATATTGCCGATATTGAAATATTTCGATTTTTTTTCAAAAAATGTTTTGAGAAAACAATTTTCCTATTAATATACTCTGAAGAAGATTTTTTTCAAAAATTAAAATATTGCAATGTCGGCAATGTAAAAGAAATAAATTCAGTTAAACAACATGGTGTTTTTTCATATCATCTTATCCATATATTTAATATGTGTGTATGTGATTGCTATTAGTTAGTTTGCACTAAGTCAAGAAAAGTTTATAAAAGCCAGAAAAGTCAAAACTTAAAACGAGCTGAAGATCTGGTGGAGACAATGAGTGAGAATAGATTTATAGCCACATCTTTTTATTATAAAGTCAGAACTCCTAAATCTGGAGCTAAGGTTTTTTTTTTGGTCTCTGTCAATATGGGGAAAAGGGGCTGGTCACCGGATGTGGATTTGCTTTGAACCCTGGGAAGAGAGTCAATGTCTGAGGAAAGTTTGAAGAAAAAGTTGAGTGAGTGACCATGGATTGAGAGTAGAGTTAGTCGGTTGAAGCAAAAGGTCACTCTCTCACTCCCAGCCCTGTAGCCAAAAGTGGAGAGCCAAAAGGTCACTCTCTCAGATCCAGCCCTGTAGCCAAAAGTGGAGAGCCAAAAGGTCACTCTCTCAGATCCAGCCCTGTAGCCAAAAGTGGAGAGCCAAAAGGTCACTCTCTCAGATCCAGCCCTGTAGCCAAAAGTGGAGAGCAAACAAGCAGAAGATTATTAATGTACAGTTTTTTTTTTATTTAGTTTTTTTTAAAGGACATGCAAATTTGCCACTGGATGAATATATTGATAATCAAATTTTAATTATTATATATACGCTTTTTTTATTTTCAGAATTTTACCTCAAATGATGGAGCAGAAGGGAAATCAAATTATCGTAATCGTTGGCAAGCATTTACAGTAGAAAGGTAAGTTTTATCTGATAGGTTGAATGACAAATTTGAAAGCTAAAAATAGCTTATAGTAATCCTTTTTAAGGATATACAGAACTTTATTTACCTAAGGTTAATATGTTATAACAGATTAAATGATGGTAGTTCTGATGGTTAGGGCTACTCCAGTAAAAAAGGCTAAGATATATGTATGTGATTTTGTATGTATGGATGTATGCATATTCAGTTGATCTTTCTATAGATGTTACTGCCTCCATAGCTTTTGTGCTTGCAGAAATGACTCTTTATTCATACCCATAAAAATACTGAATACTTTACATATAACTATAACCAGCCTATACAAATGATGCTCTTTTTCCAGTAATTCTCAAATTCTGATGAACTAAGAGTCTGCAAAAGGAAAAAATATAAAGTGAAAAATTTAATATCAAGTGAAAAATTAAATTTAATATAAATAATATAATTATGTAATTAAATTTAATATAAATCTATATATAATGGAAATAGATTGCATTTCTGTCTGAAGCCGAAACTACGTCACGGCTTATGTCACAGATTCAACAATAATCTCACGCATTTATTAATGAGAACCTAATTTATAATTAATATAATTTATACATAAAATATAAAGAAGAACATTAGTTTATATACAGTATGAAATTGTCGTAATATCTGATGGTCTAGGCGTTTTTTTAACGAATCTTTCAATGAGTGCATGTTTAGTTATATACATTTTTACATAGTTATTTTTATTTGTATTTGTATTTATAATTATCTAATGTATAAAGTTTTGCGAGAAATTTATTTATAAATAAGATAGAGCCACTTATTTGTATCTTACATTAAATTATTACTTATAATGTTTTGCCCGTGCCTGTTTCCGTTTTCGTTACCGTAAAATACGGTAAAATAAAAACATTTTTAAAGTTTTAGATAATAGAGTTATTAAGTTATAAGATAATAAAAAGTTATTTTTTTATCCATTTATTTAATTAAAATACAATTTGTAGAATTGTATAAAAATATTTATTTTTAAATCTTTTTTCTTCGCATGATTTGTTTATAAAAAAAAAAAGCGGTGTAAAAACAAAAAAGGACCCCTCTATTTCAAATTCCGGTTATGTACCTGTTTCATTACACTAAATGTTTGTTGAAATGTGGACGAAAAATTTTAAAACTCACATTCATTCAATTTTAATAAAATTTTGGAGAATTAAGTAATTTAACAAAGATATTTGTCAAAACAAAACATTGTTTTCAAGAACTTAGTGAATATGATACATTTTAGGTAAGTAATTGATTTAAAAAAATGTTATTGTCATGTGAGTTTGTTATTTAATTTATTTTTCAATTTTTTTAGTTTAGATTTATTAAATGTTTTATTCTATTTAAGGAAGGAAAATAAGTTATTTGCGGATATATATTTATTTCGGATTTGACTTCTAAAACATAACAGAAAAGTTTTGTTTATTGATTTTTTTTTAATAAAACAACATAAATTTACTGATCAATTAAAGAAATTTATTTATAACTTTTGCTCAATGTATTTTAATTTTGTATTTGCAAACTTTTATTAATGTAACTGTAACACCTTTTTTAAAACTTAAAAAAAAGTAAAATGTTTTACGTAGTTTAATTTCTTTCCTACCAACTAACTTTTTCTTTAGATCTTTTTGTTTAAAAACTGTATATTTATTATTCAGTGTATTATCTATTTAATAAATAAAACACTGAATAATAATAAAAAACACCCTTCCTTTTATCTTAATAAATTTTATTAAGATAAAAAGTAATAGTGTTTTTTTTTATTATTATTCAGTGTTTTATTTATCAAAATAAAAGGAGGATTTTTAGCGGACCTCAAAATCTGGAACCCCCCATCAAATTTTTTTTTCTATTTTTAATTTTTTCCTTCAATGGATTATTATTGATTACACACCAATCTATCAGATTGTAAAAAAAAAATTCTTAAAAGTTCTTTATTTTTTGAGTTTTCACGGGTGCTCAGTTCCCCGTATAAGTTTATAGTAAATCGATCCCCCATATTGGAACCGTTCTACCTTAACAGTTGGGCTGAACTTGCACAAAGGTGTCAAAATTAAGGTGACACAGAAAAAACAGAACCCACAAATTTTGTAATAAAACTGTTAATTTTAACTAGGCGGGTTTAGGGTTAGGGGTTGGGGTTTAAGGTTAGTTTGATAGGAAAATAAATAAATAATTTGGGTTCTGTTTTTTCTGGGCCATCCTAACTTTGATGCCTTTGCGCAAAATTTTTTTTAAAAATCTGATAGATTAGTGTGTAATCGATAATAATCCATTGAAGGAAAAAAAAATAAATAGATAAAAAAAAATTTTTTTTAGAGGTTCCGATATGGAGGATCGATTTACGATAAACTTATACGGGGAACTGAGCACCCTGAAAACTCGAAAAATAAATAACTTTTTGGAATTTTTTTTTTTTACAATCTGATAAATTGGTGTGCAATCGATAATAATCCATTGAAAAAAAAAAATTAAAAACAAAATTTTAGATGCTCAGGTCCACCAAGAAAGCATCTCTATTTTTTGACAAGTTTTTCACTTTTGTAGATATTTTTTACATTCATAAATGAAATAATGTCTATTCTTCTATAACAAAAAATGCATCAAAAAATTATTATTTATTAGAATAAAATGAAAGGTGTTTTTCTCGGGGCGGGGTCTATATGGATTTGGCGCTACAAGTTGCTTGGTTTAAGAAAAAGAAAAGCGAATATAATTTAAATTAATTGGAGCAAGAAATTAATAGTATTTAGTTCAATGTTTAAATAATACATATTCATCAATAAGTGGAATACTATTCTGTATTAGATGATTGAAAATAGTATTTTACTTTTAATTTATATCAATTTTGTTTGTTTTTATAAATTAATTAAATAAAATTATTCAATTTAATGCTTACTTTAATGGATATAAAATTTATTAAATCTCTAAGAAAATGAATTAAGAGTGTAACAACATATATTATATTCATTAATTTATTGTACAAACATTTTTACATAAACTAGCAAAAAACGTCATCTAGGCGGTGTAAAAATTAATTTTTGAAAGATATTGCCTGAGTTAAAATTTCCATATAAGAGGGTTTGTATTATCGGTATGTGGCGAGAGAAACCACGAACGTAGTAGTTCGAAGCGTGCACGACTGTGTTTGGCATGCAGAACGAAGATCAGAGGCGAGTGGGGAGATTGAACTCGCATTCTCCTGATCGTGAGTCGTGGCCCGACGCATGGGAATGACTAAACTATCCTGAGTGGCCAGGATGTGGAGGATTGACGCGTACTGATTAGTGTCGCACGTGCTGGTCAGAGGAGGGAGCCTGGATGAACACTGTAATTGTGTATATATTTGACCAGCTCTGAGAAACCGGGAGAAAAGCTTGCAGTAGCATTTTGGCCGTGGTGACGAGTGGACGAGAGACAAGACCTTGTGATAGTATTGGTGAGAAGAGTGCAGCATTGTCCTCGGACTTAATTGTGCCCCCCAGAGAACATTCATATTACAAGATATTTTGGCATTATGGCCTTCGACTCCAAGTTGATACCCCTCTTTGACGGGACCGATTCTAGGCAATCGGTAGTTGAATGGGTAGAGAAGGCGGAATTAGTGTGTCAGCTGAGCGGCGTGAAGAGAATCGAGTGCGTGGTTCCGATGCGCCTCTCAGGTGGTGCATATGCTGTTTACTAGCAACTGAGCGACGAAAAGAGGGCTGATTTTGCCTGTATAAAAGAAGCCTTATACACAGCATTTGCCCTCAACTCCGTGTCAGCTTACAAGCAGTTTGCAGCACGCCGCTTGCGCCTGGGAGAAACGGTCGATGTTTTCTTGGCAGAGCTGCGCAAGCTTGCGGTTCAATTCGGAGGTATGACAGAGCGGGGTTTGATATGTGCATTCATTGTCGGGTTGCCAGAACATGCAGAGGAACTTCTCCAGGCCACCTCCCGGGTGGACGACTTGGGCATATCAGAAATATTGGCCCGCGCCCGAGCAATATTAAAAGACAGCTCTGCGGCTATAGGGCTGGTAGCCGCAGCAACACATCCACCATGTTGTCAGGCAAAGGAGACCGCAACTCAAACGAAATGTTACACATGTAACGGACCCAATCACGTGGCTCGTGACTGTCTCATGCGGCGCGAAAGTCCCAGACCGCGAACAAACCTCACCTGTTACCGGTGCAAGCGACAGGGTCACATTGCACAAAATTGTCTGGGAAACGGAAAAGGGGATGAGTCTTCAGCGCCAGTCTCCTCCCCAAACCTCAACTGAGCGGCGCGCTGCCTGTGATCACTGTACGGATTAATGGGATGATGCATACCGCCCTAGTGGACACGGGTTGTACGCAGTCACTGATACGCATGGCATGCTGTCGGACGTAGCGAAGAGAGAAGGTGCAAGTACTGACAGTGGGTGGAAGAACACTCAGTTGCAGCGGAGTTGGAATAGTCAAACTTGGCGTAAGCAACAGGACCCCCTCGACATTAAAGTTCTAGTAGTGGATGGGGCGTTACTAGGATTTGACTTGTTGCTCGGGTTGGACGCAATCAAGCAGCTGGGCGGAGTGATCGTAACTGGCACCGGCGATGTAAATTTTCCTCAGTCTAGCAAACCGTGCTGTGCTGCCATCCGGATCAGCGAGCCCGACTTCTGTGCAGAGTATGATGCAAGTGAAAGGATTTGGACCGCATCATGGAAGTGGTCCGACAACCAGCCACCAGCCATGTTGAACAACAGGCTAGCAGAATATCCCATCCCTATCCATCTCCAAGAGGAGTACAATCGCGAACTGCAGATTTGGATAGACCACGGCAGTCTGCTTCCGTACCCTGAAGATGAGCTTGGACCCCCAAAGGGTCTGATCTCGCTGATGGCCATACTACAGGAGAACAAACAGAAGGTTCGACCAGTCATGGACTATCCCGAACTGAATGCGCATGTGGATGCTTACACAGCCAATGCAGACGTTTGCGCTCAAAAGCTGAGGGAATGGCGACAGTAAGGGTCAAATGTCGCTATAGTGGACCTGTGCCGAGCGTATCTACAAATTCACGTTGACAAGTCCTTGTGGCCATTCCAAACGGTGAAGGTTAAGGGACAAAGGTATTGCCTTACCCGCTTGGGGTTTGGGCTGAACGTGGCCCCACAGATCATGCGATCCGTTGTCAAAGCTGTGATCGGGCAGGATGAAACCATCAACAGCGCTGCCTCGTCATACATCGACGACATATTCGTCAACGAGAGTGTGTGTCCGGCGTCTCATGTGAAGGCGCATCTTGAGCTGTTTGGGCTGACCTGTAAGGACCCAGAGCAACTGAGTAGTGGCGCTCAGGTGTTGGGCTTGTATGTCTGGGAGGAGCACAGTAGACTTCGATGGCGACACGACGGCGAGTATCCGACGACCCCTGACGTACTTACACGTCGAAGCATCTTTTCCGTGTGTGGCGGCTGACCGGGCATTTTCCAGTGTGCGGCTGGCGCCGTGTTGCAGCAGCGTTCTTGAAACGGAGAGCGAACGCCGTAACAACAGGATGGGATGACGAAGTTCAAGACCCTCTACTGTGTCGGATGCTGGAGGAGATTATTGCGAGAACAGCACAAACTGATCCAGCACACGGTGACTGGTGTGTGAACGGTCGGGATGTCACTGTGTGGGTGGATGCAAGTTCCTTGGCCACTGGTGTGGCTATTGAATATGGCGGAGCCATAATTGAAGACGCAAGCTGACTACGACCGGTACACTCAGATCAGCACATAAATCTGGCAGAGCTTGATGCAGTGTTAAGGGGTATCAACCTGGCGCTACAATGGAAGGCGAGCGTGATTCACCTGTGGACAGACTCGACCTGCATGCAGCGGTGGATTTCGGACACCCTGTCCGGGAAAACGAGGGTACGGACCAAGGCGGCATCAGAGATGTTAATAAGACGCCGGCTGAGCACGCTCCATGAATTAGCTGCGGAATATGGGCTGACAATCGACGTGGCGCTCGTCAAATCTCACGCAAACCGAGCTGATCCACTCACCAGAGTGCCCCAGCGATGGCTGTATGCACTCCGTAAAGAAACGGAACCCACTGAGCCAATGTGCACCGCGTCCATAGAAGAACTGGATCCCTTTCGTATTCGGACTATTCATCAATCTTGTGGACACCCGGCATAAAGCTCACACTCTACTTCGCAAGGTTGGTTAGTCCCGAGGTCTCTAAGGCAGCTGTGCGGGAAGTAGTCAGAGACTGCGAGGAGTGTCAATCCATAGATCCAGCCCCGGTAAGGTGGAAGACGGGTAGACTGGATGTACGTGAGAACTGGAGCAGGGTCGGAATGGACGTGACCCACCTCGGAGGTCGGAATGGACGTGACCCACCTCGGAGGTCGGCATTACCTAACGTTGATGAGTGCGGTCCCAGTCGATTTGCCATTTGGAGGCCGTTACTACGCCAGGACTCTGCCAGCATCATCTGGCAGCTGGAGACTGTATTCCATGAAAGGGGGGCGCCTGCCGAATTACTCACGGATAACGCCACGGCCTTTAGTGGAGAGACATTCACTACCTTCGCCGAGCGCTGGGCGTCCGGATGAGATTCCGATGTGCATACGTGCCGTCAGGTAATGGATTGCAGAGAGATCCCATCGTACGATCAAGCGCATTGCCACAAGAACACAGTGCTCGGTGATGGAGGCAGTATACTGGTACAATGTGACTCCTAAGGATGATATAACAGCTTCAACTGCACCAGCTAATGTGATACCCACATACACGGCCCGTATAAAGGGCATCGATGTTGCATCGCCATCAGAAGACACTGGTCCCAGTAGTTATAAAGTGGGGATATCATCTGGGTTAAGATTCCACATGGGCGTTGTACGACTCAGTTTAGAAAGGGACAGATAACTAATGTCTACAGCCCACAGTCGGTCCTTGTCGACAAAAACAAAATGAAACCATTTGAAATGGAAACTTACATCTGTCCCCCTCAAATCAAAATGTTGCATGCATCTATTGATTATTAATTAGATAATATTTTATCAATGACAGTATTGTGATGTAAGCAGTGACATAGTTTTAGTTACAGACAAATTGTTACTGAATCTATTATCAAAAGATTTTATTTATTGAAGAAAACTTTTAAAGAATTTATATTTTTACAGAATTGTACCAAATAAAATTTAGTTGAAAATAAATCTATAAATTAGATATTTTTATTTCCTCCGATTAAAAAAAAAAATTAATTAAGTATTATTTAATTGTTTTATTCATAGATAAACTAAATTTAATTTTATTATTAAATATTATTTCAGGGAAAATTTTGGTGTAGAAAGTTAACTTTCCTAATTTCTATTTCAAATTGTTTATTTTTTACTCCTTTAATGAATTTGATGATTTTAATTACTAAAATCATTAAATGTTGAACATCCTTTTAAACTTTTTGGCATATTTTAGCATTGTTGTTTTTAATTACTTTAATTGTTTTATTACTTTTACAGTGACATAGTTTTAGTGACAGACAAATTGATACTGAATCTATTAGCAAAAGATTTTATTTATTGAAGAAAATTTTTAAAGAATTTATATTTTTACAGAACTGTACCAAATAAAATTTAGTTAAGAATAAATCTATAAATTAGATATTTTTATTTCCTCCGATTAAAAAAAAATTAATATTAAGTATTATTTAGCATTTAAAAATTGATTTAAGTATCATTACTCTATTTTATTTTATATAATATTTATTTACACTAAAACTAAATGTTTGTTAAATGTAAAATAAATAATGTGAATATTTTGTTTTTTTTATTTCAACATTTTTAGAAATAATCAAAACAATAAAAAAATCATTTTGTATAGTTAATTGTTTTATTCATTGATAAACTAAATTTAATTTTATTATTAAATATTATTTAAGGAAAAAATTTGGTGTAGAAAGTTAACTTTCCTAATTTTTATTTCAAATTGTTTATTTTTTACTCTTTTAAGGAATTTGATGATTTTAATTGCTAAAATCATTAAATGTTGAATACCCTTATACTTTAATTGATTTATTAATTTTACTTGGATACTACCCCTCTGACATTGAATTTTAAATCCCACTCCGCTCAGGCTATATTTTCAAAAGTTTATTTTTACACTGCCTGAAGGGCGGTTTTGTTATGCTAGTTGATATAAAGTTTAAAATTAGATAATATCAATTTTAGGAAAGTAAATTATTTTTATTGCAGCATAGTAAATAGAGATTGAGTTGAAGATTTGTCCAATGTTTAAGGAAGAACACCAAATTTAAATGAAATGTAATGTGAAAAGTTTATTGACTTCACTTCAGGTTATGCAAAAGTAGAGTTTAAGACTGATACTTTCAAAACTCTGAAAGAAGAATATCTAGTTATCAGAAAAGCTATTAAGACAATTTTCCTCATCCCAAAAGTTTGTCTTTTAGATATCTATAAAGTTGTTTGTTGCTACAATTTTAAATTCTCATTTATAGGTTTTCTGGTTCTCTATTCATCCTGATATGTATGTGTATCATTTGTTTATATAGTCAAACTACAGTTGTTTGCATAATTTCCAGTGGACCACCTATCCCACTCAGTCATGCCTATTCCTGTATTCATTTTTATTTATTATCAAAATCTAAGCAAAGATTAATTGAGTGGTGATTTATTTGCTTATATAGAACAGCTATTTGATACTAACTCTTAAATATATCTTTTTATCAACTTATTTATATTAACTTTATAATACAAAGGAGACTGGTTACTGACCTTTTTCCTTGTTTTTTTTTTTCTCTGATGTTAAAAACACTTATTTTCAAACTGCTGACATTCCTGCCAGATTATACAAATAGATGCTTGTAAATGTTTTTGAAATCTTGTGCTTATTTTCTTTTTTATTAATTTCTATTCTCCAGAATGGCTGATGACATGAGGCATTTGTTGACACTTAGCAGTCAGCAGCCAAAACCTTTCATTTTGGTTGGTTCTGAAATTAGTGCATTGGCAGCTTATTTCTATGCTCAAATGCATGAACAGTGAGTAATTATGACATTTTTTTTTTAACTACTTTTATTGCTTACTTTTTTCAGTATTTTTTTCCTTTGTTTTGTTCCTCCTCATGGGAAATAAGATATCTCTTAACAATAATCATGGGGGAAGCCATATTGCTGCGAGACACAACTAATCATACAGAATTTAATTTCCAAACTTAAAAAGAGAGAAAATTTAATGGATTGTTATGGTAAAATAATGAAGTACTATGCAATAGTTTTATGTATAAATCTAATTATGTTTTATATGTAACAGCTACAAAACTCAGTGAATTTTTTCATAATATAAGATTAACTTCATAATATAAAAGATATTGGTAAATCTCTTTTCTGTCTATTATATTTTATAGTAACAATTACCTTGTAAAATGTTTAGTGTAAATTTTTGACAACAAAGATTTGAAAATAACAGCTGCAATCCAAATTTTAACCTATATAAATGGCTACTTCAGTTAGTTGATTTATAGTTGCTTCTATTAGAAATGAGAGAATTAACTAAGTGTATTCATATATCTTCAATCATTGTTGGCACTAAGTTGATTGTTATGTGAATAGACTTTTTTTACAAAACACTCTAAGAACTAGCAGATAAAAATCATTAAATACTTATTCTAGAAATCATGAAGGGTTAACATCACAAGTTTCTTTTTCTTTATTTTCTTCTTCTTTTTATGATGATGATGTTATAGATGTAGTTAGTTTTCAGAGAAACATAAGAATTTATAAACAGCATAGAGAATTCTAAAATGCAATGGATTTTTGGATCAATCTTTGTGTTCATACTAAGACAATGAAATGTTTTTATGATATATCTTTAAATGTACTTATAATCACCATAAGTATGAATAATTGATTTTACAGGGACATTGCTGGTCTTGTGATGATCAATCCGATATCAGATGATCTTTTTGAGAATGAAAATGGACTATGGTCTCATTATTGGTAAGTTGTCTAATTTCATTAAAGAAATGCTGAGTTGATATATATATATATATATATATATATATATATATATATACCATATATAGAAAGAAAAAATAGTTCTTAAAAAAAAAAGCTCAGTTATCTATAATTAGCATTCCCAGTTGATTTTTGTATTTGAGGTTATTGCTATTTAATCATGTTAGTTATATAGATCTTTGTAAATGGAGTTCAGAACTGTTTGAATTATACAAATATCCCCAGTGGTTCAAAAGTTATGAGAATTTAAAGCCCTGAAATTGGGGGTACAAAAGTGGACATAATTTTGTTAAATAAATCTGTCAACTCATGGACCAATTCAGAACAAGAAATTCAGTCATTTCTTCACCATTTCTTTATTTTTGAAACAATTTTGATAAAACTTTGCATTCTTATGTAAAATTGTATGTTCTTTTTTATTCTGGTCTTAAATTTTATGTATCTCCAATCTAGAATGTATTATTTAGGGAATAAAAAGTGGGGATTTCAAGATTTTTGTGTTTTTTAAAGTTTACAACAAGATTATTCAACATTTTCATTTTTATACTGCATGTATACACATATATAATATTAATTTAAATATATAACATCACTTTGAACTTAAAAATACATTTCTAAATGCTTGTGTTGAATTACATAAAAGAAATAGATTACCTATTTACAAATTTTTTTTACATAAACCCAGTCCGCGTGTGCTGTATTTATTTACATTTCTCGTAATTTTAAGTTTTTTTTTTTTCCAAAATTGAAACTGACGTAAAAAATAATCCAGTTGTTAAAAACACATAAAATTTACATATTTAGAAAGATTTTATTTTATTTCCGACCATATAAATATTAAAAAAATTGGACGAGAAATAAGCGATGAATCACTATTTAAACTTTACGGTCTGGAAAAGAACGATGCCTAGTTGAAAGTTGTTTACGTTACGGAAGAGACAACTAAATTTGAGTTTTTTTTTCAAAATCCAAAGTTTCAAAATAAATCCCTGACGGTATGCAATCGTTTTTATTTCACATATTTTATATGGAAATAATCCTAAGGCTGTCGCATAGTGCTTTTATTTTGCTTATCTTAAATTTTTTGAAAAAATCGCTTTTAACTTTGTTCTATTGTAGTTTCACTCCCAAAGGTCGGAAAAGAAAAAAACAAATTTCTGCTTGTAGTTAAAACTGTCTCCTATTTAAGTGGACAATTTCAAGAATATCAATAAAGATTAACTACTTTGATTTTACAAAAAAAATAACACAGAAAATTCAACTATTGAACAAAATTTCTATCACTTATTTTCGGTTGATTTAACACAAAATACTGTTTAACTCGCTGTAAAAGATAATTTAATAGATAAAAAACACATAGAAATCCATATTCAGAAAGATTATTTCATTTTCTTTCCAACCATATAAATATTTTTTAAATTGGGCCCGAAATATGCTAATAATTACCTTTTTAAGCTGATATGATCAAAGTTATGAGAGATTTGAAAATCGATTAAATTTGACAGTTTTCTTTTCAAAATTAAAACTTTGAGCAAAATCCCTGATGGTATACAATCATTTTATTTCACACATTATATATGGAAATAATCTTGAGTATCTTCTATTACTGGTATAGTGCTTTTTTTTTTGCTTCTCTTATATTTTTTAAAGAAATTGCCTTCAAATTTTCTCTATTGTATCTTTGCTTCCATGGGCCTAAAACCAAAAAAAAGTCCTGTTTGTACTTCCAGGTGTCTTCTAATTGAATGTAAAATTTTAAGAATATTGATAAATATTAGTCACTATGATTCTGAAAAACAAAGCAGCGTGTAAAAATTAGTCTTAAAAAAATGTCATATTTATGTTTTTGTTTTTTCGAAGCAAAATATCATTTTAACTCGCTGTAAAAAATAATTCAATTGATAAAAACACGTAAAAATTATATATTTAGAATGATTATTTTTTTCTTTCCAACCATATAAATATTTTTAAGATTGGTTCGGAAATACTCGAGAAATTGCAAATTTTACTGATTAAGGTCACAAATTTGAAAATGTCCACATTTTGGTGGTTAATTATAGTTCTATCCCATAAAAAATGAATTAATCTGTTTGTGTTTTGGGATATAGATGTTCAATGGTATGATTTTACCAGTTTTTTCTTTTAGGTTTCAGAAAATAATTCCTGACCTGCAACTCCTTCAATTTGGTGCCTCTCTTGGAATCTCCAGAATTGCCATACATTTTGGGCTACTTGAACAACCTCTAAGAGAAGAGACAATCTCAGAGGATATTAAAAATAGACAAGTAAGACATCTCTCCACAAGAGAAAAATATTTTTGTAACTTTTTAATGAAATAATTTGTATTTTATTTATCTAATGACATTTCTAATAACAATTTGAACAGTAGTTTATACTGAATCTTATCACTATTTGTAGTGGAGACAGTGTGTGTCCCGTCAAAAAACAACATAAGATCGCCTGTGCTCTGCACAGTTGCTTATGAAATATTATTACCTATCAAGTTAATTTGGAAAATAATGTCAAACAAATTTGACCTGAAGTTGATACCAGAGTTCAGCGGTGCAGAGTCCAGTTAATCCATCATTAAATGGACCGAGAAGGCTGAGCTGTGCTCAGTAAAGAGAATAGAATGTGTTTGTCAGGCGGTGTGTTTGCCATTTACAAGCAACTAAGTGTTACAAAAAGACATGCTTTTTACAGCATTTGCCATGGACTCCTATGTCACATACACTCAATATGTGTCTGTGAAACCGTTGATATCTTCCTGGCAGATATGCAGAAGCTTTCTGTGCCATTTAATGCTATGAGCAAGCTAGGCCTTAAAACTACCTTTCAACATGAATTGCCCAACTATGTTCGGTAGCACCTGTGTGCATCTTCCCAAATGGAAAAGATGGATATTTACCAGCTTTTAGCACAAGCAAGAGCCACACTGAATGATAACCAGCCCAAGCCCATATTAATTACAGCAGCTGTAGAATGATGCGCAGTGAAGGATACCAAATGAAAACCGCGGGGGTGAGATGCTACAAATGCATCGGACTTAACCACCTAGCCAGGGATTGTCTCATTACATGCAACAAACTTAAAGATTGAGACCCCAAACTTCGAAAGTGGGGTCCACGCTGCTCCCAATTTCAGGTCTTTTCGGGAAAAGAATCGGCTCTGTGCCAGCTTCTTCTCCAGGACAAGATGTGATTTCTACTCTATCAAAAGTGAAAATCAATGTGTGTGGGAAATGGTGTGCCACATTGGTCGACTCTGGGTGCTCTTGTACCATAGTAAGCCCTAGGGTATGTCAAAGGTAGAAAAAAAACAAAACTATCGTCAGTGGCGGGACACAGACGTGTGGAATTGGGTCAGTCAGCCTCTGTTTGGGAAGTGGAAAAGCAGTTATGATTGTGGTCTTGGTAATGATAGAGGATTCGCTTGGATTCAACCTCCTGATGGGAATAGATGCAATTAAAGCTCATGGTGGAATATCTATTTCAAAATCAGGGAAGATACAGTTTTCTCAAGAAGCGTTTTCCACTTTGCATGGCAGCAACACTCCTTATCATTGAGAAATCTGATTTCCATGCAAATTTTGATTGGCAATGAAATGGATTATGTCATGGAAATGGGTGGAAGTTAAAACGCATTATGGAATATTCTGTGTCAGAGGAGGAGGGCATGAGAAGGAGGTAAGAGAAATGTATCGAGAAAGGTTGGCTTCCTTATCGTGAGCAGAAGCTAGGCACCCCTGAATTGGCTACTCCCACTTAAGTCTGTTGTACAATCAAACAAGTCAAAAGTGCATCTGTGATGGACTATAGATAAATTATAGCTCAATCTCCAGGTTGATACACACACACTGCCGATGCGGATACTTGCCCCAGTAAGCTGTGAGAATGGAGATGGCAAGGATCAAACACCGCAGTGATGGATCTTCAATCTGTCTCTCTCTGCGCATCAACAAATTGCTTTGGCCCTATCAGACCATTATATATAATAAATGAACAGACAATCCATCGGGTTAGACAGCCGAATCTCTGCATTGAAAAGAGACATTCTCCCAGCTACCAAAGTCTCCTGACCAAGTTTTAGCCGCCTGCCTGCAACAATCTTTTCTAGCAGTCCTTCGCCAAAGCTCACTCGCCTCTTCTTCCTCGTCATACGTCAGCGCCCTCTTCAGCAAGCTCAGAACATAAGTGTCCCGGTGTTTTAAGGCAGGCCTTATGTAATAATTCACTGGCCTGACTAAAGTCCCACATCTGGGTCAATTGAGCAGTGTAGTAATTTGCAAGGTAGTCCGATGTCAAGCCACAACTCACAACTCATGATCAGGAGGATGTGAGTTCAATCTCCCACTACACTCTCCCTGATCTCATTTTGCATGCTAGACATACTCGTGCACGCTTTGAGCTACCATGTGCGTGAATTCTCTTTCCACACTCCCCCCAGATATCATGATCACAAAGATAGCAGTCTGACACTCTTGTCTGGTACTTCTTCGCAAAAGCAGGGAGGGGTCCTGCTTCTGCTCCTTCTGCAGGTGCACTGTCTGACTCAGCATCTTCATTGTCATGCAGCAGACTCAGTCCCTCTCTCAGAAGACGTTGGGCTGTCGGAGTCTTCCTCTGATCTGGTGACACAGTGGCAGGTTATCCCGTCCACCAGAATTGACTTTGGGCTGATTATTTTGGTCACCTCACCCTTGCCAAACTTCATGGTACACCAACTCTGCAGTGCCTTGACCTACATGCGATCTCCGACTTGGTAAGAGCTGTGCTTGGGACCTAAAGATTCTGTCACAGTATTAGCCCCTTCACCCTAACTTTGTATCGATAGATCCTGTTGGCAGGCGCAGTGGAGGGTGATAAGTTGTCTTTGGGTGTGATGTTATACCAGTTGACAGCCTCCTGTATGGGACAGTAGGGCAGGTTGATTTGTCACTTTTTTGGAAATTCAATATTGCTTTCATGGCGAAAGCTGGTGTTTGGTGTTATAAGAAAATCGTCAGCAAAAATATACACAAATACCTTATTTCCGTAGGATTACTTCAAAATTTCATTATTTCAATAATAAATCCAAATAAAATTGATATTTTTCATTACATAACAATGAATGGAAAATATATCTCATGGAAAATAATAATTTATTTAAATTTGCATTGTTCATTGAATATTGCACTAAAAGCTCCTACACTATATAAAATTATGTAACAACAGAACTAAATTGTTCTGTGTATTTTCCTTTCGAGGAAAATGCAGGTCTTATCTGGTGGAACAATGATTTGGTTGTAATGTGCTTGTGCTTTGCTTCCTGCCCATGCACAATCTGTGAAGTTTCTGTCGTTAATTTAACAGCTCTTTCTACATCTTGTGAGTGGGCAGGTAAATTTGGAAATTTCAGTTCTGTTCCATTCAGTAGAGATTCTAGGAGTTCATTCATTGAAAAATCTTCTGCAAGTGCAGGTTCACAAATCCCATTTTGTGAGAGGTCAATCAAAGTTGACCAATGTGTAGCTTCAAAATTGATTGAAGTAATTTAAAAAAATCTTTTCTTTGCTACTTCTGAAAAAAAAAAGAAAATTTACCCAAACTTGATTATGTTTTTGCAATGTAATTTGAATAAAACTTACAATTATTCTTGCAAATTGACAAAACTAATTAGGTATGAATAAATGTTAATTTACCGAATGGACAAAATCTTTTTTATGGCCTCTTTCCTCACCTCCAATTCATTGGACTTAATCATTGACAACAAAATGTTTTCTAGAAGCAAAGCAAAAGCATTGTGTTATAATTTTTTTAATGCAACATTCTGGATTTCAGTTGACTGTTGCTTTACTCTCTGAATAATATTAAAGATATACAATTGTTGGTTATAGATTATTATTATTGTCCCTTTTTATTTCAAACCAACTAACTGCATATACTTGTATGATAAATTGGACAATGTTGCATAATTTATCAGAGTTTTGGTGGATATGCACATCTGGTCCCTAGGCACATTAACCTGATAGCTAAAGTTAGCCATCTTGATTTAGAGGTCCGATCTTCCTGGAAGCAAATGTAAGGTTCACTTTACCTTGAGAAATACCTACAGCATATTCCAGAAGTAGTTGTTAGTTACCACTTAGGTCATCCATTGCCTTTGCAGGGAGATAAAAATTATCCAGAGGGCCACTGATATGTTCAAATTTTACCTGTGGCAAATGATGGTAATTACTTTCACAAAGTTTCCCCAAAGTGCCAGTAAAAGTTGTTGGACTTCTTGTAGTTCCATCAATAGTTTTAAATACAGCTCTAAATGAAAGTGAATTTTGAGGAAGTGAACAGCCAATTGTGTGCACCTTCCTTTTTAATTTTTCTCCAGAGCTGTCACCATCCCTGATTTACAACCAGTGTTTGTACTGGTATTGTCTACCAGAACTGCCTTAACAGTATTTACACTGTTGTATTCTTCTAGAACAGCAGCAACATCCTCAGCTAGATGAATACCAGTTGCACCAATGTTGGGTATGACTCGGTGGGTGAGATATTTACTTGAAGTGCCAATCTCTCTTGTAAATGTTAAGTGGCACTCTGGTCCCTTGCTTTTTAAAATCTTTTTCACACCAGTTTCTTCAATTTCATTGTATAGCAAAGTGTCTGCAATCAACTCCAATGCAGATAAGATTGTCATAATCTTGAATATGCTTCTGATAGCTAGCTACCTTTACTCTTGCTTTTTCCTATCTATTTTAGATTTGTCTAAAATAATGTTTTTTAAAGGAATACTTTGATTAAGAAATCCCAGATCCTGTAGATCTAACAGAAAGGCATTAGCAAGACAAACCCCAAGATTTGATGATACATCACCCTAATAAGTTCCATAGAATATCTTAGGACCTTTTAAAGACTAATGACCGTTCAACTTTCTCCCTGGCTCAAAACTGTCATCTACTGTTTCTTCACTGGAGGACGTCTGTGGAAAAATATCAGACGTCGAGGATGCAACACATGAAGAATTTTGTTGCTGTCTGTCTAACCTTTCTGCATCCACTGAAATTTTGTCTTTGTATTTTTTGACAGCATCCTTGTCAATAGGTCCCAGCTGGAAACTGCCTTTTGGACCTGTTTTCTCTCTCTGATCTTTTAAATAGTCCTCTCTTCAATGGAACCTGAAATTTCAAAATTTGCATGTGTTTAATAACAGGTCTTGCATACATGACAAATATTAAGGAAAATGTCATGATATCATTTATCAGAAAAAGGAATATTATCAGAGGTAAATTTAAATTTTAAAAATCGAGACATGAACTTGTTCAAATTAAACAAGGAAAACAATCAAGCATATAATTAAGATTACCTTCTTGTTAGGAGGACAAGTGCAAACTATGTGCCTTGTTTGGTAATTTTCTTTGTTGCACTTCACAGCAAAGTCATCACATCTTTTTATCAATTATGGTAAGGAGTTAGCTTTGGTTTGAGTTAGGGTTAAGCTGGGGCTAAAATTTTGTCTTGAAAAGACAAGACCTCACCCAATAGCCACTAATTTATGGTAAATTTAAAAATCAAATTGATTTCAAAATAATCCAAAAATTATAAGAAAAACTTTCTTTTTTTTTTCATCATGAGGGGTTGTGTAAAAAACACACTAGGTATACCAATTTCTCAAAAGATCTGTGTTTTTACAAAACAACCCTCCCTTTTAAAAGAAATTTACCAAAAATCAGGGAATTATCTGATTTTAATGAAATTTTCAGTGTTGATTTATCGATGAATGAATTTATAATGCATCAGTTATTTGGTAATTCTTTTTCAATAGAGTGTTAAATTTATTTTGTAAACACCGATTTTGCAACAGCAAAATTGACCAAAAAATAGTTTTAAATGTATTAAAAATATATTACATGCATAATCTTATTTTGCTTCTTTTTTTACTGATGTTACTGTTATGTTACTACTTTTTGATTTAGACAAAAATTTGACCTTAAATAATTGATTTAATTAATTTTAATTTGTTTTTAAAATTAAAAGCAGATGAAAATTTGGGTATACCTAAAACACACACACACCCTTAGATAGCTTAAGGTTTTCGAGTATAAAATATGTTGTTGTTGTTTATTGATTTTAATGGCATATCAACCTGTCTGGGGTTATGTTATACCTAGCGGTTAGGAAGTTATACATATTGTGTATTTATATTTATATTTTTAGTAATTGGTTTAAAAAATGTGTTAGCATTATTGGGGATTATGTTGTATGGTATTGATTTGTTTCATGTCTATATTCTATGGTATAATTTTATTTCTCTCAAAAAAGATCTTTCCTATTGTTTGCTTTAAAATAACAGTTTCTGATGTGAGCAAGAAGCCTGCATTCCATGAATAAGTGTTTAACTGTCAAAGGTGTTTGACATGTTCCACATTGTGGTTGTTGTTCTTGTTTGAGTATATTGGAGTGCGTTAGTCTTGTATGACCAATGTGTAATCGAGATACAATAAGTTCCTTTCTAGACTTCCTTAAAGTTGGTCTCCAGCCTCCCAAAGTGGGTTTGATTAGGAAGAGTTTATTGTGGATGTTGTTATTTCACTGTTGTTGCCATTTTGTATGAAGGAATCTATTGATTTTAGGTTTCAAATCAGTATATGGTATCTTGAAATTGTTGGGGATCAAATCAAGAGCCGATTTAGCTGCGGAATCTGCTCTTTCATTCCCCTCACTCCTATATGACTTGGGATCCAGCATATCATAATCTCCTTAGAGTTAGACATCAAGTCTAATCTATTCAGGAGCTTAATGATGAGAGGGTTTACCAATTTTTTTTATTTCTTAATGATAGTAGGACAGAGAGCGAGTCGGAGAAGATGATATATTTTTGTGGTTATTTTCATAGATTATGTCAAGTGCTAGATCCATTGCATGGGTTTCAGCTGAAAAAATGGAACTTTCATTTGGGGGAGCTTTTCTTACAATTTTTTTATTTAAAATAGCTGCACATGCTGTTTTGTCATTGTCCTTGAGCCATCTGTAAAGATGTTTGTGGAATTCATCTTGGTAAGTACTAGGATGGGTTTTGGTTTTAGGAAGTTCACTTAGCTTAAGGATCACTTTAGGTTTTTTAATGATCCAAAGTGGTGTTTTTGGTATAATGGTTTGTGAATATTTGTGAGAGGAATTTTAGATTCTTTGAGGATGGGTTCCATTTGGAGACCAAAAGGCTTTATTGATTTTTCTATTTTTTTTTTAAACATTCCTTGTATTCTTGATTGAAGGTGCAGTCATAAGCTGGGTTGGGTGGCAGGATTTGAGTTTTTCGCATCTTAGCTGTAGAGGTGTTTCATGAGCTGTCGGTCGGAGAAGTTCTGAAGGCTCTTATGACTTGCCTTAAGCTTTCGTTGTGTACAGAGTTGACCTCTTTGAGGTAAGACCTCCTAGCAGATCTATATACACATTCACCACATCAGTAGCTACAAGTTTCGCACTTTCGGCAGTCCTTTGCAAGGTGACTTTTAACGTTGCACCTGTAAAAGACCACATTGGTGCTGAGACCGCTCCTGGCACTACTGCGGGGTGAGCGCACGGCTGCGACTATATTTCGGCTTTGGTCCCCAGTTGTCGTCAGTACTCTTGCTATCAGATCCCCATGGTCAGGGTTTCGATGTTTGGCACCTGTTGAAGTCTGATGGAGATGGTATCAGGGAACCCGTGACGAAAGTCAGTTTTGTGAGCCTTTCCAGCCCAACTCCCTTGAATCCAGACAATTCAACCAACTACCTGATTTTGTTGGCATAGACGTCCATGCGTTTGCCAGTCCACCAGACCATGGTTAGTTTTCTGTACACTGCGAACATATCATCCATGAACGCCTCTTTCAACCGAGCCTCGATCTGCTCTATGTCCTTTTGGTCGTCCTCCTCGATTTCCATATAGAGGGCCAGTGCATCACCCACCAAATACAATGGTAGCAGACTCGCCACATCATCTACCTGCTGAAGTTTCGCTACTAGTCTCACCTTCTTTAGCCATGCTACTACGTTACCCTCACCAGAAAATGGCTTTATAATATCACTGCTTATGTGTACCTTCGCCACCATGGTGATGTTGCCGAAATAGCTTATGATAAATGAACAGACAATCTGTTGGGTTGGACAGTCAGATCTCTCCACCGAAAAGAGACGTTCTCCCAGCTAAGTCCCCTGACCAACTCCTAGCCACCTGCAACAATTTTTTCTAGCAGTCCTTCGCCAAAGCTCACTTGCCTCTTCATCCTCATCATATGTCAGTGCCCTCGTCAGCAAGCTCAGAATGCAACTGTCCTGGTGTTTTAAGGCAGGCCTTATATAATAATTCATTGCCCTGACTAAAATCCCACATCCTGGTCAATCACGCAGTGTAGTAATTTATATGCACGCCAACGAGGTAGTCCATCATCAAGCCACAACTCATGATCAGGAGGATGCGAGTTCAATCTCCTTAATCGCCTGCTACCCCCACCCCCTGATCTCATTTTGCACACCAGACATATTCATGCACGCTTTGAGCTACCACATGCGTGATTTCTCTCGCCACAGTTTTCTGAGGTATAAAGTACTGCTTAACAAGACTGATTTGGTTTGAACGTAGCTCCCCAAAATAATGAAATCCACTGTTGATATAGCCATATCACAGGAGGATTGAATCAGAAATGTGACTTCAGTGTACATTGACGATCTGTATGTAAACAAAGATGTTCTGTGCGCAACTAGTGTCACTGAACACTTGTTGCTCTTTGGAATGACTAAGGGTGTGAAGCACGTATACTTGGTCCGGATGTCTCGGGAGGAGATAATGGCCTGTTTTGGTAAAAAAAAACAAAAAACAGGTATCACTGAAATGTTCACCAGGAGGGAGGTGTTCCCTTTCTGTGGGAAGCTCTTTAGACATCTTTACAGTGTGTGGCTGGTTGTAAGTAGCGGCTGGCGTCATCAAGGGCATGTGACAATATGCTGGGACGACTGAACTGACGATGCATCTCAAGGATGCTGACGGAGACCACAAGCAGAGTGTGTCAAGCTGACCCCTATAAAGGCAAATCGTGAATCGATAACAAGGGGCTTGACGTGTGGGTTGATGCAAGGGTCCTAGGCCATAGGTGATATGCTTGAGTCACATAGGGTCACTATTGAAGATGTGTGTTGGCTGCAGCCCAGATGATGTGGAACTTGATGCTATCATAACTGTGGTATATTGGTTAATAAGAAACGGTAGCACCGTTTCAGCCATTGTTTTGATAAGAAACAGAAGCACCGTTTCGGCCATCTTTTAATTGTGATAATAAAAAGGCGGAAATGATTACTTCTTGCAGATATGTACACCTGGACTATTCATTGTGTTCATTATTCGGTAAGCAAGCTGCAACATTTGGCAGACAAGGATCTGTTTTCACTCAAGAAAATGCCATTACTCGACATTTAGAAGAATTCTGCGTGGAGTCAGGAAATATATCAGCCTACCTGGACTGCGTAGAACAGTTTTTTATCGCAAATGATATCGGACATGAAAGCCAAACAAAATGCAAAGTACAATTGGAGAAAAGACCTATAGAGTCTTGGAGGATTTATGTACTCCTCAAAAACCAAGCGACAAGTCTTTGGAGGAAATTATGCAGCTGTTGCTGGAGCATTTTAAACCTAAACAACTAGTAGAGAGCTACAGGTTTTACAATGCAAAACACAGGGTTCCCACGCGTTCTGGAAAACCTTGAAAACAAAATTTTCATTTTCCAGTACTGGAAAACCTGGAAAAATGGGGGGGTTTTGTCAAAAATGCTGGAAAATTTGAATTATCTGAGACAAAATTAATGTTATTATTACAGTAACTAGTAAAATAACAAGGACAGTGATTTTTTTTTAAAATTTTTAACGCTCGCCGAATCTACGCAAGATTTCCCAAATTATTTATGAATATTCATTAAACAACAGTAAAAATGCTTCTGATTGGGAGTGTACTTGTTGATTTTATTCAATGAAGTTTTTCTATCATGTAGCAATATTTTGATTTATTTTTATGTGACACTAAACAAACATGAAACAAGACAAGAATTAGTCAGTCAGACTACTTTAAAGATTGTTAAAGGTTTAAAAAATAAATTCCGTTTTACAAGATGTGAAATTTCGCAAAATTCAGAACATGTAAGTTTAACATTTTCTTGATAATCATGTTCCGCAGTGTTTAATTGAATGAAATGATTTAATTTTTAGAAAAAAGTAAATATCTTAGCAAGACGTAGAATTTGTTTTGAAAAAATATTTTTTCTGTAAGTCAGTCAAATAATTTTCACAGAAATTCGACATAAAAACATCTCCACAACTGAATTGACATAATTTTAATTTTATCGTTACAAATACCATTATTTAGAAGAAATTTCGAGTAAAATGCTCAGATAATGTTTATTTGAAGAAGTGAGCAGCTAAAATCATTTTTTTTCCGAGAATATCACTCGTGTAAAATAATGACTGAAAATTAAAGAATGTTTTGTACTTGTATAGAATAGCGCGCATGCAAAATTTTTACTGAAAATTAAAAAAACAAACAAAACAAAAAAAACAATACGCAGTAACGTAATACTAATATAAGAATGACATAAAATTAATGTTCATTTAAAAAAGTTTTTATTAAAATTTTTTGAAAACACTGAAAAAGTCAGTTTAAAAAACAAACAAACAAACGTTGGTTCCCACCCCCAGACCCTAAGTAAGACTTCAAGTATATGGCGCCTGAACAAAAAATTATTTTCATCAAATGTCAATTTCATCTCAGTTAAAAAGTAACTGTCCTTTATACGAACTCCCCCACTCTCTCCTGGAAAATATTGACCTAATTTACTCTGTTTTTACTTGCCATAGTAAGGCATAATTCCGACCAAAACAGATTTTCTGAGTCGTGCAATTCATTGGTAAATTAATGTAGATATTTTACAATATCTCCCCCCACCCAGCTTTTTATTGGCAAGTCTATTTAGATATTTTATCCCCCACCCCACCTAGTTTTTAAAATATTTTTCGATTAATTTTTACAAAACATAAATTCAAATTTAAAAAATTAAGTAATGCTAATTTTAGCCTCATATATGTATTTTACAAAATAAATTTAACCCCTTCGATTGACAAAAAAATCAAAAAAAAAAATCAAGGAATCATCATATTTTAATGAAAATTTCAGTGTTGATTTATCAATGAATTAATTATTTGATTTTTTTTTTCAAGTCACTTAATTTTAACCCCCCCCCATTTTGGGGCTCAAAATATCGGGTATATTCGTGAAGTTCCGTCCCGGCCTCCTGTCTCAAAAACCGCTAGCCGGTGGCTGCTGAAAAAACCCAAAAAAAACCCAGCTACAATTGAAGTCTGTAGCCGAAGTGGTGGCACTTGAAAAAAACTAGGGTTAGTGTTAGTTTTTTTCAGTAGCCACCAGCTAGCAGTTTTTTAGGCAGGAGGCTGGGACGGAACTCCGCGAAGAGTACCAAAATATCTTTTGAAACTAATTATAGTATGAATAAAAAAACAAAAGACCGAAGGTGTGAATAGAAGAAAAAAATTATTTTAAAGAAACACCTCTTGTAGAAAATAAGTATTCAAAATCTGAAAATCAAATGTAAAAAAACTAAAAAAAATTTTGGATTTTTTTTACTCTTTTGTTTATATATATAATTGTCTTTTAAATTATCAGTGAAAAAATTATACATCGATATTTGTTTTGTTAAAAAGGGTGGGGGGGGCCTAACTTTTCAATTGAGTTTTTTTCCAAAAATTATTAGATAACTATTCTAAAGTGGGCTTGTTATTAAATAGATATTTGTTTTTAGAATCTAAAATTATGAAATTTAAAACTTAAATTTAGGCATTTCATATTTTAAATGAATCTTATCTATTAATTAGGTATATGTATTGTTTTCAAGGTGCATATAGGTGGCATTTATTTGAAAGAATTTCAATTTATTTCCATTGAATAAGTTTGATTGAAATGATTCAGTAATTTAAAAGAATTCGTTGATTCAATAAGTCAACACTGAAAATTTTATTAAAATCAGATAATTCTCTGATTTTTGGCAATTTTTTTTTCTGCATTTAACATATTTCTTGGTGACTTTTTGTAAATAAAAACGCCAAATTTTTGTGGGACTTTTTAGTTTTTCTGTGTTTTGAACAAAAAAAGATATTTCATTTAAATCAATATCAAAAAGGTAATCATTTTTCTGTACATAGTGTATTTAACTTTTTTCTATTATTAATTTCTAAGAAAAAACTATTATAAGTCTTAAAATCTTAAATGATGGGATTTTTAATCCGTAACTCTTTTACACAAAGGGCCCATTTTGATAAATATTTTTAGCTGAATTTAATTGTTTAAAATGTATTAAAAAAATTTTTTTTCTGGTGTTAATCATACTTTTCAAATTAAACAAAAACTTGACCTTAAATAATTGATTTAATTAATTTTAATTTGTTTTTTAAAATGAAAATGTGCACACAAATTGGTGGTACCTATCAAATATGTACTGTGATGTTTTTTGCTTTTTATCGACAAATTTATGTAGATATTATTACACTAACCCACAACCCCCGCTTTTTATTGGCACATCAATTTAGATATTTTACAACCCACCCCATTTTAAAAAAATGTTTTTTTTTGTTTTTGTTTTTTTATGAATTGGTACAAATTTCAATTGAATTTCTACAAAACACAATATCCTTGAGGCGTAAAATCCTTCAGTCTTTTTCAATATTTTTGTTTTTAAAATAATCGACTTTAAAAAAACAATTTGATTTAACCTTTTTAATGATTGGTTCCCGTATCGTATTCATCTCTGTATTTGGTCTACTCAATAGGTCACTACAGCCCAACATATAAGCTGCTTGTTTAAGACGTCTTGTTTTCCATGTACTTCCTTATCTATTATTTCAACTTGAAAATATAACGTTAATATATGGGGGTATTCAAGGGTTGCCAAGGGAGTTAATAATTTTTTAAAAATTTCTTAATTTTAAAACAATTGCCAAAAATCAGGGAATTGTCCAATTTTAATGAAATTTTCACCAAATTATTTTCCAACAACTTAATTTTATAATGATTAGCTTATTTTATTGAAGAAACTCGAAAAAAAACCTTTTTTTATCAATTCAAAATTGACCTTTGACCATTTGAAGAAAGAAAATTCCTGGTCCCTAATTTTTACATTTTTTGAAAGATCATATCCTGAAAAAAAAAAAGTGATTTTTAAAATTTAAAAGTTATTTTCTTAAAACTAAAAAAAAAAAATAAATGTAGCATGTTTTTTTTTTTCATAGTTTAAAAAACATTTCAAAGTCAATTTTACATGTCTGTCAATATCCATGACTAACATGAAAATTTAACAAAAGATAGGCCTAAATTTTATCTTTGAAAAAATTTAAGTTAAAAAAATATGTGATGCTATGCTGCATATTTTCCGAGATTTAAAAAATAAATTAATCGTCAATTTCAACTATTCTCTACTATAGATAAATATCTCAATCTCAACAAAGAAAAGTCTTTTTCGCTACACTTCCAAGAAAAATATTTTTTAAGATATTGGAAAGAAAATCCAATATTCATCTTTTACTTCGAAATACCCGGATGTGAAAACATACAAGATAGTAAAAAAATTTCAATGTCTGTCCACCATAGGTGTGGACTCAGCGGCAAGGGACAAATAATGAGTTATTATCCCTTGGGATATGCATTTATCTCCTTTTACCCCAAAAATTGAACATGGTTATTAATATACAATAGTATATAAAATATGATGCAGATATAAAACGAGGGGTGGTCATTGTAAAATATCTACATATATTTGCCGGTAAAAAAGTGAGAAACACAGCACATGAAATATCTGAAAATTGTACTAATTCAAAAAAAACAAAAACAAAAAAAACCATTTATTTAAAATATTGGCCGAGGGTTTAAAATTGATTTGCTAATGAAAAAATAACCCATTAATATTGATCATGGCTAAGCAAAAACAGGAGGCCAGACAATTTTATTGTACAGGATGTCTATAAATCAGAGTGCGCTTAAAATAATTTGTAACTTTATAGTGCATATGGACTTTATGGACACCCTGTGTCGTTAATTGATAGATGTAGGCATCATCTTTAATAAACCCAAGATAATTCATTAACCCTGCCACATAAAAAAGTAACAATAAAAGTGTCTAAATGTGTCGATATTAGATTAATATTGATTAAATTATGAAATTGCCATGAACAAGTGCTGTCCTGGAAAAATTTTCAAATGTCCTGGAAATGTCCTGGAAAATGATTTCCTAAAATGAGTGGGAACCCTGAAAACAAGAAGAGGGTGAGTCAATTTCTAATTTTCTTGTTCGCTTTAAACGTCTTCTACATGTGAATTTGGGTCATTTCTAAAAAGAGCCTTGCATGATAAACGACGATAAAATTCAAAAAAATTATTGTCCGAGGACATGTCGTTAGAAGAAGCTGTTAAAATGGCTAAGGCTATGGAATTAGTGACGGTCGATTTTGTACACATAAAGAAAAAAGAGATTGAGGAAGTAAATAAAATGTGTGCGCAATCTAATGCAACTGAATTACAAAAGAAAAAAGAATGTGTTTTGGGTGTGGTGGAAAATGGCATGAGTGACCAGCATGGGGAAAGACGTGTTTTAAATGCAACAATAAAAAACATTTTGCCAGACATTGTAAAAATGAACAAAGGGGAAACGTGTCGCATTACATACAAGAGACATACGATATATCCTTATTTTTTTCCGAGATCCAGTAATTGTAAACCATATATGTGTAAAGTTGAGTTAAATGGAAATTGACACCAGGTTTTTTGTCTACTCTGATAAGCAAAAAACAGTTCGACTTACTACCGTACGTGAGACTCTCTAAAAAGGGGACAATACAGAGGTTAAGGACCTATTTAGGTGAGGTCATTATACCTAATGGAGTGGCTAACCTGAGGGTCAAATACCAGGGTAAAATGTATGATTTAAGAGTGTTAGTGGTACCGGGATCTGGACTAAGTCTTCTTGGAAGAGCATAATAGGAACCTGTGTGCAGTATTAAAGAGATTACGAGATGCTGGTCTCCGACTTAAAGATGAATCCACTCAACACAAGATAAGGTCAATGCAATTTGCAAAGCACCCACCCCAAAGAATGTGTCTGAACTGCATAGTTTTTAGCTCCATTGTACAAATTATTACAAAAAGGAGTTCCCTGGAAATGGGGACCAGACGAAGCTTTTGCCTTCAAGCAATCAAAGGGGTTGCTAATGTCAACTAATGTTTTGGTTTTATCACATATAATGAAAGACGGGAGTGAAAACCGATTTATTTTGCCTCCAGGACATTATCAAAAGCAGAACGGAATTATGCCCAGATAGAACGTGAAGGACTAGCAGTAATTTTTGGAGTTTCCAAATTCCATAAATATATTTATGGTTGAGAATTTACCATCATCACGGATCATAAACTACTGCTTGGGCTTTTTAAAGAGGACCGTGCAATATCACCAACAAGAAGTGCTAGAGTGCAACGTTGGGCATTGGTTCTAGCAAGTTATCACTATCAACTAGTGTACAAAACTGGTTCAAAAATTTCCAATGCAGATGGACTAAGTCGGCTACCTATAGAGGACTATTTTACGCCATTACTTATCCGGAGGAAGTAGTACTCTCTATGTCAGGTTTAGACTTAACCCCAGTCACATCAAAAACTGTTGCTTTTTACACATCAAGAGATCCTGTGTTATCACAAGTGCATAAATGGATCTTACATGGATGGCTGGAAAAAGGATCTATTGAATTACAACCATACACAACCAGGAAGGATGAGTTATCGGAACAACTGGGTTGTTTTTTATGGGGATCACACGTGATTATCCCTGCCAAGTGTCGAGATGCTTTACTGAAAGAATTACATGAGAGTCATCCAAGGAATTTCACGGATGAAGTCTCTTGCTTGTAGTCACATTTGGTGGCCTAAGATGGATGCAGATATTGAATTGTGCGTGAGGATGTGCCACGATAGTGCAAATATGCCTCAGACTAGTGCATTGCATCCATGGGAATGGCCAGGGAGGCCTTGGTTCCGAGTGCACATGGATTATGTGGGCCCTATCCAGGGCAAGTGGATTCTAGTGATGGTCGACGCCCACAGTAAATATATAGATGCACATGTTGTGCCATCACCATCTTCAGAAACAGAAAAGATGTTGAGACACACATTTGCCACACATGGGAGTCCACATGTAATTGTATTTGACAATGCTAGCAGTTTTACTAGTAAGGAATTTTCCAGGTTCTGTGCCCTAAATGGCATTAAGCATGTTAGATGTGCACCATATCACCCCACCTCGAATGGACTGGCTGTGCGTGCAGTGCAAACCATTAAGAGTGGGCTTAAAAAAGTTACTGGGGATTTGGAAACGCGATTATTGCGTATCTTAGCCTGATACCCTTTATTCTGCAATCAACAATGGGTCAATCCCCAGCAATGCTATTAATGGGCTGTCAGCTTTGATCTCGTCTAGACCTTGTGTATCCAGATTTATCTGCCCAAGTCACCACAAAAATAGATGATACTAAAAAATGACGGATAAAAATCATATTTAAAGAATGTTCCATATTGGAGATACCGTTAATGTGGTGAATTTTTAAGGGAGGCTAAAATGGCTGTCCGGAGTTTTAGAGGAGCAACTTGGTCCACTGACTTTTAGAGTGCAGTTAGAGGATGGTCAATTATGGAAAAGACATGTGGATCATATTCACATGAAAGGTCCAGAAGAATCTAGGTAACCTCTGGGGAGTAGGGGACAAACAGTTACAGGGCACTCAACATCTTCTGCACAGCTTCCTGCACCCTACCGAGATAGCAGTCTCTCAACAACCGGTGACAGCTTGGAAGATGAACATCCCAGAACTCGCATGAGAACATGTTTTCAGAAGCACAAAGAGGAGGAAAGAAGGAACAATGCTAAGAATAAAGCCAAAAGACAGCGCACCAACATGAAACCAGACACAAAAGGGAAATGACCCAGTGCCAGCCCCTTAACTGGGGAAATTGCTGTTCAGGAATCTCCAGAGGCTACAGATGATGATGATGTGACTATATCCGAGAGTCGGGCAATGCTTCCTCCAAGTGATAAGAGTTCTTGCTGGAGTTCCGGGGAGGGACCTATGGATGTTTCTTGGTGTCATTAAAAATGTATGTGCAGTTTCGAGCTAAGTGGGGAGGGATGTGGTATATTGGTTAATAAGAAACGGAAGCACCGTTTCAGCCATTATTTTGATAAGAAATGGAAGCACCGTTTCGGCCATCTTTGAGTAGTGATAATAAAAAGGCGGAAGTGATTACTTCTCGCAGATATGTACACCTGGACTATTCGTTGTGTTCATTATTTGGTAAGCAAGCTGCAACAACAACAGGGGTGAACTTGGCTATACTGGGGAGCCAGGTCTCTCCACCTTAAGTCTGACTCTGTGTGTTTTTATAAATGATTTGCGAGCCAGAGTGAATACTACGGCTGCTTGTGTGATGCTCGTCAGAAGACGGCTGCAAACTTTCTCTGAACTAATCAAGGAATTTGTGCTGATAGTAGATGTGGCGCTTGATAGATCAAATCAAAAAAAGGCTGATATAATCCCCAGAGTCCCACAGAAGTTGCTGGAGGTGATGAGAAAGGAAGTGGAGCATGTGCTGATGCCACAGGCAGTATAAAGCTAAGCCAAGTAGAACCAAAAAAATTTTGCACAGCAGGCATCATGGAGTAAGAAGGAAAACTTACTTTTGTGAAGGGGTTGTGAGATCTGCAGTTTGGACCTAGCATGAATGTTTGTCTATCAACCCAACACTGATTCGTTAGCAATGTGGAAAATTAGAATTGGTAAACATATAGCAATGGCTGGGCATGGATGTCACCCATTATCAGGGTTCTTGAATACCTCAAACTGATCAACTGCGAGCCTATCTTGTTTGTGGTCAGGTGACTCTTACACTGAGAGAATTTTGCCACTGTTATCAAGTCTGAACTCTATTTTGTTTGATAGGGGCCCACCTGAAGAGATCCTGACTGACAATGGTATGGTATTCACCAGCAGGAGCTTCAGGTTATTTGAGTTAAAATTAAGAGTTGGGTGTCCGCCTGCCTTTCCTATGTGCATACACACCGTCTGGAAATGGCATTGTTGAAATATCCCACAGATCTATAAAGTGGATTGCTGCCAGAAAGTGATGCACTCTCCAGGAAGCAGTTTACTGCTATCATGTTACGCCAAAGGATGGTATTCATCATGGAACTACTCTGGCTTATGCTCTGTACCAGAGTATGAAGTGCGGGGCAATGAAATTTCTCTGCTGCCATTCTGAATATGGGCATGAAATCTATGAGAAAGGAGACATCATGACAATTGAAGATCGGCTAAACAAGTACATAAGAGTATGGAAGACGGGGACAGTGAGTCAACAAATGGTGTGCACGAATGGAATGTCCCAATATGTGAGAAACCTCCACACTTTTCCCAATGCAGTGAACAGAACTGTGGAGAATGGGACTGCCGCATCGAGTGATGATGCATGCTGGTGACAAATAATGGAGACGATCACTCAGTCGATAATGAATTTAACTATTTGAGTGACAGTAACAACCAAAGTCTGCAGGTTGTAATAGGATTACCCCAAGGAGAGATTGAAACTGCTCTTCTTGAAGAAGCAGCAAACATAAAATGTCATCTGACGGCTGCTACATGTGTGATAAAATCAGGGAGGAGTGTAATGGACACAGTCTGTCCCCTTTGACAAAAACAACTTAAGATCGCCTGTGTTCTATACAGTGCTTAACAGCAAGATTTTTGTTAGACGGAATTTAAATCAGAGCTTTGTTAACCATAATAAAACAGACTAGATTTTTGGGCTCTGTGAGTTTTAAAATAGTGTTTGACAGTGCAGTTGTTCGCTAATGAAATATTATTATTACCTTTCACTGTTTATTTTTCCTTGTAGAAATTTCTTCTCTGCCATCCAAAACATTTAAGTTCTGCTGTTGATGAACACCATTTTGTAAATGAGTCAATTGCCCAAATACGGTAAGAGCTTTCTTCATTTTCTGCTTCTCTTATAAACATTCGAATAAAAAAACAAATAAAAAGGAACAAATGGTTTTCTTTTCTTTCTTTTTTTATAGACAGATGTATACTATTTTTATTGAGCATGAATATATCTTATTAATTTTACCAAGTATTCTCTTCATTTTTAGTTTCTTTTTTCTTGAAATGCACTGAATCCTCTAATTTATAAAAGAACAGAGATCAGAAATTATGAATAAGTTTCCTTTGTTACTGAGAAGCCTATTTAAATGCACCAGCTAAATCTAAATGTCTAAACTGAAAACTATTTAAACCAATTCTTTAATTTTTTCTTGTTGAACCAGGTTTTCTTGTGAAATTGGATTTTCTTTTTTCTCTTCACAGAGTTAGGATGAAAAAGTTGCTAAAAATTAAGATGAAAGAAAAACTTGCCAAAATTAATGATAATAATAATGGTGAATAATGCACATGAAAAAAAATAAAAATAGATAAAAACCAATGTATCTAATGCAAAAAACTTTATATGGGGCACCCATTTTAGAACAAACTCACTTGTTAATCATTACTTTATTTGAATATAATGTAATTTTAGTTGAAGAAAATGAACTGTGCAGACCAAATTCAAATAAGTTAATATAGCTTAGTTGTAACTAAATTATATGCTATTACATTATTGAACTTTTTACCCAATAAAATAAATTATCTACTGAAATAAAGTAAAAAAACACTTTCTACAATAAAAAAAAGAAAGTACTCTCTTAAAAAAAATTGTAATTATGGGCATCTGCTGCTGAGGTTGTGGAAAGATTTTGTGTCACCTCATCTGAAACTGAGGCCTTATTACCAAGGGCAAAACTCTTTAAGTCAGTTGTACTGACTTACACTACAAATAACAGTTTTCTCTGTGGGTGAAAAATCTGCATTATAACAATTGCTAGTAAAAATATATCTTTTTGTCTCATCCATCAACCTTATAGAAAAGTGTCAATTGGACACCAATGTTTATACTTGCTTAATTTGGAGGATTTTGAAATTTGAGACATTTGTCTATTGTTGGGGAAATTATATCAAATGTGAAAAAATCTGGTTTCATTTATTTTCAGATTGGCTCGAATAATGAAAAACCTTCCTAAAAATATGACTCTGACCGTAATTTCTGGAAATACATATGATAAAATCTTACCGAGGCAACTAAATGAGGTTTGTTCATTCGTTTTTTAAATTTTTAATTGAGCACAAATATATCTTATTAATTTTTCTTGCATAGACAACTTTTTGTTAAGGGTTTAAATTTTTTGGATATAAAATTTTTGAGATTTTTGGATATTTATGCCTATATATTGTTGGGGAAATTTTATCGTCTGTTTTTGTTTTATTTTAGATTTTTTTATTAATGAATTTGTAAGCAGCCCAAGGTAATAGAACAAACCAACTAACACAACCTTAAGAAAGCCCAGGTAGAACTAACCAAAACATACAAAAAAGAACAAATAGAATACATCCAAGAACAAATAAATAATATCAGACAATCAGTGGAAGACAGACAGTCGCGATTAGCATGGCAAACAGTAAATGAAATTAGTGGTAGGAAAAGGGCACCTGTAGATCAAAGTTAAAGGCAACCAGACTACGTACTCTGAACATCATTAGATCCTATAAAAGAAAAAGTCCTCACACTAAAAAAGACAAGAAGCAGGTGATATTCTGCACAGACTATCATAGATGTAGACTAATGACTTAGCACTTCTTGCAAATACACCGGCACAGACCGAGTTACTACTACATAGCCTGGTAAAGGCAGTAAAGAACATTGGCCTCCATTTGAACTCCGATAAAACTGCGTTTATGTGTTTTAAAAAGAAAGGAGACATCTCCATACTTGATGGTAAGCCTTGAAAGCCACTAGAACAATTCACATATCTAGCTTCTCATCCACAGAAGGCGAAGTTAATGCACGAATATGGAAGGCATGGTCAGCTATAAATAGATTATTAGTCATATGGAAATCCAATCTCACTGACACGTTAAAACAACAATTCTTCCAGGCTGTGGTTGTATCAGTGCTGCTGTATGGCTGCACCACCTGGACCCTAACGAGGTGCCTAGAGAATAAGCTAGATGGAAGCTGCACAAAAATGCTGTGTACAATCCTGAACAAGTCATGGAAACAGCACCCACAAGGGAGCCGCTGTACAGCCAACTGCCCCCTATCTCACAAACCATCCGAGTGAGATGGACAAGACATGCTGGAGAAGCAAGAAAGAACTCATAAGCGACATTCATGTGGAAGCCAACACAAACATGCTAATGTGGGCTGTCCAGCAAGGACCTATTCTGAGGATACTGGATGCTGTGCAGAGGACCTCCCTGGGACAATGAGTGATAGAGAAGGCTGGCGAGAGATTGTCTTGGATATCCGTGCTAATTGCGCAACATGTGATGAAGATACTCATTTCTCTAATCTGCATCTTTTCCCACTTTTCTGTTCAAATTCAGTTTCATATTGTTTAATATAAACATGTGACATTTGATCAGCATTGCTCCAAAATGTTGACAGTTCATTAGATTCTCACAGTTGCTAAGCCAACCACCGCTAAGAGTACTGATTCTGCCAAAGACGATCTAATCAGTGTGTGTGTGTGTGGGGGGGGGGGGGGTCACAGTCAAGTCTGACTCAAGGCTCCAATCGACAGTCCAACCACTCCCAACTGTATCTCGCTCCAAAATCCAATATCCAAAACTATGTCTTTGTCCCGCTCGTCTCGACAACAAAATACAACTGCAAGTCGTTCTGCCTGGTCTGTGAGAATAAGTCCTTTAAATACACCCCAATTTCACCACATCCAGGCTCCTCACTGATAATTGTCCATGCAGCTCGTGCGACACTTGCCAGCACGGCGTGACCACCCGCATCCGGGCCACTATGCCATTTCCTACTTCACCGATCGTCCACAGCTCTCACATTCTGAAGGAAGCAGGCAAAGCCTAGCCACCCTCTCCGTCACACCGTGTTGCACGAGGCAGGTCTCCTCTCTCACTACAGACGACATAACACTTGGCCTAAATAAGCTCTCCTGCCAACACCCAAGCTTCATTTCTGTATTCTACAAGAAACACGTCAAATTTACGTTTCGCAACCTTGAAAAGAATTCTGACAAACTAAGTGCGTCAGGTTCACTCTTCACAACTGTCCCCCACTCTGTTTAACCATCTCCTTTTATACTAAGTCTGGCCGAGATATGTCACAACTCTCATCTCACCAGCCACTAGACTTGCAAACTACAAATCGCAGCCTCAAGGACACTTACGCTTTCACCTCCTTCATAACTCATCTTGTGCCTGCCTCGAACTCGTCACATTTCACCTTCTCTGCTTCCCACCCACACACACAACATGCCACTTGCTGTCTCTTCAACTGACGGACCATTGTTGGCTCATCACAGGTTTGTGGGTTTTGCCATTCAATCTCGCTACAAACACTTAATTGTTTTCTTTTTTTGTTTATGTTAGTTAGTATACTCTTGTCAAAAATGACTATACAATAGAAGCTTAGAATTCTTTTATAGTAGGAATGAACAATGAAGTGTTGACAATAGCCAATATTGTTTGCAGAAGGAAATCACATTATGCTTAGGACCCTCTAAAGGGTTTTGCCTGGTCTTGTATCTGATATTGTGTCTTGTTAGATATAACACAAACCCACAGTTTGCTACCATGGTCAGTAAGCTAATGCTTACTGGCCATGATACTATTGTATCTTCAAATGACTTCTTTTCAACTAAAAAACTCTTTAATCGTATTTTGAACAGTGGAGTCACTAACTTCATCATCCCCAAACATTGTACATATTCTTTGATTTACTGCTAATTTTGTTAAGTTTCCATTTATACAGTAGAAAAGCATTCACAGTCAACTTTTAAGATGTTATGTTGATTTTACTTGTTGCTACTGCTCTTCTAAAGGCATGTTTAGCAAGTTTAAATCCTGGATGCGGCTGTTTATGTTTCCTTTTGTGAAATCTCTCTTCTCCCCTAGCTATGGGTAAACAGTATAGCAGCGTGGGTTATTTAGCTTTTCTTAAGCAACCAGTGTAGAAGGAAGAAAACTCTCCAACTAGGTTTACTCCATTTAAAAATCAACATTGTGTCTCATCCTGTCTGTAGTGGGACGGTTAGGGTTAGGTAGTGGGAGGAGTTAGGTAAATACTTACACTTCTAAAGATCATTTGGTAGTAAAATAATAATTTGTCTTGGTTTCATGCTTGGTTTCATGAAATGATAATTTGTCTTGGTTTCATGAAATGATAATTTGTCTTGGTTTCATATGATAATTTGTCTTGGTTTCATGAAATAATAATTTGTCTTGGTTTCATGAAATGAATTTGTGTTGGTTTCATGAAATGATAATTTGTCTTGGTTTCATGAAATGATAATTTGTCTTGGTTTCATGAAATGATAATTTGTCTTGGTTTCATGAAATAATTCATCTAAGTTTCATGAAATAATAATTTGTCTTGGTTTCATGAAATAATAATTTGTCTTGGTTTCATGAAATGATAATTTGTCTAGGTTTCATGAATGATAATTTGTCTAGGTTTCATGAAATAATAATTTGTCTAGGTTCATGAAATAATAATTTGTCTTGGTTTTATGAAATCATAATTTGTGTGTAGTGAGAGAGGAGACCTGCCTGGTGTGACGGAGAGGGTGGTGGGCGTGAAGACTTGCCGTATTCTTGAAGGAAGCGGACTAGGCTTTGCCTGGCGTGTAGGACTAACCTAGAGTCGAACCCGCTTCCTTCAGAATGTGAGAGCTGTGGACGATTGGTGAAGTAGGAAATGGCATAATGTCCCGGATGTGGGTGGTCACGCCGTGCTGGCGAGTGTCACATGTGCTGCACGGACAATTATGAGTGAGGAGCCCAGATGTGGTGAAATTGGGGTGTATTTTAATGACTTATTCTCACAGACCAGGGAGAACGACTTGCAGTAGTATTTTGTTGTCGAGACGAGCGGGACAAAGAAATAGTATTGGATTTTGGAGCGAGATACAGTTGGGAGTGGTTGGACTGTCAATTGGAGCCTTGAGTCAGACTTGACTGTGACCCCCCACACACACACACTGATTAGAAGCTATTTCGGCTTTTTATATAATGGCACAAATTCGACTTAGCTGTGATGTAATCAGGCCGTTTACTGGTGAGGGTGATGTGGTGGCATGGCTGAAGAAGGTTCGCCTTGTGGCGAGACTACAGATGGTGGATGACATGGCCAGCTTGCTGCTGTTATATTTGGAAGGAGACGAGCTGGCACTTTATATGGAAATGCCAGAGAAGGATCAGCAGGATATAAATAAAATAGAAGCGCAACTGAAGGAGGCATTTACGGATGGTTTCTTTTTAGCTTATAGGAAGCTAACCCTTGTTAAGTGGGAAGGTCAACGCGTTGACGTGTACGCAAATAGAATAAGGCAGTTGGTCGGATTGGCTGGATTCGAGGGAGTGGGGCTTGATAGGCTTGCAAGATTGGCTTTTGTCATGGGGTTCCCAGATAATATCTCAGTCGAGCTCCAACAGGCACCGAATGTTGAGACCCTAACAATGGCAGATTTGATGTCGCGAGCTAGAGTGCTAACTACTAGGGACGAAAACCGTGATGTAGCAGCAGCCGTAAGAACGGACACATCAACGTCCCAGCAAACGGGAAGTACCACCAAAGATTCACAAGTGCCATGTAAAGGTCCTGTATGTTATACGTGTGGTGGGCCAAACCACTTTTCCCGGGATTGCCAAAGTTAACGTAATAGTGGACCTATGAACACGAGAGCACAGGGCAAAATGCGTTGTTATCGCTATAATGGACTTGGCCACGTATCAAGAAGTTGTCCGGGAAACGAATGCGGGACAAGGCATTATCGCCACCCTTGCCCCCGTCAAGCCTGTGAAAACTACATTACCAGTTGTTGGCATCCGGATGAATGGCATGAAGTGTTTGGCACTCGTTGATACAGGATGTTCCAAAACGATAGTAAGCACGAACTACTGTCGGGCATGGAATAAACGCGACATGGACATGACCACAATCGATGGCACATCCAAAGCATGTTGCGGAGTTGGTGCTGTGACAATTCACACTGAAAAAAGGGATAGTGCTAAAATAGATGTTTTGGTAACGCGTGGAAGCCGCTTGGTTACGACCTACTGCTTGGAATTGACGCGATACGAGCACTGGGTGGTGCTGAGATCACTTCCAATGGACAGGTTAAGCTTGGCAAAGGGAAGAATTCTATGTAGCTCTCTCATTGAAGAACCGGACTTCTGTGCTTCGTTTGACCATAAACAAAGGGTATGGATTGCACGATGGAAGTTGGCCATGAATGAAGCACCAGAACAGCTGCACAATGTAATACCAGAGTATTCGGTGCCTAATACTATCAAGACTGCCTACGAGGAGGAGTTAGAGATGTGGATGGAGAATGGGTGGTTAATACCGTATCCAGAGGAGCGGCTTGGACTCCCAAAGGGTTTGATCCACTGATGGCTATTGTACAACCCAGCAAAAACAAGGTACGGCCAGTGATGGATTACAGGGAACTAAACCAACATGTGGATGCCTTCACTGCAAACGCTGACGTGTGTGCTGCTAAACTGCGTAGTGGCGTCAGCAAGGGTCTAATGTAGCCTTGCTTGACCTAAGGAGAGCCTACCTGCAGATACATGTTCATGAGTCATTGTGGGCATTTCAAACTGTGATTGTCAAAGGCAAACGATATTGTTTGACACGGTTAGGATTTGGTCTTAATGTGGCACCGCTTATTATGAAAGCCATCGTAAATGCAGTGTTGACGCAAGAGGAGCCGATGGGAAAGCCACGTCAGCTTACGTCGACGATATTTACGTAAACGAGGATGTAATGTCAGCAGATGAAGTCAGGAGGAAACTGGAAACCTTTGGTTTGACAAGCAAAGACCCCAAGCGTTTAAAGAATGGGGCTATAGTGTTAGGACTTGAGGTTTGGGGGGAGCACGGCCCTGCGTTGGAAACGAGGGGGCCCTGTCCCAGAAGTCCCAGATATGTTAACGCGGCGTATCATATTTTCTGTCTGCGGGAAGCTGGTGGGACACTTTCCAGTCTGCAAGTGGCTCCGTGCAGCAACCGGAGTAATTAAGAGACGGGCTAGCGCAGTCATGAGAGGATGGGACGATACAGTGGATGACGTTCCTCTTAAGCGGATGATGGCTGAAGTAGTTACCAAAGTATGCCAAGATGATCCCACCCGAGGTGATTGGTGCGTGGCCGGACGAGAGTTGAATGCATGGGTAGATGCAAGCTCTCTAGCAACAGGCGTGGTATTAGAAAGAGATGGTGCTATTATAGAGGACGCATGTTGGCTTCGTACGACAAACGACGCTCAGCACATAAATTTGGCGGAACTCGATGCCACACTGAAAGGACTTAATCTTGTGCTGCAGTGGCATGCTGAGGTGGTGCATCTCCACACAGATTCTCTGTGTGTGTACCACTGGTTGACCGATACCCTGACAGGTAAAGCCAGAGTGAAGACCAAAGCTGCAACTGAGCTGCTGGTGCGAAGGAGATTGACGATCATACAATGGCTGGTTGAAGAATATAGTTTGAAGGTTGATGTCATCAGAGCAAAATCTAGCCGATGAATTAACAAGAGTACCAAAGAGGTGGTTTGACATAATGAAGCAAGGATTTAACTCTTCTCCAACGTTGTGTGCGGTCATAACTGAGCAAATGTCACCTGATCGTATCCGAGCCATACATTACCAGAGTGGGCATCCTGGAATTCGGCGGACAACATATTTCGTTCAGAAAGTATGTCCATCAATTACTAGAGTGGCCGTTAAATCGGCCATACATGCTTGCGAGGAGTGTCAGACAGTAGATCCGGTGCCAGTTCATTGGAAACAAGGGAAGCTTGAAGTGCAGGGTAATTGGTACAGGTTGGGTATGGACATAACCCATTATAATGGCAATCATTTGTGACACTGACGGATTGCGGCCCAACACGGTTCACCATATGGCGTCCACTGGCTCGCCAAGATGCATCTACGGTCATACGACAGTTAAGATCAGTCTTCTTTGAACGCGATCCGCCAGTGAAAATATTAATGGACAATGCTCCCACCTTTTGTGGCCACGAGTTCCAGACCTTTGCAGGTGAATGGGGCGTGCAAATGCGATATCGATGTGCCTATGTTCCAGAGGGTAATGGTATAACGGAACGCTGTCATCGCACCATTAAAAGAATTGCGACCAGAATGCAATGTACTATTCAAGAGGCTGTGTACTGGTACAATGTAACACCTAAAGATGGAGTAACATTGTCGACTGTGCCATCTAGCAGAATTTACCAATATGAACAGCATGTAAAAGGGCTAGATGAGATTGGGCCATCCCTAGAGTCATGGACGGTCCATATCGGGAAGGAGATCTGGTTTGGGTTAAAGCCCCAAACAGTCGTTGCACTACTAAATTCGGCAAAGGCCAAGTTGGTCAAATAGTCAGCCCTCAGACTGTTTTTGTCGATGGTGTACCGCGGCATATAAAGGATCTTCGCAGGTGCTATCAAACAACTGCATTTGAGGAAGACAGTGATACGTCGTACGAGAGTGAGTCAGGGACTATGTCGGTGGTTGGAACTGGGCCTGTAACGGCAAAGGATGTGATGGCAGAGTCCCACGATGACGATGTGGCCGAGACCAAGGGAGATGATGTGTAGATAGACGAAGACCCGCCACCTCTGCGAAGGAGCACTTGGCAAAAGCAAGCACCATCTCCCTGCCATTTTTGTGATCACAAGATCAGGGGGGAGTGTAGTGAGATAGGAGACCTGCCTCGTGCAACACGGTGTGACGGAGAGGGTGGCGGGCGTGAAGACTTGCCGTATTCTCAAAGGAAGCGGGCTAGGCTTTGCCTGGCGTGTAGGACTGACCTAGAGTCAAACCCGCTTCCTTCAGAATGTGAGAGCTGTGGACGATCGGTGAAGTAGGAAATGGCATAGTGGCTCGGATATTGGTGGTCGCGCCGTGCTGGCGAGTGTCGGACAATTATGAGTGAGGAGCCCGGATGTAGTGAAATTGGGGTGTATTTAAAGGACTTATTCTCACAAACCAGGGAGAATGACTTGCAGTAGTATTTTGTTGTCAAGACGAGCGGGACAAAGAAATAGTATTGGATTTTGGAGCGAGTAACAGTTGGGAGTGGTTGGACTGTCAATTGGAGCCTTGAGTCAGACTTGACTGTGAACCCCCCCCCCACACACACACACACACTGATTAGAATTTGTCTTGGTTTCATGAAATAATAATTTGTCTTGGTTTCATGAAATAATAATTTGTCTTGGTTTCATGAAATGATACTTTGTCTTGGTTTCATGAAATAATAATTTGTCTAGGTTTCATGAAATGATAATTGTCTTGGTTTTTAGGTTTCATGAAATGATAATTTGTCTTGGTTTCATGAAATAATAATTTTTCTTGGTTTCATGAAATGATAATTGTTTAGGTTTTGTCTTGGTTTCATGAAATGATAATTTGTCTTGGTTTCATGAAATGATAATTTGTCTTGGTTTCATGAAATGATAATTTGTCTTGGTTTCATGAAATAATAATTTTTCTTGGTTTCATGAAATGATAATTTGTTTAGGTTTCATGAAATTATAATTTGTTTAGGTTTCATGAAATGATAATTTGTCTTGGTTTCATGAAATGATAATTTGTCTTGGTTTCATGAAATAATAATTTTTTCTTGGTTTCATGAAATGATAATTTGTTTAGGTTTCATGAAATAATAATTTTTCTTGGTTTCATGAAATGATAATTTGTCTTGGTTTCATGAAATGATAAATTGTCTTGGTTTCATGAAATAATAATTTTTTTTGGTTTCATGAAATGATAATTTGTTTAGGTTTCATGAAATTATAATTTGTCTTGGTTTCATGAAATAATAATTTGTCAAGGTTTCATATATTGATAATAATGTGTATAAGTTGCATTAAATAATCCATGTTTTGCGGAAAATGCTTAAGGACTTGTCATTCAAATTTTTTATATTTTAAGCTGATTTAAAAAGAACATCAAAAACCATGCAAACTGTATTTTTGGTTGGTGTTTAATGGCATACGAACCATTGTGGGTTATCTAATGCCAAATCTTGTTTATATTTATATATGATTTAACTTCATATGTATTGATAAATTGGTAGAAATAATTTTTATGTTTGATCTTGTAGATATGATTTGTAAGCAGTTTGTTGGTAAATATTTTTGTTTGGTCTGGTTTTATAAACTGGTAGAAACAGTTTCAAGAATGAAGTATTTTATTTAAAGTGATAAGTGCATCTCTGATTGATTATAGCTTCATATTATTTTAATTATATTTTTATATAATAGTAATTTACATAAAATTTGAATAAAGAAATTGTATTTCTTCTCATTTTTAGTGACTTCCTATAGTTACCTCTTCTGTTTATATATTCATGTACCAAACAACATAAACAAATTTGATATTTAGAAAATAAAGTTTTATTGAAATATCCAATAAAAAGTATGAGTTTTGATTGAAGAATGTTTTATCACAAATCTTAATTCTGAAATTAAAAACTATACATTATTATGATGACTGAATAACAGTTTTTGTTCCCCAATTACAACCATTAATACACTGGAAATTATTATGGCTGAATGACCATGAGCTTAAACCCCAATTATGAATGATGAGTATGTGTTAAGATCAACACAAATCTTAATCCCAAGTAAAATTTGAAAGAATCAAATCCTTGGATTTTAAGTGCATTAAAATATTTGCAATAAATATTTTTAAAGTGTTAGTTTTGGTTTAATTTAAAAAAAACAGCAACTGAAGCTGAGACTGCAATATTTTTAAGATCAATATCATTTGTCTATTTTTAATAAAGATTAATTTATTATTTAATACAATTGATTTTTACTAATTGCCAATTAATTGTTGCTATTAAGAAAATATTTTATAAATAAACAAAGAATTTTTGGAAAACTATTAAATAATTTTTGATGCTTAAGTATACTTGGTTGTAATTTTTGAGTATTGTTGGGTATCCTCAAGAAATTGAAATGGACTTTCCCAAAAGTTACTTAAAGGAAACTACCTACAAACTCTGGGTGAGTTTAGATGACAAATTCCTTCTTTGTAGGAAGTTGTTCTATCAAACTAATTCTTCTTGTCTGTCTTTATTACTGGCAATCAATATCTTAAGTACTTCTTTCAATTTTGAAATATTTACAACTTTACTAATTATTTGGAATGTAGAAATGTTAAACTGTTCTCTCTCTCTCTTTTATTTTTTATATTTTTAAGGCTTGGGTACGAGGTGAACAGATGCTTATCAAGAAATTTTTCAGTGGTGCCAATCACATAATAGTGAATGATGCTGACCATCACATGATATACAAGCAACCATCTGCTGTAGTAAAACCAATTCTTGAAGTTGTACAAAACTGGAGAGATCAGCCAACAGCGTGACTAGAATCGGGCTATGCCATGAAACTAAACCTTTATAATTACTGAGAGGTTACAGTTAGTATTGTAAAACAGTCAAGATATATTGCTAGAGTAACTGCAAACAGCTATTCAGTTTGTTCAGATACAGTTTGTATTTTCCTGCAGAATGATCAAAAATTGGAGAAAATTTCTATGAAATAATGTTTGAATTTGAGATGAATGCATCTAATGCATCTAGTGGTTTCTCTATTGGAATTGCACAATATATAAAATGTTTAATTTTTGGTGATTTTCTAATATAAACCTGTAATTGTCATTTACAAGATGAAGACTTGTGAAAGATTTTAGACTAAAATTGGTTTATTTGTATTGAAGCAAAAACATTAATTCAACTTTCTATACTGCATAATTAAAGGAACTTTTGAACTAGATCAATACTTAAAGGAACCTTTTTTTTTTGTTCTTTTATTTCATGACGGTTAAGCTGGGTCAAACTATCAAGTATTATCTCTGTCCTATAATAGTAGTTAAATTTTCATATAAATTTCTGACACTATGTAACAAATATGGGACAGATGTAATATAAAAATGTTAAATAATCATTTTATTCTCAAACTTTAATCTATTGTTGATAAAAAAAACCCTAATTTCTTTAAAGCAATGTATTTAAAATCTTTATTTTAATGAAAATCTGCTGTGAAAAAATTTGTTTTAGAATAAGAAAGTAGAATCTAAAATTATTTATCTTTTTTCAAAGGATTAGATTTTTTTATAGAATTAACTAAATTACATTCTGAATTCTTTTGGTCAATTAGTATTCATTTATTCATTCTCCGAATGAGTTTTTGTTTGTTAACTGAAGTTTAACGTCAAATTCAGTGAATTGAACCAAATAATACTATTATTATAAAATTATTTCCATTAATATTTTTGAATTGTAAAAGTGAATTCTTATTCTTTGTTAGTCAAATGTTTAAGTAAACATTTTTTTAATTGAAATTTTGAAAATTGCAATAGTTTAAAACAAAATCTGAATACCAGAAATGAATCTGCCAAATTAAACCGTGTTATCTATGATTTGGATTTTAATTAATTTTCTAATTGTTATGCTTTACTAAAATTAAAAACAATAATTGTTAGCATTAAAGGGAATTTTCTAATATTTCTAAAAAAGTTGATTAGTATTAATAAAAAATGGATTTTACTACAATATAGTCTTGAATGAATTTAAAAGCATATTTAAAAAAAAATATTTTTTTTAATTTTAAAGAATATTCATATCTTCAAATACAATGTGAGAAAATATAAATATCAATTTCATTCTTTGTATATAATAGTGATCCTCATTTGGAAATTGTTATATCTAGCAAATACTTTTCAAGAGAATTTATGGCCTTCACTATTATTAATGGAACTGGCTGTTGTAAATATATACAATACTAGCAGGAGTACCCGGTCCATGATTGGAGTAAAATGATTTTAAGCACACCAGTGAGTGAGAGAGAAAAGAAGAAGAGAGGAGTAAGAGAGGAAAATAATTTAGCAAATTCTCATCAAATTTTAAAAAATCACCTAGAATTAATATATTACAATGTTTGTTTATTTCAGGAAATTTTTTTTTTTTTACATTCATAATAATATTATGTGTCCCATTATAGTGTAAGGGTTAGCACACTTGTTTCACAGATCAATGAATAGCAAGTTTGATTCTCGCTGGATGCTCCACACTTTTGTCACATCCTACTCGTGATTCGGGTAAATAAAGAATGCATCCCATTGTAGTGTAACGATCAGCAAGCTACTCTCACAGAGCCATTACTACTGCATAGTGAGTTCAATCCATGCTGTATGCCTCATACTTGTGACCTTGTGTCACATCCTACTCCTGGCAAATGTGTTGTGTAAATAATGATGGTGTCCCGTTGTGGTGTAATGGTTATCTTTTGATTTTTGTTGTATGCCCCATGCTTGCAACCTTGTGACACATCCTACATGTGATAAACTGGTTTGAAAAAGAGCATCTTATTGGACTGTAATGGTCTCTGATCCATTACTACTGAATAACGAATTTCATCCTTGTTGGATTCCCCATCCCTGCAACCCTGTTTCACATCCTTACACATAGCCAACAGATTGCGTGAAGATTAAGGGCATCCCATAGTTTTCAAATGCATTACTACTGAATAGCAAGGTTGATCCTCGCTGGATGACTTACACTTGTGACTTTGTGGCAAATGGGTCAGGTAAATTACCTACATTTAAAATATTTAAAAAAACATCTTACCCTAAGCTGGTTTGAACCAATTTTATTTTTCCTGTTGAGTTTTACAATGTTAGAAAATGTATTAGTTTAATTTATTTTCTTTTTTACCCCATAAAAATGTAACAATAAAAGCTGAGGCACGCTGGAATGTAGACTGCAACTTATCCACAAAAAAGGGACATTATCTCAAAAAATGCTGCTTAACAGCAAAAGCTTACACATTCGCAGAATTATTAGAACTAAAAAGTCACAATATAAAATTTGGAGCTACGACAGAGTTTTATAAAAAGATGAATATTGGTAGAGAATAGCATTACAAAGAGTTTTATGAATATGTAATACTTATTAAAAAAAGTCCAAATGCTTTTAGCTGAAGAAATAAAAATGTTTTCTATGTTAGAAATGTCAAGGTCAAAGTAATAGTAATAGTGGCCAATTTGAATCTCTGCTGCTATAGTATTTAAGCAGCAGCCAGACAAAGATTAATAATAGCTGTACCATTGCAGCTGCAACAAGTTCCTTAAATTGACTTTTTATTTGATTAATTGATTATATCACTTAATAAATAAAAATCAATTACTAAATGTTGTGTTTCTTAATTATAAACATATTAAGGTGTATGGGAGATTTCAAATCTCTTTTGGGAATTATAAGACAATATGCACATACCACAACATTCCATTATATATATATATAGATAATGAATATCTATAGGAGATGAGGTCATATTCAAATATCAGTTTTGAGATAAAGGAAGTAAACCATTACAGCTTCAAATTCTGGAGTGTATTAACAATTAGGAGACATCTAATTTCATCATATGACTTCAGTTACTCATGCAACAGAAATAATTGGAATTCATTTATAGATACAATGAATTATATATTATGCATTTTATTAAATCATTTGTTTTGTTTTTTTAGGTTTTCAGTTGATTTTTTTTTTAATCTCTAACTTTTTTTAAGAGGTTTTAAATATTTTGACTTAAATATAATTTAGAATAATCGTCTCATTGAATATTTTTATATTGGGTAACCCAAATTGAGAAAGTATTTTTCCTCTTCATATTGTTTTAAATTTGGCAAGTCTGATTCACATATGGCATAGAGCCATGGCTAATATAAGTAAATATTCTTTTGTATCAAGGAATGAATAGAAGAGGATCATTTGAAATCTTTAGATTCTTATTTAGAGAAAAAATAAAAAAGCTTGAACTTAGAATTCATAAGTTGCTCTCTATTCCTTTTGGCTGTTTCTTGAGTGGTCTATGCAAAAGGTGGCTTAGTCCAATAAATCTTTTATGTTCCAAGTACTAATTAGTGACTCCAAAGGTTAAAAAATCATTCACTTTGAATGATGGTAATGTGGAACAAAAACAAAATAGTATTCAGAAAGTATTGAACTTGTTTCTCTTGAAAACTACAGTAACATATTTCCTGCCAGAGAAATGTTCACATCAATTAATCTTTCAATTTATGATTAAATTACAAGTTATTCCTCTTGAACAGCAGATGCCCACATAAAATTTAATTTTTAATTAAGACTTAAATTACAACTTAAACAATTGTATTACCAAAAAAATATCTTTAAAATAATTTAAAACCTAATTTCATTATTTAAAATCTGGCATACAATCATATTGAAAGGTAGAAATCAAAAAATTGAATTATGCAATCTTATTTATTAGACTAGCATGTCACCAATCTAGACTTAAATATTTTGAATATTTTTGAAAAAAGCAAGTTATCCTTTTTTTACATATCATTTTGAGTTCTAATTCATGTTTTTACTTGAAGAAAATTATAAATTTACTAATAATATTGTTAATCAAGATAGATTTTGAAGTCAAATCAAAGCTTACAATCAACTACTTGATTTCCTGTAAAAAAACATTACAAAATTGTCTGCACAAATAAATCATTGTTACCTAGCAATATCTGACTTTTTATGAGCTCACTAAAGAAAAGATGTTCAGTTTTATAGTGTGGCCCAATCAAGGATCTTTATCAAATATTGTTGAAGAAAATATTTGTAAAGTTAAAAAAAGAAGTATGTTAAAAGATGTGTAAAATTGTTGGCGATCTTTTTGTTAAACAGCAAAAAAAAAATCTCTGTCCAATTAAAAAAAAAATCAAATTGTTGGTCAGTGTTTTGATTGTCATACTAAAGAACATTATTTTTGGAAATGTTGATAGATTTATGTTTTGATGTTATAGAAAACAAATATTCGCACCAGTTCCTCCAACTGGTGCGAATAAAATAAATGAAAATATTCTATGAAACTAATGGGTTAAACACCTGTCAATTGAAAAAGTCATTTGTATTCTCTTTGTTTTTTTTATGACATAAAACATTAATGGTGTATTTAGGTTGATGTAAATAATGACAATATTGAAGCATTATGTTTAAAGTGATATATCTCAAGTTAAAATCAAATTTATTAGAACCATTAATAAAATCTCTGCATTGATGCCAACAATAAATAAGTCTAATCTGCTAGCATTCTGGAGTCTTGGAACTGATGAATTTTTGATGGCACTTTCAGCTGCTGCTGCTTGGTTATTGAAGACCTTCTCTTTCAGAAAGTTATCCAGATGCTTTAAAAAGTGGTTGTGTCCGAGAGAGATGTCTGGTGTGTGTGTTCAACTTTTGTTATCTATGAAACATGTTCATAGAGAAGAAGTTTGGCCCTTTTCACTTGTTCAACATTGGACAATTATTTGCAGTTTTTGGTGCATTTTGTCAATTTTCTGGCAATACTTCTTTGCTGCTTCAATAATGACCCTGAATTGGTTGTTATCAGTTGAAAAAACCAAAAAAACATCCCAAAACTTTAATACTTTCCTCTATGACATGAAATTTGTGGAATGTTTAGTTGTACATTTATTGAATGTTTTCTAGTTGCAAGCAGTTTCCAATGCTTTACATCACAAATAATATATTTACAATATACAAGTTGATTTATATGGTGTAAAAAAATTTCTTCATGACACTAGTGGTTCATTGACTTAAATTTTTTTTACAATTATTAAAGATGTTTTTTTTACAATTATTAAAGATTTAATGAAAGAGAGAAAGAGGGGGGGTATTAAAAATGTAATGAAAGAGAGTGGGGTATTATTAAAAGATGATGACTTTTGAGAAAAAAAAAATGAAGAAATAGTTATTTTTTCCACATGTTAACAATAATCCCTACCTATTTAGGCATAAGATCAAGTGTATCAGCAGCACATTTTTGCACACTGAATATTTTTACTAATCTTAGATATTTGCTAAGTTTAGTTTAGTCTGTAACAACATTGAAGGAAAGAAGAGTTGAAAGATTATTTTATGCCTATTTTTTTTTAAGTGGCAGAGATCTTCTTACCTTAAAACATCAATATTCTAAATTCCTAACTGAAATACTGACAATTGGCACCACTACAAAATAAATGGTGCATCCAACTAATGTTATTGTAACAACTTATCTAATAAGACTTGTTTACAATTTCTTTACCCTTTGACAGCCAATATTTTAGCCTTAGTGCAATTTTTATTGTAAGCCAATCTTTTTAGGCTTGGGAATGTGTCGGCTGAGTATTGTCATAATTCATGAACTTTCTTCTAATGGAATTTATAGATAACTTTAGTCAAAGTTCATGCTCTGGGTAATTTGAATGTGTCTTATTTTAATTTTTTTTCTTGCTCAGTTACAGGGTCCAAAAGGTTAAGTTAGTGCAGTAAAATGATAGTTATTTAGAGTAGTAAAAATTCACATTTTGGAATGAAAAAACCCTTATATATAAAATAGCAAATAATAGCTAATCTGTTAAAAGCTTTTGACAATAATAATCAGGATTTAGAATACAACTCTTGCCAGTGTCAATTTCTGTATCAATGTGATATTTGTATGATTTAATTCCATTTTTCTCTTTTTTCTCTTCTAGATTAACTCTTCTAGATTTCAATGTCTGATTTTAGGATCAGAAGAGAAAAAAGAGAAAAAACATTTCAAACAATCAATTATTACATGTGAAAAGAAATTCCTGAATATGAGAAATGTGCTTTTTGAAAAGAAACTAAACATAAAAATATTTTTTAATTTGCATTGCATTGTGTTCTGTTGTTTATTTTATTTTTGTTTTTATGATGTTTTATATTTTTAGAAATACTAGTAGTAAAAAGATATTGAAATTTTTAAAGTTTTTAATGTTAAGAAAAGTGTTGATAGTTTATATATATATATATATATATATATATATATATATATATATATATATATATCATATTTTATTTAAAAATCCCATCATTGTATTAATACACTTGATACATTAAAAGTGCATTTTACATGTGTCAATAAAATTGAACCAAGTAGATGAAAATATATAAAAATATTTACATATATTTGAATTTCTATAAAAATAATTTTTAGAAATGAAACCAAAAAGATAAGATAAGATACATTTATTTTTAAGTGAAAAATAGTTTTAACAACATTAATAAATATTCTGCCTTCTCACTTGTGTGAAGGAATTCGGCAGTTGCTTAAACAAACAATGACGAAAAAATATAGTACAATAAAATAAGAATATTGCAAAGAAAAGTCAAGTGAGTAAATTGTAAAGTGAGGTGTTATTAAACTAATACAAACATTGAAGGAAAAAAAGGTAAAAAATAAAGAAGAGTCGAGTATTTTTCGAGAGCCTCAGGGTAAATAAAGATTTTAAGAATGTTGTTTTCAGTCATGCGATAAAAAGTAACTGGAAAGGTTCAGAAGAATCCACCAATTCAATGTGGGTGTCAGGTGGCCTAAGAATTGTTTTTTTGTTGATAATTAGGTTCCAAACTATGAGTCTTAGGAGCCTGTGACCTTAGATAAACTTACTCTCTGAAATATAGGAAATATTCAAAGGTCGGATAGAAGTTCTTATCGGGTAACTCCTGACTATGAAAATCTACTTTGATTTGCCCAATTACAGAACTTAATCAAACTCTCAGGTTTTCCTCCTCTGGCTAACTTCAGTTCTACACTTCTTACGTTTATGTCTGAAATTGGAAACAATCATTAAGGCTTGGAGCCACTGATTTCTTCGGAAGAATCCAAAAGTAAAGTTACTTCACTCACCTTTGCATTGGGTGACTTTCAGTCCACTTTGAATGTATCTACAGGGTTGAAAGATAATCTATTCAACTTGGATAAGAAAACATCAGCTAAATGTACAGTTTTCCATGGTACAGCTGAAAAATTTCCAGGAGAGAGAGGGTGGCAGATTTTCTGGGTTAGGTTTTTGATAGAGTATCAATGTTTCAGTATTTTTTGAGCCGTGGGCTTTCCCCTGTTTTCTGTTTTTTTTTTTTTGTTGTTGTTTTGTTTGTTTGTTTTGCATAACACACAGTTCCAAAGGATTTTAAAGATAACCTGCTCCAATGATCTAAATACCATTTAGTCTGATGCTTCCTTTGGTGAATAATCTACATTGTTGAACTTTCCACAAGTTTTGATGACCAGGTCAGTCACGTTAAGTGACTGGGAAGGATGAGGGAGTGTTTTTCATCTTCAAACATGGAAGAGTGGTTTAAACGACCACCAACCCTTAAAAGATTGTCAGGGTCGAGGATGGGGTCTAATTTTCTTATTGAACTTATCCTGGGAATTTCATCAGCTGAAAGTTTTACACAGATTTAAAAATGATCTTGACCCTTTTATAAGATTTTTGGGGTGTGAACTTTTGTGGTATATGTGCCAGCCGTTGCATCCAGTTTCTTTGGGGAACACAAAGCTTTCTGCTATGTGGATTCAGGTGGTCATGATCCTTTTAAGTGATTTTCAGATAGAAAATCTTTTAAATCTTGATGGGTTTAGTTTTTCAAAAGTACAGATTGTTTTACACAATTTATGTGTCAAGTTCGGCTTCTACAAGCTGGAATGGTTTTGGTAAGAGGAGAAATGTTGTCCCCTGTCACCCAAAGTTACTGGGCAAGTGCAGTAGTTTCTATAGGTCTGGTTGTGACATCAGCTGGGTTTTGATTGGTAAGCACATGTCACAAATTGTTTTCAATTAAAAAAAAAAACAACTTTTTCTCATGCAGTTGTTGTAGCAACAAAAAATGATTGTAATTCTTGGAAAAAAAGAAAAGAATATTCAGGAAAAATAATAAATATGGAAGATATAGTTTTTTTTTTAAATATTCAATTTCAAGATGTATCAACCTTGAAAAATTGAGAAAATTAGATAAGTTGAAATAATTATTTCATTAAATAATTTATTTCAACACATACAATGCGTGAAAATAAATAAGAACATGACAATATATTCAAAAGTGTGTTGGTTTTGTTTTTTTAGAAAATATTATTTTCTTTCTCTGTAGAGGAAAATCTCAGTTTCTTTCTTTCAGACAGACAACTCTGTTTTTTAAACATACACTAGGCAACAAAATAGATAAACATCTAACTTCAGAAGAATTTTCTTTTCATTTCGGGGGAGAAAACATTCATAAATTTCTTTCAATTTCATCTGCCAAAATAACTCAATAATTTAGAAGAAAAGTTTCTCATTCAATCTATGTCTTCTTTCCTTCCTCTTTCTTTCTTTCCTTCCTTTCATACAAAACGCTGTGTCACAAAAGCAAGCAAAAATCGCCACACCCTCTCTGCCCAAAATGGGCCACTTTTATGGTGAAAGCAGGAGTTGCAATGCACCATGGGCCATTACCCATAGTGCCTTTCAATATCAATAAAAGTGTCTTCTCTGCCCCCTTCCAACTTTTCAACATTTCTCACTCCGACCGGACTCCACGACACACTGCCCTGACCACATTCCTTTCTTCTTCGCTACATTTTCTCCCTGCAAGCCATGCACCGGAACCGTTTTGAGTCAGGTAGGTTTGCCTTGTCATTACATTCCCCCTGATCTCAGGATCACAAAAAGTACAACCGTGAGCAGGACGTTTTCGACGTGTACTCCTCCAGAGAGGGACAGGGTCTGGTTGATCGTCCTCCCGATCGCAACGGGCTCCAACAGTGAGTTGGTTTGGCAAATCCGGGTCGTCTGAGCGCGATTCGACGTCGGGTGGCTGTTGTGCATATCCCGAGCGAGTGACACTGTTTTGCCTTCCTTGTTGATCACAATGCTTCCCAGTGCCAATCTCTTGTCTCTTGTTGGCATGGGACTGATGTCCAAATCTCGGCTCGTCTGCAGAGGATTCATCCGAGGAATCACTGGCAGCACACGATTCTGATGAGGGGGATCCCACCCGGATAAGCCTCATACTTTCTTCAGAGGAACTCTCATCTTCCAAAGAGCAAGGTTTTGAACAGAGGCGCAAATGTCTGACATGGCGTGGAGTTCCATCAACCGTTACGGATTGCTGACTGTTGACTCCGGTCACACGACCTATTTTTGATCGTGTAGTGCACCTGCCGTTCGGAACCTTGACCCAAACGTAGTCCCCTACCTGGTACATTCCGTGTTCCTGTTGCAATTCGGGCGGGAGAGCGGCATCAATTCCCCTGACCCTGACATGGTACTGTGTATACGATTGGCCGGTGCTGAAGACGACGAAACATCGTCTTTGGGTGTCACGTTATACCAGTACACAGCTTCTTGGATGGTACACTGCTTCCTGGCCGCGATTGTCTTGATCGTCCTATGACACCGTTCAACAATCCCGTTTCCGGACGGCACGTACGCGCATCGGAGACGCAATCGCACTCCCCATTCCCCAAGAAAAGTTCGAAATCTCCTGCTGGTAAAGGCAGTGTCATTATCGGTAAGTATTTCGACTGGTGGACCCCGCTCGCAAAAGATTGCCTCCAAGTGACGAGCCACTGTATCAGAATCCTGGCACCGAATTGAACGCCAAATAGCAAATCGAGAGGGTCCGCAGTCGATGAGGCTCAGGTAGTGTCTACCCCCATAGTGGGTAATATCCATTCCCAGCCGGCTCCAATTAGTATCCACGTCTAATTTTCCCTTCCTCCAATGTACCGGTGCTGGGTCGATGGTTTGACAGTCCACACAGGATCGCACTACAGATCTCACGTCTGCCTTTGTTGTTGACGGGCCAACTCGCCGCACAAAATAGGTTGTCCGTCTTACTCCGGGTGCCCGCTCTGCCGGTGAATACTCAATATCTGATGTTTACTCAGAGCAGTGGCACAGACATCCGGCGCCAATTCCTCCCCTTTTTCATAGCCTTGAACCAGTGTTGCGGTACTCTCGTCAGTTCGTCGGCTCTGTTATGCTCTGACCTTACCAGCGTCACGTCTACGGTCAATTCGTACTCTTTGATCAATTGTGAGAGGGTGTATAACCTCCTCTTGACCAACATCTCCGCAGCCGCTTTGGTGCGTACCTTTGACTTTCCACTCAAACTGTTATTGAGCCAATGGTACGTACACAGGGAATCCGTTTTGATGTGAAGTACTTTTGCCTGCCATTGAAGCGCAGGTTGACACCCTTCACCACCGCATCGAGTTCGGCCAAATTAATGTGATGGGAGTCATTGTCAGGGCGCAACCAGCACGCATCTTCAATTACGGCTCCATTGTCGTCTAATAACACCCCGTAGCAAGTGAGCTGGCGTCAACCCACAAATTCATCTCCAGGCCGGCGGTACACCACACTCCTTAACCGGATCACCCCGCTTAACCCGGGTGACTGTATCTTGTAGCATCTTCTTCAGTAGAGGATCAGCAAGCTCAGTGTCCCAACCAACCGATACCGCACTCGCCCGACGTTTGATAAATCCAGCAGCCACTCTAAGCCAGCCACAAACAGGAAAATGCCCACAAGTCTCCCACACAGGGAAAATGTGTTTCGGCGAGTAATGACCCGGGGAACATCGGGAACTTCACTCCCCCGCTTCCATCGAAGAACACCTTTTCCCCCAGACCTGCAGACCAAGGACTTTGGCACCATCCTGTAGTCGCTCTGGATCCTTGCAAATCAGGCCGTACTCAGACAGGTGCGCCCTCACCCGAGCTGTTGAGACTAGATCTTCATTAACGAAAATATCATCGATGTACGCCGACGTGGCGCTCCTGATGGTTGGATCTCGAGACATAACGGCTTCAACAACAGACTTCATGATGAGAGGCGCCACATTGAGGCCAAAACCCAGCCGGGTGAGGCAATACCTTTGGCCCCCAAATATCACAGTCTGATAAGGCCACAAAGACTCGTCAATGCCGATCTGAAGATATGCTCGCTTCAGATCAAGCAATGACACATTCGCGCCCTTCTTGCGCCATTCCCTCAACGTGGCCGCGCACACGTCAGCATTAGCCGTAAATGCGTCCACATGTTCGTTTAGCTCTCTGTAATCCATGACAGGGCGCACCTTACGCTTATTGTGCTGAATTACGGCCATTAGTGGAACCAGTCCCTTAGGTGGGCCAAGTCTCTCTTCGGGGTAGGACAACAACCAGCCATTTTCAATCCACTTGTGAAGCTCGGTTTCGTAGCTCTCTCTGGCATGTTTTGGAACTTGGTACTCCGGTATCTTATTGTCCAGAAGCTCTGGAGCTCGTCCTCCGGACCATTTCCATTTAGCGATCCATCGGTTCGTCCTTTCGTCGAAATCCACGCGAAAATCCGGCTCATCAATTTGGATCGCAGCGCATACATTCGCTTCGTACCCACCAAAGCTCACAGTTCCTGATGGTGTAATGGTCATACCACCTAAAGCTCTGATGGCATCGTTCCCCAGTATGAGGTCAAACCCCAACAGCTGCCGATTCACACAAGTGCATTAAGATGCACCGGCTCAGCATTGCCCACAGTGAGCCGAAGTCGGCTTCGCCCGCAGCACTTAAACATTTTTCCATCTGCTGTCAGCACACTAGCTTGTCCGAGCCTCCAGGCGTCACACACAAATCTGCTGGCCAGCGTCCGTGTACACCCAGTGTCCACCAGGGCTGTGCATTTTCTCCGTTGACATGAACATCAAGTGTTGGCAGCGCCTCATTCTTCTTTTCTCTGGGGAGCAAGCTGACGCTGATTACTTCTCCCCATGCCGTTTCCCGAACACTCCGAAGCAATATGGCCGGTCTTTTTACACCGAAAACATCGGATCGTACGGAGACGCCGAGATGGTTGTTCAAAGGCTGCATCCGAGCGTCCTTGCAAGCAGTCCCTTGACAGATGATTGGGACCGGAGCACTTGTAGCACACAACTTCGTTCCTTCGGGCCTCGGCTGGCACAGGGCAGGTTTAGTAGCAGCAACGATCTCCTCGGGCTGTTCAGTGTCGGCCATAACGGCCCGTACCCGATCCACTATCTCTCCCATGTCATGTCATCCATGCGCGATGACGCGCGCAACAATCGACGCACGTCCTGCGGCAGTCCAGAAACGAATGCACAAATCATTCGTCGCTCCCAACGAGTTGGTCCAGCCGTTGTAATTCAGCCAAATACTCGTTCACGGTTTCACCAGGCTGGAGTCGCCGGGCCACGAATCGTATGCACCGAATGAGTCAGGAGCGTAGGCTTTTATCAGAGCCTGTTTTATTCGCTGAAAATCAGTCTTCTCCCCTTTGCTCAATTGTCTATAAACAGAGAGCTCCACCTCGCAGGCGCAACGGTAGGATCAGCTCGATATCTGTCCTTTTGCAGAGTTCGCAGATCATCTCCACACGCTGAATCCATTCGATGACGGGTTCATCGGAGGGAGACCCACCAAACTCCGGGATTAGTGTAATCAAACACCTTGTCCCGAAATAGCTTATGAAATGGGAACAGCCACCATGGTGCATTGCAACTCCTGCTTTCACCATAAAAGTGGCCATTTTGGGCAGAGAGGGTGTGGCGATTTTTGCGTGCTTTTGTGACACGGCGTTTTGTATGAAGAAGGAAGGAAGAAAGAAAGAGGAAGGAAAGAAGACATAAGCTATTTCGGCGAACTATGGACAAGGTGTTTGATTACAGACTAATCCCGGAGTTTGGTGGGTCTCCCTCCGATGAACCCGTCATCGAATGGATTCAGCGTGTGGAGATGATCTGCGAACTCTGCAAAAGGACAGATATCGAGCTGATCCTACCGTTGCGCCTGCGAGGTGGAGCTCTCGCTGTTTATAGACAATTGAGCAAAGGGGAGAAGACTGATTTCAGCGAATAAAACAGGCTCTGATAAAAGCCTACGCTCCTGACTCATTCGGTGCATATGATCGATTCGTGGCCCGGCGACTTCAGCCTGGTGAAACCGTGAACGAGTATTTGGCTGAATTACAACGGCTGGACCAACTCGTTGGGGAGCGACGAATGATTTGTGCATTCGTTTCTGGACTGCCGCAGGACGTGCGTCGATTGTTGCGCGCGTCATCGCGCATGGATGACATGACGATGGGAGAGATAGTGGATCGGGTACGGGCCGTTATGGCCGACACTGAACAGCCCGAGGAGATCGTTGCTGCTACTAAACCTGCCCCTGTGCCAGCCGAGGCCCGAAGGAACGAAGTTGTGTGCTACAAGTGCTCCGGTCCCAATCATCTGTCAAGGGACTGCTTGCAAGGACGCTCGGATGCAGCCTTTGAACAACCATCTCGGCGTCTCCGTACGATCCGATGTTTTCGGTGTAAAAAGACCGGCCATATTGCTTCGGAGTGTTCGGGAAACGGCATGGGGGAGAAGTAATCAGCGTCAGCTTGCTCCCCAGAGAAAAGAAGAATGAGGCGCTGCCAACACTTGATGTTCATGTCAACGGGAGAAAATGCACAGCCCTGGTGGACACTGGGTGTACACGGACGCTGGCCAGCAGATTTGTGTGTGACGCCTGGAGGCTCGGACAAGCTAGTGTGCTGACAGCAGATGGAAAAATGTTTAAGTGCTGCGGGCGAAGCCGACTTCGGCTCACTGTGGGCAATGCTGAGCCGGTGCATCTTAATGCACTTGTTGTGAATCGGCAGCTGTTGGGGTTTGACCTCATACTGGGGAACGATGCCATCAGAGCTTTAGGTGGTATGACCATTACACCATCAGGAACTGTGAGCTTTGGTGGGTACGAAGCGAATGTATGCGCTGCGATCCAAATTGATGAGCCGGATTTTCGCGTGGATTTCGACGAAAGGACGAACCGATGGATCGCTAAATGGAAATGGTCCGGAGGACGAGCTCCAGAGCTTCTGGACAATAAGATACCGGAGTACCAAGTTCCAAAACATGCCAGAGAGAGCTACGAAACCCAGCTTCACAAGTGGATTGAAAATGGCTGGTTGTTGTCCTACCCGAAGAGAGACTTGGCCCACCTAAGGGACTGGTTCCACTAATGGCCGTAATTCAGCACAATAAGCGTAAGGTGCGCCCTGTCATGGATTACAGAGAGCTAAACGAACATGTGGACGCATTTACGGCTAATGCTGACGTGTGCGGCCACGTTGAGGGAATGGCGCAAGAAGGGCGCGAATGTGTCATTGCTTGATCTGAAGCGAGCATATCTTCAGATCGGCATTGACGAGTCTTTGTGGCCTTATCAGACTGTGATATTTGGGGGCCAAAGGTATTGCCTCACCCGGCTGGGTTTTGGCCTCAATGTGGCGCCTCTCATCATGAAGTCTGTTGTTGAAGCCGTTATGTCTCGAGATCCAACCATCAGGAGCGCCACGTCGGCGTACATCGATGATATTTTCGTTAATGAAGATCTAGTCTCAACAGCTCGGGTGAGGGCGCACCTGTCTGAGTACGGCCTGATTTGCAAGGATCCAGAGCGACTACAGGATGGTGCCAAAGTCCTTAGTCTGCAGGTCTGGGGGAAAAAGGTGTTCTTCGATGGAAGCGGGGGAGTGAAGTTCCCGATGTTCCCCGGTCATTACTCGCCGAAACACATTTTCCCTTTGTGGGAGACTTGTGGGGCATTTTCCTGTTTGTGGCTGGCTTAGAGTGGCTGCTGGATTTATCAAACGTCGGGCGAGTGCGGTATCGGTTGGTTGGGACACTGAGCTTGCTGATCCTCTACTGAAGAAGATGCTACAAGATACAGTCACCCGGGTTAAGCGGGGTGATCCGGTTAAGGGAGTGTGGTGTACCGCCGGCCTGGAGATGAATTTGTGGGTTGACGCCAGCTCACTTGCTACGGGGGTGTTATTAGACGACAATGGAGCCGTAATTGAAGATGCGTGCTGGTTGCGCCCTGACAATGACTCCCATCACATTAATTTGGCCGAACTCGATGCGGTGGTGAAGGGTGTCAACCCTGCGCTTCAATGGCAGGCAAAAGTACTTCACATCAAAACGGATTCCCTGTGTACGTACCATTGGCTCAATAACAGTTTGAGTGGAAAGTCAAAGGTACGCACCAAAGCGGCTGCGGAGATGTTGGTCAAGAGGAGGTTATACACCCTCTCACAATTGATCAAAGAGTACGAATTGACCGTAGACGTGACGCTGGTAAGGTCAGAGCATAACAGAGCCGACGAACTGACGAGAGTACCGCAACACTGGTTCAAGTCTATGAAAAAGGGGGAGGAATTGGCGCCGGATGTCTGTGCCACTGCTCTGAGTAAACATCAGATATTGAGTATTCACCGGCAGAGCGGGCACCCCGGAGTAAGACGGACAACCTATTTTGTGCGGCGAGTTGGCCCGTCAACAACAAAGGCAGACGTGAGATCTGTAGTGCGATCCTGTGTGGACTGTCAAACCATCGACCCAGCCGGTACATTGGAGGAAGGGAAAATTAGACGTGGATACTAATTGGAGCCGGCTGGGAATGGATATTACCCACTATGGGGGTAGACACTACCTGAGCCTCATCGACTGCGGACCCTCTCGATTTGCTATTTGGCGTTCAATTCGGTGCCAGGATTCTGATACAGTGGCTCGTCACTTGGAGGCAATCTTTTGCGAGCGGGGTCCACCAGTCGAAATACTTACCGATAATGACACTGCCTTTACCAGCAGGAGATTTCGAACTTTTCTTGGGAATGGGGAGTGCGATTGCGTCTCCGATGCGCGTACGTGCCGTCCGGAAACGGGATTGTTGAACGGTGTCATAGGACGATCAAGACAATCGCGGCCAGGAAGCAGTGTACCATCCAAGAAGCTGTGTACTGGTATAACGTGACACCCAAAGACGATGTTTCGTCGTCTTCAGCACCGGCCAATCGTATACATCAGTACCATGTCAGGGTCAGGGGAATTGATGCCGCTCTCCCGCCCGAATTGCAACAGGAACACGGAATGTACCAGGTAGGGGACTACGTTTGGGTCAAGGTTCCGAACGGCAGGTGCACTACACGATCAAAAATAGGTCGTGTGACCGGAGTCAACAGTCAGCAATCCGTAACGGTTGATGGAACTCCACGCCATGTCAGACATTTGCGCCTCTGTTCAAAACCTTGCTCTTTGGAAGATGAGAGTTCCTCTGAAGAAAGTATGAGGCTTATCCGGGTGGGATCCCCTCATCAGAATCGTGTGCTGCCAGTGATTCCTCGGATGAATCCTCTGCAGACGAGCCGAGATTTGGACATCAGTCCCATGCCAACAAGAGACAAGAGATTGGCACTGGGAAGCATTGTGATCAACAAGGAAGGCAAAACAGTGTCACTCGCTCGGGATATGCACAACAGCCACCCGACGTCGAATCGCGCTCAGACGACCCGGATTTGCCAAACCAACTCACTGTTGGAGCCCGTTGCGATCGGGAGGACGATCAACCAGACCCTGTCCCTCTCTGGAGGAGTACACGTCGAAAACGTCCTGCTCACGGTTGTACTTTTTGTGATCCTGAGATCAGGGGGGAATGTAATGACAAGGCAAACCTACCTGACTCAAAACGGTTCCGGTGCATGGCTTGCAGGGAGAAAATGTAGCGAAGAAGAAAGGAATGTGGTCAGGGCAGTGTGTCGTGGAGTCCGGTCGGAGTGAGAAATGTTGAAAAGTTGGAAGGGGGGCAGAGAAGACACTTTTATTGATATTGAAAGGCACTATGGGTAATGGCCCATGGTGCATTGCAACTCCTGCTTTCACCATAAAAGTGGCCCATTTTGGGCAGAGAGGGTGTGGCGATTTTTGCTTGCTTTTGTGACACAGCGTTTTGTATGAAGAAGGAAGGAAAGAAAGAAAGAGGAAGGAAAGAAGACATAGATTGAATGAGAAACTTTTCTTCTAAATTATTGAGTTATTTTGGCAGATGAAATTGAAAGAAATTTATGAATGTTTTCTCCCCGAAATGAAAAGAAAATTCTTCTGAAGTTAGATGTTTATCTATTTTGTTGTGCCTAGTGTATGTTTAAAAAACAGAGTTGTCTGTCTGAAAGAAAGAAACTGAGATTTTCCTCTACAGAGAAAGAAAATAATATTTTCTAAAAAAACAAAACCAACACACTTTTGAATATATTGTCATGTTCTTATTTATTTTCACGCATTGTATGTGTTGAAATAAATTATTTAATGAAATAATTATTTCAACTTATCTAATTTTCTCAATTTTTCAAGGTTGATACATCTTGAAATTGAATATTTAAAAAAAAAACTATATCTTCCATATTTATTATTTTTCCTGAATATTCTTTTCTTTTTTCCAAGAATTACAATCATTTTTTGTTGCTACAACAACTGCATGAGAAAAAGTTGTTTTTTTTTTTTTAATTGAAAACAATTTGTGACATGTGCTTACCAATCAAAACCCAGCTGATGTCACAACCAGACCTATAGAAACTACTGCACTTGCCCAGTAACTTTGGGTGACAGGGGACAACATTTCCTCTTACCAAAACCATTCCAGCTTGTAGAAGCCGAACTTGACACATAAATTGTGTAAAACAATCTGTACTTTTGAAAAACTAAACCATCAAGATTTAAAGATTTTCTATCTGAAAATCACTTAAAAGGATCATGACCACCTGAATCCACATAGCAGAAAGCTTTGTGTTCCCCAAAGAAACTGGATGCAACGGCTGGCACATATACCACAAAAGTTCACACCCAAAAATCTTATAAAAGGGTCAAGATCATTTTTAAATCTGTGTAAAACTTTCAGCTGATGAAATTCCCAGGATAAGTTCAATAAGAAAAATTAGACCCCATCCTCGACCCTGACAATCTTTTAAGGGTTGGTGGTCGTTTAAACCACTCTTCCATGTTTGAAGATGAAAACACTCCCTCATCCTTCCCAGTCACTTAACGTGACTGACCTGGTCATCAAAACTTGTGGGAAAGTTCAACAATGTAGATTATTCACCAAAGGAAGCATCAGACTAAATGGTATTTAGATCATTGGAGCAGGTTATCTTTAAAATCCTTTGGAACTGTGTGTTATGCAAAACAAACAAACAAAACAACAACAAAAAAAAAAAACAGAAAACAGGGGAAAGCCCACGGCTCAAAAATACTGAAACATTGATACTCTATCAAAAACCTAACCCAGAAAATCTGCCACCCTCTCTCTCCTGGAAATTTTTCAGCTGTACCATGGAAAACTGTACATTTAGCTGATGTTTTCTTATCCAAGTTGAATAGATTATCTTTCAACCCTGTAGATACATTCAAAGTGGACTGAAAGTCACCCAATGCAAAGGTGAGTGAAGTAACTTTACTTTTGGATTCTTCCGAAGAAATCAGTGGCTCCAAGCCTTAATGATTGTTTCCAATTTCAGACATAAACGTAAGAAGTGTAGAACTGAAGTTAGCCAGAGGAGGAAAACCTGAGAGTTTGATTAAGTTCTGTAATTGGGCAAATCAAAGTAGATTTTCATAGTCAGGAGTTACCCGATAAGAACTTCTATCCGACCTTTGAATATTTCCTATATTTCAGAGAGTAAGTTTATCTAAGGTCACAGGCTCCTAAGACTCATAGTTTGGAACCTAATTATCAACAAAAAAACAATTCTTAGGCCACCTGACACCCACATTGAATTGGTGGATTCTTCTGAACCTTTCCAGTTACTTTGAGTTTATCGCATGACTGAAAACAACATTCTTAAAATCTTTATTTACCCTGAGGCTCTCGAAAAATACTCGACTCTTCTTTATTTTTTACCTTTTTTTCCTTCAATGTTTGTATTAGTTTAATAACACCTCACTTTTACAATTTACTCACTTGACTTTTTTTGCAATATTCTTATTTTATTGTACTATATTTTTTTCGTCATTGTTTGTTTAAGCAACTGCCGAATTCCTTCACACAAGTGAGAAGGCAGAATATTTATTAATGTTGTTAAAACTATTTTTTCACTTAAAAATAAATGTATCTTATCTTATCTTTTTGGTTTCATTTCTAAAAATTATTTTTATAGAAATTCAAATATATGTAAATATTTTTATATATTTTCATCTACTTGGTTCAATTTTATTGACACATGTAAAATGCACTTTTAATGTATCAGTGTATTAATACAATGATGGGATTTTTAAATAAAATATGATATATATATATATATATATATATATATATATATATATATATATATAAACTATCAACACTTTTCTTAACATTAAAAACTTTAAAAATTTCAATATCTTTTTACTACTAGTATTTCTAAAAATATAAAACATCATAAAAAAAAAATAAATAAACAACAGAACACAATGCAATGCAAATTAAAAATATTTTTATGTTTAGTTTCTTTTCAAAAAGCACATTTCTCATATTCAGGAATTTCTTTTCACATGTAATAATTGATTGTTTGAAATGTTTTTTTCTCTTTTTCTCTTCTGATCCTAAAATCAGACATTGAAATCTAGAAGAGTTAATCTAGAAGAGAAAAAAGAGAAAATGGAATTAAATCATACAAATATCACATTGATACAGAAATTGACACTGGCAAGAGTTGTATTCTAAATCTGATTATTATTGTCAAAAGCTTTTAACAGATTAGCTATTATTTGCTATTTTATATATAAGGGTTTTTTCATTCCAAAATGTGAATTTTTACTACTCTAAATAACTATCATTTTACTGCACTAACTTAACCTTTTGGACCCTGTAACTGAGCAAGAAAAAAAATTAAAATAAGACACATTCAAATTACCCAGAGCATGAACTTTGACTAAAGTTATCTTATAATTCCATTAGAAGAAAGTTCATGAATTATGACAATACTCAGCCGACACATTCCCAAGCCTAAAAAGATTGGCTTACAATAAAAATTGCACTAAGGCTAAAATATTGGCTGTCAAAGGGTAAAGAAATTGTAAACAAGTCTTATTAGATAAGTTGTTACAATAACATTAGTTGGATGCACCATTTATTTTGTAGTGGTGCCAATTGTCAGTATTTCAGTTAGGAATTTAGAATATTGATGTTTTAAGGTAAGAAGATCTCTGCCACTTAAAAAAAAATAGGCATAAATAATCTTTCAACTCTTCTTTCCTTCAATGTTGTTACAGACTAAACTAAACTTAGCAAATATCTAAGATTAGTAAAAATATTCAGTGTGCAAAAATGTGCTGCTGATACACTTGATCTTATGCCTAAATAGGTAGGGATTATTGTTAACATGTGGAAAAAATAACTATTTCTTCATTTTTTTTTTCTCAAAAGTCATCATCTTTTAATAATACCCACTCTCTTTCATTACATTTTTAATACCCCCCTCTTTCTCTCTTTCATTAAATCTTTAATAATTGTAAAAAAAACATCTTTAATAATTGTAAAAAAATTTAAGTCAATGAACCACTAGTGTCATGAAGAATTTTTTTTACACCATATAAATCAACTTGTATATTGTAAATATATTATTTGTGATGTAAAGCATTGGAAACTGCTTGCAACTAGAAAACATTCAATAAATGTACAACTAAACATTCCACAAATTTCATGTCATAGAGGAAAGTATTAAAGTTTTGGATGTTTTTTTGGTTTTTTTCAACTGATAACAACCAATTCAGGGTCATTATTGAAGCAGCAAAGAAGTATTGCCAGAAAATTGACAAAATGCACCAAAACTGCAAATAATTGTCCAATGTTGAACAAGTGAAAAGGGCCAAACTTCTTCTCTATGAACATGTTTCATAGATAACAAAAGTTGAACACACACACAGACATCTCTCTCGGACACAACCACTTTTTAAAGCATCTGGATAACTTTCTGAAAGAGAAGGTCTTCAATAACCAAGCAGCAGCAGCTGAAAGTGCCATCAAAATTCATCAGTTCAAGACTCCAGAATGCTAGCAGATTAGACTTATTTATTGTTGGCATCAATGCAGAGATTTTATTAATGGTTCTAATAAATTTGATTTTAACTTGAGATATATCACTTTAAACATAATGCTTCAATATTGTCATTATTTACATCAACCTAAATACACCATTAATGTTTTATGTCATAAAAAAAACAAAGAGATACAAATGACTTTTTCAATTGACAGGTGTTTAACCCATTAGTTTCATAGAATATTTTCATTTATTTTATTCGCACCAGTTGGAGGAACTGGTGCGAATATTTGTTTTCTATAACATCAAAACATAAATCTATCAACATTTCCAAAAATAATGTTCTTTAGTATGACAATCAAAACACTGACCAACAATTTGATTTTTTTTTTAATGAGGGTGGACATCTTTTAATTCAGAGATTTTCTTTTTTGCTGTTTAACAAAAAGATCGCCAACAATTTTACACATCTTTTAACATACTTCTTTTTTTAACTTTACAAATATTTTCTTCAACAATATTTGATAAAGATCCTTGATTGGGCCACACTATAAACTGAACATCTTTCTTTAGTGAGCTCATAAAAAGTCAGATATTGCTAGGTAAATGATTTATTTGTGCAGACAATTTTGTAATGTTTTTTTACAGGAAATCAAGTAGTTGATTGTAAGCTTTGATTGACTTCAAAATCTATCTGATTAACAATATTATTAGTAAATTTATAATTTCTTCAAGTAAAAACATGAATTAGAACTCAAAATGATATGTAAAAAAAGGATAACTTGCTTTTTTCAAAAATTTCAAAATATTTAAGTCTAGATTGGTGACATGCTAGTCTAATAAATAAGATTGCATAATTCAATTTTTTGATTTCTACCTTTCAATATGATTGTATGCCAGATTTTTAAATAATGAATTAGGTTTTAAATTATTTTAAAGATATTTTTTTGGTAATACAATTGTTTAAGTTTGTAATTTAAGTCTTAATTAAAAATTAAATTTTATGTGGGCATCTGCTGTTCAAGAGGAATAACTTGTAATTTAATCATAAATTGAAAGATTAATTGATGTGAACATTTCTCTGGCAGGAATATGTTACTGTAGTTTTCAAGAGAAACAAGTTCAATACTTTCTGAATACTATTTTGTTTTTGTTCCACATTACCATCATTCAAAGTGAATGATTTTTTTAACCTTTGGAGTCACTAAATTAGTACTTGGAACATAAAAGATTTATTGGACTAAGCCACCTTTTGCATAGACCACTCAAGAAACAGCTAAAAGGAATAGAGAGCAACTTATGAATTCTAAGTTCAAGCTTTTTTATTTTTCTTCTAAATAAGAATCTAAAGATTTCAAATGATCCTCTTCTATTCATTCCTTGATACAAAGAATATTTACTTATATTAGCCATGGCTCTATGCCATATGTGAATCAGACTTGCCAAATTTAAAACAATATGAAGAAAAAAATACTTTCTCAATTTGGGTTACCCAATAAAAATATTCAATGAGACGATTATTCTAAATTATATTTAAGTCAAAATATTTAAAACCTCTTAAAAGAAAGTTAGAGATTAAAAAAAAAATCAACTGAAAACCTAAAAAAAACAAACAAATGATTTAATAAATGCATAATATATAATTCATTGTATCTATAAATGAATTCCAATTATTTCTGTTGCATGAGTAACTGAAGTCATATGATGAAATTAGATGTCCTCCTAATTGTTAATACACTCCAGAATTTGAAGCTGTAATGGTTTACTTCCTTTATCTCAAAACTGATATTTGAATATGACCTCATCTCCTATAGATATTCATTATCTATATATATATATAATGGAATGTTGTGGTATGTGCATATTGTCTTATAATTCCCAAAAGAGATTTGAAATCTCCCATACACCTTAATATGTTTATAATTAAGAAACACAACATTTAGTAATTGATTTTTATTTATTAAGTGATATAATCAATTAATCAAATAAAAAGTCAATTTAAGGAACTTGTTGCAGCTGCAATGGTACAGCTATTATTAATCTTTGTCTGGCTGCTGCTTAAATACTATAGCAGCAGAGATTCAAATTGGCCACTATTACATTACTTTGACCTTGACATTTCTAACATAGAAACATTTTTATTTCTTCAGCTAAAAGCATTTGGACTTTTTTTAATAAGTATTACATATTCATAAAACTTTGTAATGCTATTCTCTACCATATTCATCTTTTATAAAACTCTGTCGTAGCTCCAAATTTTATATTGTGACTTTTTAGTTCTAATAATTCTGCGAATGTGTAAGCTTTTGCTGTTAAGCAGCATTTTTTGAGATAATGTCCCTTTTTTGTGGATAAGTTGCAGTCTACATTCCAGCGTGCCTCAGCTTTTATTGTTACTTTTTATGGGGTAAAAAGAAAAATATAAATTAACTAATACATTTTCTAACATTGTAAAAACTCAACAGGAAAAATAAAATTGGTTCAAAACAGCTTAGGGTAAGATGTTTTTTTTAATATTTTAAATGTAGGTAATTTACCTGACCCATTTGCCACAAAGTCACAATGTAAGTCCAGCGAGGACACCTTGCTATTCAGTAGTAATGCATTTGAAAGATAGGGATGCCCTTAATCTCACGCAATCTGTTGGCTATGTGTAAGGATGTGAAAACAGGGTTGCAGGATGGGGAATCCAACAAGGATGAAATTCGTTATTCAGTAGTAATGGATCAGAGACCATTACAGTCCAATAAGATGCTCTTTTCAACCAGTTTTATCACATGTAGGATGTGTCACAAGGTTGCAAGCATGGGGCATACAACAAAAATCAAAAGATAACCATTACACCACAACGGGACACCATCATTATTTACACACACATTTGCCAGGAGTAGGATGTGACAAAGGTCAAAGTATGAGGCAACAGCATGGATTGAACTCACTATGCAGTAGTAATGGCTCTGTGAGAGTAGCTTGCTGATCGTTACCTACAATGGGATGCATTCTTTATTTACCCGAATCACGAGTAGGATGTGACAAAGTGTGGAGCATCCAGCGAGAATCAAACTGTTATTCATTGATCTGTGAAACAAGTGTGCTAACCTTACACTATATGGGACACATAATATTATTATGAATGTAAAAAAAAAAAATTTCCTGAAATAAACAAACATTGTAATATATTAATTCTAGGTGATTTTTTAAATTTGATGAGAATATTGCTAAATTATTTTCCTCTCTTACTCCTCTCTTCTTCTTTTCTCTCTCACTCACTGGGTGTGCTTAAAATCATTTTACTCCAATCATGGACCGGGTACTCCTGCTAGTATTGGTATATATTTACAACAGCCAGTTCATTAAAATAGTGAAGGCCATAATTTCTTGAAAGTATTTGCTAGATATTACAATTTCCAAATGAGGATCACTCTTATATACAAAGATGAAATTGATATTTATATTTTCTCACATTGTATTTGAAGATATGAATATTCTTTAAAATTAAAAAAAATATTTTTTTTTAAAATGCTTTAAAATTCATTCAAGACTATATTGTAGTTAAATCGCATTTTTTGTATAATACTAATCAACTTTTTGAAATATTAGAAAATTCCTTTAATGCTAACAATTAATTGTTTTTATTTTAGTAAAGCATAACAATTAGAAAATTAATTAAAATCCAAATCATAGATAACACGGTTTAATTTGGCAGATTCATTTCTGGTATTCAGATTTTGTTTTAACTATTGCAATTTTCAAATTTCAATTAAAAAAATGTTACTTAAAATTTGACTAACAAAGAATAAGAATTCACTTTACAATTCAAAAATATTAATGGAAATAATTTTATAATAATAGTATTATTTGGTTTCAATTCACTGAATTTGACGTAACTTCAGTTAACAAACAAAACTCATTCGGAGAATGAATAAATGAATATAATTGACCAAAAGATATTCAGAATGTAATTAGTTAATTCTAATAAAAATCTAATCCTTGAAAAAAGATAAATAATTTTAGATCTACTTTCTTATTCTAAAACAAATTTTTTCACAGCAGATTTTATAAAATAAGATTTTAAATACATTGCTTTAAAGAAATTAGGTTTTTTTTTAATCAACAATAGATTAAAAGTTTTGAGAATAAAATATTATTTAACATTTTATATTACATCTGTCATTTGTTACATAGTGCTCAGAATTTTATATGAAAATTTAACTACTATTATAGGACAGAGATATACATTGATAGTTTGACCCATGTTAGACGGTATGAATAAAAGAAAAAAAAGTCCTTTAAGTATTGATCTAGTTCAAAAGTTCCTTTAAATTATGGCAGTATAGAAGTTGAATTAATGTTTTTGCTTTCAATCAAATAAACCAATTTTTTAGTCTAAATTTTCACAAGTTTCATATTGTAAATGACAATTACAGGTTTATTTAGAAAATACCGAAAAATTAAACATTTATATATTGTGCAATTCAATAGAGAAACCACTAGATGCATTAGATGCATTCATCTCAAAATTCAAACATTATTTCATATGAAATTTTTGCCAATTTTTGATCATTCTGCAGGAAAATACAAACTGTATCTGAACAAACTGAATAGCTGTTTGCAGTTACTCTAGCAATATATTTGATGTTTTACAATATAACTGTAACCTCTTTCAGTCTTATAAGGTTAGTTTCATGGCATAGCCCGATCTAGTCACGTGTTGGGCTGATCTCTCCAAGTTTTGTAACAACTCAAGAATTGTTTTTACTACAGCGATGGTTGCTTGTATATGATGTGATTGGTCAGCATCATTCACTATTATGTGCATTGGCACACTGAACAATTTCTTGATAAGCATCTGTTCACTCGTACCCAAGCCTTAAAAATATAAAAAAATAAAAAGAGAGAGAGAGAAAGTTTAAATTTCCTACATTCCAATAATTAGTAAGTTTGTAAATATTTCAAAATTGAAGAAGTACTTAGATATGATTGCAAGTAAATAAGACAGACAAGAAGAATTAGCTTGATAGAACAATTCCTAAAAGAAGGATTTTTGTCATCTAAACTACCCGAGTTTGTAGTAGTTCCTTTAAGTAACTTTGGGAAAGTCATTTCAATTTCTTTGAGGATACTATCCCAACAAATCTCAAAAATTACAACCAAGTATACTTAAGCCATCAAAAATTATTTTAATAGTTTTCAAAATTCTTTGTTTATTTAAAAATATTTTTAATAGCACAATTAATTGGCATTAGTAAAAATCATGTATTAAATAATAAATTAATCTTTATTAATAGACAAATGATATTGATCTTAAAAATATTGCAGTCTCAGTTCAGTTGCTGTTTTTTTTAAATTAAACCAAATAACAATTTAAAAATATTTTTGGCAAATATTTTAATGCACTTAAAATCCAAGGATTTGATTCTTTCAAATTTTACTTGGTATAAGATTTGTGTTGATCTTAACATACTCATCATTCCTAATTGGGGTTTAAGCCTCATGGTCATTCAGGCCATAATAATTTCGGTAAAATAATCCAGCCCACGGAGACTCCTATGGGTATAATAGTGTGGTGGAGATGAAAAAATGGCTGAAAAAATGACAGTTCAAAAATGACGGCTTAAGTGGCCAGTGCTGGTCTCGCATGAANCGCACACTGATCGCGCCCACACCCCGCTTCAAAGAAACAGAGAGGGGTAAATGGTCACTTCTACTTATAGACTCGCCTATAAACACGTGACCTGAGAAGGATTCTTATTGTCCAATCACTGGCACTGCTGCTGCTGCTTCTGCTGTATTAATAGAGACCACATTCTGAGCTTATTTCATTGACATTTGGATTTTCTTGGACGACGGACTTACAAGGAATACGTTAACACCGGATTCTTATTGGCTTGCTTACTTATTCATTACATCTGGAACGAAGGATGGCTGCCAGATACTTAACAGGTTATGGGCCCAGTCGCGCACGAATCTTTTTCAATGGCAATGATGCCAGTTATGAAATTTGGGAAACTAAGTTTAATGGGTACCTTAGAACCCTCCAACTGCATGATATAATCAATGCATCATCTGACCACCCGGAGGACCCAGTTTTCGTAGATAAAAATGCTACAATATACGCAGAACTAATACAATGCTTGGATGATCGAAGTCTCTCACTCGTAATGCGAGAAGCTCGTGATAATGGTAGAAAAGCAATGGAAATATTAAGGACCCACTATTTGTCAAAAGGCAAACCAAGAATTGTGGGGTTGTATCGACAACTAAGTTCGTTGAGTAGAAACGATTATGAATCAATTACTGATTACATAATCCAAACTGAGAGCATTGCTAGCTCATTAAGGGATGCCGGGGAGATTGTAAGCGATGGATTGTTGATCGCTATGGTATTGAAGGGCCTGCCATCAAATTTCAAACCCTTTGCAACAGTAATAACCCAAAGGGATAAGACTATGACGTTTACGGAATTCAAAGTCAGTCTTCGTAGTTATGAGGAAACAGAAAGTATGTACTCTGGGGAACCAAAAAATAGAACTATACAACTAAAGACCCAATTCAAAAAGGGTAAAATCAACCCTCGCTATGAGGACAGATCAACTAGATATACCAACTACCAAAATTATCAGGGCAGACATTGGAAGGATACCAAGAAGTCGCCAACAAAAGAAAATATTATTTGTTATGTTTGTCAGAAAAAGGGCTATATGTCCTATGATTGCAGGAATAGGAAAGACTTTTGTCAAAATGTTAAATATTCCCCCCAAAGAAAAAAGACATATTTCTTTTCTGCTGGATATGATTCTTTAGCACATAAAGAACATTTGCTCGTTGATTGCGGGGCCACTCAACATGTCGTCAACGATAAAACTAAATTTATCAGTTGGGACCCCAATTTTCAACCTGAGAATCACTTCGTGGCTGATGGAAGCCAATCCACTGGCTTAGTACAAAAACGCGGAGACGCGCGTGTATATTTGAAAAATAATAAAGGTCAAATTTGCGAAAGCATTTTGAAAGGGGCATTATATATCCCCACTTTTAAACAAAACATCTTTTCAGTAAGGGCAGCTACGGCTTCCGGGGCCCACATGAATTTTGGACACAAAACATCAAAGCTGATCTACCCAAATGGTACTATATTTAATATAGTCAGAATGGGCTGTTTGTATTATTTAAAAAACATAAATACCTCTAAGACTGCGAAATATGACATTAATAAATGGCATAGAATCCTGGGGCACTGTAACGTAAATGACATAAAAAAACTGCCAAAGATAGTAAATGGAATGGAAATAAAATTTACCCCCTCATTTAAAACTAACTGTAACATATGTACTCAGGGAAAAATGGCCAAGACTAAAAATAAAGTGTTACGGAAAAGAGAAACGCAAATACTGTCGCTCGTTTTTTGTGATTTGGCTGGTCCAATTGAACCCTTTGGAAAATCCAATTTCAGGTATGTTCTAAATTTTATTGACGATTGTTCTGGACTTATGATGTTATATTTTCTACCCCATAAATCTGATACTCTGCTAGCTACGAAACAATACCTAGCAGATATAAGCCCATATGGCAGAGTCAAACGCTTACGAAGCGACAATGGAGGCGAGTTTCTGACGGAGGGCTTTCAAAATTTATTAATTGAGAATGGGATTAAACATGAATTGACCTCCCCTTATTCCCCTCATCAAGTGGGAAAAGTTGAAAGGGCTTGGCGTACCTTGTTCTCAATGGCCAGATGTATGCTAATTGAATCTTCATTACCTAAAAATCTGTGGGTTTACGCCATACTTGCTTCTGCCTATATAAGGAATCGATGCTTTAACGCATATTTAGGGAAAACCCCCTTTGAAGTTTTTACCGGTTCTAGACCGAACTTAAGTCGTATGCATATTTTCGGGACGACTTGTTTTTGCTATGTGCAAAATAAAAAGAAATTGGATCCCCGTTCGGAGGAGGGTATTTTTATCGGATATGATAAACAAAGTCCGGCATATCTAATTTACTTTCCTAAAACGGGTGCTATTAAAAAAATAAGATGTGTAAAATTCACTGATTCCTATGGTAAAACTCCGAAGCCGGATGAAATAGATGATACACTAGTTTTGCCAACTTATCCAGACCATGTTTATACGAATAAACCTCCAACTGATTTAACACAACAATTAGAATCTCGTTACCCCCAACGTGAACGAAAAAGGCCTGACTTTTTTGTAACTGACAATTCCAAGGTAAAAAGTTTTGACTATTGTTACTTATTGTCAACCAAACCCACCAACTATGTCGAGGCAATGAAATCCCCAGATTCCCAACAATGGGCGCTAGCCATGCAAAATGAATATAAGACCCTTTTAGACAACGATACATTTGAATTGCCACCGGCCCCCAAAAACCAGCATATTGTAGGTAGTCGATGGGTTTATGATTTGAAACTTAATGAAAATGGTACTTTGAAATATAAAGCTAGGTTTGTCGCAAAAGGCTTTTCACAAATTTATGGTGTGGATTACCTCGATACGTTTTCACCAACGACTAACCTAACTACCATACGAGTTCTAATACAGTTGGCGATCCAGTATAACTTGCGAATCCACCACCTGGATGTCAAAAGTGCTTATTTAAATGCTCCATTGGATTTTGATATATACGTGTATCCCCCGCAGGGTTTTGAAAAGGAAAATAAAAACTCTGTATGGAAACTTAAAAAGGCCCTGTATGGTTTAAAACAAAGTGGGCGTTCTTGGAATAACACTTTCCATAGTTACCTGGTGGAACAGGACTTTAAACCTGCCAGTATAGATCCTTGTTTATATACAAGGGTAATTAATAAAGAATTAGTAATTTTATTAGTCTGGGTAGATGACATTTTAATTGCCTCAAAAACCGAGGCTAATTTAATAAAAATTAAAAATAGTTTAAGTTTAAAATTTAAAATGACAGACCTGGGAAGGTTGTCTTGGTTTTTAGGAATCCAATTTGTCCATAGTGAAAACACTATTGGAATGAATCAATCGAGATATATTGAAAGACTGTTGGTCAGATTTAATATGACCGATTGTAAGCCCCGAAATACTCCATGTGAATTGGATATAAATAAAAATTTTGATAATGAAAATGAATTAATTGATAATAAACTCTACCGAGAAATTGTTGGTTCATTAATTTATATAATGATGGCTACTCGACCAGATATATCGTATGTAGTTTCGAAATTATCTCAGTATTTGGATAAACCAACAACAATCCATTTAACGGGAGCTAAGCACGTTTTAAGATATCTGAAAGGAACGATGAGTCAAGCACTTGTATTTAAAAAATCATCTGAACCCTTAAAATTACTGGGATTTTGTGATGCCGACTGGGCAGGTTCAAGTGACCGAAAAAGTATATCAGGATACTGTTTTAAATTATCGGACGAAAGATCGATTATTTCCTGGAAATCTAAAAAACAACCAGTGGTCTCTTTGTCAACATGTGAGGCCGAATTTGTTAGTATGGCGGTAACAGTCCAAGAAGCCTTTATTTACGAACATTAGTGAATTGTGTCGTGGAACCAGGGATTGTTAAAAACCCTGTAACTATTTATTGTGATAATCAGTCGAGCATACTACTGGCAAAGAACCCCCTAATACACCAGAGAACAAAACATATTGATATAAAATATCAATTTATAAGAGATGAAATTACAAAGGGGTCTATACTCTTAAAGTATATAGAATCAGAAAATAACATTTCAGATCTGTTCACAAAGCCGTTGAACAGGATAAAGCTAAATGCTTTTAAAAAAGATATCATGGGGGGCCAAAATTAAACTTAAGATGTTGCCCTGTCGGTTTGGGCTGTAGAATAATCCGACTGTATTCATGCAGAGGGGTAAGATCCCCCCAAAAATGAATGTCCTGGGCAATGACATTAAACCTGTTCAATAAGTTACTAATTCATTAACTTGTATTAATTAGATGTATTGTACTGTATAGTACCGTATTCTTTTGAATTAACACAAACAAAAACAAAACAAAACAAAACAAAAAAAAAAAAAAAAAAAAAAAAAAAAAAAAAAAAAAAAGAGAAACCCCAAAAAAGGGGCCAATACTAACTTTGGACAGTAACGTTAGGAGTAGGAAAAATAATAATAATTAATATTTTTTTTTACAAAGTAAGCTTAGTAGAATATTAGATTAGTAATAGTATTTTTGCTTTTACTACAAAAATGAAATTACAAATTTCTTAATGACTTCATTATAAACATTTATGAATGGAAAGATTGTCGATTGTAATCAATTGTAAATTTCCTCAATGGAGGAATTTAATATTGTTTAATAAGATAGCCGATATATAAAAAAGGGGGCGTGTTGGATTTTATGATATAAGGCATCAGGTAAATGGTCACTCCTACTTATAGACTCGCCTATAAACACGTGACCTGAGAAGGATTCTTATTGTCCAATCACTGGCACTGCTGCTGCTGCTTCTGCTGTATTAATAGAGACCACATTCTGAGCTTATTTCATTGACATTTGGATTCTCTTGGACGACGGACTTACAAGGAATACGTTAACACCGGATTCTTATTGGCTTGCTTACTTATTCATTACATCTGGAACGAAGGATGGCTGCCAGATACTTAACAGTGAATTGGGTCTCTGGTTGGTCAACTTGTTCGGTGAGATGTTTTGCTGTCTTGGCTGTACTCAGGAATACTTCTGGGTACAATTGGTAAGGTAAACAATTCTGTTGGAGTGGCTACTTGAGGAAACTTAGTTTTCTCACTTCTATTGCTTCTGTTTCGACGAATTAGTCCTGAATCAATTTTGACAAGTACTGACCTTGATGATAGAGTTTTCACCATTTTAACTGAACTGGTTTTGAGTGTCTTTAAACAAACTGGCTGTTCTTCAGTAAAAGATGCAAACTCTTTAGCTCGATGATACTTGTCGGAATTTCATTTTGAGATGAGTCTGCATTTTCATGTTGCTTAATATGTTGAAATTTATTAAGGGACATACTTCCGACTACACCGGCTAGCACTCTCTAGGGGGGAAAATTCTGGTTTTACCGATCATCAGCAGCAGGCAACCTCTTATAGTCCCGTGATGACACTAAAACAGCGCGTCACCTCCTCCACCCTCTTTTACTCATAACACTCCTGTTAGACAAAGGTGAGTGCCAGCGTTCCTGCTACACTCTCATTCAGCTAGCTCCATTCGGGGATAAGTTCGGACTACTAGAATTAATGAACCCAAGATGGTATTTATTTGCTCACCGACCCCACGAGGCTTGCAGACTTAAGAGACTTTATCTCACACTCAAAAACGGTTGGTAAAGGTTTTGTGGTAATATTATATACCCACATTGACATCGGGTATATAATTGGTGAGAGTTCAGAGAGATGATAGAGAGATTAGAGACTTACTTGGAGAGGAGATGGTCTTTATCATTTCATTTCTCTAGTTACTCTAGTCTTGCTGATTATTCACCCATCTCCGGTTGTCATCTGCTGATTCTTCTAAGGGAAGCCCTTTTCGGCTGATTTTAGTCATTGCAATTAAATGAATTTGTGACACTATAGTCGGTAGGGGGTTAATCTCCCTAACGAAAGTTAAAAAATAACTTTAAAGTTTTTAAGGTTAATAAAAGTATTTACGTATCGAAGAGGCTTTTATTCCCCGTGGTCGTTGGCAAATTGTCGGACAAAGAAGAACAAACACAAAGTTGAATGCAGACACTTGTATTACAACATTTACAAGGGTTTTAGACAAAGTGGTTAACAATAAAAAGAGTACAAAGAATTACATAAATGGTAAACAACAAAAGGGGGTTTGTATAACACTGTAGTGTTATGGACTGATTGGCGATATCCGATTAGATACTTAAAAACAAAACAATTGAGTCTAGAATCGTACAAGCGACTTAGATTAGAGTACAAGTCAGTGGTGTGGTAAAGTCAACACTAGATAAAATTAATTACTCTGACACAAAGGAATTCTAATGGCTAAAAGTCGGTTGATGGTTGATATAACACAAATGACTTTTTGCTTATACAAATGCTTTCATATAAATATATTATCATTCTTGTAGCGTCGAAACAAGATGATAAATAATTTTTGAACAAAACCAATCCTAATGGCAGAAATAGGTTGATGTAAAGCAGAGGTCTGTTTTATCATATTATCATTTACATGGAAACTCCAAAAGATAGGGAACCATTTTATCCAGGCTGAAAGTGGTTGATATTAAGACGGATGTCTGACTGGATACTTAAAAATACAATTGAGTCTAGAGTCATACAAGTGACTTAGATTAGAGTACAAGTCAGTGGTGTGGTAAAGTCAACACAAGATAAAATTAATTACTCTAACACAAAGAAATTCTAATGGCTAAAAGTCGGTTGATGGTTGATATAACACAAATGACTTTTTGTTTATACAAATGTTTTCACATAAATATATATTATCATTCTTGTAGCGTCGACACAAGATAGGAAGTAATTTTGAAGAAGGGGAATTCTAATGGCAGAAATCAGTTGATGAAAAAGGAATGGCTGCTGACATATCCATATCTATTATTGTTCTTGTGGGGACTGTGTAAGATAAGGACATTTATTTAGCAAAAAACAGTTTAAAGAGTAAATCTTTAAAATGTTGATAATCTCAAATTACCCGGGTGGTCTTAGGCCAGTCCCTGGGAATTATCATAGCAATTGACAGGACCATTTATACAATAACAAAAATATTATCAGGTGCCTCACCAATCAGGAAACTGGGGCGGAGACTTGTTACCTACCTCCGAGATAAGTAACCCAATGCCATGATTTTGATTGGCCGTCCAATCAAATGCGACCGCGTGGGTGGGGTTTCGTACACCTCCTGTAGGGCCATTGGTCCGGCGTTTCGATTGGCTGGCCAATCAGAGCCCTGGATTCAGGGGTTTGGAATCCATAAAAGAGGACCCAAAAGGGTCCCAGGCAGATTGGAGAGCTGGTTCTTGACCAGATCGGACAGCTGGTTCTTGACCAGATTGGACAACTGCTTCCCTAGCAGATTGATAGCTCCATCTCATGGCCCTTGTCACCGTCTTTGCTTTGTCGTCTTGTAACTCAAAATCCTGAATTTGAATCAGAACACAGCATATATCGCCAGTCAGTCCACAAAATACCGACTCAACTTCAACTCGATATCCCTTTGTGGTTGTACATGATTTTTAATCACTGTATGATTAATAAAGGTCTTTTATTGTTAAAAACGCGTTCGTGTTAATTGTGGAACAACCTTGATAAATTTGGTCATTTTCAGGTACAGCCCGGAACAAGCACTTCAACTTTCCTGTGGGTCAAAGAACACCCATCGCGTTAGATTCGACGCCGCGACAACATCGTACTACATTTAGAGCCGCGTGCAGCAAAACCAACATCGTATTACATTTGGTCCCGTGACCAGATCATAATATTACATTTGGCACCCCGACCAGCATAGTTTTACATTTGCAAATTAGCTGGAATTTGCGACCAGACTTATCTTCTAAGAGTTCTTGGTATCGTGTTGTTAGGTGTTCATTCGTTCTTCACGGGTCGTTTCTTGTTTAGTTCTCAGTTTGCAATTAAACCGCCGTTGAAGGTTCGTAGAGAGTTTAGGGAACGGTAATACTGCGTTACCCTTAATGCGTGGTTTGTGATAAGTAGGCCCTGATTTGGGGCTAAGTGAGATAGCGTGGTTTTAGCCGCTTCTCTCCAGTAACAGTTCTTGATAAGTAAAGTCTAGGGATCGCTTATTTTTGCGACTTCCCTCCTAGACTGCTCCGAGATAAGTGACGTAGGGTTTTAATTTTGGCGCCAATATGCCATTGGCGATTTGTCCCCCTAGTGGCAGGGGAAGATAATTGACATGGAATTTCCGATATTAAATACGAATTTAAAAAATATATCTTTTTTTGTCAAGTCAGTGTATATACTAAAAATGTCGGTAAGGAAATGAAATCGAGATATAAAATCTTAAGAAACCCCATCTGCCTATGATGAATTAAGTGTCAAAAACTGGAAGGACCTGTTAAAGGCCTTTCGTAGCTAGATAACTGTGAATTCGATATAGTCACCGAATTCCTAGTTCACTCAGCTGAGAAAATAACAAATCAAAACATATGTGTGGCAAGAGAAACCACGAACGTAGGAGTTCGAAGCGTGCACGACTGTGTTTGGTATGCAGAACGAAAATCAGAGGCGAGTGGGGAGATTGAACTCGCATTCTCCTGATCGTGAGTCGTGGCCCGACGCATGGGAATGACTAAAACTATCCAGAGTGGCCATGATGTGAAGGATTGACGCATGCTGATTAGTGTCGCACGTGCTGGTCAGAGGAAGGAGCTCGGATGAACACTGAAATTGTGTATATATTTGACCAGCTCTGAGAAAAAGGGAGAAGGCTTGCAGTAGCATTTTGGCCGTGGTGACGAGTGGACGAGAGACAAGACCTTGTGATATTATTGGTGAGAAGAGTGCAGCATTGCTGGGAGAGTAAAATCGTCGGACTTAACTGTGCCCCCCAGGGAACATTCAAATTACAATATGATAAAAAGAAAAGGGATTTCCCCGACTTTCTGGCGCTAATATAGATGAGAATGTTATTTCACCACTGATTTTAAAAAAGTCGAAATATTATTCGGGAAAACAGGAAGCATATGGTAAGTTTCTTGTATAATATGTTAAAAAACAAATTATAAAGAAAAGGGTAATTAGAGTTAGGGCCCTTCGCATTGAGCCAATATATTGTTGATATATTGGAGTTATGGCTCTTTGTACGTGTGCCGGATGTAGCTACTGCTGATTCTAAGTAGCAGTGTAATGGTGGGAGGGACAGTACTCGCCTCCTACTACTAAGCCTCTTTTTGGTATGGTAGCCGTTGGGTAAAGGTCTCGTGTCTCGAGCCCTTTTGGTTTTAAGGGAGCTCGCATTTTGGATGCGTGCGACCCTGCTCTCAAAGCCTATATTATAGGTGGCTTTAGGGAGCCTGCATTTGGCGAGTAATGAAGATTTTCGAAGCTTGATAGTCTTCATGTAGCCGAAGCAAATTCTTCTTCTTAGGCCCAAGAGAATAAGCCGTTAGTCTCAAGTCATTGGACCTAAGCAAAAACTACAAGTTGAAGCCTTCGTGGGAATAAAGAAACGGACTATGCAAACCGTTTCGAGTTTTGTTCCAGGAACACGAGGCAGAATTCTCGGACGAGTCGGTCCTTATAATAAAACTAACTTAAGAGAGTTTCCGAGAATAATTCTCCCCTTTTCGCTACGACAAGAAGAATAAAGAATTTTCTGCTCGAGTTGGACCATGCAAAGAACACTCTCTAACTAAAAGCATTATTGAGAACTTGTTTGTCTCTCCTCGTCATCTCACTATTTAGCGAGAAAAATAGGCCCACGAGGAGAATTTCCCCAAAGAATTATGGAGGTTTAACTCCCATCTAAAATTCATTTTTGTCATGATATTCTGGGAAATCTCAGAATATCATATAATGATAGAGGGGCGGGGGGGGTGATTATTTGTTGAACAAAGAAAAGGAAAAAAGGTGTATTTTTTAAAAAAAATCAATGGAAAGGTAAGAGTTGCTGCCCTTGGCCAGAAAAAAGGGGTTAGTTCCCTTAGGGTTTGTTTTGGATTTAAAAAGTGACAGAAGCAGACGGTAATTCAGACAGACGAGACAGAGACGATAGAGTTCAGAGACGGACGGGACACGAGAAGGGAGACGGTTAGAAAGAATGGAGTTGAATCGGTAACAAGACAGACGACAGAATTAGAGATGAGTTAAGAACGGTTTTTGGAAGTGACGGTTGAATTAGAAGATTAGTTGAAAAGAACAAGAATTATTGCCAGTAAGTGATTTATTATTTATTTATCAACAAAAAGAGGGGAAAAAAGTTAAAGAAACTGGAAAAGAGGTTATTATTTGAAGAAAAACTGAATTGATTTGAAAGGGAAAGAAACGAAAGGAATGACTGTTGGAAACGGCTTTAAAGAAAGAGAAAGAAGGAACTTATATTTAATGAAAAAATAAGGAGAGAAAAGAAATAATAAAAAAAGAGGAACTTATGTTTTAACAAAAAAAAGAAGGTATTTTTGGAGTGTTTATGAACTTTATGTATTTTGCACCCGTCTGTTTAAAAAAAAATGTAAATAATAATATTTATTTTATAAAATAAAATAATTATTAATCACTCATAAATTGTCTTATTGACTAATATTTTTTTAATATTATTCTTGAAAGAAAACACTCTATGTTTTCCCCTGAAATATTTTTTTTCCTTGGAGAGTCAATTGTCTAATCACTTAGGATCACATGACTTGACGAGGGGTTTGAATAAATAAACAGACACTTCGTGACAATTTTCTTAAAAAAAAAATTATATTTTGTAAGACTACACGAGGCTTCGTAAATGTTTTGTACAAGTTTGAAGCTGGCGGGTCAAGGAAGAAAAAACAGGAAAAAAGTGTTTTTTATGTTATTATTTTTCTTTGTATTTTTCTTTTTTGTTGTATTTTAGTTGTATTCTTGGAAAACAAGTATTGTATTTTTTTCGGTTACTTTAGAGTTTATAAAACTCCAGCAGGAGGAAATTTCTTGTAACCACAATAGTGTCTTTTGCATTTAATAAATTAGTATTTCTAGGCTTACAACAGTATTATTGTCTTTTTTTTTCTGAGTAATCATTTTTGGGTTATTTTTTTAAAGTCGAACCCCGGGTGCTGGTTTTATTTTTGAGATGTCTCTCTCGAGCATAACATTCCGACAAATATAAGGAAACGTTGATGTTCACCAAGGGAAAATCAGATAACGAAATATTAATGACCCTTCGATTTCGGCAAACCCCTTGCCCACGCATTCGGGAAGGTAGTTTTGTCAAATAAACAAAGGTTGGCACCCATAAGAGAGGTAGTCACGATAGACATTAAGAGAGAAGGGGGAAAGTTTTTCTCCTGTAACCCTCTTAGTAGGTAACAGTTTCAGAATAGGACTATAGGAGGTGGGAGAAAAAGGGGTCGTACAATAAAATTGTCGACGCTGCAATTTTCCAAATTTGGAAGATCGAAAGAATCAAACAAAGGAATGATGGATACAAATTGATCAGAATTTTACGTTCGGTAGAAATATCTTCCCCCACCTAAATCCACCCAGGAATTGGACAATTATTACTTATGCGAGCCGTTTCTGAGGCTCGGGGCATAGAATCTGAGATTATTGCCGCCGAGAGTTGCGTTTGAACGCTTCGCTGATAGACTTCGGAAACCAAACCGCCCTAGCAAGAAATACCAACTTGTACCAAACTAGAGTCGCACACACAATCTACTTCAACGAACTTTACCAACAACTTTGAAGCACATAAAAACATCTTGCTTTTATGAAATGCGAGTCCGGTTATTCTTTTCAACATTTCATATACCTTTGATTCCGGCTGCCAACTGTTAACACCTTTCTTCTTTTCAGGTGTGAATCTTCACTTCTCTTACTTTAAAAAAAATCACACAATGTGGGGTTGGGGAGGTGCATGGTCATATCCCTGAAAGGAACTCTGTAAATCTGTTTCTCCACGTATCAGACTGCCCAGGTATAACAGGCAGGCTGTTATCGACGTAGATAGTGTTCACACACCCAGAACACTAACGAACTGATTAGTGGTGACTTTATCACTTTTAAGGTTTATAAATTAACAAGACATTTTTGTTGCTTGATCAAGCTTTTTAAAAAATTAGCATATGATTCTTATTCGTCGCGCGGAGAGACTAACCTCATAGCACGTCTTAACTTTTTGACAGCCGGACTGAATCTAAAAATTAAAACTAATCACGTGTTTCTCATGACGCGTTTTCCAGAGATCAGGTGGTTATAAATTTCCACTGACTGATCTCAAAGTTAACAGCCCTTATTCTCAGCTACAAGGTCTGCCAACAATTTATGACACTCATAAAGTTTAACATCCCACCCTATCCCAATTTTTAAATCCATGACTAGTTATCATAACTAGGTATGCATTTCTATTTACCTGCTTCTTCAATGCAAAATACTAATTTATCTCTACACTTCTATACTATCTCTCCCAGCGGTAGGTTGTTCATACATGCACATACAAAACAATACATTTCTAATTTTTTCATACACCATAGGGCCACCTGTAATCTTCTATACACAAAAACAAAACCCATATTTAAACCATCCCATGGTCCGAAATTCCTGAAACCTCGTGAACCACTGTCATTCCAGCAATACATTTGCCTGGACTCAATATGACAAAAAAAAAACATTAACTTCCTCTACAGGTACTACTTGAAGTGAATTGGAGACATACAAAATTTATGACAAAAATTCAAGAACATGGCTCCCAAAAACATTCATAACAATTTCAATAGAATTTCTAAAAAAAAAAAAATCAAAACAAAAACAAAAACAAAAAATGACAAAAGAAAAACAAAAAAAAAACAAACAAAAAAAAACCATCACAACACAATAATATTATATGCATGCAGAAACTACTGTGCCAATTATTTTACAAGTTACGTTGTAGTCTTATTTATCTTTAAATCAACATCATACAACACACTAATGCCATTATTCGATATCAAGATTATCAACAGGTTTACTTCTCATTTCTCTGTACCATTTTGTTTACTCTGAGGGACAATTATTTTACACTACTTAAACATACATTGCTCTTACAAAAATCCTTGTTCTTTAGAGTTTCCCGTCTGGCATCCACAGAAGATCTCTGCCGGTGGCTCCTCTTACCAAAATCCTTGTGTAGCATAATGGACCCTGGAACACCTATATTTGTGGCCTTGTGCCAGACACAGAAACCTTAATGGAATGTAGCACGATTCTCAGACCTTACGGGAGTGGGCAAGCAATGTAAAAGTCATTATCACCTTTGAGTCTATTCGTAGCCATTAAGTCTGGGATTTTGGTATTAAAATTTAGTTTAATCGGTTTGTCAGAAGAAAGGATGGTTGACCCGTTGACCTCTTAAGTGGCACGTGTAATTTGGTAGAACAATTAGAATCTTCGAAAGATTCTAGGACATTCTAGAAAGATCGTCAGACATTTCTATATAATGAGGAAACCTTAGATTTTGAATGAGTTGAGTCCTGGAGACCGAGGGAGTAAGGTCAGTTGAGTTTGGTTTGACCGAGCTGGTGAGAGGCGATATGGTACCGCTGATGTGTGAAACCTGAGATGTAATATTTTACACTGCACGAAGTAAAAAAAATACCTATTAATGAAGCCTGATAATTAGTACTGACCGTTGGAACGAAGTTAAGGACATTAAAAAAAACATGTGTTAATGAAACCGAATCTTTCTCTCTCAATAACTTGCGTTAAGAAAATAAATTGATGAAAAGCAAGAACTACTGTCCTCATCTTTATTTACTACACCAAATAAATCGTACGGGAATTCATGAATGAAAGCCATTGAACAAACAAACGTGAACAGACACTTGACTGATGCTAAGGAGGTATATATTGTCAACAAGTCAAATTGACCGTGAGTAAAGACCCACGGTCGTGAAACGTGATACCATTTGCTTGACCATAAACGAAAGAAGTGTGGAAGAATTTTGGGCTTAAAGGACTGCTGGAATTCTGTGTGTGCTGATCAACGTGCCAACCCCTGATACACGACTGTACGAGCCTTAATAGTACTGTGTGCTTTGAAGAGGCGGCGGGCCCTACAATATAACGTCACGTATACTATACGATTTAGTGTAGCGGTAAAAAGCCCACAACGTTACACTTGGTCTTCAGACTTTCCCGTCTGGCATCCACACACGGTCACTGCCGGTGTCTCCTCTTACCAAAATCCTTGGTCTTCAGATTTTCCCGCCTGGCATCCACACACAGTAACTGTCGGTAGCTCCTCTTATCAAAATTCTTGGTCTTCAGACTTTCCCGTCTGGCATCCACACACGGTCACTGCCGGTGTCTTCTCTTAGCAAAATCCTTGGTCTTCAGACTTTACCGTCTGGCATCCAGACACAGTCACTGTCTGTGGCTCCTCTTACCAAAATCCTTGGCCTTCAGACTTTCCCGTCTGGCATCCACACACAGTCATTGCCGGTGGCTCCTCTTACCAAAATCCTTGTTCTTCCGACTTTCCCGTCTAGCATCCACACACAGTCATTGCCGGTGTCTCCTCTTACCAAAATCTTTGGTCTTCCGACTTTCCCGTCTGGCATCTACACACGGTCAGTGTCGGTAGCTCCTCTTACCAAAATCCTTGGTCTTCAGACTTTCCCGTCTTGCATCCATACACAGTCACTGCCGATGACTACAGAATTCTTAGGAACCCTCCATCACCAAAAGTATTTGCCGTCTGGCATCCACACACACTGTCTGTAGCTCCTCTTACCAAAATTCTTGGTCTTAAGACTTTCCCGTCTTGCATCCATACACAGTCACTGCCGATGACTACAGAATTCTTAGGAACCCTCCATCACCAAAAGTATTTTCCGTCTGGCATCCACACACGGTCACTGTCTGTAGCTCCTCTTACCAAAATCCTTGGTCTTCAGACTTTCCCGTCTTGCCTCCATACACAGTCACTGCCGATGACTACAGAATTCTTAGGAACCCTCCATCACCAAAAGTATTTTCCGTCTGGCATCCACACACGGTCACTGTCTGTAGCTCTCTTACCAAAATTCTTGGTCTTCAGACTTTCCCGTCTTGCATCCATACACAGTCACTGCCGATGACTACAGAATTCTTAGGAACCCTCCATCACCAAAGTATTTTCCGTCTGGCATCCACACACGGTCACTGTCGGTAGCTCCTCTTACCAAAATTCTTGGTCTTAGACTTTCCCGTCTTGCATCCATACACAGTCACTGCCATGTCTTCTCTTACAAAATCCTTGGTCTTCATACTTTCCCGTCTAGCATCCACACACAGTCACTGCCGGTGGCTCCTCTTACCAAAATTGGTCTTTCGACTTCTCGTCCATCCACACTGCCGTATCTCCTCTTACCAAAATCCTTGGTCTTCTTTCCCGTCTAGCATCCATACACAGTCACTCGATGACTTCTTTTACTAAAATCCTTGGTCTTCAGACTTTCCCGTCTAGCATCCATACACAGTCACTGCGATGACTTCTTTTACTAAAATCCTTGGTCTTCAGACTTTCCCATCCATACACAGTCACTGCCGATGACTTCTTTTACTAAATCCTATCCATACACAGTCACTGCCGATGACTTCTTTTACTAAAATCCTTGGTCTTCAGACTTCCTCTAGCATCCATACACAGTCACTGCAGGTGTCTCCTCTTACCAAAATCCTTGTCTTCAGACTTTCCCGTCTTGCATCCATACACAGTCACTGCCGATGACTACAGAATTCTTAGGAACCCTCCATCACCAAAAGTATTTTCCGTCTGGCATCCACACACGGTCACTGTCTGTAGCTCCTCTTACCAAAATTCTTGGTCTTCAGACTTTCCCGTCTAGCATCCATACACAGTCACTCCCGATGACTTCTTTTACTAAAATCCTTGGTCTTCAGACTTTCCCGTCTAGCATCCATACACAGTCACTGCCGGTGTCTCCTCTTACCAAAATCCTTGGTCTTCAGACTTTCCCGTCTTGCATCCATACACAGTCACTGCCGATGACTACTTTCCTAGGAACCCTCCATCACCAAAAGTATTTTCCGTCTGGCATCCACACACAGTCACTGCTGGTGTCTCCTCTTACCAAAATCATTGGTCTTCAGACTTTCCCATCTGACATCCACACACAGTCACTGCCGGTAGCTTCTCTTACAAAAATCCTTGGTCTTCAGACTTTCCCGTCTAGCATCCATACACAGTTACTGCCGATGACTTCTTTTACTAAAATCCTTGGACTTCAGACTTTCCCGTCTAGCATCCACCCACAGTCACTGTCTGTGGCTCCTTTACCAAAATCCTTGGTCTTCAGACTTTCCCGTCTGGCATCCACACACAGTCACTGCCGTGTCTCCTCTTACCAAAAGCCTTGGTCTTCAGACTTTCCCGTCTTGCATCCATACACCGTCACTGCCAGTGTCTTCTCTTACAAAATCCTTGGTCTTCATACTTTCCCGTCTAGCATCCACACAGTCACTGCCGGTGGCTCCTCTTACCAAAATCCTTGGTCTTTCGACTTTCTCGTCTGGCATCCACACTGCCGGTATCTCCTCTTACCAAAATCCTTGGTCTTCAGACTTTCCCGTCTAGAATCCATACACAGTCACTGCCGATGTCTTCTTTTACTAAAATCCTTGGTCTTCAGACTTTCCTGTCTAGCATCCATACACAGTCACTACCGATGACTTCTTTTACCAAAATCCTTGGTCTTCAGACTTTCCCGTCTAGCATCCATACACAGTCTCTCCCGATGACTTCTTTTACTAAAATCCTTGGTCTTCAGACTTTCCCGTCTAGCATCCATACACAGTCACTGCCGGTGTCTCCTCTTACCAAAATCCTTGGTCTTCAGACTTTCCCGTCTTGCATCCATACACAGTCACTGCCGATGACTACAGAATTCTTAGGAACCCTCCATCACCAAAAGTATTTTCCGTCTGGCATCCACACATGGTCACTGTCGGTAGCTTCTCTTACCAAAATACTTGGTCTTCAGACTTTCCTGTCTAGCATCCATACACAGGCACTGCAGGTGTCTACTCTTACCAAAATCCTTGGTCTTCAGACTTTCACGTCTTGCATCCATACACAGTCACTGCCGGTGTCTCTTACCAAAATCCTTGGTCTTCAGACTTTCCCGTCTTGCATCCATACACAGTCACTGCCGATGACTACAGAATTCTTAGGAACCCTCCATCACCAAATGTATTTTCCGTCTGGCATCCACACACGGTCACTGCCGGTAGCTCCTCTTCCCAAAATCCTTGGTCTTCAGACTTTCCCGTCTTGCATCCATACACCGTCACTGCCAGTGTCTTCTCTTACAAAATCCTTGGTCTTCATACTTTCCCGTCTAGCATCCACACACAGTCACTGCCGGTGGCTCCTCTTACCAAAATACTTGGTCTTTCGACTTTCTCGTCTGGCATCCACACACTGCCGGTATCTCCTCTTACCAAAATCCTTGGTCTTCAGACTTTCCCGTCTAGCATCCATACACAGTCACTACCGATGACTTATTTTACTAAAATCCTTGGTCTTCAGACTTTCCCGTCTAGCATCCATACACAGTCACTGTCGATGACTTCTTTTACTAAAATCCTTGGTCTTCAGACTTTCCCGTCTAGCATCCATACAAAGTCACTGCCGATGACTTCTTTTACTAAAATCCTTGGTCTTCAGACATTCCCGTCTAGCATCCATACACAGTCACTGCCGATGACTTCTTTTACTAAAATCCTTGGTCTTCAGACATTCCCGTCTAGCATCCATACACAGTCACTGCCGATGACTTCTTTTACTAAATCCTTGGTCTTCAGACATTCCCATCTAGCATCCATACACAGTCACTGCAGGTGTCTCCTCTTACCAAAATCCTTGGTCTTCAGACTTTCCGTCTTGCATCCATACACAGTCACTGCCGATGACTACAGAATTCTTAGGAACCCTCCATCACCAAAAGTATTTTCCGTCTGGCATCCACACACGGTCACTGTCTGTAGCTCCTCTTACCAAAATTCTTGGTCTTCAGACTTTCCCGTCTAGCATCCATACACAGTCACTCCCGATGACTTCTTTTACTAAAATCCTTGGTCTTCAGACTTTCCCGTCTAGCATCCATACACAGTCACTGCCGGTGTCTCCTCTTACCAAAATCCTTGGTCTTCAGACTTTCCCGTCTTGCATCCATACACAGTCACTGCCGATGACTACAGAATTCCTAGGAACCCTCCATCACCAAAAGTATTTTCCGTCTGGCATCCACACACGGTCACTGTCTGTAGCTCCTCTTACCAAAATTCTTGGTCTTCAGACTTTCCCGTCTGGCATCCACACACAGTCACTGCCGGTAGCTCCTTTTCCCAAAATCCTTGGTCTTCAGACTTTCCCGTCTGACATCCACACACTGCCGGTGTCTCCTCTTACCAAAGTCCTTGATCTTCCGACTTTCCCGTCTGGCATCCACACACAGTCACTGCTGGTGTCTCCTCTTACCAAAATCATTGGTCTTCACTTTCCCGTCTGACATCCACACACAGTCACTGCCGGTAGCTTCTCTTACAGAAATCCTTGGTCTTCAGACTTTCCCGTCTAGCATCCATACACAGTCACTGCCGATGACTTCTTTTACTAAAATCCTTGGTCTTCAGACTTTCCCGTCTAGCATCCACACACAGTCACTGTCTGTGGCTCCTCTTACCAAAATCCTTGGTCTTCAGATTTTCCCGTCTGGCATCCACACACAGTCACTGCCGGTGTCTCCTCTTACCAAAATCCTTGGTCTTCAGACTTTCCCGTCTTGCATCCATACACCGTCACTTCCAGTGTCTTATCTTACAAAAATCCTTGGTCTTCAGACTTTCCCATCTAGCATCCACACACAGTCACTGCCGATGACTACAGAATTCTTAGGAATCCTCCATCACCAAAAGTATGCACTTATCCGTCTTTATTAATTTAATAATACCCGACCTTGCCGCACGTGCCCAAACCTGAGACACCCTCAACAACTGAAACGTCCTTGAGACCATTCCATAAATCCTATCCTCCAAAAAGATTATTCCTAAAAAACCACTGGAGCAAGCAATCGGTATTTCTCCACATATTCCATTCTCCGGAACCAGAAGGGAACAGGCAATGCGCCATTTTATCTATCTAGACCTCCGCACTCCGTTAAAATATATTCTGATATATTTCGGAATCTCAATAATTCAGGAACGCAGAAACTACCTTCCTGAAACTACGGTAACCCACATATGGGACGTTTCCCTTAGAGATCGCTATTCGTGGAATGGCGAGCACTTCTGTAAGGGCTTCCATACCGTTTTTGCACGGATCCCCAAGACATATTGAAAAAAATATCCCCAGACAGTTAGCCAAACTTATTAATCAAATTTAATTACAATTTCCGTCACTCTAAGACTAACTCTTTTAGTAACTTATTTATCTCAATCTGTTCGGAAAAAAATCAAAAACCGAACTATGTTCTGGCTACAAATAAAAATGGAAATACAAAATGAATTATTCATATCCAAAATTTAAGTTTCCTTCTTGAAAAAATATTCCCAATTAAATTACAAAAGTTTTTCTATTAAAATATTCTTCAAACTTAACAATAAAATACATCAATGTCAAAATCCACAGGAAACTCCACACAATTCATCATCAATATCTTCAAATTACAAAAGTTTCTTAAAAAAAAACCCGGTTAAATCTAAAAGTTTTCTCTCTTTTCTTAAAATATTCACCAATTTAAAAGTTCCCTTAAAAAAAACCCAACATATTCGTAAACTAAGATGTGACATGACCAGTTTGCCAATAATTTTCCCATTGTGTTGGGTAGTGAAATACATTCATTCTTCCACCAACGGTCGCTGCTACCTGCAGCCAAATGAGAGAGGGGGATAAAATCTGTCTTTTCTCTTTAAATTATTCTTCAATAAATTCACAATTTACAAGGGAGTACATTTCACGGTGGAAAACTTAAATAATAACATCTACGCTTGTGAAAAAAAGTATGATATTCAGGAGTCTATAGGCATTCATTTGGCCGCTTTTTTTTCCAATTGGTCCCGAAATCAAAAAAAAACTAGAGCCATATTGACCTTTGGGCCCGTATCCTATAAATGCTTGTAATGCTAATACATCTCCAATTAAAATGATGTCTCTAGCTACAAAAATATAATAAATGTGTATGATGAGTAATACAGGTAGAATATAAATGCCTCTTTATGAGGAATATCAAAATTTATCAAAAACTGTATTTTTAAGTTATACATAAAAAAAAAAATACCGATACTGTGTATTTCCAAAATAGGTCACGTTGAAGGAAGAAACGTAAATATTTTTGAAATTTTGTTTTTAAATCTCGCAAAAAAGAAATAACGAACATAAAGAGCTGTTACAAAGAAAAATTTCATTCAAAGATCAAATTATCCAGTTGAGGAAAAATTACTCCTCATTATCGTAAAAAATAAGAAAATCATTCGGTTTATTTACAACACGGCCAGTTTCTTTATTGATATCATTTTTTAATCGAAGTCTGTATTTATAGTTCTTTTATTAAAAATCTTTGCCATTGAGACTTGATAAAAATCTTTTGATATAATTATCTAGACTCGTATCTTTATTGAAAAAAATTAAAAATCGTTTTTGCCAGTTCATTTTTTCATATTACATAAAATAATATAGGGGGGAGTTGAGCCCATAAAAAATATTTCCCCTAATATATTTTAGAGAAAAAAAACTATTTCAGACATATATTCATCCAAAAGTAAGTAATTATGGAAATTTTCGTGAAAATTGGACCATTAATTAATTTTTCATAGAATTATGAAAAAAAAAAAAAAACCTTAGTTATAACTTGTTTTTGGCTACGTTAAATTTCAATTGATTTAACGGTGCAAAAATGTAAACATTGTTTTTCGTTTATAATTTTCATTATTTTTGTAAGCCGAAAAAATTTTAAAAAATCATTTGGAGTTTGTTTAATGCTTCTTCTTTCGAGTGAATAAAGAAGGTTCAAGATAATATTAACCTTTATGCAAGTTTTATTATGTTAAATATAGTGGGGGGTAAATTTCACGGGAAAAATTGGTGGTACCCACGGAAAACTTCAAAATAGACAACATTTACGCTTAAGAAAAAAGTATGATATTCAGGAGTCTATAGGCATTCATTTGGCCACTTTTTTTTCCCACCCTTTTTTCAACGGTTTCGAGTAGCTTCTAAACTAAGCAATGAACCAGCGGAAATCCAAATAAGCACTTTGATATATTGTATGGGAACTGAAGCTGAACTAATTTATAAATCACTGTCCTTTAAGAAAAAGGAAGATGAAAAAAATTTCGACGTGATTTTAAGCAAATTTGATACTTACTTCATGCCAAAAAAAAAAAAAAAAAAATTATACACGAGCGCGCGAAATTCTACCGGAGAACGTATGTTGCGGGGCCGATAAGGATGACGACCCCATAGACTTTTGAATAAGTGAAACGACTGGAGGCAATGGAAGAGACAAAGGCAGAGGATTTAGATGGCAGGAAGTAACCAGGTGGTCAATTTATTATCGAGAATTGACAAAGGTAAATCGGCAAGTTGAGAGTTTTCGTCGTTCGAGGTTGGTCGCTCAATGTTTGGTCAGTCTTTCGTTGATCTGGGTGGATAGGTCGTCGGTTGTCGGATGGGCAGCTGGAATCCGGAATCGGGATACAGTGCGTCTACGGGCGAGGTTGGCGTCGTGGTCGGTTGGTAACGGTCTCGGCTTGCGGTTGTATCGGCTGCGAGCCCCGGTCGTAGTCCCGTCGAGGACTGTTCGGGTACGAGCGTGAAACGTAATAGCGACGGACCGTTCGCTTAGCACGTGCGTTGCTTGGGTCTGATTGTCCGCGGTTATGCGGGATTTCAGACCGGCTGGTACGTGTGCACAAATGCCTCGAGTAGCTAGGTGTTTGCTCGGCGAAAGATCGAGTCGGATCTACCAAGCTAGGACTTAGCGTACTGTCGGCGAGGGACGCCTATCTGATCGTAAGATCCAGGTCTTCTAGGGATTCCGCCCTAGGATCGCATTCGTGGTTAAGGAAAGACTGAGGTGAAAAGGCCGACTGGTTAGCTCTGAAAAGAACTGGGTTTGTTTAGCCTTGAAAAAGGCTGATATTGCTGGACTGGAAATGTTCGTGTCATCACAGCAAAGAATGAGGCTGGTCGTCTAGCGGCAAAGAAAGGCGGGTCGTTCTAGTGGCGGAGAGGCAAGCGTTCGGGAAAGGCCATTCGTTCAGAATAGGAATCAGGATCGTCAACTGTTGGTGGCTGGCTGGAACTGTTCTTGTCATCGCAAAAATGACTTTCTTAAATACACGAAATTTACCGGAAATATCGAATGACGTCAGGCAAAAGTTCGTCAGCGATGATGAAAATAGTGGAGAAGGGAAGTTTTGCCTACGTGACAGAATGCGCGTAGTATTCGGCCAAAGGGGGGGGGGGGGCTTAGAACAGCGAAACTGGATTTGTCTGGAAAGGGTTTTGCGTACGTGCCTTAACGCATACGCGCGTTGGCCTGCGTTCGTGCAGGCGACCCTGTGAAAATTACATTAAAAGACGATGCAGTACCATACTGCACACCAACGGCTAGGTGAATACCCTTTCTAATGCTATCCAAAGTAAAAAAAAAGGAGATTCAACGTTTGGAAAATGATGATATTATAGAAAAAGTTACCAAACCAACTGATTGGTGCTCACCTATCGTTCCAGTAAGAAAAAAAAATGGAGATGTCAGGGTATGCGTCGACTTAAAAAAAATTAAATTCGGCAGTGAAAAGGGAACATTTCATGCTACCAAATTTGGAGGACATATCACCCAAGTTAAGGGGTTCGAATATATTCTCAAAATTGGATGCAGCTAGCGGATTTCACCAGATAATGTTGGAAAAAGAAAGTCGTTTGCTCACTACATTTATTACACCATTTGGAAGATATTGCTTTAAGAGATTACCCTTTGGAATTTCCTCAGCGCCCGAAAATTTTCAACGTAAAATGACTGAATTATTAGGAGAATTAGAAGGAGTTCATGTAATAATAGATGACATATTAATACATGATAGAACGATGAACGAACATGACTGAAGACTCGAAGAAGTATTAAAATTAATAGAAAAATCGGGAATAAAATTAAACAGAAAAATGTGAATTTAGAAAAAAAAATTATTAAATACTTTGGACATATGATTTCGCAGGAAGGGATACAACCCAGTAAGGAAAAAATAGAGGCGATACTAAAGCTATCTGCCCCACCTTCGGTGCCTGATTTACGAGGATTCCTGGGAATGATACAGTACCTAGGAAAATATGTACCGAATTTAGCAGAGGTATTACAGCCTATGCTAGAATTTTTAAAAAGGATACAGTTTGGGTTTGGGATGAACCACAAAAAAGTGCATTCCAAAGAGTTAAAGAACTATTAACCCAGGCACCGATATTAGGCTATTATGACCCTGAAAAGCCTATCACAATTAGCACAGATGTGACCAGTTTTGGACTTGGCTGTGCTATTTTTCAAGAAGAAAATAAGGGACTAAGAGTCATAGCTTATGCATCTCGTACCCTTACACAAACAGAGAAAAATTACGCTCATATTGAAAAGGAATGTTTAGCAAGCGTATGAGCCTGTGAGAAATTTGACAGATACATCGACGGACTAGAGCAGTTCCGCTTATTGACGGACCATAAACCTTTGGTACCATTAATAAATGCACAGGATTTAAACAATACCCCTTTGAGATGCCAAAGACTTTTGATGAGATTTAGGAGATATAATCCTGTAGCTGAATATATTCCTGGGAAACTCCTACTGGTATCAGATGCACTGTCCAGAAGTCCAATGGAGCAAACTGATAGTAATACTGAGGAAGATGTAGAAACGTTCATAAACAGTATAGAAAAAACTAGACCAGTTACTAGTAGAAAATTAAAAGAAATCAGCAATGCTACATCGAAGGACCCAAAACTACAAGAGGTTATCCAGTTCACGTTTTGTATTACCAAGATAGGTTGGTAATCCCACAAAATCTTAGAGAGGAAATGCGTCGAGCAATACACACAGGACATTTGGGATTGAATAAATGCCGAGAGCGAGCGAAAATGTCGGTATGGTGGCCGAAAATATCACATGAAATAGATGATTTCATCAAACAGTGTGATTTCTGTAACTGTCATCGAGCTGCAAACCCAAACGAAACTTTAAAACCAACCCCTTTACCAGAGAGACCTTGGCAGAAGGTAGGAACAGACATTTTGAAATTGAATGGGGAGTATTACTTAGTCGTGACAGATTACTTCTCTCGTTACTTGGAAATAGTAAAATGAAATCCAATAACAAGTAGAACTGTAATTGGAAAATTAAAGAATATGTTCGCACGTTGGGGAGTCCCGTATGAACTTGCAAGCGACTATGCGGAACAATTCACAAGTGCGGAGTTCAGAGAATTTTCGAAACATTATGGATTTACATGTAAAACAGTGAGTCCTCATTTTCCACAAGCAAACGGAGCGGCTGAAAGTGCAATAAAAATTGCGAAAAGAACTTTGCAACAACCAGACATATTTCTGGCATTAATGGCATACCGTAGTACACCTATAACCGCTACAGATTATAGCCCAGCAGAACTGTTAATGGGCAGGAAAATGAAAACAATATTACCCAGTCACCCATATAAACTAAAACCTAAATGGCCAAATTTTAAGGAAGTAAAAGAGAAAGATGGGTCATATAAAACCAAGAACAAAAAGACATGGAGGTAAAGATTTAATACCTCTAAAATTGGGAGACCGAATCTGTGAGAAAACGGACGAAGATAAAACGTGGAAAAATACAGGAACTGTAATAGCAGCAAATAAACAAAATAGGACATATACAATAAAATTAGACTCTGGTAAATTCATAAAAAGGAACAGGAAACATTTACTGTTTATTAGAGGAAAAGACTATAATGTCCAAGAAAAAAAAGCAACGAAAGAAAACAATATCCATTTAAAAATAAGGAGCAAAGTTTGAGAACTACGAAAGGACGATTAATACAAAAACCTCAATACTTAAAAGACTTTGTGTGAAAAAAAAAATTAAAAATTAAAAATAAATAAATAAATAAAAGATGAAAAAGGGAAGGTGTTATATCAGTAATTGCTTACTGATAAGAACGAAATAAAGAGTTATGCCCCTTGTTTCGTAGCTGTGACTTGGGGGTCACAGGGAGTTGAATAAAAGTCTTAAACCTATAAACACGTGTTCTGGTATTGTCTCCTCTTAGCTCGTAATTAGCATTGTCCTGTTACTAACTACTGGTACGTTCGTGCATGAAACAGTTTTTCTTTCTTTCTTTTTTTCTGGCCGTTTATTTCGTTCTGAGTTGCTTTTTTTATTTATGCTGTTCTTATGTTTCCTATGTCTAGTCGTGTTGTGGATACATTTCTTTTCTTCTTTTTCCTCTTTTTCATTTTTTCTTTTTTCTACTTTTCATGTTTCTTTTTTTCTATCTTTTATTTTCCTTTCTGGTTAACTTTTATTTCCTTCGATTCTCTCTCTCTCTCTCTCTTTCTCCCTCTATCTCTCTCTCTCTCTCTCTCTCTCTCTCTCTCTCTCTCTCTCTAGGGTTAGGACCTGTTGTGTGCGTGTTATGCCGTGGTAACCTCTCAGGGCCTTAAGGCACCAAATGTGGTAATATTATATACCCACATTGACATCGGGTATACAATTGGTGTGAGTGAGACTTCAGAGAGAGTTCTCGGATGATAGAGAGAGTTCGGGGATATGATAGAGAGATAAAGTAGAGACTTACTTGGAGAGGGGATGGTCTTACTTTATCACTTCGTTTCTCTAGTTACTCTGGTTCTTGCTGATTCTTCTCCCATCTTCTCCGGCTGCCATCTTGTCTAGTTGCTGATTCTTCTAAGGGCTTATTTTGGGCTGATTTTTGGCCATTGCAATTAAATGAATGAACAAGACATTTTTGTTGCTTGATCAAGCTTTTTGTAAATTTAGCCCATGATTCTTATTCGCCGCGCGGAGACACCAACCTCATAGCACATCTAAACTCTTGACGGCCGGGCTGAATCTAAAAACTAAAACTAGTCACGTGTTTCTCATGGCACGTTTTCCAGAGATCAGGGGGTTATAGCCGCCACTGGTAAATTTCCACTCCCTGATCTCAAAAGTAACGGCCCTTATTCTCAGCTACAGGGTCTGCCAACAATTTATGACACCCATAAATTGTTACAGTTTGCATCCACCATAGGAGTTAGAAGCCGTCAGCAAGCTACTTGCTACAAATACCTTTGGATAAAGCTACCCAAAGAACCTTTGATACTCAAGGAATTAGTCCTAAAGATAAAATATCAAGCAGGATTAAACTCTTGCAAACTAACTCCTTAAAACTACTACGAACTCTAAACGACCGCTAAAACTACCAACATACTAGTAGCTATTTCCGACTTAAATGAACACCAAACGAACTGAATTCACTAACCACTTGTTGTACTAACGTATTTGTAAATATGTATTGTGTACATTTAACCCTTTTTATAGTAGTTATATATGCCGTCGTACTCTTGTCCTTTGAACACACTACCTATCTTTCTCTCTGAGGGTCCTAAGTTTCCTATTCATTAACAACTATGCATGACTCTTGCCATGTTGGAGTGGAGTACTGCGATAGTTAAACAGTGTGATGTATGGATCACTTGCTTTCTTGAAAAAGTTCTTAATTGTCTGAACCACACTTTCAGCTTCTCCATTTCTTTGATGGAGGTTACTTGTGAGGTAAACAAAGCCAAAAAATTGGAGAAATCCAAGAACTCTTTGAAGGCCGTTATGACTAATGACAACCTCCGGAATGTTATTTCGAGCGAATACTGATTTGCAACTATCAACAATACTGCCAGAATTTGTAGCCTGTAGATGAGATATCTCCATCCACCTGGAATAATAGTCAATGATTAATAGGTATCGGTGTCCTTTTAGTTCAAATACGTCTATTCCTACCTTCTGCCATTGGTAATCCGGTAACTTGGTAGGTTGTAGTGGCTCTGGTTGATATTTCCTTTCTTTCTTACAAATACTGCACCTTCCTATCTTTTCAGAAATTTTTTTTGAAAGACTTGGCTATCCAGGTTAGTGCTCAGCATTTGACTTGGTGTCCTTCGTGTAGACGATCCAAAGTGTATTTTTGGAGATCTACAAGGATGATGAGTCGGCTGATATAGTAAAAGTCCCTGATAAACTGTGAAATATTGCTTTACAAACCAATCTCAGTTCAGGATCTTGTGTTGTTCAGACCAGGGATTCATCTTATAAAAGTTTTTATCAGTGTTTTGTTTCTGTTTGATTTCCTCCAGCTGTTTGTCACTCACTGAGATGTTCTCTATGACAAACATGTCTGTCTGTCTCCTACTGGAACTCTTGTTTTATTGGTACACAGCCAGGAGCCCTGGATAGGGTGTCTGCTGTAATAAATATTTTTCCCTGTCGTGCATAATATCAAAGGTGAATCTCATTAGGCGCATGCAGAAACACTGGATTCTGTGTGTCAATCCATCGAGACATTTACTTTTTAGCAGTGGCAGTAGAGGTTTATGATATGTTTTTATCAAAAACTTTGGTAGTCCTATAAAAAATCTGCGAACTTTTCACAGTACCACGTAACTGCTAATACTTCCTTCTCAATCTGTGCATATCTCTGCTCTGTTTCAGTCTCGATGCATAGAATACTTCTTCCATAGCCATAATATGATACATCCGTTGAGACCTTTGTTTGCTTGTCAGAACGATCGTATATTAGTACCAGTGCAGAGCTCAGTTTTTTCTTTATAGGCTGGTCCCATATCTATGTGGTTTCCCTTTTTAGTAGATCCCCGAATGGTTTGGTCGTTTCTGCTAAATTCTCTAGCTAACATGATTTGCCATTCCAAGCAACCTTCTTAACTCAGACACATTTTATGGCCTGGTTAATTCCTTGTTGATTTTTTTTTGATATAAGGTGGGTGCTAGATCGTCGCTCCTACTTATAGACTCGGCCAGAATTTTGTGATCTATCTCTTGGCCAATCACTGGCAGTACTCTAAGGTTGATACAATACTTAAACGGACCCTACTGAACATAATTACTGTGACGTTCGTGGACGACGGACATAGGATTAAATCACTGGACCTTTACCAATACGCAGGATAGGACTTATACGCTTACCAAAGGATTCCATAACACAGGACTTTCTTTAAGCTCTTTTCAACTGGCCAAGGATGGCATTTAAAAACTTTACACTCCTTTATTGTTTTTATCTTCTCATGATCTCCTCGGATTCTTTGGAGATTATGTGTCCAAGAAATTTTATCTAACTAGTGGAGAATAGATATTTTTCATTTAGCTTCCTTCTGCTTCCATTTTTAGTAGTACCATTTGTACCCTCTGGTCATGTTCTTTCTGTGTTCTTCCACTGACCGGGGCATAATCAATATTACAAATGACCCTTGATATCCCAGATACGATGTGTGTCATTTCCCAGTGGAAAATTTCCGGAGCATATTCCGAATTTGGTAGCAGAATCGACAATACTGTGTGATGAAAGTTGTAAGTTCCTGTGAGTCCTTGTGCAAAACTATTTGATGGAAATCACTGTTGCAATCAAGTTTATTGAACACAGTGTCTCCGTCAAGTTCACCAAGGAGTTGATTAGTTGAAGGAAGAGGAAGATCTTCCCGTTTTACATTTTCATTCAACTTTGAGTAATCAACATAAAGTCTGATTTTTCCATCTCTTTTTGTGAATGGAAGCACACCAGTCTGTTGGCGACTTCATTGGACGGATAATTTTCCTTTTTTCCAATCGTTTTAACTCTTCCTGGACTTTCTTATTCATGGGAAGTGGTAGACGTCTAGAGGCGGCGATTGAGAAAGGTTCTGCTGTGTCGTCCAAATGAATTTTCTAAACATGCCTCAATTTCCCGAGACCTGTGAACACAATGGGGAAGTCTTTTTTGTATTGGTCACTATCGCTCTTTATTGTATTAATTTTACTCCATAATAAATTGAGAGCTTTGGTTGTTGGTCCATCTAATGATGGTTCTGCTAGGTCTTGCACAATGTACACTTCCTGTTGCGAAGTTGTTTTCCCATTACTCAGTATGGCACACACGCGTCTGAGAACTTTTATTTCGTGTCTACCTGGTCCGTGTAACTTTTTGTTCGTAGATTTTATCATGGGAGAATTATTCCTGGTAAACCGGTCTGTTACTACATTCACATCTGCGCCAGTATCGAGTCTAAATTTGGCGGTGACTTCTATCTTCTCTTGCCATTCAAATTCATCTTCATTTACTGCATTTTTTTCCCCAACTAACAGAACCTAAGTGTGTCTTCTCGTCGCAGTAACTTCACTCTTTCTTCGCTCTGCCCTGGCAAATAAATGTGCTCTTTTTATATCGGCGTAATTTGCATAGGCGACGCCACGCTCCCGCCACGAACGAGACAGAACGAGACCACACCTTACAAATCCGCTCGTCGACGACGACCGTGCTTCTTCAGCTTAATTCAGGCAGAACCTGACAAGCTAAGCAGATGCGTTTCGCCGGAGGTAAGTAAGCTTGTTCATTACACTCCCCCCTGATCTCATGATCACACACATGGCAGTGAGGGGGCGACCGTCTTCGACGAGTACTTCTTCGGAGAGGAGGGGGCTCCTCAGGTGGCAACATTTCCGTGTCGATATCGTGCGGATCAAAGTCATTCCCGGTATCATCACCGCTGTCGTCTGGGTCTGTCCCTGCATCTTCTGATACAGGAAGCGAGTCTTCTGACCGCCTCACGTATAGCATCGGTGTCTCCGATTCACTGCTAGAGGACATCTCTTGATGGCTTTCTCCCGAAGTAGTCGATTCTCGCTGTGGGCGAAGATCCCTCACATGGCGTGGCACGCCATTGACCTGGACGGTGCGGGAGCTATCATTCCGTCAACTCGTCCTCTACTAAATCTGGTGGTACATCGTACGTTTGGGGGTTTGACCCAGACGAGATCACCTATCTTATACGGTTCCTCCGTATCTCTCGGAATCTCCGACACTTGGTCCATCCCCTTTATCCGCTGCTCGTAACTGTATATACGGTTGGCTGGCGCAGTTGACATTGTCATATCGTCTCTGGGTATGACGTTGTACCAGTACACAGCCTCCTGGATGGAGCACTGTGTCCTGGCTGCTATTCTTTTAACGGTGCGGTGACACCGTTCCGCTATCCCGTTACCCTCCGGGGTGTGTGCGCCTCTGTACCGCACTCGCACTCCCCATTCGGCCGCGAAGTCCCGAAAGTCTCGACTGCAGAAAGTCGGGGCGTTGTCTGTCAGTATCTCAACGGGGGCACCGCGCTCACAAAAGACAGATTTCAGTTGTCGTATAACTGACAAAGCATACTGGCGCACTAGTGGGCGCCACACGGTGAAACGCATTGGGCCGCAATCTGTCAATGATAGGAAATGACTGCCGTCGTAGTGGGTTACATCCATGCCCAATCGCCACCAGTTCTTGTCCACCTCGAGTTTACCTTTCTTCCATCGTATTGGGGCAGGGTCCAACGCACAACACTCCTCACAGTCTCGTATGGCCGTCCTGACCATTGACTTGGTGATTGCGGGACACACTCTTCGGACGAAGTAAGTTGTGCACCGAACGCCAGGGTGTCCGCTCTTTTTATGTATGGCGCGGATCTCCTCGTTGGTTAACTGGCCCATCAGGGTGGCGCACGTCGGCGGTTCTGCTCCTTGCTTCAGCATATTAAGCCATCTTTTTGGCACTCGAGTTAACTTGTCAGACAAATTTCTCTCTGACGTGGTCAGTTTGACGTCGGCTACCAGACCGTACTCCTCAATTAGTTTCTGGAGCGTCGACAATCGTCTGCGCACGAGTATCTCACTCGCGACTTTTGTCCTCACTCTGGTTTTACCTGTCAGAGTGTTCGTCAGCCAGTGGTACACACACAACGAATCTGTGTACAGGTGCACCACCTTGCCTTGCCACTGTAATGAGAGGTTAACACCTTTCAGCATGGCATCCAATGCTGCCAGGTTAATATGCTGAACATCGTCCGTCGGTCGAAGCCAGCATGCATCTTCCTTGAGTTGTTGGTAGACGGTGTAAGCACCTCCCGTCAATCTCAACGGGATAACTTCTGCTGGCGCTTTTATCTTGGACAGCCTGCAAACGCGCTCCGCTTTTTCAAACCATTCAACAATAGACGGACCAGTGGGGGATCCATCAAACTCGGGTATCAATTTCACATCGAAACCGTTCATCATGGAGTAGTAGCCTAAAATAGCTTGTGTCTTCTCGTAGCAGTAACTTCCCTCTTACCTCGTGACTAGATCGCTCTGCCCTGGCAAATAAATAAGGTCTTTTTATATCGGCGTAATTTGCATAAGCGACGCCACGCTCACGCCGCGCTCACACCACGAACGAGACAGAACGAGACCACACCTTACAACTCGTCGACGGCGACCGTGCTTCTTCAGCTTAATTCAGGCAGAACCTGACAAGCTAAGCAGATGCGTTTCGCCGGAGGTAAGTAAGCTTGTTCTTTTTCCTCTTCAACCCTCTAACTCTTGATTTTGTTTTACAAACAGCTGCGTACTGTCCTATTCTGAAACATTATCTGCATCTTGTTGTTGAGGTCGGGCAGTAATCTCTTCTATAAAATGACAACATTTCACACCGCATACACCTTTTCTCATGTATCTTCGTTTTTATGTTGATACTTTTTATAAGTTGATTTTGTCACACGGTTTAATTGTGGATCTGTTGCTTTCGCAGTTGAGGAGATTATTTTCGTTTGGTGTTTAGAAGAATCATGTGCTCTACCTATCTGGAGGCATTTATCGAGGGTTAGCGTTTTGTCTGCTAAAAATTCTCTCTTACGGCATCGTCTTTAACATCCACCACGACTGAATTCCTAATGATTCTGTCTTTCAATTTTCCAAAGTTGCAGTTCTTTGCAAATTGGCGCAAAACAGTTATATAAGACTCTATATTTTCAGAATGTTTTCGTTTACAAAGTTGGAATTGATAAGACTCATAAGCCTCATGCGTTTCACCCACGAAAAATTCTTCGCATTTGTTAAATACCTCATCTGGTTCTGTTTTTAATGAATCATCGTCAAATTGTAATCCCTCATAAATATCACAACGTTCTTGACCAATAATTGCTAGAAATACATATTGTTATATCTTAAGATATCCGTAAAAGCGTATGGATTGCAAGGAAGAATAATGGACAAGATGAATTGGATAAAAATCGTTTATTGAAATAACGAGTGTGAAAACGTTGTTGTCGCCGTAGATAATGGTAGTAGTTCTCTGGAGTGGCCGAGTGGTCGTAAGTCAGGAATGGCCGTGGCTTCGGTGAGGTGTGGGTATCGTATGATGATACGTCAGGAATCTCTCTTGGCCTGGTGCGAGGCGTGAGGTAGTAGAAGTTGAGTTGATACGGTCACTTGGTGTAGGGACCAAGTCAGGAATGACCCAGTGGAATAGTGATGGTCAGGGAAGGTAAGGGTATCGGCCGAGGGAGTTGAGTTCGTCTCGGTAGGATACCGTTGTAAGTGGATACAGTCACTTGGTGCGGGAAATAAGTCAGGAATATCTCAGTGAGTTGTAGTGGGTAGCGCCGTAGTGGTCAAGGGGGTAATGATGTCGCCCGGCTACGGTGAGGTGTTGAAGTAAGGCTGAGTGTCCGGGTGGGTGAGGGCGTGCGTGGTGGTGGGTGCGTAGCAGTTCCTTGATCCTGCTCGTCTGGTGGGTTCTCGGCGTCGAGGCCGTCCGTCAACTGCCGATTCTCAAAATACCCGAGCTTATATGCTACGAGATCGGCGCCAGAATGCCTTTGGGGTGTTTAGCGGGAAGATTTTTCATTGGCTGAAATTCCGGATTCCTTACAATATTATTTTTTGTTTGTTTTGGAATTCCTTCCAGAATCTCAAAGCATAACCATACTCCAAGACAGGAACAAATAGCACAGCAGACAGTCAAGTCCACCTGAAAGAAGAGGCAAGGAATGCTATGGATGCAGAGGCAACCACTAATACAGAAACCAATATTTTGCTAGGTCTGCACAGTGCAAGTATTGTAGGAAGGTGGGATACTACACGCAAGTAGTATGCATTAAGAAGAAAAAACAACAACTTGATGAAGTTCGAGGCATGGAAGAGTACCATAAATACGAGGATTTCTCTGAAGGAGATGATCTGAGGGAGATGATCTCTGGGGGAGATGATCTGGGACAAACATTTAGCAGCATTGGAGTTCAAGCAGTAAGAGCATACACTCAGTCTCTAAATATGCAGACAAAATATATGCGAACATCACTATAAACTGGTGCCATAAAATAAGAATAAAAGTGGACACAAGGGGCAGATATATGCATCTTAACAGCAAATCAAATGCGACTGCTACACTACAAAACCAAAGATAAAAATTACCGACACAATACTGAAAGGATTACAGGGGAACAAGGATAACAAACATTTTGTGCGACTGACTTGAAAATAACAAAAAACAACAAGATTAACAAGATTTGACATTGTGACTACATCGTCAGGCAAGTCCCCTCTATTCTTGGATGCAGGCACAAGCACAAGAATTACGAATCATTTCGGTCAATATAAATGAAATAAGAGACAGAACAGGACCCGAAACACTGAACAAAAAGGAAATCCTAGAAAAATATAAAACATGCTTTAACAAGATAGGACCCCCCCCCCCAGGGAATAAATAGCAGATAAAACTGACAGGAAATCCCAGATCAGTGATACACTCACCTAGATCAGTCCCAGTCCATATCTTCCAACTCTACAAAGCAGAGTTGGAAAAAATGTAAAAGGAGGACATCATAGGGAAAGTCACAGGCCAAACAGACTGGGTAAACTCCACCACATATAGAATAACCACATCCAAAATCAGACTGTTTGAACCCCAGGGACCTGAACAAAAATATAAAAAGAGAACACTAGCCCACTAAAGCATTAGATGAGCTACTGTTATGTATAATCAATGGTCAGCAATTAGAAACCTTTAGAATGTTCTTAATACTCTCTGACACCAGAGCTGAGGTTGGGAGTCCTAGAAATTGACCCCAAATGAACAACTGCTACTACACTTGTTGCCTTCCTCACATACGCTTGTGAAAAGGGGGGGGCAAGCTTACTGAGAGACATGTGACGTCACGATTTAGGGGGAAGGGAAGAGATCCCTATCATTAGTTTAGTTTGCACTCTGGACCCGGTCAGTGAAGACGGTAGGATTCCACACCTCGTTGGGGACGGGAGAAAATCGTTCCCATGAAGAAAATTACCACTACCAAGAGAGTTTAACCCCAGAGCCAGCCGGGGGCGGTCGATAAAGCATATCCCGGAGATATATAAGAAAAACTTCGTATCTGTGGCGAGGAGAGAATTTTCATAAGGAATGAAGGAAAATCACTGGACACAGTTACCCGGAATTGAATCGGCTACAGCAAGATAAGTACCATATTCCATTCATGGAAGCTTCCTATATACTGTCTCTTATATTTATGCGAGTTACATGTGGGTTCGAATCGTCCCGATGAATATCTCCATTACGGATATCTTTCCACCTTTTTCTCTCTTCCCAACTCTCAACTGACTGCTGAATAAAATGTATTAAAATATATATATTATCTCTTATTGTTCTTTGCCAATTTTTGCATGTGCACCTTTCATTTTCTTTGGTCTTTGATGGAACGGCGTTGTAAACATTGAAAACTATAGGCGAACGTAACACTACTACTCCTACTACACGGGAAGAAATACTTCAACGTTGTAACACTATTGTGTTATGGGTTGATTGGCGACCTATTAATTAATTACCAATTAATTAAAACTACCATAATTATTGATTATGGTGGTTTGTTAATAATAATAATAATAATAATAATAATAATAATAATAATAATAATAATAATGTTTATATTGGAGGTATAAATTTATCTAAACGAAAAATCCTCACGTAAGCATACATTATTTAGATTATGGAATTTGATGTATATCATTCAAATTGTGTCAAAATAAAATGATAATTTAATAAATAAGATTCCAGTTTTTGACAAGTTCGTCAACAATTTCAAAACCTTAGATAAATAAAACAATGGTTGGCCTTGACTCCAAATGGAAAGATACAAGCTAGGCTGGCACAAGGCCATTTAGACACGTAGGCAATAGTATCGAGTGGCTGGCCAATCAGAGACATATGTTAGGGGTGGGGAGGTCTGGATCCCATAAATAACAGACCGTCAGACGAATAGAAGCGAGGAAGGGACCGGGGACAGACCGAGGAAGACCGAATAAGAGAAGAGAGCTCGCCACAGCTCGGGGCCTTGATACAACTTTACCGATACACTCTGATGCCTTGCCACTCGGTACAGAATTGATAACTTAGCCAAAAACTAGCTCTAGATCGCCAATCAGCTGACAAGAAATCACCTCGCTCCTTTGTAAAATAAATGTATATAAATTGTACATAAGCATAAAAAAGGCGTTGTGTTCAATTGTTTTGTTGATCCGTTGACAGCTATTGGTTATTTAATCTTATTTCAGCCGAGTTGGTAAAAGAAATGAAACCAGCTCTTTTTCAGCCTTCCTGTAAATCAACAGACAACATAAGAACGGGAGGTTGGAACGGGCGGTTTCGACGACTGTAATACTGTGCCGGAGCATCGTTCTCATACATAACATACATACAGTGAGACGGTGGCCCAGTACATTTGTGTTATAACGTCATTGAAGTAAAAAAGAAATGGATACGAGCACCAAGAACTAGATCATGAATCAAGCCTGCTATGCAATTTTATCACACCATTTGGAAGATACTGATTAAAACGTCTACCATTCTGCTTAACAGTATCCCAGGACATATTCCTGGAATTTAAAAAATACATCACGGGTATAGTGGATGATATTCTAGTAACAGGATCAACAGAACATGACATGCACCGCTCTGAGAACTGACTAAAAATAATGTTCACTTCATATGTCAGCAACACCATCAAGAAGTCATGGAAGCAACAAAAACAGAATTATGAAGGGCACAGATTATCAGCTACTATGAATCAGACCCCAACACGACAACAATCCTCAAGTGTGATGCCAGCACACTAAGTGTAGGGGCGTGGATAAGGCAAATCGACCAGATGGGTGGTGAAAAATAGTAGGAACGACTTTAAGGTGTCACACCCCAAAAAGTCAAAATACTCCAAGAAAGAAAGAGAGTGTCTGGCAGTCGCATATGCCCTACAGAAATTTGAATATATCCTTTTAGAGAAAAAGGTAACAGTGTAAAGAGAACACTCATCGATTGGACAAATTATGGGCCATAACCCCCGGACACCTTACCTGATAGTTGGTACGATGGAAAAGTTTGGGGAAATTTTCCAAATCGGGGTTTGAAGCGATTTTTTTACTTCCAAACGTGCTATTAAAAAACAAAGAAAACGGTGTAACACTATCGAAAATTAATAAAATAACATAGAATTTGGTATTTTTAGCAAGCCCCTAACGGGTCTAATGATGCCTGATTGTCTGCAACTTTGAAAATTTTGGTTAACTTTAAAAATTTTGCTTAAATTCATATACAGAATATCGAAGCTTAAAAACACATGAAATAGACGTCAAAACAGGCCATTTTTTACTTTGTTTTGATGCATATAAAAAAAACAACTTAAAAACGCCTACCGGACCCCTTAAAACTATGAAATTAACATTCCAACTGCTGTTTTCAATTTGGGGACATACCCGTACACATTACCTGGTACGTTGGAAAGGTTTGTGGAAATCTTTAAAATCGGGGTTTGAACGGCTTTTTTTACTTCCAAACGCGCTATTAAAAAACAAAAAAAAACTGTGTAACACTATCAAAAATTAATAAAATAACATTGAATTTGGTATTTTTAGCAAGCCCCTAACGGGTCTAATGATGCCTTATAGTTTGCAAGTTTGAAAATTTTGGTTACTTTTAAAAAATGTGCTTAAATTTATATACTAAATATCGAAGCTGATAAACACACGAAAAAGACTTCAAAACAGGACATTTTTCACTTTGTTTAGATGCATGTAAAAACGTCTGGTGGACCCCTTAAAACTATAAAATTAGCATTCGAACCGTAAACATTAGCTGAGTGTTGATACGTTGGAAAAGTTTGGGGAAATTTTCCAAATCGGGGTTTGAAGTGCTTTTTTTAACTTTCAAACGCGCTATTAAAAAACAACAAAAAACTGTGTAACACTATCGAAAATTAATACAATATCATTAAATTTGGTATTTTTAGCAAGCCCCTAACGAGTCTAATGACGCCTGAAAGTTTGCAAGTTTGAAAATTTTGGTTAACATTTAAAATTTGGCTTAAATTAATATACTGAATATCGAAGTTTTAAAACACATGAAAAAGACGACAAAATAGGTCATTTTTCACTTTGTTTGATGCATGTAAAAAGAAAACTTAAAAACGCGTGGTGGACCTCTTAAAACTATGAAATTAACATTCGAACCCTAAACATTACCTGATTGTTGGTACGTTGGAAAAGTTTGGTGAAATTTTCGAAATCGGGGTTTGAAAGACTTGTTTATTTCCAAACACGTTATTAAAAAACAAAAAAAAAACTCTGTAACACTATCAAAAATTAATAAAATAACATTGAATTTGGTATTTTAGCAAGCCCCTAACGGGTCTAATGATGCCTGATTGTCTGCACCTTTGAAAATTTTGGTTAACTTTAAAAAATGTGCTTAAATTTATATACTGAATATCGAAGCTTAAAAACACATGAAAAAGACGTCAAAACAGGGCATTTTTCACTTGGTTTTGATGCATATAAAAAAAACAACTTAAAAACGCCTACCGGACCCCTTAAAACTATGAAATTAACATTCCAACTGTTGTTTTCAATGAGGAGACATACCCGTACACATTACCTGGTACGTTGGAAAAGTTTGGGAAAATTTTTAAAATCGGGGTTTGAACGGCTTTTTTTTACTTCCAAACGCCCTATTAAAAAAAACTAACTGTGTAACACTGTCAAATATTAATAAAATAAATATGAATTTGATATTTTTAGCAAGCCCCTAACGGGTCTAATGATGCCTGATAGTTTGCAAGTTTGAAAATTTTGGTTAACTTTAAAAATTTTGCTTAAATTCATATACTCAAAATATAGCCTTCAAAACTAATGAAAAACACGTCTAAACAGGGCATTTTTGAGTTTGTTTTGAGGCATGTAAAAAAAAACCCTTAAAAACGCCTGCCGGACCCCTTAAATCTATGAGATTAACATTCCAACTGTTGTTTTCAGTTAAGGGCCATGTCCGTACATATTACCAGATAGTTGTTACGTTGGAAAAGATTTTGGAAATTTTTGAAATCGGTGTTTGAAAGGTTTTTTTTAATGTTATTTTATTAATTTTACACCGTTTTTTTTTTGTTTTTTAATAGCCAGTTTGGAAGTAAAAAAATCGCTTCAAAACCCGATTTGGAAAATTGCCTCAAAGTTTTCCAACATACCAACTATCAGGTAAGGTGTCCGGGGACGGCCCCTAACTAGAAACAACAGCTGGATTGTTAATTTCTTAGTTTTAAGGGGTCCACCAGGCGATTTTATGTTTTTTTTTACATGCCTGAAATCAACCTGAAAAAAGGCCTGTTTTGAAGACTTTTTAACTTGTTTTTGACGCTCGATTTTCAGTATATGAATTTAAGCAAAATTTTTAAAGTTAACCAAAATTTTCAAACTTTCAAACTATCAGGCATCATTAGACCCGTTAGGAGTTTGCTAAAAATACCAAATTCAATGTTATTTTATTAATTTTCGATAGTGTTACACCGTTTTTTTTGTTTTTTAATAACCAGTTTGGAAGTAAAAAAATCGCTTCAAACCCCGATTTGGAAAATTGCCCCAAAGTTTTCCAACATACCAACTATCAGGTAAGGTGTCCGGGGACGGCCCCTAACTAGAAACAACAGCTAGAATGTTAATTTCATAGTTTTAAAGGGTCCGCCAGGCGATTTTAAGTTTTTTTTACACGCCTGAAATCAACCTGAAAAAAGGCCTGTTTTGAAGGCTTTTTAACTTTTTTAGGGGCTTGCTAAAAATAACAAATTCAATGTTATTTTATTAATTTTCGATAGTGTTACACCGTTTTTTTTTGCGTTGAATTAATTCTGCCTGCGAACGCATTTCCATTACGAAACGCGACGCGTTAGCTTTTTTACATCCAAGAGCGCAATTAAAAAACAAAAATAAACATGTGTAGCGATACTGAAAATTAATAGAAATAACATTGAATTTAATATTTTTAGCAAGCCTCTAAAGTTGTTGTAAAAAGTCATTTTGTTAAAATATCCTGAACGAAAAAAGATTTTTTCTGGAAGAAGAAACATTTTCATTCATTTTTAGAACATGATTTTAATTCCACATTTCCTTTTTAGTACAGGATTTAAAGACGAATTCGCTTTATACAAAAAAACCCAACTTTAGTAGTAGATGATTTTAGAACAAAATGTCTTTTTACAACTAAACAAATTTTTAATACTTCAATTTAGTTCAAAATGTACATTTTGTATGAATCACTTTTTACAACTAAACAACTTTTTTAGACCATGAGTTTAGTGCAAAATATATCTTTTGTACAAGATTTTAGAAATAATTGACTTTTTACAATTAAATTTTTCAGAACTTTATTTCATTTCAAAATGTACATTTGGAGAGGAATTGAAAACAAATAACTTTTTACAGCAAAAGACTTTTTAAAACATGATTTTAGTTGAAAATGTACATTTAGTAAAGGATTTTAGTTCAAAATGACTTTTTACAACAAATGCGCTTTTTTAGAACATGATTTTAGTTGAAAATGTACATTTAGTAAAGGATTTTAGTTCAAAATGACTTTTTACAACAAATGCGCTTTTTTAGAACATGATTTTAGTTGAAAATGTACATTTAGTAAAGGATTTTAGTTCAAAATGACTTTTTACAACAAAATCGTTTTTGAGAAAGTGATTTGAGTTCAGAATGTACATTTAGTAAAGGATTTTAGTTCGAAATGACTTTTTAAAACAAAACAACTTTTTAAAAAAATCATTTTAGTTCAAAATGTATATTTAGTAAAGGATTTTAATTCAAAATGACTTTTGAAACCAAAAGCGCTTTTTTAGAACATGATTTTAGTTAAAAATGTACATTTAGTAAAGGATTTTAGTTCAATATGACTTTTTACAAGAAAACCACTTTTTCACATCATTTTTGTTCAAAATGTACATTTAGTAAAGTATTTTAGTTCAATATGACTTTTTACAAGAAAACCACTTTTTCACATCATTTTAGTTGAAAATGTACATTTAGTAAAGGATTTTAGTTCAATATGACTTTTTACAAGAAAACCACTTTTTCACATCATTTTAGTTGAAAATGTACATTTAGTAAAGGATTTTAGTTCAATATGACTTTTTACAAGAAAACCACTTTTTCACATCATTTTTGTTCAAAATGTACATTTAGTAAAGGATTTTAGTTCAATATGACTTTTTACAACAAAACAAATTTTTAAAACATCATTTTAGTTCAAAATGTACATTTAGTAAAGGATATTAGTTCAAAATGACTTTTTACAACAAAACAACCTTTTCACAACATCATTTTAGTTCAAAATGTACATTTAGTAAAGGATTTTAGTTCAAAATGACTTTTTACAACAAAAGCGCTTTTTTAGTACATTATTTTGTTCAAAATGTACATTTAGTAAAGGATTTTAGTTCAATATGACGTTTTACAAGAAAACAACTTTTTTACAACATCATTTTAGTTGAAAATGTACAATTAGTAAATGATCTATTTCAAAATGACTTTTTACAACAAAAACGCTTTTTTGGAAGATAATTTTAGTTGAAAAAGTACATTTAGTAAAGGATTTTAGTTCAAAATGACTTTTTACAACAAAAACGCTTTTTTAGAGGATAATTTTAGTTGAATATGTACATTTATTAAAGGATTTTAGGTCAAAATGACTTTTTAGAAGAAAACTCCATTTTTAAAACTTCATTTTAATTGAAAATGTACATTTAGTAAAGGATTTTAGTTCCAAATGACTTTTTACAACAAAAACGCTTTTTTCAAAGATAATTTTAGTTGAAAATGTACATTTAGTAAAGGATTTTAGTTCAAAATGACTTTTTACAACAAAAACGCTTTTTTAAAACATCATTTTAGTTGAAAATGTACATTTAGTAAAGGATTTCAAATAAAAATGACTTTGTACAACAAAACAACTTTTTTACAACATCATTTTAGTTCAAAATGTACATTTAGTAAAGGTTATTAGATTCCAAATCAGATTATTTCACAAACAAACACTTTTGAAAAAGCGTTTTTGATTGTAACAAGTCCATTTGAACTACAATCCTTACTAAATGTACATTTCAACTAAAATTAGTCTTTGAAAAAAAGGCGTTTTGTTGTAAAAAGTCATTTGGACTAAATCCTTATAAATGTAATTTTCAATTAAAATGAAGGAGGCAGTTTTAAAATGAGTTTATCTTCTTAAAGTCATTTTGACTAAAATCCCTTTAAATAAATGTACGTATTCAACTAAAATACCTCTAAAAAAAGCGTTTTTGTTGTAAAAAAGTCATTTGAACTAAAATCTTTACTAAATGTACTTTTAAACTAAAATTATCTTTCCAAAAAGCGTTTTTGTTGTAAAAGTCATTTGAAATAGATCAATTTTCCCTAATTGACATTTTACTTAAATGATGTTGTAAAAAAAGTGTGTTTTCTGTAAAACGTCATATGTGGACAAATCCTTTACTAAATGTACATTTGAACAAAAATATTGTACTAAAAGCCTTTTGTTGGTAAAAAGTGCATTTGAACTTAAAAATCCTTACTAAATGCTAACATTTTGAACTAAATGATGTGTGAAAAGGTTCTGTTTTGTTGTAAAGTCTTTTGACTAAGATCCTTTATAAATGACTATTTTGAACTAAAGGATGTTTTAAAATTTGTTTGTTGCTGTAAAAAGTCATATTGAAATAAAATCCTTTACTAAATGACATTTTGAACAAAAATGATGTGAAAAAGTGTTTTCTTGTTAAAAGTCATATTCAACTAAAATCTTATAATGTACGTTTTCAACTAATATGTGAAAAAAGTGGCTTTCTTGTAAAATCAGTATTAACTAAATCCTTTACTAAATGTACATTTTCAACTAAAATGATGGAAAGTGGTTTTACTTGTAAAGTCATATTGAACTAATTACTTTACTAAATGTACAGTTTGAACAAAATGATGTGAAGTGCGTTTTCTTGTAAAGTCATATTGAACTAAAATCCTTTACTAAATGTACATTTTTTAACTAAATCATGTTCTAAAAAAGCGCTTTTGGTTTCAAAAGTCATTTTGAATTAAAAAAATCCTTATAAATATACATTTGAACTAAAATGATTTTTTTAAAAGTGGTTTGTTTTTAAAAAGTCATTCGAACTAAAAATCCTTACTAAATGTACATTCTGAACTTCAAATCACTTTCTCAAAACGATTTTGTAAAAAGTCATTTGGAACTAAAATCCTTTACTAAATGTACATTTTCAACTAATCATTGTTCTAAAAAAGGCATTTGTTGTAAAAAGTCTTTGAACTAATTCCTTTACTAAATGTACTTTCAACTAATCATGTTCTAAAAAAGGCGCATTTGTCTGTAAAAAGTCATTTTGAACTAAAATCCTTTACTAAATGTACATTTTAACTAAAGCATGTTTTAAAAAAGTCTTTTCTGTAAAGTTATTTTGTTTTCAATTCCTCTCCAAATGTACATTTGAAATGAAATAAAGTTCTGAAAAAATTGAATTGTAAAAAAGTCAATTATTTCTAAATCTTGTAAAAGATATATTTTGCACTAAAAACTCATGGTCTAAAAAAGTTGTTTAGTTGTAAAAGTGATCATACAAATGTACATTTTGACTAATTGAGTATTAAAAATTTGTTTAGTTGTAAAAGACATTTTGTTCTAAATCATCTACTACTTAAAGTTGGGTTTTTTTGTATAAGCGAATTCGTCTTTAAATCCTGTACTAAAAGAAATGTGGAATTAAAAAATCATGTTCTAAAAATGAATGAAATGTTTTCTTCTTCCAGAAAAAATCTTTTTTCGTTCAGGATTATTTAACAAAAATGACTTTTTACAACAAATTTAGAGCTTGCTAAAAATATAAATTCAATGTTATTTCTATTAATTTTCAGTATCGCTACACATGTTTATTGTTGTTTTAATTGCGCTCTTGGATGTAAAAGCAACGCCGTCGCGTTTCGTAATGGAAATGCGGTTCGCAGGTTAATTCCAAAACGCAAAAAAAACGGTTTCTGTGTAACACTATCGAAAATTAATAAAATAACTTGAATTTGTTTATTTTTAGCAAGCCCCTAAAAGTTAAAGCCTTCAAACAGGCTTTTTCAGGTTGATTTCAGGCGTGTAAAAAAACTTAAAATCGCTGGCGGACCCTTTAAACTATGAAATTTAACTTCTAGCTGTTGTTTCTAGTAGGGGCCCGTCCCGGGACACTTACCTGATAGTTGTATGTTGGAAAACTTTGGGCAATTTTCCAAATCGGGGTTGAAGCGATTTTTCTTACTTCCAACTGTTTATTAAAAACAAAAAAACGGTGTAACACTATCGAAATTATAAAAATAACATTGATTTGGTCTTTTTAGCAAACTCCTAACGGTCTTGATGTGCTAGTTTGAAAGTTTGAAATTTTGGTTAACTTTAAAAATTTTGCTTATTCATATACTGAAAATCGAGCGTCAAAACACAAGTTAAAAATCTTAAAACAGGCCTTTTTTCAGGTTGATTTCAGGCATGTAAAAAAAAACATAAATCGCCTGGGTGGACCCCTTAAACTAAGAATTAACAATCCAGCTGTTGTTTCTAGTTAGGGGCCGTCCCGGACACCTTACCTGATAGTTGGTATGTTGGAAACTTTGAGGCAATTTTCCAAATCGGGTTTTGAAGCGATTTTTTCTTCCAAACTGGCTATTAAAACAAAAAAAAACGGTTGTAAATTAATAAAATAACATTAAAAAAACCTTTCAACACCGATTTCAAAATTTCCAAATCTTTTCAATCGTAACAACTATCTGGTAATATGTACGGAATGCCCTTAATGAAACAACAGTTGGAATGTTAATCTCATAGATTTAAGGGTCCGGGCGTTTTAAGGGTTTTTTTTTTACATGCTCAAAACAAACTCAAAAATGCCTGTTTAGACGTGTTTCATTAGTTTTGAAGGCTATATTTTGAGTATGAATTTAAGCAAATTTTTAAGTTAACCAAAATTTTCAACTTGCAACTATCAGCATCATTGACCCGTTAGGGGCTTGCTAAATATCAATATATTTATTTATTATATTTGACAGTGTTACACAGTTAGTTTTTTTTAATAGCGTTTGGAAGTAAAAAGCCGTTTCAAACCCCGATTTTAAAAATTTTTCCCAAACTTTTCCAATCCAGGTATGTGTACGGGTATGTCTCCTCATTGAAACACAGTTGGAATGTTAATTTCATAGTTTTAAGGGGTCCGTAGGCGTTTTTAAGTTGTTTTTTTATATGCATCAAAAACCAAGGGAAAATGCCCTGTTTTGACGTCTTTTTCATGTGTTTTTAAGCTTCGATATTCAGTATATAAATTTAAGCACATTTTTTAAAGTTAACCAAAAATTTTCAAAGTGCAGACAATCAGGCATCATTAGACCGTTAGGGGCTTGCTTAAAATACCAAATTCAATGTTATTTTATTAATTTTTGATGTGTTTACGAGTTTTTTTTTGTTTTTTAATAACGTGTTTGGAAATAAACAAGTCTTTCAAACCCCGATTTCGAAAATTTCACCAAACTTTTCCAACGTACCAACAATAGGTATGTTTAGGGTTCGAATGTTAATTCATAGTTTAAGAGGTCCACCACGCGTTTTTAAGTTTTCTTTAATGCATCAACACAAAGTGAAAAAATGACCTATTTTGTCGTCTTTTCATGTGTTTTAAAACTTCGATATTCAGTATATTAATTTAAGCCAAATTTTAATGTTAACCAAATTTTCAAACTTGCAAACTTTCAGGCGTCATTAGACTCGTTAGGGCTTGCTAAAATACAAATTTAATATGTTATTTATTTTCGATAGTGTTACACAGTTTTTTGTTGTTTTTTAATAGCGCGGTTTGAAAGTTAAAAAAGCACTTCAAACCCCGATTTGGAAAATTTCCCCAAACTTTTCAACGTATCAACAACTCAGTTAATGTTTACGGTTCGATGCTAATTTTATAGTTTTAAGGGTCCACCAGACGTTTTTACATGCATCTAACAAAGTGAAAATGTCCTGTTTGAAGTCTTTTTCGTGTGTTTATCAGCTTCGATATTTAGTATATAATTTAAGCACATTTTTTAAAAGTAACCAAATTTTCAACTTGCAAAACTATAAAGATCATTAGACCGTTAGGGGCCTTGCTAAATACCAATTCAATGTTATTTTATTAATTTTTGATAGTGTTACACAGTTTTTTTTTGTTTTTTTAATAGCGCGTTTGGAAGTAAAAAAGCCGTTCAACCCCGATTTTAAAATTTCACAAACCTTTCCAACGTACCAGTAATGTGTACGGGTATGTCCCAAATTGAAACAGCAGTTGGAATGTTAATTCATAGTTTTTAAGGGGTCCGGTAGGCGTGTTTTTAAGTTGTTTTTTTTATATGCATCAAAACAAAGAAAAAAATGGCTGTTTTGAGTCTATTTCATGTGTTTTTAAGCTTCGATATTCTGTATATGAATTTAAGCAAAATTTTTAAAGTTAACCAAAATTTTCAAAGTTGCAGACAATCAGCATCATTAGACCGTTAGGGGCTTTGCTAAAAATACAAATTCTTGTTATTTTTATTAATTTTCGATAGTGTTACACCGTTTTCTTTGTTTTTAATAGCACGTTTGGAAGTAAAAAAATCGCTTCAAACCCGATTTTGGAAAATTTCCCCAAACTTTTCCATCGTACAACTATCAGGTAAGGTGTCCGGGGGTTATGCCCATATTTGTCAATCGATGAGTGTTCTCTTTACACTGTTACCTTTTTCTCTAAAAGGATATATTCAAATTTCTGTAGGGCATATGCGACTGCAGACACTCTCTTTCTTTCTTGGAGTATTTTGACTTTTTGGGTGTGACACCTTAAAGTCGTTCCTACTATATTTTCACCACCCATCTGGTCGATTTGCCTTATCCACGCCCCTACACTTAGTGTGCTGGCATCACACTTGAGGATTGTTGTCGTGTTGGGGTCTGATTCATAGTAGCTGTAATCTGTGCCCTTCATAATTCTGTTTTGTTTGCTTCCTGACTTCTTGATGTGTTTGCTGACATATGAAGTGAACATTATTTTTAGTCAGTTCTCAGAGAGCGGTGCATGTTCATGTTCTGTTGATCCTGTTACTAGAATATCATCCACTATACCCGTGATGTATTTTTTAATTCCAGGAATATGTCCTGGGATACTGTTAAGCAGAATGGTAGACGTTTTATCAGTATCTTCCAAATGGTGTGATAAAATTTGCATAGCAGGCTTGATTCATGATTAGTTCTTGGGTCTATCCATTTCTTGTTTTACTTCAATGACGTTATAACACAAATGTACTGGGCCACCGTCTCACTGTATGTATGTTATGTATGAGAACGATGCTCCGGCACAGTATTACAGTCGTCGAAACCGCCCGTTCCAACCTCCCGTTCTTATGTTGTCTGTTGATTTACAGAAGGCTGAAAGAGCTGGTTTCATTTCTTTTACCAACTCGGCTGAAATAAGATTAAATAACAATAGCTGTCAACGATCAACAAACAATTGAACACAACGCTTTTTTTATGCTTATGTACAATTTATACATTTATTTTACAAAGGAGCGAGTGATTTCTTGTCAGCTGATTGGCGATCTAGAGCTAGTTTTTTGGCTAAGTTATCAATTCTGTACCGAGTGGCAAGCCATCAGAGTGTATCGGTAAAGTTTGTATCAAGGCCCCGAGCTGTGGCGAGCTCTCTTTCTCTTTTCGGTCTTCCTCGGTCTGTCCCCGGTCCTTCCTCGCTTCTATTCGTCTGACGGTCTGTTATTTATGGGATCCCAGACCTCCCACCCTAAATATGTCTCTGATTGGCCAGCCACTCGATACTATTGCCTACGTGTCTAAATGGCCTTGTGCCAGCCTAGCTTGTATTTTCCATTTGGAGTCAAGGCCAACCATTGTTTTATTTATCTAAAGGTTTGAAATTGTTGACGAACTTGTCAAAACTGGAATCTTATTATTAAATTATCATTTTATTTTTGACACAATTTGAATGATATACATCAATTCCATAATCTAAATAATGTATGCTTACGTGAGGATTTTTCGTTTAGATAAATTTATACCTCCAATATAACATTATTATTTTTTATTATTATTATTATTATTATTATTATTATTTTATTAACAAACCACCATAATCAATAATTATGGTAGTTTTAATTAAATTGTAATTAATTTAATAGGTCGCCAATAACCCATAACACATAGTGTTACAACGTTGAAAGTATTTCTTCCCGTGTAGTAGGAGTAGTGTGTTACGTTCGCTATAGTTTTCAATGTTTACACGCCGTTCCATCAAAGACCAAAGAAAATGAAGTGCCACATGCAAAAAATTGGCAAAGAACAATAAGAGATAATATATATATTTATACATTTTATTCAGCAGTCAGTTGAGAGTTGGGAAGAGAGAAAAGGTGAAAAGATATCCGTAATGGAGATATTCATCGGGACGATTCGAACCCACATGTAACTCGCATAAATATAAGAGACAGTATATAGGAAGCTTCCATGAATGAAATAGGTTACTTATCTTGCTGTAGCCGATTCATTCCGGGTAACTGTGTCCAGTGATTTCCTTCATTCCTTATGAAAATTCTCTCCTGCCACAGATACGAAGTTTTCTATATATCTCGGGATATGCTTTATCGACGCGCCCCGGCTGGCTCTGGGGGTTAAACTCTCTTTGGTAGTGGTAATTTTCTTATGGGAACGATTTTCTCCCGTCCCAACGAGGTGTGGAATCCTACCGTCTTCACTGACCGGTCGTCAGAGTTGCAAACTAAACTAATGATAGGTCTCTTCCCTTCCCCCTAAATCGTGACGTCACATGTCTCTCAGTAGCTTGCCCCCCCTTTTCACAAGCGTAGTGAGGAAGGCAACAAGGTAGTAGCAGTTGTTCATTTGGGGTCAATTTCTAGGACTCCCAACCTCAGCTCTGTGTCAGAGAGTATTAAGAACATTCTAAAGGTTTCTAATTGCTGACCATTGAATTATACATAACAGTAGCTTCATCTAATGCTTTAGTGGCTAGTGTTCTCTTTTTATATTTTTGTTCAGGTCCCTGGGTTCAAACAGTCTGATTTGGATGTGGTTATTCTATATGTGGTGAGTTTACCCAGTCTGTTTGGCCTGTGACTTTCCCTATGATGTCCTCCTTTACATTTTTTCCAACTTGCTTTGTAGGTTGGAAGATATGGACTGGGACTGATCTAGGTGAGTGTATCACTGATCTGGGATTTCCTGTCAGTTTTATTTGCTATTTATTCCCTGGGGGGGGGGATCCTATCTTGTTAAAAGCATGTTTTATATTTTTTCTAGGATTTCCTTTTTGTTCAGTGTTTCGGTCCGTTCTGTCTCTTATTTCATTTTATATTGACCGAGATGTTCGTAATTCTCTGTGCTTGTGCCTGCATCCAAGAATGAGGCGGACTTGCTGACGATGTAGTCACAATGTCAATCTTGTTAATCTTGTTTGTTTTGGTTATTTTCAAGTCAGTCGCACAAATGTTTGTTATCCTTGTTCCCTGTAATCCTTTCAGTTTGTGTCGGTAATTTTTTATCTTTGGTTTTGTAGTGTAGCAGTCGCATTTGATTGCTGTTAAGATGCATATATCTGCCCTTGTGTCCACTTTATTCTTATTTTATGGCACCAGTTTATAGTGATGTTCGCAAATATTTTGTCTGCATATTTAGAGACTGAGTGTATGCTTCTACGCTTGAACTCCAATGCTGCTAAATGTTTGTCCAGATCATCTCCCCAAGATTCATCTCCTCAGATATCTCCTTCAGAGAATCCTCGTATTTATGGTACTCTTCCATGCTCGAACTTCATCAAGGTTGGTTTTTTCTTCTTATGCATACTACTTGCGTTGTAGTATTCACCTTCTACATAATTGCACTGTGCAGACTAGCAAAATATTTGTTTCTGTATTAGTGGTTGCCTCTGGCATCCATAGCATTCCTTGCCTTTCTTCAGGTGGCTTGACTGTTGGCTGTGCTATTGTTCCTGTCTGTCGGAGTTAAGGGTATGCTTGAGATTCTGGAAGGGAATTCCAAAACAAAAAAAAATAATATTGTAGGAATCCGGATTTAGCATATGAAAAATCTTCCCGCTAAACCCCCAAGGCATCTCTGGCGCCGATCTCGTAGCATAAGCTCGGGTATTTGAGATCGCAGTTGAACGGGACGGCCTCGACTCCGGAACCACCAGTACCGGCAGGATCAAGGAACTGCTACGCACCCACACCACGCACGCCCTCACCACCCGGACATCAGCCTTACTTCAACAAACCTCACCGTAGCCGCGGCGACATCATTCCCCCTTGACCACTACGGCCCTACCCACTTACAACCTCACTGAGAGTATTTGACTTATTTCCCGCACAGTACTGTATCCACTTACAAACTGGTATCCTACCGAGACGAACTCAACTCCCTCGGCCCGAGTACCCTTACCTTCCCCTGACCATCACTATTCCACTGGGTCATTCCACTGACTTTCGTCCCTACCCATTAGTGACCGTATCAACTCAACTTCTACTACCTCACGCCGCCACCAGGCCAAGGAGTTCTGTACGGTATCATCATACGATACACACTCACCGAAGCCACGGCCATTCCTGACTTACGACACTCGCCACTCAGAGAATACACTTATCTACGGCGACAACACGTTTTCACATCTGTTATTTCAATAACGATTTTTATCCAATTCATCTTGTCCATTTGCTTCCTGCAATCCATACGCTTTTACGGATATTCTTCAAGTATAACGAATATGTATTTTAGCAATTATTGGTCAGAACGTTGTGTATTTATGAGGATTCAATTGACGATGATCATAAAACAGACCAGATGAGGTATTAACAAAAATGCGAAGAATCTTTTCGTGGGTAACGCTTGAGGTTATGTCTTATCAATTCCACTTTGTAAACGAAAACTTCTGAAATATAGAGCTCTTATATAACTTGTTTTGCGCCAATTTGCAAAGAACGCAACTTTGGGAAATTGAGACAGATCATTAGGCAATTCAGTCGTGGTGGGTGTTAAGAACGATGCGTAAGAGAGAATTTTTAGCAGACAAACGTAACTCGAGAAATAGCCTCCAGATAGATAGAGCCAATGAGCTTCTAAACACCAAACGAAATAACTTCCTCAACTGCGAAAGCAACGATCCAACAATTAACGGCTGTGACAAATCAATTATAAAAAGTTCAACATAAAACGAAGAATACATGAGAAAAGTGTATGCGGTGTGAAATGTTGTCATTTATATAGAAGAGATTACTGCCCGACCTCAACAACAAGATGCAGTAATGTTTCAGATAGGCAGTACGCAGCTGTTTGTAAAACACAATCAGAGTTTATGAGGGGTGAAAGTAAGAAAAAGAACAGCTTACTTACCTCGGCGAAAACATCTGCTTAGCTTGTCAGGTTCTGCCTGAATTGAGCTGAAGAAGCACGGTCGCCGTCGACGAGTTGTAGGTGTGTCTCGTTCTGTCTCGGTTCGTGGTGTGAGCGCGGGCGTGAGCGTGGCGTCGCTTATGCAAATTTAACGCGATATAAAAAGACTTATTATTTGCCAGGCGAAGCGATCTATTCACGAGCTTAAGAGGGAAGTTACTGCTACGAGAAGACCACAAGCTATTTTGGCTACTACTCCTGGAGAACGTTTCGATTGAAATTGATACCCGAGTTTGATGGATCCCCACTGGTCGTTCTATTGTTGAATGGTTTGAAAAAGCGGAGCGCGTTTGCACGTGTCAGATAAAAGCGCCCAGCAGAGTTATTCCCGTTGAGATTGACGGAGTGCTTAACCGTCTACCAACAACTCAAGGAAGATGCATCTGGCTTCGACGACGGGTACGATGTTCAGCATATTACACCTGGCGCATTGGTCTGCCATGCTGAAAAGGTGTTACACCTCTTGCATTCAAGTGGAGGCCGAAGGGTGCACCTGTACACAGATTCGTTTGTGGTGTGTACACGGTGCGAACACCTGACAGGTGAAAACCAGAGGTGGACAAAAGTCGCGAGTGAGATACTCGTGCGCAGACGATTGTCGACGCCTCCAAAACAAATGGAGTTTACGGTCTGGTAGCCGACGTCAACTGACCACGTCAGAGAGAAATTTGTCTGACAAGTTATACTCGAGTGCCAAAGATGGCTTAATTGCTGAAGCAAGAGCACGAAACCGCCGACGTTGCGCCACCCTGATGGGCCAGTAACCAACGAGGAGATCCGCGCCATAAATAAAAAAGAGCGGACACCCTGGCGTTCGGTGCACAACTTACTTCGTCCGAAGAGTGTGTCCGCAATCACAAGTCAATGGTCAGGACGCATACGAGATACTGTGAGGTGTGTGCGTTGACCCTGCCCAATACGATGAAGAAAGGTAAACGCGAGGTGGACAAGACTGGTGGGCGATTGGCATGGATGTAACCACTACGACCGGCAGTCATTCCTTCATTCACAGATTGCGGCCCACATGCGTTTCACCGTGTGGCGCCCCGACTTATGTGCGCCAGTATGCTTTGCTCCGTTATCGACAACTGAAATCTGTCTTTTGTGGGCGCGGTGGCCCCCGTTTGAGATTTGACTACGACACGCCCCGACTTTCTGCAGTCGAGATTTCGGGACTTCGCGGCCGATGGGGAGTGCGAGTGCTCGTTCAGGGCGCACCACCCCCGGAGGGTACGGGGGATAGCGGAACGGTGTCACCGCACCGTTAAAAGAATAGCAGCAGGACACAGTGCTCCACTCAGGGCTGTTGTCTGGTACAACGTCATACCAGAGAGATATGACATTGTCAACTTGCGGCCAGCCAACCGTAATATACAGTTACGAGTCAGCGGATTTAAGAAGGGGATGACAAGGGTCGGGTCCGGAGTACGAGAACCGTCATGCTCTCTACAGAAGCTATAGGTGATCTCGTTCTGGTCAAACCCCAACGTCGATGTACACCAGATTGAGTAGAGACGAGTTGACGGCTCATGATCCAGTCCGCGCTACCGGCAGACGCAAGATGGCTTGCCACATGTGAGGGATTCTTCGCACAACAGCGGAATCGACTACTTCGGGCGGAAAAGCAGCAAGAGTGTCCTCTAGCAGTTGAATCGGGACACCGGATGCGATACGTGAGGCGGTCAGAAGGACTGCTTTGCCTGTATGAGAGATGCAGCGGACAGACCCAGACGACACGCGGCGATGATACGGGAATGACTTTTGATCCGCACGATATCGACACGGAATTTGCACTGAGGAGCCCCTCCTCTCCGAAGAAGTACTCGTCGAAGGACGGTACGCGTCATGCCATGTGTGTGTTGTGATTGTGTGTGGGTGTAGTGTGTAATGAAGCAAGCTTACTTACCTGTGTGTTTAAACGCATTCTGCTTAGCGTTTGTAGGTTCGGCGCTGAAGTTAAGCTGAGAGAGAGCGAGGTCGTCGTCGGACGAGCGGGATTTGTAAGGGTGTGGGTTCGTGTCTGGGTCTCGTTCGTTGGCGGATGCTGGTGCGTGCTATTGCAAAGTTGACGCCGAGTATGAAGAGAGCACTTTATTTGCCTTTTGGCAGAGCGAAGCAGAAGGGATGTGAAGTACTGCGACAAGACACACTTAGGTTCTGTTGTTTGTGTGGTGTTGATGAAGAGAATTTGAATGTGTTAATCACCGCCAATTTAGTGTTACTCGATTTATTGCGCAGATGTGAATGTTAGGGCCGTGGGTGGTTCCAGGGAAATAAATCTCCATGGGGATAAATGCTCGAACAAAGAGTTACACGGCCAGGTATGACACGAATAAAGTTTCTCGACGATGGTGTGCGATATTATAACAACTTCTAACTACATTGTGCAAGACCGTTGTCATTAGAGTGTACTAGAAACAGAAGCTCTCAGTTTAATTTGGGGTTAAGTTGAACAATTAAAGACGGGAAGTGTATGCAATCAAGTAAAAGACGTTGTGCCCTCGATTGCTGTGTCGACAGGTCTCGGAAATTGGAGCATGGTTTTAGAATTCATTTGGACCCGACCAGCAGAAGCTTTCTGAATTCGCCCGGCTCTTACGGATTCTATCCTATGCTTGCTCTGAATAAGATGGTAGTCAGGAAGAGTTAACATTTATTTTATTCCTCCGTCCAATGAAGTCGCCACAGACTGGTGTGCTTCCATCCAAAAGAGTGAAAAATCAGGACTTTATTGTGATTACTCAAGTTGATGAAAATGTTCTAAAAACGGGAAGTCTCCTCTTCCCTTCTAATCACTCTGTGGGAACTTGACGAGACACTGTGATATACTGTGAGATATATATTATCCATCAAATAGTTTTGCACAAGGGATACAGGAACTTACAAGCGTTTCGATCACGAGCAGTATTGGTCATTCTGCTACCAAGATTCGGAATGTTGCTCCGGGAATTTTCGGACTGGGATATGACACCATCGTTCGGGATATCAGGGTCATTTGTAATATTTGGCATTTGCCCGGTCAGTGGAAACACAGAAAGAAACATGACCAGAGCACAAATGGTACTACTAAAATGGAAGAGATAGGAAGTCTAAATGAAAATATCTATTCTCGCACTAGTTAGATTAAAATTCTTGGACACATAATCTCCAAGAATCGAGGAGACTGAGAAGATAAAACAAGAAAAGGAGTTTGGAAAGTTTTTAAATGCCATCCTTGGCCAGTTGAAGAAGAGCTTAAAGAAAGTCCGGGTTATGGGATCCTGTGGTAAGCGTATAAGTCCTATCCTGCGTATTGGTAAAGGTCCAGTTGATTTAATCCTATGTTGCCGTCGTCCACAACGTCACGAGTAAGTATGTTCAGGAGGGTCCGTTTAAGTATTGTATCAACCTAGAGTATCCGAGTGATTGGCCAAGAGATAGATCACGAAATTTTGGACCGAGGTATAAGTAGGGAGCGACGATCTAGCACCCCCCTCTATATCAAAAAATCACAGGAATACCAGGCCATAAAATTGTGTTGAGTTAGAAGTTGCCTTGGATGGCAAATCTGTTAGCTAGCGAATTTACAGAAGACCAACAGTGGGGCTGACTAAAAAAGACCACATAGATATCGGACAGCCTATAAAGAAAAACTGAGTCTCACTGGTACTAATATACGATCGTTCTGCAGCAAACAAAGGTTCAACGGATGTATCATATTATGGTATGAAGAGTAGTCTATGCTCGCAGACTGAAACAGAGCAGAGATATGCACGATTGAGAAGGAAAGTTATTAGCAGTTACGTGGTACTGTGAAAATTCGCAGATTTTTTTATAGGACTTACCAAGTTTGGGTGCTAAAAACTATATAAACCTCTACTGCCACTGCTAAAAAGTAATATGTTCGATGGATTGACACTACAGAAGTCGTGTTTTCTGCATCGCGCTAATGAGATTCACCTTTGATATTATGAACGACAGGGAAATATTTATTACAGGCAGACACCCTATCAGGGCTCTGGCTGATCTTGACCAATAAAACAAGAGTTCAGTAGGAGACAGACAGAATGTTTTGTCATAGAGAACATCTCAGTGAGTGACAAAACAGCTGAGGAAATCAAACAGAACAAAACACTTGATAAAACTTTTATAAGATGAATCCCTGGTCTGAACAACACAAGATCCTGAACTGAGATTGGTTTGTAAAGCAATATTTCACAGTTTATCAGGGACTTTTACTATATCAGCCGACTCATCATCCTTGTAGATCTCCAAAAATACACTTTGGATCGTCTACACGAAGGACACCAAGTCAAATGCTGAGCACTAACCTGGATAGCCAAGTCTTTCAAAAATTCTTGATAAAGATAGAGTGTTGCAGTATTGTAGAATAGACGGAATTACACCAGAGCCATCAACCTACCAAGGTACGGCCTTTACCAATGGCAGAGGTAGAATAACGCTATTGAAGAACCTAAGGACACGATACCTATTATCATTGACTATTATTCAGTGTGGAGGAGCTATCATCTAAAGCTACAAATTCTGCAGTATTGTTGATTAGTGCAAATCAGTATTCGCGCGAATAACATTCCGGAGGGTCTGTATTAGTCCATACGGCCTTCAAGAGTTCCTTGGATTTTTCTCCAATTGGTTTGGCTTTGTTTACCTCACAAGGTTTAACCTCATCAAAGAAATGGAAGAGTGAAAGTGTGGTCAGACATTAAGAACTTTTTCAAGAAAGCGAAAGTGCATCCATACATCACCAGGTTTTAACTTATGCAGTAATCCACTTCCACATGCAGGTCATGCAATAGTTGTTAATGCCAATAGGAAACTTGGAACCCATCGAGAGGAGAGATATGGTAGTGTAGTTCACAGGACAAGAGTACGACGGAATATTTAACTCATTAGAAAGGAAGGTTAAATAGTACACAATACATAATTTACAATACCGTGAATACAACAATGTGAGTTAGTGAATTCAGTTCATTTTGATGTTCAATATTAAGTCGGAAATAAGCTTACTAGTTATGTGTAGTTTATAGCGCTTCTTTAGGAGGTTCGGAATAGTATCTTAAGGAAGTTAGATTTGACAAAGAGTTTAATCCTGCTGGAATTTTCTCTTTAGACTAATATCCTGAGTATCAAGTTCATATTATTGGGTAGCTGGCTATCCAAAGGTATGTTGTAGCCAAGTAGTGCATGACTGGCTTCTAACATCCTAATGGTGGATGCAAACTGTAACAATTTATGCGGGTGTTATAAACATTGTATGGCAAGACCTGTAAGCTCGAGAAGGCCGTACTTTGAGATCCAGGGAGTGAAATTGACACAAGTGGCGACGACATATAGACCCCCTGATTCTGGAAAACGTTTCCATGAGAACACCGTGGACTAGTTTAGTTTTTGATTCAAGCCCAGGCCGTCAAATATTAGAATGTGCTATGAGGATTGGTGTCTCGCGCGGCGAATAGATCAAATGAGGCAGCTTAAATTTACAAAAAGCTTGATCAGCAACAATGTCTGTTATTCAATTTAATTGCAATGAGCAAAAAAA